>OX451738.1:0-600000 GCA_948472305.1 Vicia faba | reverse complement strand
ATTTTGAACCCAGATGATTTTCTGCTCTTGCAATCCACCGTAGAGAACTTTTCCAAGCGTCCTTAGGTTCTAATTGTTTCATATGTTTCATTTGGGTTAGATTTCCAATATCATAAGAGAACTTATATAATAGATGTCCCTTAGGTTTCACGTGGATCACTAACGACAGATTCTTGAGCGTTGATAACCTTTAAATGGACGGCAAAGATTTGTTTAAGGTCGTTGAAAATAGTGAAAAATAACACTTAACCATCCTCTTGGTTTTGGAATAAAATCGGGGGTTAGATCAATTATTATTTTTACAAAAATTGTTATATTACTTACCCAAAATATTAAAAATACATTGTATGCAACAAATCTTTGCAGAATATCAAGATTGTTTACCTAGAATATTTAAAATACAGCATGTTCAGATCTCATACAAGATGCTAGAGATTTGTTTCCCCGTAAGAATTTTTATTTTTCGTTGATATCCATCTTTTGAAAAGGTAAGCTCACATCTCCGTTTAACCTTTCAAAGGTTGAGCTCCCTTCTTTGTATAACTTGAAGAAATAATGATTTTCTGCACTTGCAATCTATCAAATGAGAAAAAATATAACAATATTTCTCCAAAAAAAATATAACACTATTTTGTGAGATAGATTACAATGGCGGAAAAAATGTTTTGTAGATAGAAGAACATTGGAAAAAAATTGTCTTGCAATTTATCCTAAATAATGATGCGAATTTTGGGCGGCTTCATATTAGCACGGATTAGAATAAAATCTAACGATTACTTTTATAGTAAAATCTATCAATTGCTTTTATAGTAAAATTTGACTATTATACCCCTCAGTTTATTTATAAAACCAAGGTAACATTATTTTTATTTTTTTAACTATCACCTCGGTTAAGGTTAAAAACCGAGGTGATAGTTATTATTATAATTTTTTTAATATTACATTGTCTACACATAATATTAAAATAAATTATTTACTACAAATCTCTTTAATGGTTTTTGTGCACTTGCAATCTATCATAAAGGTGTTAACGCTTGAATGTCAGAATTTTACATCCAAGGTTGATTGTTGATGTTATCATTATCACTGTCTTCACTAGCGTATACAATGTGCATGCTTTGAATACATCCAACTTCTAATAAGGTGTTTGTTCCAAAAATTAGAAAATATTTTTTCTGAACTTGCAATCCATCAATAAAGACTTTTATGAATAAATCATAGTTGTTCAAGACTTCCAACAACAACAACAACAACATTGTTTGAGATGGATTTCAAAAGTTAAAAAAATAATTTGTTCAAGGTAGAAGAATATTTTTTTCAGTTTTACAATCCATCCCCAAAAAATGATGCATTTGACAGTGGAACGACTACAAATAAGATAGCATTAGGGTTAAATATGTTCAACGAGTATTTTTATAGTAAAATTTGATTATGTTATCCCTCGAATTATCAAAGAAGCCGAAGGGTTAGATCATTTATTTTACACTTGTAAACAAATAAAAACATAAAATACAGTAGTTGAGATTCGAAGCATGTCCGAAATAGTATATCACCTCGATTTTTAAAATAACCAAGGGAACAAGTTGTTTTTTTAAAATAAAATAAAATATGGTGTGCCTTGGAATAAAACCTCGATTTTTTTTCTGGATGACAAGAAAGCTTCGTCGTGAAAAGTGTTATTCGTTGTAGTGTTATTACCTAACTTAGCTGCCATGTACGAAGAATTAGGAAAATATTTAGCCTTAAATACTTTGAAAACTAAGATATTCTGATTAGTCAACATATGCCAACCATGCTTCGCCACCATAGCCATATTGAAAGCTCTAAAATCACAAAACCCCAATACTCCCACCTTCTTTGGGTAGATCAGACTTTCCCAAACAAGTCATCCTTCTTTAGGTAGGTCAGACTTTCCCAAGAAAGTCATTTAATACCCTTGTTATTACTAACCCCCCCCCCCCCCAATAAGAGTTCAACATATTCTCTACGTCGTCCACCGTGATATTCAGTAAGAAAAACACATTTATAACATAAGCGGGAAAATATTTTGCACTTGCAATCTATCAGTAAAGACTTTTAGGAATAAATTATAGTTGTTCAAGACCTTCAACAACAACAACACTATTGTTTGAGATAGATTGCAAAAGTTAAAAAAATAATTTGTTCAAGGTAGAAGAACATTTTTTTCCAGTTTTACAATCCATCCCAAAAAAATTATACATTCGACGGTGGGGCGGCTACAAATGAGATAGCATTAGGGTGAAATTTGTTCAACGAGTGTTTTTATAGTAAAATCTAATTATTTTATCTCTCGGATTATCAAAGAAACTGAAGAGTTAGATAGTTTATTTTTCATTTGTAAATAAATAAAAACATAAAGTGCAGTAGTTGAAATTTGTAGCATGTCCTGAATGGTATATCACCTCGATTTTTAAAATAACCGAGGAAATAAGTTGTTTTTTTAAAAATAAAGTAAAATATGTCGCACCTTGGAATAAAACCTCAATTTTTTCTAGATGACAAGAAAGTTTCGTCCTAAAAAGTATTATTTGTTGTAGTTTTATTACCTAACTTAGCTGCCATGAACGAAGAATTAGAAAGAAAAAAATTAGCCTTAAATACTTTGGAAACTAAGGTATTCTGGCTAGTCATAATATGACAATCCTGCTTCACTACCATAGCCATATTGAAAGCTCTAAAATCACTAAATCCCAATACTCTCACCTTCTTTGGATAGTCATACTTTCCCAAGCAAATCATCCTTCTTTGGATAGGTCATATTTTCTCAAACAAGTCATCTAATACCCTTGTTATTACTAACTCCTAAAAAAATAAGAGTTCATCTTCTCTATATCGTCCACTGTGATAAGAAAAATACATAACATAAGCGGGAATAGTCTGAAGGATCGATTTGACCATAATATTTTTACCTACCTTAGAGACAGTTTTAAAATGTAAATTTTGGACATGTGACGTGAACTTTCTCAGGCACGTCCCACAAGGAGCACAACTATTGACCCTCTCAAAGTTCAAATTAAAGTCAGGCAACAAACAAATGATATTGAAGAGATTAGAAATTGATTAGGACTCTACAATCGAACATCAATGTCAACTGAATTGTATTACGAAACTATTCTTTGTATGTGTATATTTTAATTTTGATTTTTTAATTACATAGAACATGTTTAAATCAATTTAAAATAAGAGTTCATCTTCTCTGTGTGGTCCACCGTGATATTCGATAAGAAAAACACTTATAACATAAGTGAAAATAGTCTGAAGGATCGATTTGACCATAACTTTTTTATCTATCTTAGAGACAATTTTAAAACATAAATTTTAGACATGTGACGTGAATTTTCTCAGACACGTAACCCCACAAGGAGCACAACTATCAACCCCCTCAAAGTTCAAATTAAAGTCAACAAGGTAACAAACAAATGATATTGAAGAGATTAGAAATTGATTAGGACTCTACAATCCAACATCGATGTCAACTGAATTGTATTTACGAAACTATTCTTTGCATGTGTATATTTAATTTTGATTTTTAAGTACATAGAACATGTTTAAATCAATTTATAGGAGTTTATTTACTTATATAAAATTTTATAAAATTGTTTAGAAGAAATTATAATTACAACTTATGATATTTTTCAAAAACTATTTTTAATTATTCTTATAAATTTTTCTAAATATATCATAAAATAGTTTATATTTATACAAAAAAAATTAATATTTTTTTTATTATAATAAACATTTGTGTTATAAATCGTAAATAAGTGTTTATTTAAAGAACTTAGTGGTATTAATAAAGGTTTATTTGGAAGAAGAAAAAATAATAATAAATATTTATAACAAATCACATTTAAGAAGTTTTTCAAAATAAGCTAGTGAGTGATAATTGGATGAAAAGATTAAGAATGGCTCAAAGTTCACATACTCTCTTTAATAGTTTTGCAACTCCTATCAATTTTGAGCCCAAGTCAATCGATCCGAACAATGAGACCGTCATTTCTCCTTCTACAATAATAGTGTTTCTTATGCACCAATGTGAAACTTCAAATATGCCCCTAAGAATCGAAAATGCATTTCTGAAACAAACTAACATCTAATTAAAAACAACTAAAATAGGAAAAATATATTTCTGGTTTATAGCTTTCTGGCTTGATGAAGATTAGGCGGCGAAAATACATTTCCGGGGGCATTTTCGGGTTTTTATAGGGTTTTATTTCCCTATATAGGGTGCAATCAGAAATTCTCTAATATGTTTCATGTTGTGAAATTCTATTTCAACAGTTTAATCTTTACTAAGACAGTTTTGTCTCCAAGAGAAATGATCACTGAATCATCGAATCTCAATCTTCAGACATGTTTAATTTATTGGAATCAATTCTGTACCAATTTTAAGAGTATGAACCTGAGATGAATCTAAATCGTCATAACATAGTTTTTATGGTGACTCTTAAAGGTGTGTTTTATTGTTTGGATGGTGATGAAATCAAAAAAACAACCTGGTATGTCTGTTAATTTCTCTTTTTGTTGAAGTGATGCACGTATTTTTATATTGGTGTTTCATTATAAGATCTTATTGTTAATATACGTTAGTTGAAGAGTGTTGCAATAGATTGACTGTTAAATTCAATCCATAGTTTCATGGAAGAGAAGTTCATTACAATGGAAAATACTAAATCAATGTATGCACATGTTTGAGTCGTATCCAATTGATACAGAACATTTTACATATGTACAAGCTTTAAGTATACACCACAACTCAGGTAAAATATACTAACTGGTTAACGAGGAACATAAGAGTAACTTTGCAAACATTTTTCCAATCTGACAGCCACAGTAACTTGAAGCTAATGGCAGGATTCACATTTTCAATCATTGATCAAATTTGTATTTAGATTTACGAAATAAATGCCTTGACCAGTTCTGTGTAACTGCAAATTAAACCTGACCTTGGGCAGATGATAGTACCGTTATTCTTCTTAGCCATCTCTTCAAGAGCCTACAAGAAGCAAAAGTCAAAATAAGATTAGCCTCGTGTTATCCTTAAATGTAGAACATCTGGAATAACAGGATCGGTATAACAAATATAAGAGGGACCTTGGTGCTATAAACATATCCATTGGGCAGGACTTGTGGTGGGTTCTCCGTGTCCATTAGCTCCTTTGTTATGTAGCAAACAAGTTTTGAGTGATGCTGCTTAGAAAATGGTAATGGCAAGGCTAGTTTGCGAAAAGCTTCCTGTGATAGAGGGTCTTCTTTTGTGCAATCATCCTCGTAACAATATCTTTATCAAGTCAAGGAACATTTCTCAATAGATTAGCTGTGACAATGTGTACAGACAACCACAAGGTTGCAATAAAAGAAAACGTGCAAATTTATGAGCAAGAGGCTTGGAATTATCAGTATCAGCTATGAAATCTTCCACAACAGGTTTTAAAAAAGAGAGAAGCATAATGAGAGGAACCATACTTTAGATGCATTACTGGAATAATAGTAAAAGATCGGTAAGATGTTGAGAAGTGGCAAATAAAAATCAACTGAAGGAGCACCAGTTAAATATGTGACATTATGCCACAAAATAAACTATGGTTACCAAAGTAATTTCATTTCATTTTTTGGTGGGTTGTTTATATTGCATGTAAGCATGATAATAATACGTGACTAAAGAGTTTTTAGGTTAAAAAACTTCTTGCAGATAATAATCTATATTTATTATGGATACGGAGTTTTGAGAGCCGAAAGGCCAGCTTGCAGGTAGATATTGAGCAACGGCTCTAAAGTCATGCCATATAACTTGCAGAACTCCTGTTTGAATTGGTCTACTAGATAATCCCATTGCTTAGCTTCAAACAAGACCTGTAAATTATGCAAAAGAAAATTGCAAATATATCAGTGCTGAGACGGAAGTTACCAAGGAATAAACAATGCAATATGAAGCAAACATCTACTAAAGAACAAAAGCATCAGAATGCCGTGTCCAATCAACATGTTGATAGATTTCATTATAATTTGTAAATATAACAGGCATGAAGATTTACTTCTATTAAAAAATTATCATAGTAGAATAAAAATTTATGCAAATAAATTATTGTTTCTTATCTAATCAAACAAAGGAGGAACTGTGTTTTACAATGAAATAGGAGATGCACACTGCACGACACAAGTCATCTCAATTACTAAAACAGTTAACTTAAGCAAATACGATACAATTAACAGCTTAAGAGATATAAATAAGCTTGTTTAGTCAACTGATTTATAAACTAGAAAAACAAAACATAGTTACCATTGATATCAATTAGATAGCGTTATTAGTATATTGCTTGGTATTCCTCCACTTTTTCCTAGAAGAAAATTATAGATAATTGAAGAACTACACATTCTTCTACAATAAAATTCACAGTTTAACAAAATTCTGAATTTATCTGGCCCCTCAGAATTTTTCACTGTGCTGTCAATGAAGTTATTAAACTGTAAACCATGTCAAGAATCATTTATTCAATTTCTTAATCGTGAACTGTATGAAAAACAATGTGCTGTTTGAAAAGAAACAACAACCACCAAACCTTGTAGTGGGGTCGGCTACATGGATCAAATTACACCATAATGTTCTATCAAAGACAGTGTTTCTATCCAATTTGTTAATCTTGAGATCATTCTTAATAGCTTTTCTTATAGTTTTGCTATGTCTTCTTCTACTTCTAATTGTTTGACTACTCTTCATTTGATCTACTCTCCTTATAACAGAATCCACGGGTCTTCTTTCTACACGCCAAAGTATACACAATCCCATATCTAAACATGAACAGAATACTTGAAACTCTCATAAAAACTTAAATGACTAAGTACCATCACGCAGTTATTTATTCATTAGTACGTTCATAAGTTCTAATCTCAACATCGATAAACCTTTCGAGATTTGTGAATATTGAACTCTATAAAAACAAAAATTGTACTCAGTACTAGAAGATTCAAATAGCAGAGTTAGTTTACCACCTGACCTATTCATGTGAAAAAGCAGGCCTCTTTCACTCCAGATGAAAACAGAGCAAGAAAAGAAAAAGCAGAGTGATACTAAATTGCAGAAACATCTCTATCAATGATACAAAGTTACAATGACTTGTGCGACTTAGGCAACATTCAAAGACAACTGTGATTCAACAAATGATATGATCTACTGGTGCGTATGCTCTGTTTAGCTAGTGAGAGAACAATAAAAGAGAGAAATAAAAAGCGAGAGAGATAGAAAGATGTGAGAAAAAGAGTGGATTGTTGGTATTGTTGGGGTGTGATAAATAGAAAAGAAAGAGAAGAGAAATAAGAATTCAGTTGTCTTTCTCTCTCGCGTTGTTTAGTTAAATAAAAAGTGTGATGAGATAAATAGTGTCTTTAGAACAATAATACCCCTGCTCACTCCAACTTTTTCTACAGCAACTCATATCGATCATTGTTTCTCCTATGGTTATTGCTTTAAGGACAAAACCCTGGCTTAGAGCTTCACTTTTTGGTACCACACAGTTTATAAAATATTACTAATATTTAGACAACAATTTCATTGAATATTATCATCTGTATTTGTAGCATATCTCACGTGTTTTCCAGTCAACCAGGGTCACTTTTAAATATTTTATTCAAACAAGCAGCCAAGCTCAGTATCACGCATCTCTAACTGCGTTGAAAAAGCCAAGCTCCTGGTTAGAAAAACATGTTGACGTTATGAAGAAGGGCAAGTCGTGGATTACATATTAAACGAAAATGGAAAAAACTTTGGCTTCTCGCCACTGTTTCTTTGCACCTTGGTGGAGAAAGAAAAAGTGGTTCGATTTAACTTTTCAATTTCTCTCATTCACTAAACGAAATAGTTTCACTCTCTTTTTCCTAATTATCTCCCTTTTATGTCTTTCTTTCTACATTCTATGCATGCTAAACAAAGTGTTAGTATAAAATTGGAACTTATATAATGAATTGTGCCATTCAACAACTATGAATATAAATTCAATCATAAGAATGTTGCATTAAGAAAAATAAAATTAAAAAGACACCAGTATCATTAGTGTGCAAACACACAAAATAAACTACATTATCACCTTATATGTGGCACATCCGGTATCTCTTTTAAAAGCTAGTGTTGCAAGGACCCGCTGCAGTTCTTTCATGTGGGTGGCTCCCCATGGTGCAAGATACTTCTTAGCATATGCGATGGCTCTTAAATTGTTTTCAGCTCTTACCATTTCTATGAACTCTTGAAGTCTCAACTGGAACTCCAATTTGCTCTGTTAACAGTAAACTGCTCTCAATTAAGAACTGTAAAAAGTACGATGCCCAAATTATGCATCTGTTACCAACAACGAAATCACACAAGAATCCCTAGTGGTTAGGGATATTCAAGAAAGTCATGTTTTGCACCAATTTAAAAAAAAAAACAATTTTGAACCAGACTTGCAACATTTTTATTATTTTATATATTTATTTGGAACAACCACATACGGTGGTTATTTATTTCTCTTTTATATGAACATATATATATTCTATAGTTGCTGGATATCTGGGATGATCCTACAAATATTCTTATCGCCTTAACAGAAATTCATGTTTCCTAGACTTCAGAGCTAGATAAATCCAAAAAACTGGCCTATAAGTAAGAGGCAACAACCATTAATAAGCTCAGACAGTAGTATAAACCTTAGATTTCTTCAGTCTTGATTTGTTTTCAGCACACCATGCTAGGGCAGGTGCAGCATCCTTACTTTGCAAAGCATCAATAACCTTTTTTGCTTCTTGGAACACATCAATATCAACTAGCTCCTGATACACAAAAACCAAAAAATATTACTGTAATATCCAAAGCGAACAAAAACAACAGATATTGGCAGCAACAACAAATGGCCACCACATTCATTACCTGCAAGTTGCTGCATTCAGCCAGTCTCTCTGCAGTATCGTAATATGACATTCTCAACATGTAATCAACAAGAATCCGCTTCAAGCGAGTGTTATTCCATTCTGACATTTTTTCTGCATCTGCAGATTCCAAATGTTCGAGACGTGCACGACACTTCTGCGCTTGCAAATGCTCAGCTCGATTTCCTTCTTCCAACTTAACATATTTTCACAATTACAAAACATAATTAATCAAGAATGCAACTGAAATCATAACCACCCGCACTAACTACATTGCCACTACAATAAAACGAAACATCAAATTATTCACACAATTTTGCTTAAACTGAAACCTAGATCAAGATTCAAGAAATGCAAAACCAAAATTGAAATAATTGCCAAAACCGAAATCATGAAACATGTGATTTGTATGAAAAGATTAAAAAAAAAATCGGAATCAGAAAATTAGGTCAGTAGTTACTTTTCGTTTGAGTCCTTGGAGGCGGGAGACGAGAGAGCTAAGGTGATTGACGGCGTCGGCGGAGGACAGGTCGTTAGAGGCGGCATCGTTGACGCTGGAGATAACGGCGGACATCTCCTTCTCGACGACGCGGTTGTTGGTTCGGAGGGTTTTCTTGAAGTGCTCGAAAGGGACTCTGAGGAACTGATGCTCGAGCTTGAGAGACTCCGTGAGTCGGGGGAGGTTGGAGGAGGGAGCAGGCGTAGGGTTGACGGCGGCGGTGGCTTCGATTTGAGTTCCGGTGGCAGTGTTGTTTCCGTTCGAGGGAGTGGAATCCATTTCCATTGGGGAAGGAACCAAAAATGGAATCTCACAGATTGCAACTCGTAACTGGATAATTGCTTTTACAAAACTAGATCATTTTCTATATTTTCAATATTTTAATTTAATTTAGTCAAAATAAATATTTTAATTTAATTTAATTTTTTTAGCAAATTACAAATTTTTTGATTTTTTTAATAATAACCATATTTGAAAATTAAAATACATCAATAATTATATTTTTTTAAATTTACCCAAATAATCAAGTTTGAGAAATGCTTTAAGTGGATGCACCAGATGAGATGGCTACCAATTGTATCACCCCGTATATATATGTCTAGAATAATATGCAGTGATATTAAAATAGTATAACGAAAAGGATAAGAAATTAAATTGTATACATTACTGATCTGTCCTAATCAGACTTGGACCGTCACGGCTGGCTCCGAGCTGAAGTTTTGAACGAGGTGGGGGTACCTGTAAGGCACTCCGATGCTGAAGTAAGTAAGAGCACGAGCAGGCAATAGTAAGAGTATGGGTAAAAATGATGAATATCTGACCCTCTGGGAACAGAGGGTATTTATAGCCCCCAGCACTGGGCCAAGGTCCCTTCATTGGGCCGGGCAGGTTTGGCTCAATGAAAGAACTGCCAGGTTCTACGTGAGTAGTGGAGACCCGCACGTGGTCTCCTTCCTGGATGTGCTGCGTGAAGTGCGGGCGGACAAGGACGCGGTCTTTTCGGGATCTAGGTGAAGGTGCAGTGGACTGAGTCTGCCCTAGGAGGAGTGCTCGAGTTGAGGTCGAGCTGGACAGTATGAGGTCGAGCACGTAGCTCCAGTGAAGTACGTCGGGCATGACCGTGGTCCCTTAGTCAGCGTGACCCCCAGCAAGTCCGTTTGGATTGGGCTTTATCAATGCTTCTGGGTCAGCCCAGCCCAGTCCAGAACAATTACAATTTCAAATTTGAATGTATACAATAAGTTTATCTTTAACATTGCACATCAGAAATGATAACGTCTACAAGGTCTTCTTGCCTTTTGCTCGTCTGCAGTCTTCGAAATCGACCATCTAGCAATTCTATCACTTATAACATATTCCTGAAAAATAATAAGAGGATTGGAGTCAGATTACCATGTTAAAAATGAATGTATGCGTCATATGAAATGGCGTTTGTGTTCATGTAAAAACTGGCAAACCATCTCATATAGCGTCAATGTGTATTATGTATTTGTTTATTTAATTAATAATAAATAATTTCTAATTAAAACTAGAAAATTTAAAAAATTTATTTTAATACAACAATTACATTGTTGGAATAAACGTTACATATAATATAATTGTCATATCCTCTCCTAGTTCGTCCTCTACGAAGTTCTTGTTGTGGTTGGGTCGAAGGCCTTGTGAGATTAATGCGATCAGGGTCTGAAATTAATCAGATCAACATATCCTAAATACTCACTGTCAAATAGTCGGTTATCCATGTTCTCAAAGTTTGGTCGTGTTAGTAGGATATTTGGTTGGATGGGTGGTCGGTAGTACTGGTCATTTGAATAAGGGGTAAAAAGTAAATAAATCTTGAGGAGTTTGGTAGTCATATATGTGTTGAGTTTGTTGAATGTGTTAGGTGTTACGGTGATGTGATGGTTGCATGTATGTTGGGTTGGTTGGAGAATATTCCTCATGGTGGCCTAGGTCGGGGATAAGATGAGAAGTGGATGGATCCATCAGAGGTTGTTCGTTGTATGGTATATGTTCTTGGTATTGAGTTTGAATATGTGGCATGTGTTGGTCTTGGTACTGGTTATGGGGTTGGGTTGGGTGCTTGTGGATTGATATCGTCTTGGTGTTGGTTGACTGGTGGAAATATGTTGGATTTGTTGTTGAGTGGTGTATGTTTGTTGGTAATGTTGTTAGATATTTGATGATGACACGGCTCATGTGCGTGGGTCGATCAAATACCTCAGTGTATACAACAATGGATTTTCAATGGTAGCATAAGAGGATTATTATGAAGGAGAAATAGTTTGGCACAACGACCAAATGCGAAGGAAGAAAATGGGTCGTCTCAAAAGCAAGTGTATTATAACTGAAACGGATATGGATGACAAGGAAGAAAAAAGTACGGTATATGTCATCAAGTCAGACACACACAGAGAAATTGTCTCACTCATGCTACAAGTTCAACAACATAAAAAATGTACGCACACTATGTAATTTATTTTTTGAAATTAACTGAGTATTTTTATTAAGAGCATTGGTTACAACAAACTGAACGCAAACAAGACTAAAACAACAACACATACAACGATTAAAATTAATTAACACGTCAAATTATCTAAGAAATTACAAATGTCAAAACAATTTCATTTGATCCATGTATCCTCACCATTACGTATGTGTCAGTTTTGACATTCTCCCACCTACGTTGAGGTTTTTCGATCGCAAGTGATGTGGTTGTTCTTCGTCTCTGTATTCTTCTAATGGATTTGACATCTTTGATGTCCCCGTCTAACCATCAGATTGTCCCTCTCTTAAGACTCTCCATGGAATGGATGTGCCAAAATTTCAATTTAATCAAGGGTTTGATAGTCGAGAAAAAAACATCCATCTATTGTAAAAATCATGTTAAATGTCATGATGAAAAATTAGAGAGAAAATGAGATGAGAAAGTGTGAATAATAGTGGAGGAATGAGACATGTATTTATAGAAAACGCATTTACACCTAGGCGCCATATATGGCGCCTCCTAAGAAATTTTGAATGTATGTGTCATCTCATCTGACTTACAGGCTATGCATGTGTCATCTCATATGGCGCCTAGGTGTAATTTTAGATGTATGCGCCAGATGAGATGATGTGTCAACTTAAACCATTTTCCAAACCTAATTATTTGGATAATTTTTAAAAAAATATGGTCATTGGTGTATTTTAATTTTCAAACATGAGTATTGTCGAATTTTTTTTGAATTTTTCAATTTATTTAGGAAATAATATTTTGGAAGGATTACTAAAGGTTTCAAAATTTTGCAGGTATGATTCTCATACGAGGATATGAATCTTTGATAGGTGTTAAAAAATATATGTTTGGAATTAATTGAACAATGTTTATGAAATTCCACTTTCTATGCATCACTTTGTAAACAATATCGGTATTATAATCATATTTACCCGATGTAATATAGAAGGTCTGTCTTGGCGTATCGAAGAAGATATCGCACGTCATAAAGTATTTTAATATTTAAATAATATTATTTTAATTTTTAAACAATTTCTATTTTATTTAATTATATTTTATTTAATTAAGTTTTGGATTATTTCATTAGTGTTATTCTGTTTTATGTATTTAAAGACCTTTGGCATAACCATAAGAGTTATATTTTATATAATAAAATTTGGATTTTTCTTCGTTCTGATGGATTCCAATTTATCTTTGACAGATTTTGCGCTTGCAACCCTGTTTTCCTTTTCTAGATTTAGCACTTGTTATTCCCTTGGGCTTTCGACTGCGTCAGTTGGTATCAGAGCAGGTTTCTCCCGTTCTTTTCGAATCTTGACAACCATGACAGATCAACCGGCAATCAAAGTAGATCTTGCAGCTTTTACCGCAACTCTAACTGCATTGACTGAACATATGACAAATTTAGCAAATCAGGTGAACAACAACTATGTGAATCAGCGAAGAGACAATGGAAGAGAACATGTTAGGGTTCCACATGGTGGAAACAATCATCACATTGTTATTGCTGACAATTCAAATTTCGAGGAAGAAGAAAAAGACGAGGAAGAGGTCGTTGATCATGGAAATCAACATAATCATGATTGTCGAGTGAAGGCTGATATTATATTATTCTATGAAACGATGGGAGTGGAAGAATTTCTGGATTGGCAGATTGACGTCGACAGGTTCTTCGATATTATGGGTGTCCCTGATAACAAGCAAGTCAAGATGGTTGCAATCAGGCTTAAAAGTACTACAGTTGTCTAGTGGGATAAACTTGTTGTCCAAAGACAGAAGCAAATGAATGGGTCAGTCAAAACTTGGCGAAGAATGAAACAATTGATGATGGAGAGGTTTTTACCGGAGGATTATGAACACATTCTTTATAAGATGTACATCGAGTGTGTTCAGGACAAGAGAACTGTGATTGAATACACAACTGAGTTTCTGTCATTTTATAAGCGCTGTGAATTAGGAGAATCAGAGAGCCAGAAAGTGGCTCGATACATCAGTGGCCTAAAGGGATCCTTGTATGAGAATATGGATTTACAGACTGTATGAATTGTAGCTGAAGCATCCAGTCTAGATTTAAAGACATAATTAATAGAGAAATCCCTCGAAATTTCTCATCTTTTAGATATTCATTCCAGAATAACTTTGAATCAGCCGACGACAAGGAAAAGAGTGCAACAACTCAGGATTCCAACCCTGAGAATAAGGGGGCTAGCAACTCTAGCGGTGTGCAGCATGATAGAGCACCAATTCAAAGGCAGAATAATCCATATGCTAGACCCTCTATAGACACATGTTATCGTTGTAACGGAAGAGGCCACAAATCGAATATTTATCCGACAAGGAGAATCATTGTTGTTGTTGTGGAAGAAAGGGAGAAAGATAAAGAAAGAGAAGATCATGCATTTGAGAACGATGAATATGTCGGTATTGAGTTTGCATAAGAAGAATTTGATGAGAGGATAAATTTTGTGTTGCAAATAATGTTATTAGAATTTGTTTAAAACACATTGTTCTATCAAGAACAAGGTGTGTAATTTGATCGTGGATAGTGGCAGCATAGAGAATCTGGTCTCACATAAATTGGTAGATTATTTGAAGTTGTCCATAGAACCTCATAAGAAGCCATACACCCTCAGTTGGGTAAGTAAGGATCACAAATTTGAGTAACACTATCATGCAGAGTTCATATCTCCACCAGAAAGTATTATAGAGAAAAGGTACTTTGCGATGTTCTTCATATGGATGTTTGTCATGTTTTACTTGGCAGGCCTTGGCAATTTGATAATGATATCACTTATTGAGGAAGGGATAACGTGATGATGTTTACGTGGGGTACACATAAAATTGCTATGACTTATGTTTTTGCACTTTGACAAGATCTTACGAGGAAAAAAGTCTAACTTTTTGGTGATGACACCAAGTGAAAAGGAGAATGATGAGACTATTAAAGAAACTAAATTTGTATGTCCAATATTGACTAAAGAGGTGATGAATGATGTAAAGGAGAAAACAACAATTCTAACAGAACTGTTTGGGGTCCTAAAAGATTTCAAGGAGTCGATCGCATATGAGCTACCACCAAACAATTTGTCTTCTATGCGAGATAAACACATGAAAGTTAAAGTTTTCAATGTGGGAGAAAATGTGATGATGTTTCTGCATAAAGAGATATTTCCAATTGGTACTTACAACAAATTATAATCAAATGAAGCTCTTATAAAGAAGAGAACTCGGGGTCGAGTTCTTCAAAAGTGAAGGAGTCTGATGTAGGAGATATTACATTGACGTATGGAAGAAGATATCGCGCGTTAGAAAGCATTTTAATATTTAAACAATATTATTTTAATATTTAAGCAATTTCTATTTTATTTGTTTTATTTAATTAAGTTTTGGATTGAAGGCCCATGAGACCCATTAGGGTTATTCCATTAAGGTTATTTTGTTTAATGTATTTAAAGACCTTTGGAATAACCATAAGGGTTATCTTTTATACAATAAAATTTAAACTTTTCTTTTTTCTAATGGATTCCAGGTTATCTTTGACAGGTTTTGCACTTGCATCTCTGTTTTCCTTTTTTAGGTTTAACGCTTTCTATTCCCTAGGACTGCGTCACGATGTTACATCAACCATCCCAAAGAATTGTAAATGCTGAGATTGTTGGTAAAATTTATCATCAAGATAGAACAATGGCATAATTCATCATAAGTAGTTAGGTTGCAGAAGATGTTTATCAGCATTGAATAACTAGGTCATATCCAAACATTAAACCTCCTAAGTGACTGTTCCATGTTATATAGTTCATTTTCAAAACAATGGAACCAGTGGCTTCTAACTATATTATCAAATTAGGAGAAAAGAACCCCAACAAAGGGTCATAAGTTACCTTTAACATTACATTTACATTGATCAAAACATGAGATTGGGTGATCAAAACAAAAACTACCAAGAGACTAACTGTCTATTACAAAACTGTTTATCAGATCATGTTTCAAGCCATGTTAAGGATCCCATAATTAAATACTTGCTTGGAAGCTCTCCAGCAGATGGTGCAAGGTAGGTTATCTTCTTTCTGTAATGTACAAATCAAATTAGAAATGCAATAGTGCAAACATTCTCCATAAACAGAACAAAATCTAACAATACAAACCTCTGAATGTCAATGTCTGTTACATAGATAAAGCCAGCAACATTGCTGCACAAGAAAAGATGTAACACAATAAGATATACTATGACAGTAGGAATAAGTGGAAAGGAAAGGGTTGCATTATATTTTTCGGTCTGAACAATTTTTGAAGTAGAATAACAATCAATGAAGCCACCTAGATGAAGTTAAATTAATGGAGGACATAAATACTCTAAATGAATTCAAAATTTGCAGTCATTTATTTAATTATAGTACCCTAATATATTTTAATTATATTATCTAGAAGTCATTTATTTTATGTTATTCTTAATATATTAATAAATGTATTAATATATATAGAAATCTCCCCATCAAAATCAGCATACATGCAACAGCAAGCATTGAGTTACATAATATCTTAATGTGTTTCCTATGTATTAAATCTTTTCTCATTTACCTTCCACCTCAAAATGGTTTCGCTCAGCCGTCACCATCTCTCTCCACCACCCAAAACGAAACCCTAAACCCAAAACCCAAAACGAAACCACCCCTCCCTGTGGGCCTCACCCATTCACCACCATGGTTCAAAATAATGAAAATATCACAATAGGATAACATGTATCCCCTTCATAAAGGGCGGTAGTGTAGGCCTGACTCCGTTGAACTGCTTCTACAAAAACATCAACCGGTACTCCATCTGGACCTAATTATGGGTGATGATAGTTTGGAAATTACTTAAATCATTCAAAATAGTGATACTGAATTTCAAGGTGTACTCGTAATTCTGTATAAGCATAAAAATCTGTTTTGATGCTAGTGAAGTTGGGAGCTCCTAGTCACGAAAGCTCTAGGAGAAGTAGTTTTTGGGGGTTCTGCAAGTGAAGTTTTTGGGCATTTTTGTGGATTATGCTTCAATTATTTAGTTTCCACTTTAATTGTTTATATAAACAGTATAATGGTGACTGAAATGCCGATAAGCAACATATTGCGATAAACAAGAAGAGCTCGTGATGATGAAACGACATGTTGGAACAAAAAAATTAATTAAAATACAATATAAACAATACATGAGAGCATCTAACAGAATATGTTGATCCAACGGAGGAAAGAAGTCTTGCACGGTGCAAGGCTTGTGTGGCTAGTGCACAGTAGACAACCCCCTTAAAGAATATTATTAGATTAGGATGATAAATAGTAAATCATTGAAATCATAGTTACCTTGAAATGATCTCATCAGGTTCCTTGGCAAATGAGACAGCGAGGACAGTATGGAGCAAATCACGATTTATATTCACAGCTACAACTCTTGTTGGATCTGCAGCAGGTTCTGCTCCAATTGGCAAGGCAGAGCGTGGGGCTTGTGGCCCGCCACCAACTCGATAAACAAACAAGTCACTAAAATTTGAAATATTAGAATGAGGAGAAAGATCATTTGCAAGGCCATAAAAGTATTCCTGCATCAAAATAAAAATTGGCGGCAATTTCAGTTAGAGCCACAAAATAGTTTTTGACAGGCAGGACAATTAAGTAAATGATAAGACTTCCCAAGGAGAAGGGGGGGACTAACCCATAGGCCAAAATTAATAAACAAAATATCCAAAAGCAGTCTACTACAAGTACCAATGCAGTTACTGTTTATATCTGATAGAAATAGGTAAAGAGAGAGAATGAAAAGAAACTCTCATTGTATTATCTAATTAAACAGTAATACAAGAGGCTACTTTATATAGCCATGTGATACAAAGCAGAAAAGGTGTGAGGCCATAACAAGCTAACAGCACACCACTAACAAACCTGACAGCTCAGCAAAACAGAATAGAAAGATAAAATGAAGGGCATATTAGTAAACTACTCTATTAGTCCCCCTTAGAAGCTGATGGCAGACTTGTCAAAGCAGCCTTATCATACACACGCAACTTGGAACGAAGAGGAACAAACTTGGCAGCAGAGAGGGGCTTAGTGAGAATGTCAGCCCATTGATCTTGAGCTGGTACATGAACAACAGTCAGACTTTTGCTGAGTACTTTCTCTCGCAGAAAGAAAATATCAAGCTCCATATGCTTAGTCCTGTTGTGAAGAATAGGATTGTGAGCCAAAGTAACAGTGCTCAAGTTATCACACAAGATCTTAGGAACTTGAGAGGAATAATGGAGTTCCTTGAGCAAGGACTGAATCCAAATGAGTTCAGCAGCTAGCTGAGCCATACTGCGATATTCCGCTTCAGCACTGGACCTTGCAACAAGCTGTTGCTTCTTGGACCACCAGGAAACAACATTAGGCCCAAGATATATGCAGGCCCCTGAAGTAGATCTCCGGTCATCAGGGTCTGATGCCCAGTCTGCATCACAGAACCCTAGCAACTGCATTGGTTGCTGAATAGGAGCAGGCTGAAGGAGAAGACCATGGTGCAGAGTACCACTTAGGTACCTTAAGATTCTTTTAACAGCCTTCCAATGATCCTCTAAAGGATTGGACAAAAACTGACAGACTTTGTTGACTGAAAAAGAGATCTCTGGCCTAGTTAAGGTAGCATATTGAAGGGCACCAACCACAGACCGAAACTGAGTAGGGTCATCAACCGCAGCAGACCCAACCTTGGACAATTTGCTGCTAGAGACCATGGGAGTAGGCATGCCATTGGCATTCAACATATTAAGCCTTGAAAGCAAATCTGTGATGTACTTAGTTTGAGATAAGAGAAGAGAACCATTAGGGAGATGAGTCACTTGAATCCCTAGGAAATAATCAAGTTGTCCCAGCTGTTTGAGAGAGAAAGAATTATTGAGATGCTTGATCAAGGAAGCTATAAAAGGAGCAGAACTACCCGTGATGATTATATCATCAACATAGACCAGAATTAGAATCTGAAGTTTACCTTGATGCAACAAAAACAAGCTAGGATCACATCTACTAGCCTTAAACCCGAGTTGAACCAAGGCACACTTTAGCTTATCAAACCAGGCCCTAGGAGCCTGTTTTAAACCATAGATAGCCTTATTTAACTTGCAAACAAGAGTTCTGTCAGCAACTTCAAAGCCAGGGGGCTGTTGCATAAGGACTTCTTCTTCAAGAGTGCCATTGAGGAAGGCATTGTTAACATCAATCTGCTGCAATGGCCACCTGTTTGTAACAGCAATAGAAAGAACAATTCTCACAGTAACAGGTTTAATGACAGGAGAAAAAGTTTCTTGAAAATCATCACCAGCCTTTTGATGGAACCCTTTAGCCACTAATCTGGCTTTATACCTGTTTATGGAACCATCAGGATTCTCCTTAGTCCTGAACACCCACTTACATCCAATAGGCTTTCTTCCAGCAGGAGCTTTCACCAAAGTCCAGGTCTGATTTCTCAGCAGTGCCTGATGTTCTTCCTTCATGGCCTGAAACCAGTTAGGAGCAGCCAAGGCTTGCTCAACAGATGTAGGTTCAAGGTGGGCTATTAATAGAGTAGGGTGAAGTCTAGGAAGAGTGATTCCTCTTTTGGCTCTAGTTTGCATAGGGTGGATGTTTTGAGGGTGAATGGAAGGTAAAGCTGTGGCAGCAGGGTGGGAAATAGGACTAGGGCCAGGGGAGGAACCAACTAAAGGAGAGGAATATGAAGAGGAGGGAGAAAGAGTGCTAGCTTCAGCTGGATCAGAGAGAATGAGGGCAGGAGAGGAAGAAGGAGAAGAGGTAATGGGAATGGCAGTGAGAGGTTGAGGGATAGGTTGCTGACCAGAAGAATAAGAGTTGTTAGAGGGAGCAGCAGAGGAAGAGGAAGAAGAGATTGGAGAAAAATTAGAAATAGTGGGACTGCTAAGTTGAGGAAAAGCAGAATTTGAGGAAGAAGAAGGCATAGAAGACAGATTAGAAGTAGAGGGAGCAGAGGGAACAGGAGGAAAACTGAGAGAGGGAGAGGAAGAGGATGGAGTGTTAGGAAGAGAGACAGATTTTGAAGAAGAAACCAAGGTGGAATAAGGAAAATTTGCTTCATTAAAAACAACATCCTTGGAAATAAAAATGCGACCATCTGAAGCAAGGCATTTATAGCCTTTGTGAGAGGTAGAGTATCCAAGGAAAATACACAGTTGAGATCTAAAATCAAGTTTATGAGAATTATAGGGACGGAGAAAAGGATAACATGCACAGCCAAAGACTTTAAGGATAGTATAGTCAGGGTTTTTGTGAAGTAATTTAAAATAAGGTGAGACATTGTCAAGTATAGGTGTAGGAAGTCTGTTAATGAGATATGCAACTGTGACAAAGGCATGATCCCAGAATTTTAAGGGAAGGGTGGACTGAGCAAGGAGTGTGAGACCAGTCTCAACAATGTGCCTGTGCTTACGTTCAACAAGGCCATTTTGGTGATGTGTATGGGGACAAGTGAATCTGTGAACAATCCCTAAATCTGTGAGATATTTGGTAAGAGGCCTAAACTCACCTCCCCCATCAGTTTGGACACATTTAATGGGACAATTGAACTGAAGTTCAACCATTTTCTTAAACTGAAGAAATTGAACCATGGTGTCAGACTTAAGTTTGAGAGGAAAAACCCAAACAAACCTAGAGAAGGCATCAATACAGGTTAGGAAATAGGTATAACCACTGGAAGATTGCATAGGGGCAGGACCCCAAAGATCACATACAACCAGCTCAAAAGGATGAGAGTAAACTGTGGTAGATAAAGAAGAAGGAAGTCTATGAGACTTGCCAATGCAGCAAGCGTGACATAACTCAGCAGGGGGTTTAGATGGAAAGGATTGATTACACAGTTTGAAGATTTCAGTGAGGGCATGATGATTGGGGTGTCCCAGCCTAGTATGCCAAAGCACATATTTATTGGATGCAATAGAATTTGCAGCATTAAAGTGTGAGGAAGGTAAAACAGTACTGACAGAGTTTAGAGAAGGATTGAAAAAGGTACTTGTAACATTATAATTGCAAGATTCATTACAAGAAGACAAAGGATTTATAGTATGATTTGCAACAGATTCAGTACACTGAGATATAGAATCTATAACATCCGTCCTATAGGAAGTATTACAATTGTATGCTGCAGGATAACTATGACTGGAACTATAAGAGGAAGAAGATTTGGACAACGGAGGAGCAGCTGGATTGGAGAATTTATAGAGGCCATCAGCACCAACAAGACCACTGAGTAAGACTTCAGAAGTAGCCTGAGATTTGACAACACAAAACTTAGGATGAAATTCAAAAAATACAGAATTATCTTGAGCAAATTTGCTCACACTCATAAGGTTTTTGGTGATGTGAGGGACATGTAAGAGATTGTTAAGAGTGAGAGATAGATGAGGTTTGTGAGGTAAGGGAAAAGACATAGAACCTACAGAGTTGATGGACAAACCTTGGCCGTTACCTATGAAAACTTGTTCAGTTCCAGGCACGGAGGCAGAGTCAGACACATTAGAGGCATCAGGAGTAACATGATGAGAAGCTCCTGAGTCAGGATACCACCACTGGTTTGCACTGCTAGCTTCAGTACCTGCATAAAAGGCTTGTGGTGCAGAAGATCTGGGAGGCGCAGCTCTGGGAGAAGCATAAGCAAGCTGCACAGGATAAACAGCACGAGGAGCCACGTGAAAAGGATTGAAGGGAGCTCGATGATGTGGATAACTAGCACCACTTGAATTGGCATAACGATAGTAGCATACTGAAGCATCATGACCAGGTTTGTGACAAATCTGACACGGTGATTTCCCAAAGCGACCTCCTCCACGACCAAAACGACCACCACCGCGACCAGAACGACCACCACGTGCACCATAGGAATGATTTTCAGCATTAGCGGTGACGTGACTCGTTCCTTGAGGAAACGCCTCGGAGATGACTTGATCAGAAGCGACTGGAGTGGGAGAAGGTGTTGCTTGAGTGAGATTGATCGTCGCCGTCGCCGGTTCTGTAATCGCAGCTTTGCGATGCTTCTCCAATCGCGACTCATGAGCAAGCAAGGAAGACTCCAACTCTTCCAAGGAGCTAACGTCATCTTTGCTGTTAACGGCGGCGACAATAGAATCATAATCCTCAGGTAATGAATCAAGAACAATCTCAATTAGGTTACGAAGAGGAACGGGATCACCGATGGAGGTTAGCGACTCACTGATGTCACGTGAACGCGTCATAAGCTCAGTAATCGTTAGTGAACCCTTCGTAAGACGCCGGAGTTCTGAACGAAGTTGACGAGCCTTGGTGGAGAGAAGAACATCAAAGTACCGATGAACTTCTGTCCACACCTGCCACGCATGCTTGCAGTCAACGAGCTTAGGAAGGAGAGCATCGGAGATGGTAGAGAGAAGCCAGGTGCAAATGAGAGCATCCTGCTGTTCCCACTCAAGAAACGCACTGTGAGATGCAGGATCGGAGGGAGACGGTGGCGGAATCACCGGAACAGTGACAAAGCGTTGAAGACGATGACCACGGACGACGCCATCAATCTGCTGCTTCCACTGTTTGAAATTCTTGTCGTCAAGCTTAACAGAAATTAGGTGAGAGAGTTTCACCTGAGAGGAAGGGAATAAAGGTTCCATGGATCGGAAAAAAAAATTATGCTCTGTATACCATGATAGAAATAGGTAAAGAGAGAGAATGAAAAGAAACTCTCATTGTATTATCTAATTAAACAGTAATACAAGAGGCTACTTTATATAGCCATGTGATACAAAGCAGAAAAGGTGTGAGGCCATAACAAGCTAACAGCACACCACTAACAAACCTGACAGCTCAGCAAAACAGAATAGAAAGATAAAATGAAGGGCATATTAGTAAACTACTCTATTAATATCCACACAAATTAAAAATATGGGCTAACAAGTTGCAAGGCTTTAACGGTGCCGATTAATACAAAGGATCCTATTATTTTTATAAGTATTTCATTTTATCCACACAAAATATCCAAAATCAATCTTCTACCAGTACCAATGCAGTTTATTTCCATTTTCCACACAAATTACAAATATGGGCTTACATACAAATTGCAAGGTTTTAAACGGTGGCGATAAATGCAAAGGCTCCTATTATTTTCAAAAGAACTATTTCCCTTCACTCAAATTAATTTCTTTTGGTTAAAATTTTCTAAACTCAACCATGGTTGCCCTTTTACCTCGCACTAAATAATCAAAATGCTCTCTAAAATGAAAAAAATATATGGAGAACATAATGAAAGTTTTTCTACATGCAGAGAATATTGAAAAGCGGGATAGTAGGCTTACCCTTGTCCTAGAACTTCTAGTCTTCTGGCGGAACTTTGCATTCCTAGATACAACTCCACCAGACCTCTGAAGTTTCACAACATCTACTTTAGGCTCACCCTTAAGCACATCTCTGAGCATGCTGCACAGTTTTTCCTAAAAGGAGTTCAAAGGAGAAGCCTGAGACTGAGTTTAAAAAATTTAAGTATACAGAACCACTCCTAATGAAGATTCTTCTATTTCAATTGTGAGAAATCAAGGTGTTTGTTATGAGGAAGAATGATGCATAAATGTAAGGAAAATGCAATGATGCAGATATTGAATCGAGATAAGTCTACCATCTACCTGACCCAAAACCAAGACAACATTGGCCTGGAATGTACGGATTGCATGTAACAGCAACTACAACAAAATACCACCAAATGAATTAGTTAGAGAGAGGATCTGTAGCACCGACACCTCTGAAAAAATATGTGTCTGTGTCTGTGTCGGACACCTACATTGACACTTGTGATTACATTTTCAAATTATTACCAGAGTCGTCGTGTCAGTGCCAGTGTCGGTGTTGTATTCAGAGTATTCGTGATTCATAGGAGAGAGAAGAGAGATCACTTTAATCAAGATATGTTAAATAGCAATATATTCCATATTCTAGCAGAGTTCAATTCAACAGTAAGGTAAGGTTCAAAAGTTAATTACATCATAGCCTACTCCCTCTATCCATCCCATGGTATTTATCACCATTCCTGCAGCTCGAGATTCAGTATTTCCAGTAAATTGTCTTTCCAGTATTGCTGCGAGCTCCTTGACAAGCACTTTATACAATTCTACATTATTACTGTAAAAATAATGTTTGGTTATTGGATTCTCATTTTCTTCGTGTGCTATTAATGAGTTATATAAATTCAAATGAATGAGCGTATATTCACATGTGATTTGGCCAATTCATAGTTGAAAATATGATAAGAATTACAGTAATAACTACCTGGGCGATGTGTGTCCATAAAAGTAAACAAGAGGCATTTCGAGTGGAATTCCCTCAACAGGATCAATGGGCATTTCAATTGGAGTGGCAGCAATGGATCCAGGAACTGTAATAGATCCTTGGCCAATATCCAAGTCAACAAAGGTGGGCTTCCAACCTTGTTTAGCTGCCCAACTAAGAAGCATCCTTGACAAGGTACTCTTTCCTGAATCTGTAGGCCCTACAACAATCACCCTAGGTCCCTGACCAATCAAATCAAAGTGAGTGTTAAATTGCAGTAAATATCGGGATTTTGACTCTCCGCCACGGGACGACATCCGCCATTGACAGCGCTGATCACAAGACTCAAGAAAACTACCTGAGACAATACAGGGTCATCTGAAGGTGATTTTTTGGCACGATCTCTTCTTCCATCTAATATAGCATGCACATTTACATAACTAACCATTGGCGTCTGCAGTTAAAAAAGCAAAATAGAAGTCACAATCTCCTCTGTCACTAACTAATAAATCAGTTATTTCATGTTTATACTAAGCACTTCACAGTAAATCTCAAAGAAAGAATGCAAGAAAATAGTCGCATAGTGTTTTACCTCATCCGCAGTATAATCAGTTTCAGTAGCACCGTCCATTTCAATGGTTGCACCAAACCAAGTAAAGACCTACCGCACACAAAAATAATTTTTTTTGTTAACAATAACACCAAAAACCCTATGTTAATAAAAATGGTAGATTTCAGGGAAAAGAGGAGTTACAGCAAATTTGAGCTTGGGAGGAAAATTGAGCCAGATTTCAGGGGGAAGCTCGGTACCAAAAATCTCAGCAGTGCCGCTAAGGAGTCGAAGGCGAAGAGGTGCATCGTTACCGACTTCAATTCTCAGCTCGCATTCTTTTTCCAACTTCACTTGCTTAATCGCCGGAGTTACATTAGAACCGCCGCCGCCAACAGGACCTGCACCGCCGTACGCCATTTTGACGGGTTCGAGTGTGGCAGCCTAGGGTTAGGGGAAAAGAGGACTTTGAGTTAGTGGAGGGAGCGGAGGAAGGAAATTGAGAAAGAATGATAGAGGTTTACGGAGGCGCGACAGGCCACGATGGTGGCGCTTCCGCGGAATGTGGTGGTAGTTTTGGGTTTCCGACGACCGGTGAAGTGGAAGGGTTTGAGAAGCAAAGAAAGAATGGATGAATTCGGTTATTTCAATTCAAACTGTTTGAGTTCCAAGGACGATTTTTTTATTGCTGTTATTGGGATTTTGTTATTTGTACTTGTCGAAACAAAGTGTTGTTATTAGTTCTAAATTTCGTTTTTTTTTTCGATTTCAACAAACAAAAGTACAAGCATTGAGAATATAAAAGGATTTAACATAAAGTTCAAATTTGAAAGGTCTAACAAATATAGGAAGATTAGTAAAAAAAAAATTTAAAAGGATTATTAATGGTATTGACATATCACTTAACATAGGAGTTTATCATTGGATAATATAATAAATTTTTCAAAATTTTTTAGTGCATAAAAGTATTTTTAAATTAATTAAAATGCACGCAAAATGAAGAAATTAAAAAAAAATAGTAAAACATAAAATAAAATTCTCAGAAAATTACACAAAGTGCAAAATGAGAAGAAATATTCTTAGAATTTTTTTCATAATTTTTAGACCAAAAATGAATTTAATATGAATTTTAGAAGTTAAAAATGAATAAAAATAAAAATAATAGTATAAAATAAAGTAGAAAAAAATCAACGGTGCAAGTGTTAGTTAACATAAAAGACTCACATGTAACGGAAAAAATATAAAGATCTGACTTGTTACAATTGAATAACTTAAAGAATCATAGGGATAATTTTGCCAAAAAAATACAAGATAGAAAGACCTTTATGATACTCCTTCCATTACAAAATGATTGTCATTTAAGCTTTTTGTATACTGATTAAGAAATGCAAAATATTGTTACAAAGTATTTTATTTTTACCAAACTAACCTTATTAACATGTTAGAAAAAGTGTAAAGAGTAATAATTAAAAGGCATAATTGAAAAAATAATAATGATTTCTACATTGAAAAATAAGAATGACGGTCATTTTGAAATAAATTTTATTTGCTAAAACGACATTTATTTTGAAACTGAGAGAGTAAGTGACATAAAAATTTGACCTTTTCAATTATATGCTTTGAATTATCATTTATCTGAGGTCTTCCCTTGTTGGTTGTGCAGATGCGATGAAGAGTGAAGAAACAGTGCGGCAGATAAGAAGGGACGTTCGGAGCTACTTCTTTTGTGGTTGAAATTCTAAGTACTTTGTCTACTAGGGAATCCTTTATTTTAGGTACACTTGTTAGAATGCTCATTGTCATTGGTCTAGTTGCTCAGGTTACTCCCTCCCCTCCCCCCCCCCCCCCCCTCTCGTATAAATGAAAGTTTGAGTGTTGCCTAACTAGACTATGGTAGATGAAGTTTTATCCCTTATGCGATTGAATAGCAAGAAAAAGTCGGCTTTCATCCCTTAACTTGAAGAAATTCGGGTTGATATACCGCCTATAAAACATCATCAATTGAAATTTGCTAGCAAAGACGCTCCGGTTTGTAGAGGATTGTCTTCAGTATTACTAGCTCATCCTGGCTCGTGGACAGTCGAAGAATTTCGGTCTTCCATCTCTGATGAAGATTTCTTTTACTTCTCTAACCAACCTTTTCAAAGAAGGTCGGTAGGAGAACTGGCGGAGTTTGTCTATCACCTTGTCGAGCGTCATTTTTCCTGGCTTTCGGGGCTACTAGGCAGTGGAAAGTTTTTTCCCAATTGTCTTCAACGAGAGAGAGATGTTAAAGCAATAGATTTATACTTTTATTGTTGAGTGAAATAAGTATTTGGATATAATATGAAGTGCTCCTGACTCATTTCTAGCTATATAGGTCGTCATAGAGCTTTTTGGATACCCAAACACTCTGGTTGAGAAGGTGAAATTGCTTACTCCGAAAGTGACAGGGAAGAACGAGGTTTTGGCTTCTGACCAGACATCTTTATCCAAGGTGGAATTTGTTAGATGAAGTAAACCAGACTTCGCATCCTCACTGAAAAAAGATAGAAAAGCTTGAGAAGTCTCTAAAAGAATCTCGAGATACTCATAAAAGAGTTGACAGTCTCCGTGAGGTGCACCTCAAGAATCTTGCTTTTTATAAGGAACTGGATAAGTTGATAGAAGAAAGTTACTTCATTACCGATGATGCCTATGAAAGTGCCTTAAAGCAGGTGGAGCATTTTTACCCTATTATGTTGATCTTCTAAGAGCAAGTTCGTCTCAATCAAACTATTAAAAATAGAGAGTAGTTCCCTTGATGGATTAGTATTCTTTTTTTTACCGACGTGATTGTACCTGGCATATGTAATTCCATGGAATAAGTAATTTGTCACTTATCCCCTACAATATATCTTTCATTTTGTTATTTACTCATGTTTTTACCTGTTTTTCGTTGTGTCGCTTCTGATCTCGAGTTCCTTTCTCCGAGACGCATCTTTTCCCTCTGAGGTTGTGCTCAAAGTTTATTGGATGTCTCTGAGGATCGTGCCCAGCCAAGGTCAATACCACTTCTTTTCCCCCTAAGTAAACACTTGGTTCGAGGTTGACGTATGGCAAATCCACCATTGCTTATGAGTGGCTAGATACCAAGAGGGGTGAGCCAATATTTTCCACTTTGTAGCATGCTTTCTTTGTGTGTGTTTATGTGTGTGTATATATTGGTATCGGGGGTTTTTGATTGCTTTAGTCATACGCCTGTTCCGTTTGTGATAACACCTATGAGTCTTTATGATGGAACTTTGATCTCTTTTATTCGTACCTCAGACTCATCATTACCTTTCATTATCACAATGAAAATAGTTAGTTTAATATAAATTTATTATTTATTTAATTAGAGAACATAATGCATTATAGTAGTTTTCCATTGCTCTTTACAAAGAATTAGATTAAGATAATTGGGTGGCATGGCCACTACTTATTTGCAACATGAAACTTGGTGGTAAACTTCAACTTTACTCAGATCAACCACTTGTACTCATTTGGCAGACGTGACTGCCTTACTTGTAGGAGGTTGAATAGTCATGTCTCGCAACTGCCTCGTTGATAGGCTACATTAATCCCCATATATTTGTAGTTGATGTCCTTTTGGTCTTGTTTCATAGCAAATCATTATAAATACTTTTGGCTCATGATAGGTGTTTACTGTGAAAATTGGTAAACAACCGCTGATCTTCCAAAAAAGGTTATTTTTGTTACTTGCAGGATCGATCAGTTTGATCCTAGGACATATGCTAAGTGTTTCGTGAGTTTTGATAGGTTTTAAATGAAAAGGTTCAACAGAATACTAAGAGTGGATGCAGGATGAAGATAGAGCTTGGTAAAAATGCAGTAAAGGCGGGATGAAGGTAAAAAACTTGATAAAATTGCGAGTAAAGTTACAAGTAAAGTGCAAGATAAAGTAAAGTTACAATAATTTAAAAGGGTTGTAATGGTAAAGTTTGCAGAATGTTAAATGGAAAGGATTATAAATAAATGTAAAGGTTTGACTGTAATTAAAATATGGTGATTCAAACGTACATTCTCAAAATTCTTTCTCACACGGCGGGTACCTGAATAAATTTGAGTGACTTGTACTAATAAGTTGAACACGCGAAATTTTACACAAATTTCCTATATTTATACTAGTAGTAAATAACCGTCGAACGGTTGCTTCGATCCAAGATGATAACAAGTGTCCTCTGCATGTTCTCTGATCCATATCTTCATGCCACGTTGCTTTCCTAACTGCCAAGTAAACTGCCTTTCCCTCATTTCTTCGAATTCAAATCCACTTGCTTGCTGATACAAGAACCTCCCAGTCGAAGACCACAAGAAACTCTTGGTCGAAGACCACAAGAACCTCTTGGTCGAAGACCACCTTTAACTTATAGAATTCTCTAAGTGTTTTCTCCTTCTTAGCAAGGAAGACCTCGACACAACCCCTTTCACAGGCTCTTCTGGTCGAAGTGTCTTCAACTTTTAGATTTCTTCAATCTATTTTTAGCCAATAAGGCCAATTTATGTGGGTTTAAAATTTAGGAGCTAACAAATCTCCCCTCAAGAATGTCAATTTCGACACAAGGAGAAATAGCCATTCTTTAAGATTTCTAGTCGACACCTGTCCATCTTTTGGTTACACAAGTTTATACTGCACTTTTTGTCTTCTACCAACTATTGCTTACATCAGAGTCATCATTACACTTTTTCCAATATGTCACTATCAGTCAGCCGTTACATGTTGCCATGATGACCATTACCCCTATAACATAGGAAAGCATGACAAACGTTTCCATCATTCACATACACGATTGCTCCAAAGATCACCACGTGTCCCACTCACTTTGCAACATTAAATGATTTTGAGGGAAAACACTCTTCCCTGGCCTCTATAAATAGCCAAAAACACCCCTTTGGAATTTTTTCCAACCATCTGATATTTCTCGCCTCTTTGCATTCAAAAAACCATCCTTACAAACTTCATCTCTTTCATAAACTTTCTAACAACAAAAACCATGGCTTTCCCCCTAAATGCTCCAAACAACCCAAAGATGAAATATGCCTCTGATTCATGACAACAAATAGAAGCTTTCCCAACTAAATTTTTCCTTGCTTCGTCTGGGGAACGAAGGTTCATTCCTGAACCTATGACCTAAGAAGAACGTGACGCATACAACACACAGGTACTCATTCCTATTAGATATTCTGGACAAATGTATGCCATGTCTGGTCTGTTGTCTGTGTGTCTTGAAAACCCTCAAGAAAACAACATTTTTCCCAACTCACCCTAGACTAAAACCCATTGGGTGTGCAAAGAAACCTAGGAACGAACCTGAAGATGCAACACCTGCTAATCAATAACATTCCCAAACGAAGGAGGATATACACCTTTATTTTATGAACAAAAGGAATAGAATATTTAAGTATTTCCCTAGCTTGACCTCAGAATACTCAGAATGGCTGTCGAAGATGGAAGTAGCTCAATCCTAAATATGGGAAGATATGAGAATCTATGACCTAGTCATGTTGTCTAAGACTGAGTTAGTGTGATACGGTGGGAGAGAGCTGACTGTTTTTGGAATACTGGTTTGCATTTTGCGTTTGTGTTTGCAAAATGTCGCGGTAAGCAAGAGTCGCCACCGTCTTTTATTTTATCCAACAAGGAAAGGAAAAGAGCACAGAAAAATTCTTTTTTTGAGATATTTCTCGGGTTCGGGGGGTAGATTATAGAAAGGGAAGGTGTTAGCACCGTTTCTATCTGTGGTTATCCACGGGCTCTTAGGTACTTGCTCATATTGTTTTCAAAATTGCTTTTCTTTGTGCTTGTGGGTTTTAAAAAAGTTTTTGTTTTGAAACTTCGTTTGAAAAGTGTAAGTGTGAAAAGTTTTTGTTTTTGTTTTGAAAGAGCAAGTACTTAAGAACCATCTACCTACTCAAAAAGGGAATCGTTCTATGCTATCTCCCTTTAGACAATGCTATCCCACTATGAATGAGTAGGTAGCACCGTCGTTGGAGTTTAAGGGTCAATTCGAATAAGGGACGTGCGGTCACTAAAGCAATGTTAGGACACCTTAGCGGTAACCCTAATGTCTTGGATCATTTTTCCGAGGCAACCGTTTCGAGGCAACTATGATCTTTGGATAAGAGGGCGACCTCTAAAACTTCCTATACTCAATGACCGTGTTACAAAGGCAACCAAGTGAGATGTACCCTAAGAGTGCGCATGTGCGAGTGTGTCGTTTTCAGTTAATTTTGTCTTTGTACATGTCAATGGTTATCTATGTTGATTTTAGGTTTAAACGTTCAATCTTGTCATGCATCCCTATTATCAAACATCTAGCAGTTTATAAGTTGCGGAAATCAAATTGCGGAAATTTAACTAACTATTATAAGGCGTCGGGTATTTACATCGCCAAAAGCAACCCTTTGAAATTTAAATGCGGAAAATAAATAAAGCGATAAAGATAGTCCTAATTATCTATTACATTCCGGACACAAATACAATATTAAATAAAATGGATCGCGTGCGGGAAATTAAATCGAATGCGAGTTCTAGGGTTTTGACCCTCCTATCCTAATTAAGGAAAAAGAAAATGTTTTTATTGTTTTTATTTATTTTTTAAGAAAAGAAATCAAATTCTAAAATTAACTGCTAAATTAATTATTAAATAAATTAATTAATAAAAAATATTAAATGACATATTTTTGGAGTTTTTTGTTATTTTAGGAAAAAAATAAAATAATTAAGTTAGCCATAAAACCTATTTATTCTAATTGATTTTAAATATTTACAAAATAAATGAAAGTTACCTAAAATTAATATCCTAATTAAATTAATTAATATTTATTAATAAAAAATAAAATTCAGAAATTTAATTGGGTAAAAAATATTTTTGTGATTTTTGATAAAAAAGAAAATTAATTAATTGTTAGTAAAAATAATAAATAAATTACTCAAAGAAAATATAGAAAAAGGAAATAAAGGGTGAGAAATTGGCCTGATTTTAGGGTGAAACAACTGTTGGCGTCATGTGTAAACTGTTTTGTTTTAACCATTTGTGTTTTGAGTTTTGGCCATTTGTGTTTTGGCCTCAACGTTCCTTAATGAACCTGCATGGGATCTTGTCTAAATCTGCAGTGTTGAATCTCATTAACACATTAAATAAATTATTATATATCATAAAATACAAATAAAGCCAATATATGAAGAAATTTAATGTTTAGGCCAATATGGCATGTATGAATGATTATACCCCTTTTGATCATGGGGATCAAATCAGCCTTACCCTTACTCGAGAAGTAGTGATATGAATGCTTTTATACCCTTTTGATCATGGAGATCAAACCAGCCTTACTCTTACTGGAGAAGTAGTGAGATGTTGATTTGTAATCGGGATGACTTGTTTGTAGTGAGATGTTGGTTTGTAACCGGGATGACTTGTTTGTAGTGAGAGGAGGATTTGTAATAAGGATTTCAAGGTTTTAGGATTTTTGAAAGAATTTGATATTCTGACAGCGTTGTGGCAATGGTTTTTTTCTCTCTTTTTCGGTTTGTGTGAAAAGAATGTGATTATATAATGGAAATTAGAGTAAAGAAAATGGGCTTTGAATGTGCAATTGGGCCTCCAATGTTCACTTGATTTCGTCACGTTGCAGGCTAAATCGCAGGGGCTTAAGTGCAATTTTTGAAGTTTAAATGTGAAAACAAAATGTATCCGACATCGAGAACTAACTTGTGTCTGAAAATCGGCTTAATCGGATAAACGGTGAATTAGTTATGAATTTTTGAAGTTTCAGCTCAGACAAACTTATTTTGGGCTCCAGCGTCGACTCTGACACGTTCTTCAATAAAAAACTGGTATTTATCGGAGCATAATTCGGTATCGACTTTTGAAGCAAAGTTGTAGATCTCTGAGTCAGTGACCTTATGTAAAAATATGAGCCCAATCCGATAAAAATTGACCGAGTTATGAATTTTCGAAGTTTCGACCCAGATAAAATAATATTCAACATTCAGGATTTTCGGCGCGTCACACGTACTCTGAGCAAAAAACGAAGACCTTTTGGATACCGTTCGAACTGAATACCTTCTGTGAAAACTTAGTCAACTCAATTTGTGAAATTTTGGCGCTGGAACCAGCTCAATACAATGAAAATCGACCAAGTTATGATTTTCTGAACATGACGCAAATAAACTTCTGTCACAAATTTTCTATACGAAAATACTTGATAAATCCACATTTTTGAAGACCTTCTGATTGAAATTCGCTTCCATCCGTGAGATATGAAAACGTAAATAATGTCAAGACGAAACTTTGGCCACCAGAACGGGTTCAAAACAAGCCACAATCTTCAAGTTATGAATTTTTTTAGTGCGTAAAAACTGCACTTTCAGCACACTTTTTCACCATATTTCTTCGAGAAAACTCACATTCGGATACCTTATTTAAAGAATTGACTCTTGAGCCGAACCTGAATTTAAGAATACGTTATCAGAGATATCTTAGCAAAAGAACACCTGAATATGATGCGCCGGGTTGGACTTGTGAATCTTTCTTGAAATGTTTTGAGAAATATGGGAGGGCAAATTTTGGGATACAACAGTTGCCCCTGTTCAATCTTCTTAAACATGAGTATGTAGATTGGCTTTCGTGTCTTTCGTAATCCGAAGGTGTAAGATGATTGAACACTAGAGTGCGCAGAAATTTGCACTCGCATGTAGTGATATCAGCCTGGTGATGTCGGGAATTGGCTTACAGATGCCATTTGGAGATTGTTGATAGGAGGTTTTCGACTGGAACACGAATCAGGGAGATCTTATCGGCGATCTAACTGAACCAGAGGAGGTCTTGGATTAACTTTGACTGGATCGACATCAGAAAAATCTTTAGGAATCGATTTAACTGGACCAGACAAAGGTCTTGGAAAATTTTGACTGGATCGGCATCAGAAAAATCTTTAGGAATCGATTTAACTGGACCAGACAAAAGTCTTGGAATATCTTTGACTGGATCGACATCAGAAAAATCTTTAGGAATCGATTTAACTGGACAAGACAAAGGTCTTGGAAAATCTTGACTGGATCGGCATCAGAAAAATCTTTAGGAATCGATTTAACTAGACCAGACAAAAGTCTTGAATTAACTTTGACTGGATCAGCATCAGAAAAATCTTTAGGAATCGATTTAACTGGACCAAACAAAAGTCTTGGAATATCTTTGACTGGATCAGTATCATAAAAATCTTTAGGAATCGATTTAACTGGACCAGACAAAGGTCTTGGAAAATTTTGAATGGATCGGCATCAGAAAAATCTTTAGGAATCGATTTAACTAGACCAGGCAAAAGTCTTGGAATATCTTTGACTGGATCGGCATCAGAAAAATCTTTAGGAATCGATTTAACTGGACCAGACAAAGGTCTTGGAAAATTTTGACTGGATCGGCATCAAAAAAATCTTTAGGAATCGATTTAACTGGACCAAGCAAAAGTCTTGGAATATCTTTGACTGGATTGGCATCAGAAAAATCTTTAGGAATCGATTTAACTGGACCAGACAAAGGTCTTAGATTAGCTTTTACTGGATCGACATTAGAAAAATCTTTAGGAATCGATTTAACTGGACCAGACAAGGTCTTGGAATAACTTCAACTGGATCGACATCAGAAAAATCTTTAGGAATAGATTTAACTGGACAAGAGGAGGTCTTGGAATAACTTTGACTGGATCAACATCAGAAAAATCTTTAGGAATCGATTTAACTGAACCAGACAAGGTCTTGGAATAACTTCAACTGGATCGGCATCAGAAAAATCTTTAGGAATCGATTTAGTTGGACCAAAGAGGTCTTGGATTAACTTTGACTGGACCGACATCAGAAAAATCTTTAGGAATCGATTTAACTGGACCAGACAAGGTCTTAGAATAACTTCAACTGGATCGACATCAGAAAAATCTTTAGGAATCGATTTAACTGGACCAGAGGAGGTCTTGGAATAACTTCAACTGGATCGGCATCAGAAAAATCTTTAGGAATCAATTTAACTGGACTAGAGGAGGTCTTGGATTAACTTTGACTGGATCGGCATCAGAAAAATCTTTAGGAATCGATTTAACTGGACCAGACAAAAGTCTTGGAATATCTTTGACTGGATCGGTATCAGAAAAATCTTTAGGAATCGATTTAACTGGACCAGACAAAGGTCTTGGAAAATTTTGACTGGATCGGCATCAGAAAAATCTTTAGGAATTGATTTAACTGGACCAGGCAAAAGTATTGGAATATCTTTGACTGGATCGGCATCAGAAAAATCTTTAGGAATCGATTTAACTGGACCAGACAAATGTCTTGGAAAATTTTGATTGGATCGGCATCAGAAAAATCTTTAGGAATCGATTTAACTGGACCAGACAAAAGTCTTGAAATATCTTTGACTGGATCGACATTAGAAAAATCTTTAGGAATCGATTTAACTGGACCAGACAAAGGTATTTTGATATAGTTGAGAACTTTAACTGTATCTTTCCTGAAAGGTAAAGGTCAGTTATATGCAATGCATAATATGGATCAAACAATGATGTTCTCAAAATAAATGAGATTGTATGGTATGATGCGTATATGCATGTATCATGATGTATGGAAATGTAGTGCTTTAGCTGGGGGAAATAAATCTCGGATAGCCGCTGGAGAATAAAGTTGGATTCTTCATTTCCGCTAGGGATAATGAACGAAGAGAATAAGCCTGCAGGAGAGGATAACTCCATTGGGGAATAAACTGATGAGGAGATTACTCTGTGGGGAAGAGATGCTCTGCTGAGGACTCTACTGATAAACTCCGTTGGGGATGGATTATCGTTACTGGTGATACTGAATCTGTTGAGGGTTGAATACCTGTTTGTGAAAGGAAAGAACTTCGCTGGGGATGATCTTTCAGTTGTGACTTGCTGGGGATAACCCTGTTAGACTTTTGCGGGGATGATCCTCTGCGTTCTGTTGGGAGTGATCTTTTGAACTCGGCTGGGAGATTTATTTTTATACTCCGCTGGGGATAAAACTTCCAAAGTCTTACTGGGGATGATCCTTCAACTCCGTTGGGGAAGCTTTTTCAGATCGTGCTGGGGAAATATTGACTCCACTGGGGGTATCTTGTATTCTGCCGGAGAACATTCTTATACTCTGTCAGGGAATATTAAGACTGTCGGGGATATCAAGCCTTTTTAGTGCTGATGGTAGATAAACTTTACTTGGGGAGAGCATTGCTGATTCGTTCTTGCGAGTATCAGTTGGGGAGAGCTACCATTACTGTCTTACTCTGCGGGGAGTGAAGGTATCTTGGCCATATTCTTCAGCTGAATCTACCTTTGTACCTGGTGGACAGAGCAACTGTATAGTTTCAACATTTTTTATTGCCCCTATTTCTGCGGGAGAAGGTGTCTGCGGAGACCCTGTGGATCGAGTATTATCCCCACCTATGAGGTGCTTGTTATCTTTCGGTCAAAATGACAAGTCTTCTTCTGGTAGGCCAGTGACGAGATGACGAGACATAGTCGTACGCTTTGATCCCTAATTTTTGCCTGGACCGCCCTTTCGGGTTTTCAGTCCATCGGGATACCCTTTTTTTCCCAAGCTGCCTTTTCAGGTTTTCGACTTGCCGGGTGTACAAATTTTTTCATTTTCATCCCTTATTTTTGCCCGAACCCTTTTGGTTCGCCGGAAAGCCCTTATTTTTGCCTAGGCCAGTCAACCTAGTGGGTCTTTGATTATGTGTAGTACTTTTTGACTATGTCCACGCTCTTAGGATGTAGGGAGGTGTCACTGTCGGTAGTGTTGTGTTGCCATACTACCAGAAGATCTTCGTTTGATCATGCAAGATTCGTTGCTGGAATTCATGTCCAATCCCCCAATTGATTCAGATGGAGATTTTCCCCTGGCTATTTGAGATTTTGAGAGATTCCTTAAATCTTGACTTAACTGCCCCATATGATGGACAATGCTCATGTCGTGCCCCTTGGTTGGAGGTGTTTTTTCCACTTGAGGTTACCTTTTTTATTGAAAAGGTTTTTGTTCACTAGATATTCGTCGTGCGAATTTCTCTGCTGTTTGAACAAATAATCATATGCAAACAATGTTATTTTAAGAATGCAAAGCTTATGTCTGTCTTGAAGTTTTTGAAAATACATTTTTTCAGTAAGATAGGAAAATTTTGTAAAATGTGACGTCAACTCAGGATTTACAGCAAGCCCTACAGGAGTCAGGATATCTTTTGTAACAGTATGCTTTCGGACTAACCCATGCTTCAGCTAGGACTTTTTAAGGGTTATACCGTGGCCTGGTTCACGGTTTAAGAAACAAAGGATAAAGGCTCAAATTTTACTTGTACCCACCCGTTCTTCGTGATGTTCTTCGATCCTAAACTCAACTAATCGTGCATTAGATCTTGTTTGAGTCTTTGCTCTGATATACTAGTGATGGTTCGGATACTGACAATTTATTTTGAACAGGCAGTCATTTTGTTGAGAGTTTGCAGGATCTCTTCCTTTTTGGTTTTTATTATCCCTGTTTTTTACATGAACTGTTTCTTTTTGTGATTACAGTCAGCGGGATGCCCCAGTTTTTCTTAAGTCTCCTTCACAGGTTTTGACTTATTGGGCTTTTATTTTGAGAGATAATGACTGCCTGTCCTTACGATTATACGGAACCAACATCGTCTTTTGTTTCGGAAGGACTTCTTTGATACCATTCGTTGTGCACCTAGATCAACTAAGAAAACTACCCTGCCCCAGGTTATAATTAAGGGTTTTAATTTGTGAAAAGAAAAACTCCAACTTCTTTGGCTCAAAGGGATTGACTAGGGATTATCTTCCTTATAACTCCACTGTTTAGGATTTGAAACAATGTATGTACCTCGTCAGCAGGGTCTGTTCAAAAGCATACTGTAGAGATTTTGATATCATTTTCGTCATCCTCCCTCTAAAGGCTTAGAATTTTTTAATCGAGAGTTGATCATCACAGAAAATGAAAGCAATTTGAATATAGTGAAATACGAATGGATTAATTCAAAACAGACATATGCAATGCATTGATAAAGTAACAAAGTTTGACATGAATAAATGTTTGAACAATCAAAAGAAAATTACAACTTGAAAATTCTAATGAACAAAAAGTCTTCTCGTCTCAGTACTTGTCACTTCAAATGGAGAACCTTGGGGGGGTGGCAAAAGAATTCAATTTGACCGTCTTGTGTGAGTTCCAATGCTCCTTCATCAATCAGGTCTTGAATTTTTTTGCTCAATGCCCAACAGATGTTAGTATCATGCCCCGGGCTGTTGGAGTGATATGCACACCTTGCATCAGGATTGTACCTTGGGGAGGCTATGTTGGGATTCTTAGGAGGGTCCCTTAACGTCACCAGATTCAATCTCAACAGGTGTTGTAAAGCCTGAGACAGCGACATGTTGAGCTTGGTAAATTGCCTCTTGGGCATATTTAGCTTACTCTGATCAACCCGTTGTTTATGGAAAGGTTGTTGTTGGACCCGTGAGGTAGTAGCAACTCAAAGAAGTCTATTCTTCATCAAACCAAACCTTTGACTTCTCGAAAGTTGATTAATGACTTGGTCCCCGGCCTTGACTGTTTGCTTCATGTTGTTGTATCTGTCTTGATGAAGCTGGTTGATAATGGTTCTCAACTCTTCTTGTTCCCGAGCTAAGCCTTGGATAAGAGCCATCTGCCCCAACATCTGGGTTTTCATGGCACTGGACTCAGCTTGCAGTTGTTCCAGCCATTCGTCCTTATTGTCTTCAGGACTTTTCTTGACCAAGTTCCCAACGAGGAGTGTTTTCAACTCTTCCTGCCCCTTGGATAGGTTTAGGAATACGTCCCTGAACTGAGCTTCTCGAGTTTGAAGATCTTGGTTGTCTGGTTGGAAATCCATTGCTGAAATAAACAGCGAGAACATGAGATACCTGTACTGGGAGACCTGTTATGCAATGATATGTATGATATATGTATGCAATGTTTTCAAGGATCTCGCGGGGTAAACAAGAAACTGTTAGAATTTGTTCGAAGAAACTTCGTGTTGTTAAGAGTCCTTCTTCAAGAGTCAAGCTCACCATATCGAGTGGGTCATGGCCCCTGACTCAAGTCATCGTGTTTTGATTTATATACGACATTGGCTAGAGGAAAATAAATCCTCTTTGCCCCTTGCTTGACGTCTAATTTACCATAACCTGCATCACAGACCCTTGAGATCCTTAAAATGGTAAGGAAATGTTAATGCATGATGTTATGATGTGTATGTTATGCGTTTAAGCAAAAGGGTGAGGTGCTGTAAGTAAACCCTGCAATAAATCCAAATTATTGGATAAGGACTGTAAACAAAACCTGCAAGGAACTCATGTTGTCAGATAACAAGAATGTGCAAGTAGTTCAAGTTTTAAAGGCACACAAGTCACACAATAGCCCTTAAATTTCAGGCTGGCATGGAGTTTAGGTATTACCCTATTTCAGTTTAGTTGGTTCAACCTGTCCTAGTAATAGTAACCGGATTCTAGAGGATCTCAATATCACTGACTATCCTCAATCGGTCATAATTCCAGTTTAGCAACCTTTTCTTGCGGCCGGAATCATCGCAAGAGTTTAGTCTCAATGAGTGTAGCATACTGCTACTGTTCTATGGCCAAGTTGGTCAATTTAAAGGTTCTAAGGTCAATTGGTGCTTAATGACCCCTTAGTAGACCCATATTATCCTTGTTACGCCACAAGGGATATCGGTACATACTAAAGTGCCACACCAATGTAGCTACTGCTTCAACCGTATCGATCTACGCCGTACAGTTCCCTCACAGTTTATTGCTACTTACCTAAAGGGTATCCCTCAGATCTGGGTTAGGATCTATAGTAACTCCGATTCAACCCACAAAGATAAAGCATACAAGTCAAGCAATTGAAAACATTATGAACTATTCATAAGGTACACCCCACTTATAATCGTCCCCAGCAGAGTCGCCAGTTCTGTGATACGGTGGGAGAGAACTGACTGTTTTTGGAATGCTGGTTTGCGTTTTGTGTTTGTGTTTGCAAAATGTTGCGGTAAGCAAGAGTCGCCACCGTCTTTTATTTTATCCAACAAGGAAAGAAAAAAAGCACAGAAAAATTCCTTTTTCGAGATATTTCTCGGGTTCGGGGGGTAGATTATAGAAAGGGAAAGTGTTAGCACCCTTTCTATCCGTGGTTATCCACGGGCTCTTAGGTACTTGCTCATATTGTTTTCAAAATTGCTTTTCTTTGTGCTTGTGAGTTTTAAAAAAGTTTTTGTTTTGAAACTTCGTTTGAAAAGTGTAAGTGTGAAAAGTTTTTGTTTTTGTTTTGAAAGAGCAAGTACTTAAGAACCATCTACCTACTCGAAAAGGGAATCATTCTATGCTATCTCCCTTTAGACAATGCTATCCCACTATGAATGAGTAGGTAGCACCGTCGTTGGAGTTTAAGGGTTAATTCGAATAAGGGATGTGCGGTCACTAAAGCAATGTTAGGACGCCTTAGCGGTAACCCTAATGTCTTAGATCATTTTTCCGAGACAACCGTTTCGAGGCAACTATGATCTTTGGACAAGAGGGCGACCTCTAAAACTTCCTATACTCAATGACCGCGTTACGAAGGCAACCAAAGGAGATGTACCCTAAGAGTGCGCATGTGCGAGTGTGTCGTTTTCAGTTAATTTTGTCTTTGTACATGTCAATGGTTATCTATGTTGATTTTAGGTTTAAACGTTCAATCTTGTCATGCATCCCTATTATCAAACATCTAGCAGTTTATAAGTTGCGGAAATCAAATTGCGGAAATTTAACTAACTATTACAAGGCGTCGGGTATTTACATCGCCAAAAGCAACCCTTTGAAATTTAAATGCGGAAAATAAATAAAGCGATAAAGATAGTCCTAATTATCTATTACATTCCGGAAACAAATACAATATTAAATAAAATGGATCACGTGCGGGAAATTAAATCGAATGTGAGTTCTAGGGTTTTGACCCTCCTATCCTAATTAAGGAAAAAGAAAATGTTTTTGTTGTTTTTATTTATTTTTTAAGAAAAGAAATCAAATTCTAAAATTAACTGCTAAATTAATTATTAAATAAATTAATTAATAAAAAATATTAAATGACATATTTTTGGAGTTTTTTTGTTATTTTAGGAAAGAAATAAAATAATTAAGTTATCCATAAAACCTATTTATTCTAATTGATTTTAAATATTTACATAATAAATGAAAGTTACCTAAAATTAATATCCTAATTAAATTAATTAATATTTATTAATAAAAAATAAAATTCTGAAATTTAATTGGGTAAAAAATATTTTTGTGATTTTTGATAAAAAAGAAAATTAATTAATTGTTAGTAAAAATAATAAATAAATTACTCAAAGAAAAATATAGAAAAAGGAAATAAAGGGTGAGAAATTGGCCTGATTTTAGGGTGAAACAACTGTTGGCGTCATGTGTAAACTGTTTTGTTTTGACCATTTGTGTTTTGGCTTTTGGCCATTTGTGTTTTGGCCTCAACGTTCATTAATGAACCTGCATGGGATCTTGTCTAAATCTGTAGTGTTGAATCTCATGAACACATTAAGTAAATTACTATATATCATAAAATACAAATAAAGCCAATATATGAAGAAATTTAATGTTTATGCCAATATGGCATGTATGAATGATTATACCCCTTTTGATCATGCAGATCAAATCAGCCTTACTCTTACTGGAGAAGTAGTGATATGAATGCTTTTATGCCCTTTGGATCATGAAGATCAAACCAGCCTTACCCTTACTAGAGAAGTAGTGAGATGTTGATTTATAACCGGGATAGCTTGTTTGTAGTGAGATGTTGGTTTGTAACCGGGATGGCTTGTTTGTAGTGAGAGGATGATTTGTAATAAAGATTTCAAGGTTTTAGGGTTCTTGAAAGAATTTGATATTCTGACAGCCTTGTGGCAAGGGTTTTTATTCTCTCTTTTTCGGTTTGTGTGAAAAGAATGTGATTATATAATGGAAATTAGAGTAAAGAAAATGGGCTTTGAATGTGCAATTGGGCCTCCAATGTTCACTTGAGTTCGTCATGTTGCAGGCTAAATCGCAAGGGCTTAAGTGCAATTTTTGAAGTTGAAATGTGAAAACAAAATGTAGTCGTCATCGAGAACTAACTTCTGTCCGAAAATTAGATTAATCGGATAAACGGTGAATTAGTTATGAATTTTTGAAGTTTCAGCTCAGACAAACTTATTTTGGGCTCCAGCGTCGACTCTCATACGTTCTTCATTAAAAAACTGGTATTTATCGGAGCATAATTCAGTCTCGACTTTTGAAGCAAAGTTGTAGATCTCTGAGTCAGTGACCTTGTGTAAAAATATGAGCCCAATCTGATAAAAATTGACCGAGTTATGAATTTTCGAAGTTTCGACCCAGATAAAATAATATTCAGCATTCAGGATTTACGGCGCGTCACGCGTACTCTGAGCAAAAAACGAAGACCTTTTGGATACCGTTCTGTGATCGGTGGGAATAGAACTCACTATTTTGGAATTCTGGTTCGCGTTTTGCGTTTGTGTTTGCAAAATGTCGCGGTAAGCAAGAGTCGCCACCGTCTTTTATTTTATCCAACAAGGAAAAGACAAAAGCACAGAAAAATTCCTTTTTGAGATATTTCTCGGGTTCGGGAGGTAGATTATAGAAAGGGAAGGTGTTAGCACCCTTTCTATCCGTGGTTATCCACGGGCTCTTAGGTACTTGCTCAAAGTGTTTTCAAAAGTTTGCTTTTCTTTGTGTTTAAGGGTTTGAAAAGAGTTTTTGTTTGAAAGGAGTGTAAGTGCGAAAAGTTTTGTTTTGTTTTAAAAGGAGCAAGTACTTAAGAACTATCTACCTACTCAAAAAGGAATTAAACTGTACAAGTGTCCTTTAGACAATGCTATCCTACTATTGAGGAGTAGGTAGCACCGTCGTTGGAGTTTAAGGGTCAATTCGATTGAGGGATGTGTGGTCACTAAAGCAATGTTAGGACGCCTTAGCGGTAACCCTAATGTCTTAGATCATTTTATCCGAGGCAACTGTTTCGAGGCAACTTTGATCTCTGGACAAGAGGGCGACCTCTAAAACTTCCTATACTCAATGACCACGTTCGAGGCAACCAAGTGAGGTGTACCCTAAGAGTGCGCATGTGCGAGTGTATTGTTTTTTCAGTTATTTATCTTTGTACATGTTAATGGTGAGCTACTGTTGATTTTAGGTTAAAATTGATCTTGTCATGCATTGCCTATTTATCAAACATCTAACAGTTAATGGTTGCGGAAATTAAATTGCGGAAAATAAATCTAAGCTATTACAAGGCGTGGGGTATTTACATCGCCAAAGACAAACTCTTTAAAATTAAATTGCGGAAAGTAAATAAAAACGAAAAATATAATCCTAATTTTAAAAAACTATTACATTCCCAAAGCAGTTACAATATTGAAATATGGATCAAAAATAATTCGCGCGCGAGAAAATTAAATCGGAGTGCCTTAGGGTTTTGACCCTTTTTATTAAAGAAAAGATTTTTTTTTGTTATTTTCGAATTAAAAATTAGTCTAAATTAATAATTGAATTAATTAATGAAAAGATTTTTGTTGTTTTTTCTTTATTATTTAAGGAAATAAAATAAGAATGGTTAAAAATATTAAAAACCTAATTCTAAATCAATTTTAATTTATTGCAAAATATGTTAAAATTATACTTAATTAAAACTAAATAAATAAATTAATTTTTATTTACAAAAATAAATAATAAAATTAGTGGAATTAATAAAATATTATTTTTGTGGTTTCTGATTTTTTTTATGAAAAAAAGGTTAATTGATTAATTTTTAAATTAAGAATAACAAAATAAAATAAATAAATAAAGAAAATGTTAAAGAAAAGAAATAACCAAAAGGGGGGTTTGGGCCTGAAAAGGAGGTGAATCTGGCCAATTCCCAGGCCCAATTACGCCAGCCTGTTTGACCTTGGAAATCCAGCGCGTGCTTGTTGACTCTTATCCATGGTGAACCTTCAATGGATCACTGGATCTGCCTGGTGGGCCACTTGGCAGCTGAGATCTAGAGGCATATGATGCACTACACCCTAAGCGTTGCACATGAATACCTGAAGAAAAAATCAAATAAGGTTTTGGGGGACCTGGGATTCGAACCCAGGTCCCAATGCTCACATGCCAGCGCTCCAACCACTCCAACCAGCTTGCTCAATTGTTATTGAAATAAGAAACAAATAATATATGGGAAAATCAACTAATATGCTGAAAAAACAAAAAAAAAACGCGCTAACAATTCAAACAAGCCAATGGAAGCAAGCCACGTGATCGTCTTCCCCAATGCATCCCTGGTTATTTACCTGCAGATTTTTATCCGCAGGAAGATTCGTAGAGCATCTCAAAAACCTTCTCCAGGCCATGTAAACGAAACCTAAGAGTACCAATGCACTCGTCTCTTCCTCCTGGTCATTCCTGTAACCATTATTTGGCCCAATTTCCCCTGTAATTCAAATGCCTAAAAACGACACAATAAAACCATAGATTCGGGTACATGATTATAGGCCATGAAAACGAAATTAAATGATGCAGACTTGTTAGAAATTTGATAAGGATCAAGATTATGTCAATAGTTTATCAAAAGGACGCAAGAATGAATGGTTTTGATTTCATGTTCAGATTCGTTTTCAAGAACACTTACAGCGTTTTTCAGATAGCTTCAGGCCTTGACTTTGGTTGCTATAGCTTCAGGAGATTGTAAACAAGAACACCATGTTGTGATTTTGGATTGAATTGGCCTCCAATGTTGATTTCGATCTTCACTTTTTCAAGCTTTTTCTCAAACTTCTTCTGGCCGTTTCAGGAGTGTTTTGTGCCTGTTTTTGGTTTGCCTCTCTTGTGTGCATCTAATAGAATGTGTTTAGGTCAAAACTTGGGCATTAAACCATATGCATTGAAGAATCAAGATTTGCTTTTGATCACCATAATCAAGTTGCCATATTTGCATCAAATCTGAGACTTTGTGCTTGTTTTGACTTGGCACGAGTTTGATTGAGTATCACATGATATTTACAAGCTGTAATGATCACAAGAATACCATTACATCAATTTTTAGATTTTATTTGATTTAATATTGATTTAAAATGAATTAAATCAATAAAAATTAAATAAAATAGAAAAATAAATGAATGGCCATGAAATCAAATATGGGACACGTGTGTGGCATGAAAAGACTATACCAAGTGGAAAAAAGTGGGCCCTTTTGTCAAAAATTGGAGTTTTGAGGATAGTTGACTTTTGGCAAACTTGGAAAATGCCCAACCTCAACAATGCATAACTTCCTCAATTTTGAACTTTTGGAGGTGTTATTGGACTTTTTAGAAACCTTGATATGTCCTATAATCAACCCTTTTTGTATCATCTTATTTGGATCTTCCATGCTCAAGTTATAAGCTTTGGAAAAAAAGGTGTTTTTGTTGACTTTCAAAATGACCTATAATGTCTAAACTTGTAACTTTTTGTGAGTGCATTTCTTGATCTTGGGGTGTGAATATGGATTGTAGTAAATTTCATCCTCTTAAAAATGAGCTTTGGATGGGTCATTTATCATAAATTATGAGAAAGTTATGCTTGGTCAAAGTTGAGTTGACTTTTCCTACAAAACCCTAATTTAGCAACTTTTGAATCTTGATGAATCTTGAGCAATCCTTGATGAATCATGATCAACCCTTGATAAAATGATGAATTATCCTTCAAAATGATAATGTTGACAAAAAATCTCTAGGTTTGACTGTCTGTAGGTCACAGTTTGACTTTTGCCCTAGCACAGTCGATTTTTGGACCTCTTGATCAATTGACTGACCAAACTTCCTCTGCAAGGCTTGAAATTTGGCATGGATGAACTTAATAACATATTAAGAGATTGGGAAGAACTTGAGGCCATTTGGATGTAAGGACCTTGATGCAACACAAAACCCTAATTTTGAATTGACTGCCTTAGGAGGTGATTTGACTGTCCCATTTTTGGGCCATTTTGAACAACTTAAAGATTATTCTTGACATGTCTTGAGAAATATGGGAGGGAAAATTTTTGCGTACAACACGTTCGAAATCAATACCTTTTGTGAAAACTTATCCAACTCTATTTGTGAAATTTTTGCGCCGGAACCAGCTCGATACGATGAAAATCGACCAAGTTATGATTTTCTGAACATGACGCAAATAAACTTCTGTCACAAATTTTCTGTACGAAAATACTTGATAAATCCACATTTTTGAAGACCTTCTGATCGAAATTGGCTTCCATCAATGAGAGATGAAAACATAGATAATGTCAAGACGGAACTTTGGCCACTAGAACGGGTTCAAAACAAGACACAATCTTCAAGTTATGAATTTTTTTATCGCGTATTTCTTCGAGAAAACTCACATTCGGATACCTTATTCAAAGAATTGACTCTTGAGCTGAACCTGAATTTGAGAATACGTTATCAGAGATATCTTGGCGAAAGAACACATGAATATGACGCGTCGGGTTGGACTTGTGAATCTTTCTTGAAATGTTTTGAGAAATATGGGAGGGCAAATTTTGGGGTACAACAATTAGCTTATTGCCCTCTTATGTTGGCGTCCTCTTTGTATTTCTGGGACAACATACATTACACCTTCCATTTACCTTGTGGAATGGTGATACACACTCTTTTTGATATCGCAGCTATCGTTGGCCTTCTACCAACTGGCGATTACTTCGACCCTGAGGATATGTCTGAAGACACCATTGGGTTTTCAGCCACGAAACCCACTTATACCAACTTCATCAATCATTTTCATGACAAATCAACTGATGATGTCTCTGAGGTAGAAAACATAGCCTTCTTAGCTTTGTGGTTGTCTCGCTTTGTTTTCTGCACGAAGTCACTCCAAGTGACAAAGAAAATGCTAACTCTAGCCACTCAACTGCACCATGGCTACAACCTTTGTTTGGCTGAATTAATTCTAGCCAATCTTTATGAGTCCATCAGTAATGGTGTGACTCAACTCAAAGTCATAGGTGATAAATCAAGCTTTCTTCTTTCTGGCCCTTTTTGGCTTCTCCAACTTTGGCTTAATGCCACCTTCAAATCATTTCTCCCTCAGAAGAACATAATTAATGAGAGGGCTCTAGAAATTCTTAACAGGAAGATCGAAGGAACCAGACTGGTCTTATTGACTACGACAGATGAAGGCCAACAATTTCAAAAGGCTTTTACCAGCTTTGTAATGATGTTTTCAAAAGGAAATGAGTTTATTTCGACCATGGCTCTATTTGCTAATCGAAAGGTGGGTCCAACATGGTTTACTCGACCATATCCTTCGACTAACAATAATGTCGAGGACGATGTTGTCGAGGAATATGTGGCTATTTGGGAGTCCTTTTTGCGCCTAAGGATTATGCCACTGAGATTCAAAAGTTCCAAGAATCAACTCAGCTTGATTTCTTACCAGCCGAACCTTGTTTCTCACCAGTTTGGCATTATTCAATCGCTTTCAAATCCCATATATGCCCGAGAAAAGTCTTTGGTATATTATAATGCAGACTATTATCAAAAAGTTGCCACCAAGCAGTTTAGTAGATACGTTGGTCGAACTGTTTTGACTTTGTTCGATTTCAAACCCAACTTTCTGTGCTCAATCGTCTTCGAAGACTGGTGGAGGAAATACTACGACGAAGAGTTCTTTGATGCCAAATATTTCGCCAACCATCTTCAAGATTATTTCCTGTTGGTTTCCGACAAGATCAAGAAAGGTACTCTTTCTTCTCAAAGCAAGTGCCTTATTTTGTTTTAGTCCAATCTTACAATATCTGGCTTACATTTGTTTGTTTTTCAGTTGTCAAGAGAACCATTCCCAAACCAATTTCTAAGAAGGTTACAGAAAGTTCAAAGGGAGGAGACCTTTCTATGAAACCTCCACCACGGGTAAATACTTTTTACCATCAATTTCCTTTTAAACTATCAACACTAATGCTGATGTTTTCGACTTTTTCCTTTTAGGCTACTAAGAAATCCACACCAACAAAGAGGAAAGTTCAGGAAATTGAACTTTCTAATGATGATGAAGACACACCTCTTATCTTTCCTAAGAGACAAAAGTTAAAGAAACCAGCTCCCCTCCCTGAATCTCGTCCAAAAACCAAAATTAAGGTTACAGCCAACAGATCTAGACCTGCTCCCATCATTATCCAAGAACTAACTGAGCAGGAAATAGTTTCCAGAATGAATGATCCTGTTGAGAGTGACAATTCGAGCCCTGGTATTGAAGTTTCTCCAAAAGGTAATATTTTCGACCATCGAAGACCCTTTTTGAATCATTTTGCCATAATTCTAATGACAATCTCTTAATTTTCAGGATACTGCTGGTACTTCTAAACAGGCTTCCAAACCTGTAGAAGATTCGACCACCCCAATAAACATCGAAGGAAATCTAACTCACAAGCCTTCTCCAGCAAAGGGATCTTTCTTAAGCTCAAACAGTGAAGTGAACCAAACTTTGGACCCACAAGTTGAAGTCACTGAGGAGCAAAATAATGAGATTCTTAGTGAGGAGGATTTGGATTTGCAACATGCTAACCTGAGGACTTCACCGACTGATGATGATGATCAGGGAGAAAAAGAAGTTGCTGATGATGAAGTTGAAACAAGAATGGAAGGAACACAAAACGAATAAGAGGACAATCCTGGAACTGCTGAGAGAGAGAACCTAGAAAAAGAAGGGAACCCTGTGAATGTAGAAAGTGCCAATGTTGAGAATGTGGCTCATGCTACTAATGAAAATGTTCCTTCGACTGGGTCTTGCACCAAAGAAGATTTGGCATTGCTCAAAAGGAACAACCATCTTGGCTATTTGAACGCCACTCTTGAAAGTAGAGAAACTTCCTCCTACCAAAGTTGTGATGCTTCGAATGCATGTGGTAAATCTACTTCAACTTCTCCCATTGAGGAAGCACTTCAAAAGGTTAAGGCTCAAATTTTCAAGAGGGGTCTGATGTTGACCTTAGAGGGGGAACCCACTGCCCATTCCTTTCTAAAAAGCACTCTCAAAGTTGTCGATCTCCTTTTTGTTTACCCAGAAATATCTAGCATCATCTTGGACCTGACTTCGATCATATATCAAGCTTCAACTGACTATACTCATCGCATGAATCTCAATCTCGAAATTGAAGAGGCAAATGATTGTGTTTCTGCTGCTTGGGTTGCTGCTGTGGAATCAGCTTTGAGGCTAAACGAGCTATCGAAGGAATAAGAAGCCAGGAAAAGGAGGTCGAAGAAATTGACCAGGACACTGCTAGCATGAAATCTCAAATCAAAGAATTGGAGGCTAAGATTGTTGCAAATGACAAACATAGAGAAGAGCTTCTTGCCAGCAATGACTCTGAGAGCCAGGAGGAACTTCACAGTGGACTGAAGTATGTTGAACAAGCCCAATCCTTGGATGCAAAGATTGAAACTCTCCATCATTCGTGGGATTTATGTGAGAGGCGCTTGGAACTTTAGAAGATCAAATATCTTCAGATTAAAGTTGCTCTTCATTTTGATTAGGCTTCTATTTTGTACAACCATTCTTTTGTAACAAATATTTGAACCCTCAGAATGGGTATATGTAATGTTTTGGAGCCATTTTGGCTAACTTAATGAATTATCCATTTTGGCTATCTACTTCGACTAAGGTCAATTGCTGATGATTTTAACTTCTTGAAGTGCACATCTATATTTTTTTCAAATATTTACCATTTACTTTCAAGAGTCTTTTATCTTCACTTAACTCCTCGATCTCATAGGCACCACCAGAAAACACTTGGATAATCTTGAAAGATCCTTCCCATTTAGGAGACCACTTTCCCATGTTCCTATCCTTTCGATCCATTGGGAGAATTACTTTCCACACCAAATCTTCAGGCAGAAATATCTTAGGTTTTACTCTCTTACTATAAGATTTTTCTACTTTTTTCTTCTGTATCCTTAAGAGGTCGAAAGCCCTCGGTCTTTCTTCGTCCAAATCAACCAGTTCATCTAACATCATATTCCAATAAGATTCAGAAGGATATCCTGATGTCTTTGAATTCTTGTTGATTGCAAACATATTTCTACTGGAAACATTGTGTAATGACCACAAGTTAATCGAAATGGTGTCGTATTGGTAGTTTCTTTAGGAGAAGTTCGACATGCCCATAAGATTTGGTCCAACGTCTTATGCCAATTCTTTGGCTTTTTTCCTACATGCTTTTTTATCAAGCCAATTACTACCTTATTTGCTGCTTCGACTTGGCCATTGGCTTGCGCATAATAAGGTGTAGATGTTAACAGCTTGAATCCCATTTTTGTAGCAAATTCTTGCATTTTTTGACCAGTAAATACTGATCCTTGATCAGTTGTTATTGTCTCAGGGATTCCAAACCTATATATAATGTTCTTTTGAATAAATTCAATAACATTTTCTTGGTCTACATTGACTAAAGGAATTGCTTCAATCCATTTAGTGAAGTAGTCAATGCCAACCAATATATATTTTTGGCTTTTAGATAATGCTGGTTGAATATCTCTAATAAGATCCAAAGCCCAACCCCTAAAAGGACAAGGTTTCATAATTGAGTGAAGTTCACTTGCAGGTACGTGTTGGATGCCTGTATGTATTTGACACTCTTTGTACCCTTTTGCAAACTCAACACAATCTTTTAACATAGTAGGCCAATATAATCCTTGTCTAAACAACAACCATTTCATTTTATGGCCTACTTGATGTGCCCCACATGCTTCGAATGTGTAGTCGAAAGGGCTTTATATGCCTCTGTTTCACTCGGGCATTTTAGTAGTACTCCTTTAGGCGTCTTCTTGAATAACTCATTTCCCATTTGAATATAACTCACGCCCTATATTTTGTCATTCATTCTGTCGAAGCCGTTGGATTTTGCAAATAATCCACTATGGGTTTTCTCCAATCTTGCTCTGTTAGATTTTCTATGAATGAAATCTCGAAGTTTTCTTGGTCAACATACCCCAACTTTGTTATTTCCAAATCTGTTGGAGATAACTTGGTTGATACTACCCTTCCTCTAACTTCGATTGCTTGTTGCAATTTTTCCTTTGGAGTTTTATACCCAAATGTGATCTGTGCTAAGTCATTAGCCACTTGATTTTCTAATCTTGGTATATGTCGAATGTTGATCACTTCGAATTTTTTCAGCAAACTATTGGCTATTACAAAGTACATGATCATATTTTCTCTTATACATTTGTATTCTTTTGTAACTTGCCTTATGACTAACTCTGAGTCTCCCATTATTTCGACTCGAGTTTCCCCCAATTCCAATAAGATTTCAAGGCCTAAAATTAATGCTTCATACTCAGCCTCATTGTTCAAACAAGAACCTTCGATCTTGTACTTGAATGTTGTTGGAATTTTATTTGGAGAAATAATTAGAACTCTCACTCTAGTTCCATCTTTATGACTGGAACCATCGAAGTATAACTTCCAGGGTTCAATCTCCAAGTAATTTAATGATTCTTCATTTATTGAGTGGTCAACTATAAAGTCTGCTACCGCTTGTCCTTTTACAGCCTTGAGAGGCATAAAGGTTAGCGAATACTCAGTCAATGCAAGTGCCCATTTTCCAATTCGACTGTGCAAGATGGGTTTCGATAATATATATTTGAAAACATCAAAATGAGATGAAACATAAACATCAACTGGTTTAATATATTGCTTGAGTTTTGTACATGAGAAGTAAAGACATAAACATAGTTTTTCAACTTCGTTATATCTAGTTTTTGCATCATTTAAAACTCTACTGAGGTAGTAGATGGGCCATTATGCTTCTACCCAGGTTATTGTCTAAAAATCTTTGACAAGCTTTATCCTGTTTGTGTAAAATAGTATCAGAGGATGATGGAGCTTTTGAAATATTTTCTTCTAGTGCTAAGCATTTTTTCTTTGAAAATCACTTACACTTCCCAAGGTAAGATGATCATCTTTTTGTTCAGAAAATTCTTCTTTCAACTTCTCATATTTCTTAACTTAAAATTCATGAACCTTTTCAAGATTCTTGAGTTTTTATTTAATCTTATGATACTTAGTCAAACATCTAAATAAAATTAATTCAAGATTAGCACAAGAGATGTCAGAAAATACCTCTTCTGAGTTATACTCAGTTTATGATGCACTTCTTTATGTCATGACAAATGTGAATGCTACGTTTGCATGCTCTTCATCAGAGTATGAATCTAATGCTTCAAAATCATCCCATGTTGCCATAATACCTTTCTTTCTTACCTTTGAATTTATCTTTCTTAAAACATTCATTTCTGAAACTCTTGTTCTTCAGCTTTGGACAATCCTTTTTGTAAAGTCCTGGTTCATTACATTCATATCATGTAACTTCTTTGTTTCCCCTGAATATGAGTCTGAGCGATCCCTTCTAGACCTTCTGAAGTTGTTTTGTCTTCTCCAAAGTTGCTTAACTCTTATGGTAATAAGTGATAATTCTTCTTCATCATCTGATGAATCTTCATTAGAGTCTTTTTCTTCTTCTTCATATTTGAGAGCTTTGTATTTCTACTATTTACTCTTTTCTATTCTTGATCTTAGAGCAATGGATTTAACCTTTTTCTGAAGTTCGTCTTCTTTTGACTCAATCTCGTGACTTCTGAGAGAACTAATTAACTCTTCAAGACTAATGTTTTTCAGATCTTTGGAGAGATTTAGTGAAGTTACAATTGGTCTTCATTTCTTTGGAAGACTTCTGATAATCTTCTTTGCATGATCTGTTGTTGTATAACTTTTATCCAAAACCTCGAGTCTTGCTACTAACATTTGAAATCTTGAGAACATAGTCTCAATAGTTTCATCTTATTTCATTCTAAAGGCTTCATATTTCTCGACTAAAGTTAACGCTTTAGTTTCTTTTACTTGAGCATTGCCTTCATGTTTCATTCTTAAGGAGTCAAAAATCCATTTAGTTGATTCTCTGTTGGTGATTTTCTCGTATTCATTATATGAGATATCACCGAGGAGAATGGTTCTAGCTTTATGATTATTTTTGCTTCAAAATTTATGATCTTCACTCAGTCTGCTTCTGGGAATGGGCATACCAATCGCAGATATAGGTTCCTCATAACCTTTTATAATCAAATCCCAGAGATCTGTGCATCATAACCCATAAAGAAACTCTCTAGTCTATCCTTCCAGTATTCAAATATTTCTCCATCCAAAATTGGAGGCTTGGAAAAATAGTTATCTCTTTCTTTGTTGTTTGCAGGCGCAACCATATAAAGTTTTTCTCAACTGGATCTCTCTACACGGTTAAGTGTTTGGTTTGCAAATCAATGAAGATCTGGAGCTCTAATTCCAATTTAAGGGTGAGAAAAAAAAACAAGAAATAGGGGGTTTGAATTGGTTTTTCTAAAAATCTTCTTACTTTTAAAATTATTTCACAAACTAACTAGAAATAATATAACTAAAGAAAGATTAAATATGACTCTTTGGTTTATCCAGGTTCACCTTCATCACGGTTGCTCCTGTACACCCTTCTCAGGTGATTTCGCCTTCAATAAGGACTTAATCCACTAATCTCAACAAATTACAAATGCACGGGCTCCCTGCCGCTGACTAACCACATCTGTCTAGGAATCCAAACTGACACCTTAGTCATCTCAAGTCTCAGACTAATAACCTAGTCACTTGAGGCAATAATAAATTCTAAATAGAATTACAATCAACCGTATTTACAATGTTTGCTTTTAAAAAGCATATTAACACAACAATGAAGAACAAAGTCTCTAATACAAATAATGAGAAACAACTCTTTGTATTGATAACTCTAAGATAAAACACAAATAATGATAAACAACTCTTTGTGTTTAATCCTTAATTTCTTAACACAATAACGGGCAACAACTCTTGTGTTCTTGATATTTCTATAGAAGAATATTTATGGATGTATATGAATAGTGATTCTTCTTTTCTCTTGATGTTTCATAGTATTTCAATGATTTGATTTAATATTGATAATAGTTTATGGTTCGTCAATCTTAAAATGTTGACAAGGTCTCTTTATATAGACTTTGAGAATAAAATTGTTGGTAGTACGAAGACGCCGCTTTCGCTTGCCAGCTACAGTAACAGTATCATTTCACCGTGGGAGACAACATAGTACAATACATAAGCATGTAATGGAATTTTAAACGTATTGGCGGTACTATATTTTTTGTGGCTAAGTTTCTTAAGACCTTATCTTCTGATGATTTACTTTTGTATTGAAATAGTAAGCTTGAAAGATGTCTCTTGATCTTGTCTTTGTCTTCTTTTCTTCTTGCTAAATTGATTGCGATATGATGATGAAAATGATCAAGAAGATGCTTCATTGTTGTATAGTCAGAGTCTTTCAGATAGTTGAATATTTTCTTCAGATATATAAGCAACAACTTATCTGATGAACAATGCCTTCTTTAAGAGAAAGCTTTTTTGATCTTGACTTCTTGAATTTATCAGCTTTTTTGAGTTGCATATCTGATGTCTGATTTTTGAAGCAGAAGCTTATTTCAGTACATCTAATTTGACGTTGAATTCCTTCTTTCTAATCTCTTTAATTATGATATTTAGATTGAGCTGGAAGTAACAACTTATGTCAGCTACTTCTTGGTTTCTGATCAAAATCTCATTTCTCTTTGATGAAATACTTCTGATGTTAAATATGAGTGTGTGCATTTCATGAACTATCTGAGTCTTCAGAATCATGACTTTGTCTTCAGAAATGTTAGCATAAACTCTTATGATAAAAAAATCTTGACTTCTGATTTTGGAGGTAGAAGCTTTTCCTCTATGTGTTCAGAATCTTGACTTTGTCTTCAGAAATATGAGCAGCAACTTTTCTGATGAGCAAATCTTGACTTATGATCCTTTATGTTGAAAGTGTGTTTCTTGTACAATCTATTTTATGATCTCAAAGTAACAACTTGTCAGAAATTCTTTCTTCTTAATTACTCGTGACTTTTGAAGCAACAACTTATTGAGAAGTACACATGTGATCCTCTTTCTCGAGAACATTCAACATTCTTCAGAACTGTTAATATTTCTTCATAAATGAATGTGAACAATCTTTTTGATATTCTTGGCGTGTTTCTGATTCTTCAGACAACAATCCTGAATCAATTATAATTTCTTATTTGCACACTCAATGAAACTTATTAGAACTAAAATTGTTTCTCACCAAATATATATGTTGTTATCATCAAAGTATTGATATTGTATTGTAGACACAAATCTTGTTCTAACAGTTAATGTCTGTAACATTTTTTGGACCCATTCATAAAATATCAAGTTTTTCAACATATTCCCTACCGTCCTTATAATTGATTCAACGTGCAAGACCAACAAGTATAGGCTTCCAATTCTAGAAAATGTTGATGTTACTTCTACAAATAAGATTTTTTCACTTGGATTTGCATTCCTCGGATGTGAGAAAGAAGACAATGTTACATGGCGCATTGGATATATGCAAGATTTTGTTGAAGGATCCATAAAACTTGCCTAGTCTCACTGTAACCGACTGAGATAATTCCCTTATGAATGCGGTTTAAAGTGTGTTTCCTACATCATATGCATTACTTTGTCGGTATCATATAACAAAAAATGTGAAAGCTAAGCTCAAACCGGCGGTTGGCACCAAAGACTCCAAGGGTGAATACGGAAGCATTGTCAAATCTAGTGTTTTGGTGGAGAATATAATGGATGCATGGGCAAATATATTGACTTCTTATACAAAATAGTTGTATGCTGAGAATGTGGTACATTTTAAGAGTCTGTGTGTAGAAATTTTCTAAAATATGTTGAGACTACTGTTGTACCCCAAAATTTGCCCTCCCATATTCTTCAAAGTTTTGACAAGCATCATCTCAATTTGCTCAAGTCTACTCAAGGGTTGCACAGTTCAAACACCCTCCTAAGCCAGTCAAATTAGGGTTTTGGTTCTTTCAAGGAAGTTGAGGTTTTCAAGGTTTCAATCAAGTCACATATGCCTATACACATTGTCAAGCATCCCCATGTCAAGTTTCAAGGCTCACAAGGTCAAGTTGCACAATCAAAAGCCTTAATTGCCTCACAATCAACTGTAGGGGTAAAATGGTCATTTGGCAGTCAAAAGTCAAAAAATTTGGTCAACATCTTATTTTGAAGCCCCAATCATCATTTGATCAAGTCTTGATCATGATTCCATAAGAATGGCTCAAAAATCATCAAGATGCAAAAGTTTCCATTTTTGGACAACTGAAAAGTCAACTGTAACTTGACCAAGGCATAACTTTTTCATGGTTCATCAGAAAAATCCCATCCAATTATCATTTTGAAGGGTAGGGCATTTCCTACAACTCATCTTCACATTCCAAGTCCAAGAAATGCTCTCACAAAAAGTTATCAATTTCAACATTATAGGTCATTTTCAAAAGTCAACAAAAAGGCATTTTAAGTCAAAGACCATAACTTGAGATTGGTAAATTCAAATGACATGGGACCAAAGGAATTGGTTAGAGGACTTCAATACCTTTCCAAAATGTCCAAGAACATGTTCATATGATTAAAATTGAGCAAGATATGCATTGGAGAAGTTGGGAAATTTTTGTGAAATGGCAAAAGTCAACTATCCTTGAAACTTCAATTTTTGACAAAAGGGCCCACTTTTTTCCACTTGATTCAGCCTTGTCATGCCACCCACGTGTCCCATGATCAATTTCAAGATTAAACATTAATTTTTCTATTTTTATTTAATTTTATTTGATTTAATTCATTTTAAATCCATAAAATTCAAATAAAATCAAAAAAATTAATTAAATAACGTCTTTTGATTTGAATGACTTTTATGTGTCATGAACAACCTACCAATTTCGTGCTAGAGCCATTTTATGCATAAAAATTCAAAATTTGAACAAACTTGGAATGATCTTTAATGGTGGTTATGAAGAATCCAAAAACTTAATTGCAAGGGATCATTAGCTCATAATGTGAAACGGCCAGAAAAGAAGGCATCCCTGAAACGGCCAGAGCAAAAAACTGAAAATTGTCCAAAAAAGTGAGAGACCAAAAACATAGTTGCAAGCGTTTTCAGATCAAAGCAAGCACGTAGCTTTCTTCCTTGCCACTCACTGAAGCCAAAGCAACCACAAACGCGTCCTAAGGTCAACTGAATAACGCTGTGAAATTGGGATGGACCATAAGCATCAACGTGATCAGGAGAGATGGGTCATCACCCCCATGGTTTTGTTACTTTTTTTATTCTCTTTTCCTTATAATTTCTTTTTTTAATTATTATCATTATTATTATTATCATTAAATTAACATAACTAATTTTTCCATAAAATTCAGAAAACAAAAAAAAAACATTTTATTACTTATTAACTTATTTTGTAAATAAATTCTAACATTAATTAATAAGTTGTGTAATTAGGACAATTTTAACATTTTTTTAATAAGTAAAATTAATTTAGAATTAGGTCTTTCACTTTCAATTTTAATTTCCTTTTTTATTTTATTTCATTAAAAACATAAAAATACAAAAAAAAAACATTTTTTCTTTTTTTAATAAATTAATTAATTAGTTATTAGTTTTAATTTCATTAATTACAAAAAAGGACAAAAATTTAATTCTTTCTTAAAAAAGGGTCAAAACCCTTAGGACGTTCCCGATTAAATTTCTATTTCGCGCGTATTTATTTATTTTGATTATATTTATGTATCTGTACAGAGGATGTAATAGTAATTAGGATTTTATTGCTTTATTTAATTTTCTGCATTTACTTTTCCAAAACGGGTTTTTGTTTTTTTGGCGATGTATAGACTTGCGCCTTGTAATAGCTAGATTTACATTTTTGCAATTTATTTCCCGCACTCCTAACTGCTAATATGCCTGCAAGAATGTATGTAAAATAAAACCAATCCGTAGCTCACAAATAAACATGCAAAGATAAACATTAACATGAAACAACACACATGCACATACCACCCCTAGGGTACGCCTCACTGGTTGCCTCGAACGTGGTCATCAAGTATAGGGTGTCTTAGAGGTCGCCCTTTGTCTAAAGATCCAGTTGCCTCGAAACGGTTGCCTCGGATAAAAGGATCTAGGACATTAGGGTTACCACTAAGGTGTCCTACTATTGCTTCGGTGACCACACTGTCCCGATAATCGAATTGACCTGAATACCTCCAACGATGGTGCTACCTACCTCTCAATGGTGGGATAGCACTATCTAAAGGACTCTTACACAGCTTAATTCCTTAGAGTAGGTAGATTCTCCTGGGTACTTGCTCTTTTCAAAACAAACAAAAAAAATCTTTTCACACCTACACTTTCAAAAATTTTCAAACAAATTTTTCATACACTCTTGAGGACAGATACAAGAGTTACTTAGAAATTTTTCAAACGGAACTTTTTCAAAACCCACACACACTTGAAAAGCAAACAAATTTTGAAAACATAAGAGCAAGTACCTAAGAGCCCATGGATAACCACGGATAGAAAGGGTGCTAACACCTTCCCTTTCTATAAATCTATCTCCCGAACCGAGAAACATTCTCGAATAAGGAATTTTGCTGTGCTTTTGCCCTTTCCATATTGGAGAACATAAAAGACGATGGCGACTCTTGCTTACCGCGACATTTTGCGAAACCAGCTAAAAAACAGTCAGTTCTATTCCCACCGATCACAGAACTGGCGACTCTGCTGGGGACATATAAAAGTGAGGTGTACCTTAGGAATTAGACCACTCTTGTGTTTTCAATTGCTTGCTTTGATTGCTTTAATGTTGTGGGCCTGTTTTGGGAGTTTCATAGATCCTAACCCGGATCTGGGGGATACCTTTTAGAAAGTAGCAACAAACTGTGAGGGAACTGTGCGGGGTATACCGACACGGTTGAAGCAGTTTGCTACATTGATGTGGCACTTTGGTGAGTACCGGTAACCCTTGAGTCAAGTCAAGGAGAGTACGGGGCCGCCGTGTGGTGTCGTGAAGCATCAACTGACCTTAGGAACCTTACTTGACCATCCTGGCCTCTTTAGGGGTAGTGAGATGACTGACTTTGGTGCAGTCCGAAGTTGGTCGATACTCGATACTACACTCATTGAGGGTTGTTTTCTTGGAATATTTTGATCGCCAGTTCAGTGGCTAAATCAAAACAATGAACACAGAAAACAACCCAATGATATTGAGCTCCTTAGAACCCGGTTACTTTTGATAGGACATGTTTTGAGCCCACTGTTGTACCCCAAAATTTGCCCTCCCATATTCTTCAAAATTTGCCAAGTCAAAGATTCAAAAAGCTCTCAAGGGTTGCACAGTTCAAGGGCCTCCTAACAGTCAAAATTAGGGTTTTGGTTCTGACAAAGAAAATGAAGTTTCCAAGGGTCCAATCAAGTCCAATATGCCTATAAATATGGTCAAGCATCATCATACCAAGTTTCAAGACTTACAGCACAAAATTGCACAGTCAAAAACCCTAATTGCCCTGCAGTCAACTGTAGGGGCAAAATGGTCATTTGACAGTCAAAAGTTCAAATTTTTGGTCAACATCTCATTTTGAAGCCACAAACAACATTTTATCAATGCTTGATCATGATTCTCAAAGCTTGGCTCAAAAATCATCAAGATGCAAAAGTTTCCATATTTGGACAGTTGAAAAAGTCAACTGTAAATTGACCAGGGCATAACTTCCACATGGTTTATCAGAAAAATTCCATCCAAATCTCATTTTGAAGATAAAGACATTTCCTACAACTCCTCTTCACACTTCAAGTCCAAGAAATGCTCTCACAAAAAGTTATCAATTTCAACATTATAGGTCATTTTCAAAAGTCAACAAAAAGGGGCTTTAAGTCAAAGGCCATAACTTGAGATTGGTAAATCAAAATGACATGGGACCAAAGACATTGGTTAGATGACTCAAAGACCTTTCCAAAATGTCCAAGAAGATGAGCAAAGCTTAAAAATTGAGCAAGTTATGCCTTGTGGAAGTTGGGAAATTTTTGGATATTTTGAAAAGTCAACATTGATTCAAATGACCTAAAAATGCTAATGGGCCTCTTTTTCTTCCACAATTCATCATCCAAGGCATGTACACGACCATTTGGCCCAAAGGGAAGTTTTTTATCATTTTTATTTATTTATTTGGATTTTTAATCATTAATAATTCATTTAATTAATTAAAATACATGAAAAAAAAATACTAAAACTAGGTTTTTAAATCTTTTTATGCATGATATACACTCAATATTTCGTGCATAGTTAGATTTGGAAAGAATCAATATGATTTATCATGATTTGGTAGCAAATGTGCATGAAAAGATTTGAAAATAATAGCATGAAAAATCAAATATTGTATCATCAATTCAAGGATTCTTTGATCAATTTTCTTAACCTAAATCATTCATACATATATAGGCAAGCTAACCCTCGTGCACAAACACTCCCAGCTGCGCCATAGATACAGAACCAAGTTTGCATTTTTTCAAAGAAATTCCAAAACTGAAAACACACTTGCAAGGCTTTTCAGGGCAAGAAATTCATTCCATTACCTTCCTGGGACATCAAGGAAGGCTCCTGGATCAAAATCACTACATCTAACGCCTTGAATCGGTATACAGAAATCGAATTTTTTCATATAAAATGCATATTCGTATCTTGATTTTCAGGCATCCTCATGGCATTTTGTTTATGAATTCATACTAAGTGAGGTATTCTGAAGCTAACCCTATAATTTAATTGAGCTTTCATGCATTATTGGAGATTTCGCCATTGTTATGTTTTAGGGTTACAGGGATTTTGATTTAGGGCTTTACATTCAAGGAAAAATTGGGACACGACAATGGCACCATGAGAATCAGAAGCTTCCAACCAATTCATTGATGGGGTCACGCCCAATTTCTGATTAGAAACAAGCTAATCGCTATTTTCCCAAATGGGGTATTTGAGGACGGTTCAAAACCGTTGCTAATGATGTTTTGTTTTCAGGAAAAAAACAAGGCCAAGGAAGGAGATGATTATGTGTCCACCAGCGATTGGATCATTTAAAAATTCGCGCTAAAAAGGTCATTAACGCGTGGTTCCATATTATAATATTTGTTTGTTATCTAATATACAGAAAGCGCGTGTGGAGCAGTTGGTAGAGTGTATCGCTGGTAACCCCTGGGACCTGGGTTCGAATCCCAGGTCCCCCTCCCATTCCATATTATTTTTCTAATTGTGTTTGTGTGTAGCTTACTCCCAGAATTCCATCATACATCATCAGCATCAAGCCGTCCACGCGTCCCACTGCACTCAATCAAGGGCCATGATCCAGAGACCATGATGTGTACTAGTCAACCATCCTACACGCATCCTGAAAAGTCAAATAGGGCCTTAAGAATCTTGGGCCAGCCATGCTAACAAGACCTCCAAATGGGGACAGACCCCCCCTAGGTTTGAATTTTCACTCTTTTCTTTATTTCACTTATTTCAATTATCATTTTTTTATTAGTTTCTTTAATTTAATTATAAAAAATATAAAAAACAATATAAAATCAGAAAAAGACAAAAATAAGTATTTTTATTTAATATTTTAATATTTTGTAAATAAACATCATTAATTGATTTTAGTGTTAAATTAGGTTTAAACCTTAATGTTTTTTTTAATAAAACCTAAAATTGGTAGAATTAGGGTTTCAAGCATTTTTCATCCTTTTTTTATTTTACTATATTAATTATTAATTCTTAATTAGTTATTTTTATAAATCAAGTTGCAATTAATTAATTAGGCTTAATTTTAGATAATTGTCATATTTTCTTAATAAAATAAAAAAATTGTAGAATTAGGTTTTTTAATTTCATTAAATTCTCATAAATGCAAAAAAATCTCAAAAACAATTTATTTTCTCATTTTAATTTAATTTGTAAATAATAATTTAATTTCATTCAAAAAGGGTCCAACGCCCTCGTTTCTAATCTTAATTCAATTCGCGTGTTTATTTCTTTTTCTTTTAATTTTTATGTACTTCTCCCAAAGCCGTGTAAACCTAACTTCTCGCACTTTATTTCTTTACTTTATTTATTTACTTTCTGTCAAATCGGGTACTGGAAATTTTGGCGATGTGGACCCGCGCCTGTTGTAATAATTTAGAACTTTACCTTTTTCGCACTTTTTAACTATTAAATAAATGCATGCAAGAATGAATGACAATAAATAAAAACAAACGCGTAGATCACCTATACCATGACCAGATAAAAATAAATGAATCTGACACACAAATCACACACCACCCCTAGGGTACGCCTCACCGTTGCCTTGCCTCGAAAGGTGATCGTCGAGTAGAGGATGTCTTAGTAAGTCCTCATGATCCGGGAACCTGGCATGAGGGTAGCTTCTAAGGTGTCTTCCTATTGCTCCGGTGATCACCATGTCCCGAACCCTCGAATTGACCCGAACACCTCCAACGGTGGTGCTACCTACCTCTCAATGGTGGGATGGCACTACTTTAAAGGACATTTACACAGACGAATTCCTTAGGGTAGGTAGGTTCTCGTAGATACTTGCTCTAAAATTCAAAACAAATTCAAAAATAATTTTCACACCAACACATTTTCAAAAGCTTTCGAAAGCAAATTTTCAAACACTCTTGAGGGCAGATACAAGAGTCGAACTGGAATTTTCAAAGAAACTTTTTAAAACCCACAGTTGAAAAGCAAACAAACCATTTTTGAAAACACAAATGAGCAAGTATCTAAGAGCCCATGGATAACCATGGATAGAAAGGGTGCTAACACCTTCCCTTTCTATAACCTACCTCCCCGAACCGAGAGCAATCTCTTTAAGGAATTTTTCTATGCTTTTGTCCTTTCCATTTGGAGAAAATAAAAGACGGTGGCGACTCTTGCTTCCGCGACATTTCGCGAACCAGCGTTAAATAGTCAGTTCCAGATCCACCGATCACACAAGCAATGTTATATTAAAATGCAAAGCTCATGTCTGTCTTGAAGTTTTTGAAAATGTGTTTTTTCAGTAAAACCAGTGAATTTTGTAAAACGTGATGTCAACTCAGTATTTTATAACAAACCTTAAGGAGTCAGGATACCTTTGTAACAATATGCTTTTGAACTAACCCATGCCTCAGACAAAAGCACAGAAAAATTCCTTACAGAGATTGCTCTCGGTTCGGGATGTAGATTATAGAAAGGGAAGGTGTTAGCACCCTTTCTATCCATGGTTATCCATGGGCTCTTAGATACTTGCTCATTTGTGTTTTAAAAAATGGTTTGTTTGCTTTTCAACTGTGGGTTTTAAAAAGTTTCTTTGAAAATTTCAGTTCGACTCTTGTATCAGTCCTCAAGAGTGTTTGAAAAGTTGCTTTCGAAAGCTTTTTGAAAAGGTGTTGGTGTGAAAAGAAATTTTTGATTTGTTTTTGAAATTAGAGCAAGTATCTACGAGAATCTACCTACCCTAAGGAATTCGTCTGTGTAAATGTCCTTAAAGTAGTGCCATCCCACCATTGAGGGGTAGGTAGCACCACCGTTGGAGGTGTTCGGGTCAATTCGAGGGTTCGGGACATGGTGATCACCAGAGCAATAGGAAGACACCTTAGAAGCTACCCTCGTGCCATGTTCATGGACATGAGGACTTACTAAAACATCCTCTACTCGACGACCACCTTTCGAGGGGCAAGGCAACAATGAGGCGTACCCTAGGGGTGGTGTGTGATTCGTGTGTCATGTTCAGATATTTTTGTCTTGTCATGCATTGGTGATCTACGCGTTGCTTTTATTTTTGGCATTCATTCTTTCATACAAGTTATTAACAATTAAAAAATGCGAAAAGTTAAAAGTCCTACTGTTGGCTGAAGATTTTGATAATGATATTAGAAGCCAAAATGAATTAAACGTTTTGATCGAAATGAGGTAAAGCATTATGTTTCGAAGTAGCAGAAGCAGTGTTTCAAATAAGTGTGTCAAAGCTTGGAGCTTCGAGTGGCAATTATGGGAACATATCTAAAAGAAGTCTTGAAATAAACAACAAGGCTGTGTCTGGGAAGAGCGTTCGAAACAGAGAAGCACCAAAGCATTTGAAATTCAAATGGAAGCGGGACTTTCGAAGTTTGAAAGTTATGTGTTGGAGCATTTGGGGACACGTGGAAAGATGAAAGAAGCATTGTCCTGCATGTTCGAAACGTGGCATAATCCTATAGCAAGACCGTTATGGTCGAATTAGTATAAATAGAAGTCTTAGTATTAGGATTTCGGGTGTCATATCTGTTATACAAAATACTCAGTAACATTCAAACTACCACATGGCAAGGGAAACGAATGCAAGAGAAATGTATGTATGATAGCACCATGTATTTCTGATTTAATGAAAACCTTTCACCATTTCCAGTACTTTCCTTTATCTTTTTGTCAAACAACATTTACAAGTTTTCTTATTTACAGTCTTTTCACTTCGAAATCTCTTCTTCAAAGTCTTACATTTTAATGTTTTCTTTATATTTCGAGCACTTTATATTTCAGAAAACTGTCATATTTTCCATACCTTTACCTTCAAGTCTTATCCTTCGAACGCATATGTTTACTTAAAATCATTTACAGATTTCTTGCATTAAACGCTTTCTTCATATTTCAAACCTTTTACGTTCCAGAAATCCTTTATATTAACTGTTTTGTAAGTCGAAAACCATTTACTTCACTTTTATGCAGTATTACATGTCTCTACAATTAGCATTACAATTAGCATTTATTCATGTAATTTAGTTTTCACACACATTTTGATTACATCTTTAGACCTTTAGAGAGAGAGAGAGAGAAATCGAAATAAGCCAAACACATATACAATATCAACCATGAATATCTGTTCGATTGTGAGAGTAACCTTAATATCCAAGGAATCCTAGGATCAATCTAGTCGATCCTGTGAGTTACCAGAGGAATTGAATAACAGTCAGAAAGATTATTCGATAGTTTGGAAGACTAGCGGTTGTTTACCAGAAATCACTGGAAACAAATTGGCACACCCGGTGGGACCAATAATTGGATAATTAGAAACAAGGATTGTTGAGACATAACCATTACAAAAACGTTGGAACCTAAGAAGTTTGCTGTTTTATGAACCTGAGAAGTGGTAAGATAACCAACAACAACTAACCTTTATCCAGAAGAAAACGTTTGGACAAAATGTCTAATTCAGACAATCAATAAGGGGACCAAAATGGCCCACATGCAACAGGCACTAACGCGTCCACTTCGATCGGAACATCTAATGTAATCCCTTCGAATGCACAGTTTGTTGCATCTTCGACCAGTAACATGGCCACCAATGGAGTAAGTGGCATATCAACTAATAGTTCGATCTTAGGAAATACTGGAACCATTGGCTACCCTGGGGGATTCGTTCCACCATCAGGGACACAATCCCATTTCGCCACTCCATTAACTAGACCACCCGGTTTCGATGGGAATAGAACCAGAAATTCCTCTTATGGAATGCCAACATCTTTTATGGCAGGTTTACACAATTCCACATCGAATTCATCTCCACAACTAGGATTTGGGTCTGGGGCGAATCAGTTTATAACAAATAACCAAGGGTCGGTGGGTTATAGCACAATGCCTATCCTAACCACAGACAACCAGTTGGCTTTTAGGCAATTGATGGATGACAGTAACCATAATATGATAGGGGTGTTAGCACAAACCATGCAGGAGATATTTGCCCCAATAGTGCAAAATGTGACTGTGACAAACAGGGAAAACGCTGACAATATGAGTCGAATAGCAGATTTCTTCGCTCCTCCAGAAAGGCGTAGGCAGAATCAGGCGGGATTTCGAACAAACACGCCTGTTATAGAACAAATTGCTAACGACCCAATTTATAGACCATCCAGAGAAGAAGTTAACTTAGGGGCCAGGGCACCAAGGTTAGAAGCCCCAATAATCCCGGGCCCACAAAGGGAAATTATGGAACCAGGGGCAAGGGTCGAAAGGCTAGAAGCCCCAGAGTTTCGAGAAGAACAACCTAGGGGAGTTGTTTTGGTTGGTCGAAATCAAGATGCCGATGCCATCGTTCATAGAATTCGAAACGATAACATCTTGGCAGAAAACAACCTAACCACCATGATAGAGAGGGTCATGGCCCAGAATGGCCTCAACACAGGAATGAGGAGGCCAAATTACGCTTCTCCTATATTGGATTGCATAATGCATACTGATTTACCAAGGGGATATAAAGTCCCTAAATTTACAAAGTTCACTGGGGATACCAATGAGTCAACAGTCGAACACATAGCGAGATATCTAACCGAAGCGGGAGATATAGCCAATAATGAAGATCTCAGGATCAAATACTTCCCAAGTTCCTTGACAAAAAACGCCTTCACATGGTTTACCACTTTGCCTCCTGGGTCTATTGACACTTGGGCTCTCTTAGAGAGATTATTCCATGAACAATTTTACATGGGACAGTCGAAAATAAGTTTGAAGGAACTGGCCAGTGTTAAGAGAAAGTTCACCGAACCCATAGATGATTATTTGAATAGGTTTAGGCTTTTGAAATCCAGATGTTACACAGTGGTGCCTGAACATGAGTTAGTCGAAATGGCCGCTGGTGGCTTGGATTATTCTATTCGAAAGAAACTAGACACTCAATATTTGAGGGATATGGCTCAGTTAGCCGATAGGGTTCGACAGGTCGAAAGACTAAAGGCTGAAAAAGCCAGAGTCTTTAAGAATAGCAAGAAAGAAAGGATTTCCTATGTTGGGACTGAGGAAGCAGAAGAATATCCTGAATTCGAATTCGAAGAGATCGAAATCGACCTCGCTGAATTAAAACAAGCCCCGCCTTATTCCTGCAAATTGTTAGTTCCCACAAAAGGGAAAGATATTGTTGAAAATGAAAAAAGTGACAAATTTCCAAAGAAGGTTTATACCTTCGATGTCACTAAGTGTGACGAGATTTTTGACTTACTTGTCAAAGATGGCCAACTAATTGTGCCATCAAATGTCAAAATACCTCCTTTGGATCAGAGAAAGAAGAGGGGATTTTGCAAATATCATAGTTTCCTAGGCCACAAAACCTCACAATGTTTTCTTTTCAGGGACCTGATTCAAAACGCGATCAAGGATGGCAGACTAAAATTTGCTGATAAGGTGAAGATGAAAGTGGACGAAGATCCCTTGGACGTCGCAGACACCAACTACTCCGAGCCTGCATGCATTGGAGAGGTCAACATGGTGGAAACTGATCAAAGCGACGCCCTAACAAGAGAGAAGGGTACTGGAGTTGAAAACTGGGTGATGGTCGAAGTCAGCGAGGAGGTCACTGAAGACATCCAGAATACGCCAGAGACTTCGATTGCTGCACCTGTAGCTGTTGCAAGAGAAACCCATGCTACTGAAGGCCAGGGAAATCAAAACCAAGGATTAACACAAGTCAGTGAAGGCTTGAGGCTGGAATTGGAGAAAGTGCAAATTACACAGCCAATTTCCCCCCAGAAAGAAATATGGGACACTCTAGGGGAACCCAGTGGAAAATTTGACTATTTGGTCAAATATTCTGCCCCAGAGAGTTCGAAGGTTCAGATTGAGGATATTAAACCCACAGGATGGGGTGATGATGAAGCTAAAGAGGGAGATGTGGAAATAAATATGGTGGATATGGAAAGACCTCGCTCTGAGATGGAGGAAGTGGAAAAATACTTAGAAAAAGAAAAGTATAGAATGGGGGATAATCATACTGGAGATGCTAGTCTCAAGGGGTATCTCATGACATGCCACAAAGGAGATTCAGGCATGATATTGTGCCCTAGGTGCAGCATCCTTTGCAATCAAAGAATCGCTGCGAATTTCGAAAGGGTACAAAGGACTCAAACTGGCAACAATTGGCGCCAGGATAACCAGCTTTTTAGGTGTTATCCCAAGGTTGGAGAAAGTTTGCTGGAATTTGTGTTTCGCTGCTATAAAGGGGCAACCAAGTGCTTGATTTGCCCAAGGTGTTCTGCTGTGTATGACCAAAGCATGGCCAGGGCCTTCGAAACGATTCCCTTCGCCCCTTGCTGGAACCATCAAGAAACTGCCCAGATGGGCCCACGTTTCGACAGCAGACACAAACAGCGAAGGCCTGATAGCCCTCACCCCAAGGCTGCTCGAAGAGTGACTTTCAAACTCCCTGCTGAAGTGCCAACCGATAGATGGTTACAGGTCAGAAATGACAAAGGCAAAGATAGATGGAGAAATGCTGAACGAAATACACGCCATGCTGTGACATACAGGAGGCAATTCAACACAGCAAAAAGGGAGGAAGTGAGATTAGAAAATTACAAAGGAAGGAACCCCATGTCAAGATCCCAGTGGCGCAGACAACAAAGGATTCGAAAGGCTGAGAGAGAAGCTGTGGCAAACAAAGGAGTTACTTCAACGAAAAACCAAGGTGAATCTAGCACCAACAAACCAAAAAATCAAACTGAAGACAAACCTCCAGTCAATAGGAGGCTCTTCTCTGAAGAACAACGCGATGAACCAAAGGAATACACTCCAGGACCAGAAGAGGACGAAGATATGATAACAGATAACTTCGAATCGGAGGGGGAGTCTTCATTCAACTTGAACTGTAACGTGGTGTCTGTGCTTCCCTGCGAATTTGGGCAGGAAACCGAAATCAACGAATATGAGGAGGAAGACACCACAGATTTGATGAAACATAGGCCCGTGTGCTACTACGTGATGGACAATGGGGCTGTTGAGGAACAAAATGCATTCTTCGAACGTCCAGAACCTGCAATGAAGAACCATCTCAAGCCACTTTTCATTCGGGCGAAAGTTGGTGTCCATGGTGTAAACAAAGTTCTAGTGGATGGGGGTGCTGCAGTCAATTTGATACCCCATTTCATGCTAAAAAGATTAGAGATCCGCGAAGGAGACATCAAGCCCCATAATATGGTTCTGTCCAATTATGAGGGAAAAGTGGGCAAAACGCTGGGGGTGGTCCAGTTGGAATTGACAATAGGCTCAAGCTGTAGGCCCACCATGTTTATGGTGATCGAAGCCAAGGCCAACTATAACCTACTGCTGGGAAGAGAGTGGATCCATGGCGTGGGGGCAGTTCCTTCGTCAATGCATCAGCGACTAGTTCTGTGGAGAGATGATGGAATCGTGGAAAACATCGAAGCAGACCAGAGTTACTTTATGTCAACTGTCAATTTAGTTGACAAAAGGGATTATGATAAAAATCTGGCAAAGATTGCTCCATGTGTTCCAAATGATGAGATTAATGAAACTAGAAACACCCACTACTACATGACACTTCGTCATGACGGCCTTTACTGGGATAGAACAATAATCAGTGAAGAAGAGGAAGTCGAAAGCACTATACAAAAACGGCCAGCAGGCTGGGACTTCGACAACCTTAGCCACGACTGAGTCTACCTTTTTCGAAAGGATTTCGGCCTATATGGCTGAGAACGAATCAAAAGCGGCCTTAGAGGCTGAAATAAATAAATCAACTATAAAGACGAACGAAGTCAGTGGGGAGGGTTCGAAATACTCACCCTTCAAAGAGTTTGAGATGGATCAAAGGTTGGATGCCATCTATGATAAAGAACCCTTAGGCTTCGAAAGGGACCCCATAAACTCAGGTGCCAAAATGTTGGCACAGGATCCACTCGAAGAAGTCAACTTAGGGGATGAAAAAATGAAAAGAGTAACCTACATAAGTGCTAAACTTAGCCCAGGCCTCAAGAAGGAAGTGATCGAAGTCCTTAAGGAAAACAAAGATTGCTTCGCATGGGATTATGACGAGATGCCTGGTTTAAAGAGGGAGTTGGTCGAACACAGACTGCCAATCAAAGATGGCAAGAGGCCCATCAAACAAACTCCCAGAAGATTCGCACCAGCGGTTCTCACAAAAATTAAAGCTGAGATCGAAAGGTTGCTGCGTTGCAAATTCATCAGAACAACAAGGTACGTCGAATGGTTAGCAAACATAGTACCCGTTATTAAGAAAAATGGTTCTTTAAGAATTTGCATAGATTTTAGGGATTTAAACACTGCAACCCCTAAAGATGAATATTCCATGCCCGTGGCAGAAATGCTAGTAGATTCTACTGCAGGGTTCGAATACTTGAGTATGTTAGATGGATACTCTGGGTACAACCAGATTTTCATCGCAGAAGAAGATGTTGCAAAGACAACATTTCGTTGCCCAGGAGCCTTAGGCACCTACGAATGGGTGGTGATGCCTTTTGGTTTAAAGAATGCTGGGGCAACTTACCAAAGGGAAATGAATTCAATTTTTCATGATTTCATTGAAACCTTCATGCAGGTGTATATTGACGATATAGTCATCAAATCTATATCTGCAGAAACACATTTGCATCATTTAAGCCAATCATTCGAGCGAATGAGAAAACATGGCTTAAAGATGAATCCCCTTAAATGTGCATTTTTTGTGCAGGCTGGAGATTTTCTTGGTTTTGTGGTTCACAAGAAAGGAATCGAAATCAACCAGAACAAAACCAAAGCCATAATGGAGACGAAAGCACCTGCGTCAAAAAGGGAGTTGCAATCTCTGCTAGGGAAAATTAACTTCCTCAGAAGATTCATCTCGAACCTGAGTGGAAGAACCCAAGCTTTCTCTCCGTTACTTCGTCTAAAGCAAGGTCAAGCCTTCGAATGGAACGAAGCTCATCAGGAGGCGTTTGACAGAATAAAAGAATACCTTTCTCAGCCTCCTATTTTGTCTCCACCTTCATAGGGGAAGCCCATGAGATTGTACATATCTGCCTCTGAAGTTAGTATAGGTAGTATGCTAGCACAAGAGGATAGCAATGGCGTCGAAAGAGCCATATACTATTTAAGTAGAGTGCTAAATGATGCAGAGACCAGATATAGCAATTTAGAAAAGCTATGTCTCTGTTTGTATTTCTCTTGTATGAAACTCAAGTATTATATAAAACCTGTTGATGTTTATGTTTCATCTCATTTCGATGTCATTAAACATATGCTGTCAAAACCAATAATGCATAGCAGAGTTGGCAAGTGGGCTTTAGCCTTAACAGAATATTCGTTGACTTTCATGCCTTTAAAAGCTATGAAAGGTCAAGTGATTTCTGACTTCATTGTGGACCATTCGTTGGTTGAGCAGACGGTCATGAGTTACGTCGAAATGCAACCATGGAAATTGTACTTTGATAGTTCAACCCACAGGAATGGAAGTGGTGTTGGAGTCCTTCTGATTTCTCCTGAAGGAATTCCAACAAAATTCAAGTATAAATTAGATGGTCCTCGTTGTTCAAACAACGAAGCTGAGTATGAAGCGCTCATTGTTGGACTTGAAGCTTTGTTGGAATTGGGGGCAACCAGAGTCGAAATTAAAGGAGACTCTGAATTAGTGGTCAAACAAATCACAAAGGAATACAAATGCATAAAGGAAAATTTAATGGTATACTTCGTCATAGTCAATAGGCTATTAAGGAAATTTGAATACATGGATATTCAACACATACCAAGAATAGAGAACCAAGAAGCAAATGACTTAGTGCAGTTGGCTTCAGGTTATAAAGTGTCTACCAAGAACTTCAAGGATTTGGTCGAATTAAGGGGAAGAGTTATGGCTACTAGATTCACACCATCGGATCTGGAAAGTATAAGATTGGGATATGCTGAGAAACAGGGATTCGAAATATTAGCCATAAATACTTTGTCAGATGCAGATTGGCGAAGTCCATTGAAGAGTTATTTAGCAGACCCAACTCTAAAGGTGGATAGAAAAACAAAATATAGAGCATTGTCATATCTCCTCATGGGGAACGAATTGTTTAAAAAGACCCAAGAGGGTGTATTATTGAAATGCCTAGGAGAAAGTGAGGCATACTTAGCATTGTCTGAAGTCCACAATGGGGCATGTGGGGCACATCAAGCAGGCCATAAAATGAAATGGTTGTTATTTCGATACGGCTTGTATTGGCCTAGCATGCTCAAAGATTGCATAGACTTTGCTAAAGGATGTGAAGAATGTCAGAAACATGCAGGAATTCAACATGCCCCTGCAAGTGAGTTGCATTCGATCATCAAATCATGGCCATTTAGAGGATGAGCATTGGATTTGATAGGAGAAATAAATCCTGCATCGTCCAAATGACAGAAATATATCTTGGTGGGAATAGATTATTTTACCAAATGGATCGAAGCTATACCACTGGTAGTTGCTGATCAAGAGGCTATTATTGAATTTATACAAAAGCACATTATCTATAGGTTCGGATTGCTAGAGAGCATAACTACAGACCAAGGCTCTGTATTTACTGGTAGAAAGATGCAAGGATTTGCCCAAGAAATGGGGTTTAGATTGCTAACATCAACACCATATTATGCTCAAGCAAACGGACAAGTCGAAGCAGCAAATAAAGTAATAATAGGATTAATCAAGAAGCATATTGGCAAGAAGCCAAGAAACTGGCACAAAACTCTGGACCAAATATTATGGGCTTGTAGAACATCTCCTAAGGAAGCTACTAACACTACGCCTTTCCAACTCACATTTGGTCATGATGCAGTGTTGCCAGTAGAAATTCATCTGCAATCAGTTCGAATTCAGAGACAGAACGAAATCCCAACTGCATTATATTGGGAAATGATGATGAATGAATTAGTTGAATTGGACGAAATTAGATTACATGCATTGGAAATTTTGATGAGGCAAAAAGAAAGAGTGGCCAGAACATACAATAAAAGGGTGAAGAAAAAAGTATTCATTATTAATGACTTGGTTTGGAGAGTCATATTGCCTATGGACAAGAAGAATAAAGCGTTAGGCAAATGGTCACCTCATTGGGAAGGACCTTTTCGAATATTAAAAGTATTCTCAAACAATGCATACGAAATCGAAGAACTCATGGATGATAAACGTGTCCTAAAGGTTAATGGGAAATATTTAAAGAAATATAGGTCAAGCCTGCGGGAGATTCGAATAGTAACAACGTAAACAAGATATTATAAAAAGCCAAGATGGCAAGATAAAATGCCAAAATGGCGTTGTTCGAATATTACACGTAAGAAACCAAAATTATAGTCAAATAAACATCAAAATCTAGAAATAAGAATTATTTTTCAATCGATTAAAAGTGCTTCGAAATGATTCAAGTTTCTGCTGAGCGAACCGCCTGGCTCCTTCCAAGGTTGCCACTTCTCCTTTAAGTTGTTCTGCAGTCTCCATTTCCGCAAGCCCCTGGTTGAGAAGCTCTTCGAATTGGTTACCAGCAGAATTGGTTTCGAAGGCTAGTTGTTGTACTTTAGCCTCCTTAACCTTCTGTTGAAGTTCCAGAATCTGCCTTTCCCAAAGAAGGATGGACTCAGCTCGAGCCTCATAATCAGTTTTCGCCTGCTTCAGATGCATAGCTTGATCCTCAGCTTCTTGAGAGAGTTTCGAAGCTTGTTCATAAGCGGCATCCATGGCAATGCGTTTCTCTTGAACCTTCTTGGCAGCAGATTCGTCTTGGAGAAGGTAACCAGTTACGTTGTCCAGCAAATTCTGAAGATCGAACAAGAGAGTACTAACTGGCAAGGAGCAGGTGGAAAGATTGACCTTTGTGAGCAGCTCCTTCATAGTATAGCAAGCAGTACTATCTTGCTTAAGCACTTCGAATATATCCACATTGAGAATGGTTTTCCTAATTTTGTTAAGAAGAACAATTCTTTCATCTGTGGGAAGAGGATAGCTGGTCGAACTTGTGCCAGCCCTAGCGAGTGGGACGTCCCTCTGAGCCAACTTTGCCTTCATGTACCCAATAGGGTCATTTCGTCTCAGAAGTGCCAGTTCCTCGTCAGTCATTCGAGACAGAGAGGATTGAGGGAGTTCCACGCGTAGGGGAACCACGCTTGTTTCAACCTCTAGGGGTTCGTTGGTTGCATTACCATCCCCTTCATTTGTTTCGTGCTCTTGGTCTTCTTCATCCTCGTCCAAGTCCACCACTTCGATACCATCCCTTTCACTGCTATTTGCGTTGGACTCCGTCCCAGCAGTCGAGCCGTCATTGGCATTTTCCTCCTCAGATTCTTCGTCTGCAGATTCTTCGGCTCTTTGCCCAGAATCAGCTTTCTCTTCTTCAGTTTGAGTGTCCTTTGGGTCCTCTTGAAGAGTTTCAAGAGGGGACTTTTGAAGAGAAGCCCTTTGCAAATCCTCTGCAGACGTTTGAAGTATTGTTTCATTTACCTCTTTCAGAGGAATGGAGGTACCTTGATCATCCTGTTGTTCAGAAGTTCCAGCCAGAACCGCCATATTAGAGGAACCTTTATTTTGGACCAAGTTGCTGGAATCTCCTTGAGGAGAGGAGTTGAGCGGAGCAACAGCTCTGGATGGTGAGGTCGAAATGGTGGAAGCTGGATTCAAGATGTTCTGCAAGAAACAACAGAATGTTAAAGAAAAACATTCACCAAGGTAATAAGAAGTTAGTATTATAAACAATTTTTAAAGGTTCAATTTACCTGTGGACTCTCAGAGGAGAGGTTACTAGCTATGCGTTCCAACGGTGGGTTGGAGGTCGAAGGTGAATTTTTGGATTTGGGAGAGGGAGCAGCATCCCTGGAATCAAGTCCAGAGACACTAGGTGGAACGGTACTTTTTGAAATATCTTTCCTTGGTTTCTTCTTCGAAGCAGTATTTAAGTTTCCTCCAGTCTTGGGATCTTCCCCAGTGGTGCTTGATTTCCGCTTCTTGGGAGTAGGAGGAAGAAGCTTATCGGTCTGAAAAGATTTTAAACAAAGAGTTAGATGCACACCATAAAGCATGAGTGAATTCGAAACATCAAGGCTAAGTGATTACCGTTGGAATTGGAACACTGGTTGTTGTTGGTATTATTGTTGTTGTTGTGGTTGCAGCAGTAGTAGTTGTTTCGGGAGGAGTCACTTTGTCAGTAGTTTCGACGGAGGTTTGAGAGGCGCTCCCTTCCTTCGACTTCGAGGCAACTGTCTTTATCCTGATGGCTGAAAATCGAAACAATTAAAGAAAAGGTTAAAGATATGAAAAATAAAAGACATTTGGGATTTTCCCAAGCATTCGCACCTGTGCCTTGATCAGATTTAATTGACATGGCAGAAAGGTCGTATCGAAGGTGTCCTGGGAAATCATGAAGCCAGTATCGAGCCCATGTCACAGTCTCAGATGGCTTTGGTTTCCTTTGAATATATTTGAACATCTCTTTGCAAGTAAACCACCATGGATATGGGGGAAACCAAGCCAGAGCCAGTTCTGAGGTAGGTAATCTGGGAAATTAGGTGGATGCATTTCGAATGCCAACCTATACCTATCCTCAGGTGACAGCCCTGAAGGAAGTTTTAACTTAGAAACTTTTTGTTTAAATTTTTCCTTCAAGGTCTCAGCTGCTTGATGCACAGTGGAGTCCAAGCGCGTGGGGTCGTAAGTAGTTTCAAAATAATTTTGGAAAGCTTTAATCTCTTTGGCATGAGTAAACATACCTTTCTTTGCTGGTACCTGCACATCGAAGGCATCAATTAGTTTCTGTCGAATTGTAAGTGTATCGAACATATAAGTTTGATAAAACTTGATCAACTACTCCAGAAATCCTTTAGCCGCGAGGTGGGTAGGTTCAAAGGTTATCAGCTCAAATTGGGCAAAGCCTTGATATTGTTCTTGCTGTATTTTGGCTTCCCGTGCCTTGAAAGTCCGTCCAGAAGTGATGGCGCTCTCAGTTTGAAATAAAGGTTCAGGAATCAGTTGGCATAAGCCAAACTTCCTCGAAACGAAGTTTGGTTGGTAGGCAAAGAGGAAATTTTGGTTTTTGGCTGGGGTTATTCTTGAAGAAATGAGTCTAGGCAGCAAAAAAGCTCTCCATACATCCTGAATCTCCTTGCTTGTGATACGGTGGGAGAACTGACTAGTGTTTTGCGTTCGTATTCGCACTTGTGCGGTTGAGCAAGAGTTGCCACCGACTTTTTATTTTATCCTAAAGGAAAGGTTAAAAAAGCACAGCAAAAACCTTTTGAGATGTTTTCTTGGGTTTGGGGGGTAGATTATGAAAAGGGAAGGTATTAGCACCCTTTTCATCCATGGTTATCCATGGGCTCTTAGTTACTTGGTTTTTAGATCACTTGCCTTGTTTTTTTTCGATTGCTTGAAAAATGGTGTGTGTGTGGGTGCTTTTTGAAAATGTTTTGGAAAAAGATGCCTTGTCTTAGGCAACTAATGTATTTGACTCGTGATTGAGTGTTTTACAAAAGTGTGGATCTTTTCGAAAAGATGTTTTCAAATGTTTTTGAGAGTTTGTTTGAAAGTGTTGTGGATTGTGGTTTTTGAAAAGAAGGCAAGTGTTTTTGCAAATTGATCTCAAGTAACTAAGAGTTTTGTCTACCCTATTGTACTCAAAGGTTTTTGTTATGTTTTAACCCCTTTTAACAATTTTGTTCTACCATTGAAATTGGTAGACAATCTTGCGTTTAGGAAGTTTATTCGGGACGGGCGCGGGTCATCGTATGGACCATGAATGCAATGATGCCAAGTGTCTTTGGCAATTTTCTTTGAAGGGACTATGATCATTCAGTTTAGGCAACACTTTGAGACTTATGATCATTTGATTTTATTTTGCCAAAGATACTCGACGTGCAAGCATGGCCCATTTTGGAAGGCAACATGTGGGATTACCCTAGAGGGTGCAAGTGTGATTGTGTATTGATTACATGTATTTGTCTTGTATTAGGTTATCTAGCGTTTGATTTTATGTACATACAAACCCTAGGTCTAACCATGGTATAATTGGAAAACTGTAAATTGCGGAATGTAAAATCTACGCTATTACAAAATAGTGTCCAGGAGTGGGGGTACAAGTGTATGAATGGGGATGAGACTTATAGTATCCAATAAGTTACAACCAAATCGAATGTGCGATCAAATGTAAATATCGAATATACAAATATAAGATAAACAAATGTATAGGAGCAATATGAATGGATTTGCATTGTGTAAGTGTAAGTGTAAGTGTGTATATGTATTGTATGTAATTTATTTACAAGTGCGACATGTAAAATTGAAGCGTATTAGGGTTTTTGACCTAGATATGTATTTTAATGAATCTTTGATTTGTATATTTAATATGTACAAAAAAAAGAAAATGTTTTAATTGAATGTTCAAGTTTTAATTAAATTGTATGTTCAAGTTCTAATTGAAAAATGTATAAAATGTATCATTGTTTATTATATACAAATATATTAATTAAGTGTTTTTAAGAATTTTAATATTAGAAAAAATGTATTTCTATTATTATGTACAAGTATACACTTTGATTAAAAGAATGGAAAAAGCTTTTTATTTTAACTATATGATAAAAATGTGATATGTACAAATATATTTTAATCAAGTATTTAGAAATTAAATTACGCAAAAAAACAATGTATATTTACTTAGTATGTACAAAATATGTTTTAAATAAAAGAGCAAATAAATAAATAAAAAAGAGAAAGTATTTTCAATTTTTTAGTATATGACAAAAATGTATTTTAATTATGAAATGTATTTAGGAAATAAAACATATGGCTTTAAGACATTATGTATGAAAAATGGAGAAGTTAGTAATTAATCAAATGGTTTGTATAAAAAATGTTAGTAACTTTGTTGGGCTTCAAAGGAAATTAGAAACGGGTCAGGCCCACTGACTGCTGGAGCAGCGTTTTTAGGGTTAGGCGTTTTGTTGTTCAATTGGAACAAAGGCTTAGGGTTAGCAGCGGCGCGTCGTTCACTTGAGTTTCATCTCCTTTATTCGTTCTCGAGCGTCCAGCATGAGCCTCTTGCCTCAGCCACCGGCGATCTCCGTTTCCCCTTCCCTCCAGCGATAGTGTTGAGGCGCCAGAACTCGGTAATCAATTTGATTCGTTAGGGTTTGTTTTAGTTCTTGCATGTTTGCGATTTTCTGCGTATTCTTGATTAACTGTTTGGTTGCTTTCTCATGTCGTGCGTTATTGATTTTTATTGGAGGTACGTGAGGAGGGAAAAGAAACGTCTTACCTTTACTGGAGAGGGGAAGGAAGGAGATGAAGGTGCCTAGGAGGCTTTGATGGCGAAGAGGAAAAAAAGCGTGATGCTGATAAACTTGATGTCCCTGGTATTTCGTTCTCACTTCTTGCCGTATGAGGGTTTTATGATGATGTTAGCTGAAAAACCCTCTTTTAAAAAGATTCACTTTTTTCTTCTTCTTCTATGCCACTGTATATTTGTTGCTTTTGATGCTTCTCTTCTCCTTCTGTCCCTTTTGCCACTGTACGCTTGTTTATGTTGCCCTGTGATGATCCTAGAGGTCTGAGGGTTTTTGTTGCCCTGGATATGCTATGGTTGAAACAACTTTATTATTTTGATTAGCTTCTTTCTGGATTGCCTAAAACTTGCTTCGAATCGTTGCTTTGCCTATGATGTTGTTCCTTCTGAGGCTTAGGAGTTGCCTTTGAATATATTGTCTTTGAGGTTTGGACTTGGCAGATATGATGCTTGGTTGATATCTTTGCCTATGATGAAGCCCACTTCTGAGGCCTAGGGTTGATTTTGCAGATTTTGTTGTTTTGCTTCATTTTTGCAGAGATGGAAAGGCTTTGAACTTTCTTGGCTTGTTGACATAGCAGGTTAGGCTTTTGAACAGGATTTATGGCTTGATAAGTTTGTATACTGGTATGGCTTTTTGATGGATAGGCTTGGTATGGTTCAGGTTTATGAGGGTTGATGGTTTTTACTGATGTAGATTTAACTGGTTTGGGGATTTCTGGTTTTTTGAACTGGTTGTGTTTAGTTGGATTGGTGTGTTGACAGTAGATGATATGCTTAGGACCTTTGTTGGTTTTTGATACTGGTTTAGGCTTGGCTTCTGTTCTGAGTTATGCAGGTGGAGGGTTTCAGGCAGGATGTTAAGCTTGGGGCTTTTTGTGCTTATAGGCTTGAAACAGGTTGGTGCTGGAGACTTGAAACAGGTTTGTGTGGATTTAGTATGCCTAGGCTTTACACTGTCTTGGAAAAGGGCTGATGCAGGTTCATAGTTTGAAGCTTAGAGGCTTCAGTTCAGCAGGTTTTTTGTCTTTTTGAGTTTGGTTTTGGCTTGCAGGTTATTGTGGTTTGATGTATATTCTGGTTACGGGTTCTGCCTCAGTATGTGAGGCTTTAGGCCTTTGTATCTTTTTCTTCCTCCTTTTACTGTGTTGTACTGAGTTCTCTTCTTGTATATCTTTCCTTGTATCCCTGCTGCCTCAGCCTAAAGCCTGACCCTGCTTCTTTCTCTCTTTTTCTCTCTCTGTGCAGTTAAAAGAATTTTTAATGTTTTTTACTGTACTTTTCTGAAGGGGCCCTGATGGGAAATGATGATTTAGAATTAGCTTGCATAACACATTACTTCTCTGCATCTTTATCCAACTTTTGTACTCTTTTGATATCTTCCAAAATCTTTTATGACAGCCTTGGCACTTTTGACAGCAATTTGTACTTATTTGATTTTTCTTTGATATCTTTGAGTAGATTTTGGCATTTTGACAGTAAGTTTGATACTTTTTGCTTTTGATAGAAAGTGGTAACTTGGATTTTCAGTTTGGTTGAACTTGAACTATGCAGTTTGAACTTTGGATTTTATGCATTTGACATTTTGCATTCATGAATAAAAAATGAAATTCTTCCCTCTTTGTGAACCGGGAGAAATCCCGTGATTTGCAGAGAGGGTTAACTGATCCCAATCAGTGGCCCCTAATGATGAGCAAATTTTATCTGTCTTTTTTAATTCAACTGCTTTCTGACTTTTCTTCTTCTTTTTGCAGATAAAAAATGGAGCACCGGAGCGAAGTGAAGAATGAAGAATTAGAAATAGGATAGAATTTTTTATTTTCAATTTAATTTTTGTACACTATTATTATTTTAAATACTTCGTAATAAATACTTGTATCCAAATAATAATAATTGTAACAACTATTAAATATGAAATAAAAATTCCATTGACATTTAATTCTTTTCAATTCCTTTTCTTTATTTACTTGTTATTTATAATTCCTTAAATTAAATAAAATGAAAGTTAAATTTCAAGTATTTAATTCTTAGAACCATAAATAATCAACTAAACCTTGTTGATCAAAATAAATGAACTGGACGTCTCCGTCATCCAAAGCAACGCACAGTCGAACACAAAAACTGATCAGATGCAATCCTCTCTTACTGATTCTTTGCCAAGCACTGTAATTCCAAACTGCACATATCTTTTGACTGGCCCAAACAAAACAAATTGAATTCAAACCACTGTCTCTTTTACTGATTAAATCAAAACAACGCTAATTCAATCCGAATCTCGGAATAACTTGCAAAGTGCTGTGGAATTTTAATTTTGCTGAGAATATGCCCGTAAAACCTTAATTCCTGATTAAATGCCAAACAACATTCGCCTGATCAAAATTGAGCCAAAATCAACCAAAACCCTAAGCCAACTGTATGAAACAATCCAGAGCTCTAAAAATCAGTAAAAACCCTAATTTGCTTGACTGACAAGAAAAGTTCGTTTGTCCGATTCTTGAGCCAGTTTGAAAAAGTCAGGAAAGGCTTGAAGCTGAGATTTCTTGTGGAAAAACGCGAGGGCAAATTTTGGGGTACAACATTGCTCTTGATAGCTTCTGAGAGAGCCATGGCGAACCAAGAAGGTCCATGAGCCCTCGAAGCAAAAGGCGCCATGCTCTCTTCGAACTTGTGCCTTTTGGAGAATATCATGATGTACTTCGAGAATTGAACTTTGAAGTCATCTTTATCGTCATTGGGGGTTAATCTTCGAAGCCTAGTGCCTTCGACTATCCTGTCACTTATCTCAGAATCTTGCTCATCAATGGTGTTGGCGGTTGATAAGGAGGGTTCGAACATGGCATTTAGCCATAGTTGGAGTAACCAAAAAGGGCCAGCCAATAGAATATTTTTGGAGGTGTGGGATTTGAGGCTCGAAACAGCTGACCTCAGGCTTTCATAGAGGTCAACTAAGAGCAGTTCACTTAGGCACACTTTTCGATTTTCATGCAAGTCCCTAGCTAGAGGAATGAACCTACTAGCTACCTGTAGGGATCTACTGCAGAAAACGTATCTTGACAGCCACAGGGTTAAGAAAGCAATGTGCTCTACGTCAGACACATTGTTCCCCTCAGCATGGTAATGACTGATAAATTTGGAAAAACTGGCTAGCTTGACTTCGAAGTCAATTATGCTTGAGTGCTCTTCGTTGTCGGGTATATAAGTTTCTCCCACTGGCGACAGCCCAGTGATGGCCGCTATGTCGAAGAAGGTTGGGGTGATCATTCCACCTGGGAGATGGAAAGTGTTATAGGTACTGTCCCAGAAATAAAGGGATGCGAATAGCAGAGGGTGGCTGTAGGTGAAACCAGGCTTCGATAGCTTAATAAGGTTATAGATGCCTAATTCTTCCCATTGCTGGGATTTCTTGGCTTCTACTTTCGTGAACCAGTTTTGATAAGCAATATCAGAGGTGGGGCAAGATCGAAATGGCTTAAAATTACTTTTTACATAATCCAAAACAAAGGGGTCCTTAGGAGGAACAGTTGGGGTTTCTATGGTATTTGAACTAGGAGATTCTACTGCCTTAGGGGCGTCCATTTTGTTAAATAAGGGTTTGAAGCTATAACAAACTGGGAAAATCGTCCTGGTGTCCTTTAATATTTCAAAAACCGTAAGAGGGCCATTTAAAGCTAACCTCTTACCAGCAACGTGGGTAGGAATGAGTACCTGTGACGCATACACCATTTCTTTTTCTTTTGAAATCATCTGAGGGGCAAGAGCGGATTGACCTTGGAGGGTGATGATTTTACTTTCCATGATAGCTCCTGCAGTTTTTCCTTTCTTCTTGGAAACTTTCTTGAGTTGGGATGAAGTAGAAGAAGACATTTTGGAAAGATGTTGAAAGCTTGGATTGTTTTACGAGAGAAGGAGGATAAAAGATTTAGAGGGTAAAAGATTTAGAGTGTGAAAGGAAAAGAAGAAGTTTAAGTTGATGTTTTATAATGGGGAATTTTAAGCATCCACCGAATAAAGGTGTGATACGTGGAGATTATGGGTTGGTGTGATGAAGGGGTGGCGTGAAGTTAACATAGGTAATAGGCGTGATTTAAAGATAATCATTATTTGTAACTGCACCACACTGTGAAGTGGCTCCAGGCGGTTAAGGAACCCAAAAGGTGTTGTGATTGATGTGACTGGAGTCAAATGCATTAAATGTTATGATGATTCGAAAGTCCCATCAAAATCTTGTGTAGGTGTTTAAAATAGGTATTTCTCAGAGGAATCGAAATACATATTTTAAAGGGGCAATTTGTTGGCTGAAGATTTTGATAATGATATTAGAAGCCAAAATGAATTAAACGTTTTGATCGAAATGAGGTAAAGCATTATGTTTCGAAGTAGCAGAAGCAGTGTTTCAAATAAGTGTGTCAAAGCTTGGAGCTTCGAGTGGCAATTATGGGAACATATCTAAAAGAAGTCTTGAAATAAACAACAAGGCTGTGTCTGGGAAGAGCGTTCGAAACGGAGAAGCACCAAAGCATTTGAAATTCAAATGGAAGCGGGACTTTCGAAGTTTGAAAGTTATGTGTTGGAGCATTTGGGGACACGTGGAAAGATGAAAGAAGCATTGTCCTGCATGTTCGAAACGTGGCATAATCCTATAGCAAGACCGTTATGGTCGAATTAGTATAAATAGAAGTCTTAGTATTAGGATTTCGGGTGTCATATCTGTTATACAAAATACTCAGTAACATTCAAACTACCACATGACAAGGGAAACGAATGCAAGAGAAATGTATGTATGATAGCACCATGTATTTCTGATTTAATGAAAACCTTTCACCATTTCCAGTACTTTCCTTTATCTTTTTGTCAAACAACATTTACAAGTTTTCTTATTTACAGTCTTTTCACTTCGAAATCTCTTCTTTAAAGTCTTACATTTTAATGTTTTCTTTATATTTCGAGCACTTTATATTTCAGAAAACTGTCATATTTTCCATACCTTTACCTTCAAGTCTTATCCTTCGAACGCATATGTTTACTTAAAATCATTTACAGATTTCTTGCATTAAACGCTTTCTTCATATTTCAAACCTTTTACGTTCCAGAAATCCTTTATATTAACTGTTTTGTAAGTTGAAAACCATTTACTTCACTTTTATGCAGTATTACATGTCTCTACAATTAGCATTACAATTAGCATTTATTCATGTAATTTAGTTTTCACACATATTTTGATTACATCTTTAGACCTTTAGAGAGAGAGAGAAATCGAAATAAGCCAAACACATATACAATATCAACCATGAATATTTGTTCGATTGTGAGAGTAACCTTAATATCCAAGGAATCCTAGGATTAATCTAGTCGATCCTGTGAGTTACCAGAGGAATTGAATAACAGTCAGAAAGATTATTCGATAGTTTGGAAGACTAGCGGTTGTTTACCAGAAATCACTGGAAACACCTACGCTATTACAACAGCGCGGGTCTACATCACCAAATAAATCCAAGACCCGATTTGAAATAAAACAAAATGCGGAAAATAAATACCCTAATTAATCTATTACATGACTTTGGGAGAATTACATGAAATTTATAAAAAAGGAAATAAAATAAGCGCGCGAAATAGAATTGTGATCGAATGTGAGGGCGTTGGACCCTTTTAAGGAAATTAAATTACAATTATGAAATTAATTAAATTTAATGAGAAAAGGAAACTATTTTTGAGTTTTTTGCATTTATGGAATTTAATGAGAATTAATGGAATTAAAACCTAATTCTAAACTATTTTTAATTTATTAAAAAAAAAAGTTTAAGTTTATATCCTAATTTTAACCCAATTATTTACATGGTAATTTTATTTACAAAATAAATAATTAATTATTAAATATGGTGAAAAGAAAAGAAAAAGGATAAAAGTATTTAAACCCTAATTCTACATTTTTAGTTTATTAAGAAAAATATTAGAATTAAACCTAGAATTAAAAACTAAATTAATTAATAAAGTTTATTTACAAAAAAATGTATTAAATAAAATATTTATATTTTTTGTCTTTATGATTTTTATTATTTTTATATTAAAGAAAATAAATTAATTTAAGGAATTAAATTAAAATTAAATAAAGCAAATAAAATAGAAAAAATAAAAAGAATGAAAGAAAGCAAACCAATGGGGGGTGTTGACCCCAATTTGGAGGTTTGTCCCAGTAATTAGGCCCATTAGAACCTTGACCTTTTTGACTTTTCATGGAGGCGTGTGGCCTGGTTGACTTATGCACATGGTGGTCTTCAGATCAAGGCTATTGGATTGATGCTCTGAGACATGTGGCACGCTTGGATAGTGGATGTATGGTAGACTTCTGAAGGGAGCGCTACATGTAAACGTGGAAAGAAAAATAATATGGAGAAAGGAGGGGACCTGGGAATCGAACCCAAGTCCCAATACTTACCAAGTGCTTTGTCCACCAAATGTGCCATTTGCACGTTTGTAACATAATATGACAAATAAACAACATAATGCAAAACAATGGTTAGTGGTGTATTTCGCGCGAAATTCAAACGCGCCTGTAAGCCATGGACACATCCTCCATCTTCCTCATGCTGCCTGCAAAATAAAAAGAGATAGCGGGGGTTTTAAACCCCCACTAAGTGGTAAACGTGAAAATAGCGAATAGGCCCTGGTTGCTCATAAATTGAGTGCGACCTGTGGATTGAGTTCGTGTGAAGCTTCTGGTTCTAATGGCCCTGGTCTCGTGTCTCAATTTTTCCAGAATAATGAAGCCCCAAATTTAAACCTTTGAAAACCTAGAAGACGTTAATGGTAGGTTCTCATACAGGGAATAAAAATTCAATTAAATAACATGGTTAGCTTCAGCATGATTCAATTAGTATAAATCAACAGAAAAAATGCAATGAGGATGCGTATAAATTGAAACACGAATTTGACAAATGTTAAGAACAGAACGGCATCATGTTACCAATTCTTTGCGTTAGAAGCAGTGGTTTTGATCCAGAAACGTTCCTTGAGGCCTTGGCAAGCTATTGAAATTGGTTAGAAGCTTTGAATTGTCCTCTAATGCAGTTTTCAGTTTTGAAATTTTTGGACAAAAATGCAAACTTGGTTTTTGATATGAGGCGCAGCTTCCAGGTCGTGAGCTTTAGGGTTATGATCAGCTTATGTATGCCAATGGATTAGGGTAAGAATTCAAGCCAAAAGATCCATGTTTTGATGAATCCAATATTTGATTTTTAATGAAATATTTTCAAATATTTTCCATGTGTTTTGATACCAATCATGGCCAAATCCTTCCTTTTTTGATGTGCACGAATCTTGAGTAACCAATGAGGGCATGTGCTGCATAAAAAGATTCAAATACATTTGTTTAGTATTTTTTTCATATTTTATTTTATTAAATGAATTAATGGTGATTAAAAATTCAAATAAATAATAAAAAATGATGAAATAAATCCCCTTTGGGCCAAATGGTCGTGCATAGCCTTTGGATGATGAATCTTGGAAGAAAATGTGACCCATTAGCAATTTTGAGGCATTTGAAGTAAAGTTGACTTTTCAAAACTCCCAAAAATTTCCCAACTTCCACAAGGCATATCTTGCTCAATTTTTAAGCTTTGATCATGTTCTTGGACATTTTGGAAAGGTCTTGAAGTCCTCTAACCAATGCTTTTGGTCCCATGTCATTTTGATTTACCAATATCAAGTTATGGTCTTTGACTTAAAGTCCCTTTTTGTTGACTTTTGAAAATGACCTATAATGTTGAAATTGATAACTTTTTTGTGAGAGCATTTCTTGGACTTGAAGTGTGAAGAGGAGTTGTAGGAAATGTCTTTCTCTTCAAAATGAGCTTTGGATGGAATTTTTATGATAAGCCATGTGGAAGTTATGCCTTGGTCAAGTTACAGTTGACTTTTTCAACTGTCCAAATATGAAAACTTTTGCATCTTGAGACTTTTTGAGCCATGCCTTGAGAATCATGATCAAGAATTGATCAAATGATGTTTGTGGCTTCAAAATAATATTTTGACCAAAAATTTGGACTTTTGACTGTCAAATGACCATTTTGCCCCTATAGTTGACTGTTGAGCAATTAGGGTTTTTGACTGTGCAATTTTGTGCTGTAAGTCTTGAAACTTGGCATGAGGATGCTTGACCTTGTTTGTAGGCATGTGGGACTTGTTTGGGCCCTTGGAAACTTCATTTTCTTTGTCAGAACCAAAACCCTAGTTTTTGACTGTTAGGAGGCCCTTGAACTGTGCAACCCTTGAGGAGATTGTGAAGCATGCTCTTTGCAAATCTTGAAGAATATGGGAGGGAAAATTTTGGGGTACAACAGTTGCCCCTGTTCAATCCTCTTAGACCTGAGGATGCAGATTGGCTGACGTGCCTTTCGTAATCCGAAGGTGGAAGATGATTGAACACTAGAGTGCCCAGAAATTTGCGCTCACATAATAGTGTGATGGGGGAATGGGCTTACAGATGCCATTTGGAGATCGATGGATAGGATGATGGGCTTATAGATGCCATGCTAAGGGATGATGGAAGGTGGATGGGCTTATAGATGCCATCTGGGTGTCGATCGCGTAAGAGATTCCTTAGCGAGAATTTGCGTACCTGAAAAAGAAAGTGATTACCTGACCTGTTACAGGAGTTGGTCTTCAAACTCTTATGCAGATGTGCCCTGACTGGTTTCAGGAATGGAATCTGGAGCTTCAAAAAAGTGATGAATGAACCAGGGATGGTTACTACCTCAACGGGACGGTGAGAGAACCTTGGACGATTACTACCTCAACAGGAACGCTGAGAGAATCTTGGGGCGATTACTACCTCAACAGGAACACTGAGAGAATCTAGGGACGATTACTACCTCAACAGTAATGCTGAGAGAATCTTGGGAGACTTCAACCTCAACAGTAACGCTGAGGGAATCATGGGCGACTTCAACTTCAACAGTAACGCTGAGGGAATCTTGGATGTCTTCTATCGAGTCTTTATCAGGAAAACCTTTTAGGGATCGATTTAACTGGACTAGAGAAGGCCTTTGACTGGATAAGAAACAGGAAAATCTTAGGGTCGATTTAACTGAACCGGACAAGGTCTTGAAATCTTCAACTGGATAAGAAACAGGGAGATCTTAGGGTCGATTTGACTGAACCAGAGAAGGCCTTTGACTGGATAAGAAACAGGAAAATCTTAGGATCGATTTAACTGAACCGGACAAGGTCTTGAAATCTTCAACTGGATAAGAAACAGGGAGATCTTAGGGCCGATCTGACTGAACCAGAGAAGGCCTTTGACTGGATAAGAAACAGGAAAATCTTAGGGTCGATTTAACTGAACCGGTCAAGGTCTTGAAATCTTCAACTGGATAAGAAACAGGGAGATCTTAGGGTCGATCTGACTGAACCAGAGAAGGCCTTTGACTGGATAAGAATCAGGAAAATCTTGGGGTCGATTTAACTGAACCAGACTAAAGTCTTGAAATATAGCTTGAGAACTTAACTGGATCTTTCCTGAAAGGTAAAGGTCAGTCATATGCAATGCATGATGTGAATCAAGCAATGACGTTCTCAATATAAATGAGATTTGTAAGATATGATGCGTATATGCATGCTGTAATGTATGAAAATGTGATGTTTATGAATGTATCTTTTCGTCTTAGGAAAATAAATCCTTGACGGGTGCCGGGAAGTCACATCCTGGGCTGATGTTGGAGAACAATGCTTTGTTGCTTCCGCTGGGGATGATAGTTGCAAGAATACCGGTAGGAGAAGATAACTCCGTTGGGGAATAAACTTGGCGAATAGATTACTCTGCGGGGAGAAAAGTACTCTAGTGATTTTGTTGGGAATAATACTCTGTGGGGAGAGAGGTACTTTGCTGAAATGTTGATGGTAACTTCGCTGGGGGTACCGTTGTTATGTTGGAAGTGTTAATATACTTTGCTGGGGATAAGAAGACTTCGCCGATGATGATCTTTCTGTGGCTTTTGGCTGAGGATAACCCAGTTATATCCTGGTAGGGAAATAACTCTTTGAATAAGGCCAGGAGACGCGTTCGTGCTCTACGGGGATAAGCTTCAAGAATCTACTGGGGATAAGCTTACTGCTTGGGGAGATGGATCCCAACTTTCCTGGGGAAACTGGATTGGATTCTCCTGGGGAAGTTTTGAACTGTATCGGGGAAGGGACTCCATCGAATGTCTGGTATGCCGCCGGGGAACAATCTTTAGACCAAGACTGCCGGGGATGCTTGTTAAGAATGCATGTATATCGTGCTGGGGAATGTTGAGATCTGTGGGGGATACCCAACTTCCTTAAGGCTGATAATAGCTTTGCTTGGGAAGAGTGTATTGACTTGTTGATTCACTCTCTGGGGAATTAAGACATGCTGGCTATGTTTTTCAGCCGAACTTACCTTGGTACCTTGGTGGACGGAACAATTAGATCACTTAGATCACTCTTTATTGCCCCTGTTTCTAATGTTACCTGTGATTAATCCTTTGTTCCGTATGCAAATATTCATAAGTGAGCAAATTACTGTCAATGCATATATCACAAATTGAACCTTGGACGTTCTTCGCAAACAAAACAGAAAAGGAAAAACAATTGGTAATTTTAACTGAAAAGTGATTTTTTTGTATTGATTTTGAATTTGCCTGTAAATAGGCGTTTTATGTACAAGAGGCTGACGTCCTAGTAAGAGAACGCCACCGAACAAAAGAATTTATACAATTTGTACAAAGGGAAAATAAAACAACTGTGTGAAATGAATGATCCCACTGGGTTCCAACTCTGCTATCGCCCTTATATCTTCGAGCGTCTCATCACTTGATGACCTTAGTTGAAGATGAAGCTGATTGATTGATGTCGTCTGAACTTGATGTAGATACCGGATTCTGGATGCCAAGTGATCCAATGAGACATAGTATTACGCTTTTATCCCTAACTTTTGCCTGGACCGCCCTTTCGGGTTTTCAGTCCACCGGGATACCCATTTTTGCCCAAGCCGCCTTTTCAGGTTTTTGACTTGCCGGGTGTACAGATTTTTTCATTTCATCCCTTCATTTTGCCCGAACCCTTTTGGTTCGCCGGGAAGCCCTAATTTTTGCCTAGGTATGTCAACCTAGCGGGTCTTTTTCATGCGTAGTATCTTTTTACTATGTCTGCATTGGCGGGGTGAGGAAGGTCGTCACCATCCATGTTGGTTAGAATCATGGCTCCTCTTGAGAACACATGTTTAACCACAAATGGCCCTTCGTACGTAGGGGTCCATTTGCCCCTTGGATCACTCTGAGGAAGGATGATACGTTTAATTACCAGATCCCCAACTTGATATTCTTGTGGTCTGACCTTTTTGTTAAATGCCCTGATCATCCGTTTTTGGTATGTCTGACCATGACAAATAGAAGCAAGTCTCTTTTCGTCAATAAGGTTTAGCTGATCAAGTTGTTTCTGGATCCAATCATCTTCGTTCAGATCTGAATCCTTCATTATCCGGAGAGAGGGTATCTGCACTTCGATTGGTAAGACTGCCTCCATACCGTAGACCAAGGAGAAAGGAGTTTCCCCGGTTGACGTTCTTGCTGAGGTACGGTACCCATGTAGAGCAAACGGTAACATCTCGTGCCAATATTTATAAGTCTGTCATCTTCTGCACGATTTTCTTAATGTTCTTATTTGCTGCTTCTACAGCCCCATTCATCTTCGGTCTGTAAGGAGAAGAGTTGTGGTGCTGTATCTTAAACTGCTCGCAGAGCTCAGTGATCATCTTGTTATTGAGATTGGTACCGTTGTCTGTAATAATTCTTTCAGGGACCCCGTATCGACATATCAGATTGTGCCGAATGAACCGTGCCACAACAGTCTTGGTTACCGTAGCGTAGGATGCTGCTTCAACCCACTTCGTGAAGTAATCAATTGCCACCAGGATGAAGCGATGCCCATTGGATGCCGTAGGTTTAATCTCGCCGATCATATCTATGCCCCACATTGCAAACGGCCAAGGCGCAGTCAGAACATTTAGAGGAACTAGAGGAACATGCACCTTGTCTGCATATATCTGGCATTTGTGACATGTCCGAGAATGTTGGTAGCAGTCAGCTTCCATTGTGGACCAGAAATACCCTGCCCGAAGGATCTTCTTAGCCATAGTGTGTCCACTGGAATGTGTTCCGAAGGTACCCTCATGTAGCTCCGCCATGATCCTTTCTGCTTCAGTCTTATCCACACAACGCAGTAAGGTCGAATCATGGTTTCGCTTGTACAAAATGTCGTTGCTAAGGAAGAACTTCGCTGCGAACCTTCTTAGAAACTTTTTATCATTGACAGATGCACCTTCAGGGTATTCCTGAGCTTCCAAGTATCTCTTCACCTCATGGTACCAAGGCTTCTCAGTCACCAATTCAGTTTCAAGATCACAACAGTATGCCGGTTCGTCCAGTTTCCAGATGATGATCCAGGGAGCCTCATTGTCCCATTTGACCTTGAACATAGAAGACATGGTAGCTAACGCGTCCTCTAACTGATTCTCCTCTCTCGGGAAATGTTCAAAGGTTATCTTTGTGAAGTGGGGGATTAAGGTCAACACACATTCTCTGTAAGGAATAAGATTCGGATGTTTCGTATCCCACTCTCCTTTGATCTGATTGATCACGAGAGCGGAATCTCTGAAGACACTCAGAAACTTGATCCTTAGGTCGATCGCAGCTTGAAGACCCATGATGCATGCCTCATACTCCGCCATGTTGTTGGTACAGTGGAAACATAGCCGGGCAGTGAGTGGAGTATGAGTGCCTTGAGGGGATATTATCACAGCGCCGATACTGTTACCCAAAGCGTTGGAGGCTCCGTCAAAGTGCATAGACCATCGGGATCCTTCCTCAGGTCCTTCATCTGGTCCAGGTACTTCGCAATCAGTCAATATCATGATGCTCTCGTTTGGAAACTCGAAGTTCATTGACTGATAGTCGTCTACTGACTGATGTGCCAAGTGGTCTGCCAATACACTTCCCTTGATGGCTTTCTGAGTCGTGTACTGGATGTCGTATTCTGTCAAGATCATTTGCCATCTTGCTATTCTCCCAGACAGAGCAGGCTTTTCAAATATGTACTTTATAGGATCCATCTTTGAGATCAACAAGGTAGTGTGAGTCAGCATATACTGTCTCAGTCGGCGAGCAGCCCATACTAAAGCGCAGCAAGTTTTCTCGAGCAGTGAGTATCGGGTCTCACAGTCGGTAAACTTTTTGCTAAGGTAATAAATGGCATGCTCTTTTCGGCCAGACTCGTCATGCTGCCCCAACACACACCCCATTGAGTTGTCAAGTACTGTCAGGTATAGTATCAGAGGTCTCCCTTCAACCGATGGCATAAGGATGGGTGGTTCTTGGAGATACTCTTTGATTCTGTCAAAAGCGGCTTGACATTCATCATTCCAACGTACTACCTGATCTTTCTTTAGCAGCTTGAAGATTGGTTCACAAGTAGCAGTTAGGTGTGAGATGAATCGGGCAATGTAATTCAGGCGTCCTAAAAAGCCTCTGACTTCCTTCTCTGTCTTAGGAACTGGCATCTCTTGAATGGCTTTAACCTTGGCGGGGTCTACTTGAATACCCTTATCACTTACAACGAAGCCTAGCAACTTTCCAGATCTGACCCCGAAGGTGCACTTGTTCGGGTTCAACCTCAGTTTGTACAATTTCAGACGGTCAAACAATTTCTGCAGATGATCTAGGTGTTCTTCCTCAGTCTGGGACCTTGCAATCATGTCGTCAACATACACTTCTATCTCATGATGGATCATGTCATGAAATAAAGCAACCATGGCACGTTGGTAGGTTTCCCCAGCGTTTTTCAGTCCAAAAGGCATGACCTTGTAGCAGAAGGTGCCCCACTGAGTAACAAAGGTAGTCTTTTCCATGTCTTCAGGAGCCATCTTGATCTGATTATACCCTGAGAAACCATCCATGAAAGAGAACACTTTGTGCTGAGCAGTATTGTCAACCAGGACATCAATGTGAGGTAGAGGGAAGTCATCCTTGGGGCTGGCCCTGTTCAGATCCCTGTAATCGACACGCATTCTGACCTTTCCATCTTTCTTAGGTACCGGCACCACATTAGCAACCCACTGAGGGTAAGAAGTCACTGCAAGGAACCCAACGTCAAACTGTTTCATAACCTTGGGTTTGATCTTCTCAGACATCTCTGGCCTCATACGGCGGACCTTTTGCTTAACCGGAGGGAAGTCTTCCTTGGTAGGCAAATGATGGACCACAATGTCGGTATCCAATCCGGGCATGTCTTCGTAGGACCAGGCAAATATCTCCACATAATCATGTAGCATCTGTGTCAACCGTTGCTTCACGTTGAGCTCTAGGTTGGCACCAATCTTTACCTCCTTTCTGTCCGTCTCGGTACCCAGATTTATTGTTTCCACCGGCTCTTCATGTGGTTGAATTGCCCTCTCTTCCTGAAGTAACAGTCTTGCAAGCTCGCCAGGCACTTCGCAATCATCTTCACCTTCGTCTTCGGCTAAGTTGATCGGATTTTCGAAGTCATAACTGGCAGTAGCAGAGTCGTTACCAGTGAGATCCAGAGTGGATTGAAACCTGTATGAGTGAGTGTGTGTAAATACAGCTGTTTTGCAATATATGAAGAAAGGAAAGAAAGAAAGGGAGCATAAGATTTGAAATGCGAGAAAACGTCCAAGATCTTTATTCATGATATATGAGATGACAATTAATATACCCTCACAAATGAAGTCAACGGTGCCTCGGGTAAGACACCGGGCCGTAGAGTTTTAATTGTTTATTACAAATAACAAAACATAGGAGTTTATTACTGCGTAACAAAAGTAACAGGAGTATGATCCTTGGCAGTCCAATTGGTCAATCCACCATCAGCCGTCGGGTAGATCCAGCTTTCAAACTCTGACTCCTCCACTTCATCTTCATCCCCAATGGCATTCACTCCTGGGTTGGTAATAAGCACATGAGGTCTTCTAGTCTTTGCCTTGCGCACAGCCTTCTGATCCTCTGCAGTAAAACCCAGTCCAAACTTGTCAGTTTTAGGTGTAAAATCAGGGAGCCTGCCCCAGTTAGCACATTCACCTTTCTTGATTACAGCCCGGGCATCCTTCAAGGAAGCCATCTTCAAGGGAACATCCTCTTCAACCACTGTTTCCGCTGCTGCTAATGTTGGAGGTACCTCTTTGAAATGCTGAAAGGGGGTTTCAATAAACTCCCCGTCCATCTCAATATACCTGAAGGAATTCAAATGGCTCACCATATACTCCTCCTCTCCCTGCACAGTGACAATCTTCCCTCTGACGGGGTACTTGAGCTTCTGGTGCAGGGTAGAGGTCACTGCCCCAGCTTTGTGGATCCAAGGTCGACCCAGTAGACAAGAATACGATGGACGGATATCCATCACATAGAAAGTAGAGTCGAATACTTGAGAACCCACACAAATAGGAATTTCTATCTCCCCATGAACCATCCTCTTAGAACCGTCAAAGGCTCTGACGATGATATTGCTATGTTTCAGCTCCAGGCCTTCACAATCCAAACGGTCTAAGGCCTTCTTGGGTAGCACATTTAGGGAAGAACCAATGTCCACCAACACGTGTGCAAGAGTAGTGCCCCTGCATTCAATAGAGACATGCAGGGCATCATTGTGGTCCTTTCCCTTAGCAGTAAGGTCAGCATTCGAGAAACCCAAACCATTGTCGGCTGTCAAATTGGCTACGCAATCAGTAAACTGGACTGCAGATGTCTCCTGTGGCACATGGGTCGTCTTGAGGAATGAAATCAAGGCCTTAGCATGGGCCTCTGAGCACAGCAGTAAGGAGAGCATTGAGATCTTGGAGGGGGTATGCCCCAGCTGTTCGACAATATTAAAATCGCTCTTCTTGATTATCTTCAGAATTTCCTCCATCTCTTGTTGGGAGGCCTCATCATTCACAGATTTTGGCGCCTCCATCCGGGCAGGCTCATCTTCAATCCCTTTGACCCGAGCATTAGATGACTCGGCAGCAGGGGAAACAACTTGATCAGAAACAGGAACAGGTACACTTGTAGGTGTTATAGTAAGGGGCCTTCGAATAGCTGGTGGTGCAATGTCAGGCGAGAAGAGCCTGCCACTGCGGGTAACTTTGGCTGGACCAATGATATTGCTAATGCTGGTGCCAGTGTTGAACTCTTGCTTGATTCCATGTACATACATGCCTGCCCCATAGTGCCAGGGGACAGCCTTATCAGATTCGTAGGGGAGAGGCCCCGGAACAGTAATAACAACGGGTGCGACAGTCATGATTTGAACCGGCTTCCTTGGGAGAGCCTTGATCGGATTATTAAAGATTGTAACAACAGAAACTTCTTCCAACGGAACAAACTGAACCACAGTCTTCTTGAACAGAATCTCTTTGCTGTCCATCAGGCTTTGGATGCCCAACTTCAGCAAAGGACAACCAGAAAGGGAAACAACACAGAAAAGGCAACCTTCACTACAACCCGGAAATAAACCGGCCAGCAGTAGATTCCTCTTAACAGTCATCAAGGGAGTAGCTACATCTTTCACAGAAATGGCATACACATCTTCATCAACGACATTCACTCCATGCTGGGGCATAGGAGCAGTCACCATATTTAGCCTCTCAGGCGCTTCAAATTGTATCTCTTTTGCGTCAATAAGGTCTTGCACCTTATTCCTTAAGGCCCAACAGTCATCAGTGGAATGCCCCGGGCTATCGGAGTGATAAGCACAGCGGGCATTTGGATTGTACTTGGGAGAAGCCGTATTCACAACCTTCGGGGCCTCTCTAACAGTCACCAAATTGGTGGATAGTAACTGTGGCAAGATTTGCGACAAGGTCATACTCAGCCGGGTAAACTCTCTTCTGGGTCTTTCAGCCCTTTGAGGATTGGTTTGCCGAGGAGCGGCAGCAGGCTTGGCAATCATCACCGCGTTGACAGATTGGCGGCGTTCAGGTTTCTCTTGTCTTCTAGACCCATATACAGCACTGGCCTCCTTCTTAAAGGGTTTCTTCTCAGAGCTTGCAGATGCACCCTTCTGAATTTTACCAGACTTCATTCCAGCCTCTATTCTCTCTCCAGTCAGAATAAGATCAGTAAACCCTGCAGACGAATTACCGATAAGATGATTGAAAAATGGCCCATATAGGGTTCCTAAGAACATGTCTACCAACTCCCGGTCAGTTAACGGAGGCTGCACCCTGCCAGCCAGATCCCTCCACTTCTGTGTATACTCTTTGAAACCTTCGCTTGAACCTAGCGACATACCCTGGAGTTGGGTACTGTTGTACCCCAAAATTTGCCCTCGCGCTTTTCCACAAGGAATCTCAGCTTCAAGCATTTCCTGACTTCTCAAACTGGCTCAAGAATCGGGCAAACAAACTTTTCTTGACAGTCAAGCAAAATTAGGGTTTTTACTGAGTTTCAGAACCCTGATTTGTTTTATACAGTGGGCCTAGGGTTTGATTGATTGTTGGTCAAGCAAGAGTGATTTGGCATTCAATCAGGGATTAAGTTTTATGAGCATATTCTCAGAAGATTTTGAATTTCACAGCACTTTGCAGTTTATTTCAAGATTCGGGTTAAAATTCGCGTTATCTTGGTTTAATCAGTAAAAGGGACAATGGTTTTGAATTCAGTACATTTTGATTGGGCCAGTCAGATATATGCAGTGTTGAATTCACAGTATTTTTGCACTGGATCAGTCCATTTAAGTTAATTACTGCTTCGCTCTAGATGTTGAATAAGACGGACTTAATTGGTCAATGTTGTTTTATTTAAGCTATTTATTATTCTGAAATTAAATGATTGAATTTATTTTTCAATTGTTAATTCTAAGAATTTTAAATAAATAAATAAACAATAAAGAAATTAGATTTAATTAGATAATTTGAATTTTTATTGATATTTAAATTATTTACAAATTGTTGTTACAAACAATAATTTACATTTAATTTAAATATTACAATAGAATGAAAAAGTATCCTATTTTCTAAATACTCTTCATTCCTCACTCTGCTCCGGCATTCCATTTTTCATCTGCAAAAAGAAAGAGAAACAAGAAAAGTCAAAAGCAGTTAATTGGAAAAGACAGTTAAATTGCTCATCATTAGGGGCCACTGACTGGGATCAGTTACCCTCTCTGCAAATCACGGGATTTCTCCCGGTTCACAGAGAGGGAAGATTATTTTATCTCATGAAATGCAAATGTCAAAAATGCATAGGTTACAAATTTTAAGCTACATAAGAATCTCAATTTCCAATTTCAAACCATTTAGTTCAAATCTAAATTTCCCATTCAAAACTGAACTGAAATGCCAAGATACCAAAGAAAATCAATAAAAGCATAAAGCTGTCAAAGAAGGTTTGAGGAAAATGCAAGATCTATCCAAACTGTCAAAAGGAGATGCAATAGTGTATTATGCAAGTAATAAGCTATCTTTTTCATCATTTCCTTAGTCAGCCCCTTCAGAACAGTACAGTAATATCATATAAAATTCTTAATCTGTACTTTAAGAGAGATAAAAAGAGAGATAAGGCAGCAGGCCAAGACAGTTCAGGAAAGGCAGTTCAGAGTAAGAGAAAAGGGAAAATATTCAGTTCACAGCAGACATTAGAAGAGTGAGAAGAAAACAAAATACACAAAAGCCAAGACCGGGTTCAGCAGGCATAGCAGTTCAGCAGGCATAGCAATTCAACGTAGGCACAGTTCAATAGCAGCACAACAGGTAGTAGGCAAGTCAAAGGAAAGATATACAAGATAAAAGAGACAAACTCAGTTCAGAGGTAGCAGCAGGTGAGAGAGAAGGGAAAGTATACAAACTAAGCACAACTCTGCATAAAAGCAGAAAACCAGTTCAGCAGCATGGCAGAATAGGATAGAAAAAGAAAGATAGCAGTTCAGGACAGTTCAAAATATACAAACAAACCACAACCTGCCTAAGAAAAAGAGGAGCTCACTACTGTCCAGAACCATAAAACCATAACCAAACCTTTATGCCAAAGACGAAAAACCTGATATCCCAACTCAAATAACCAAACCTTTATGCCAAACACGAGAAACCTGATAATCCAAGTCATAACCATATCCAAAACAACACCACAAAAACTCTACATGCTGCCTAACCAGAATCATCAACAACCAAAACCAATCACCACAACCAAAAACCAATCCTGACCACCAAAAGACATAAACCTGCATTCCCCTCAAAAACACCCCCATTACTGTTGTCAAAAGCCATTACCCTGTCTCAATCTGTATACTCACAAAAACCTGCATCAGTCTCAGAACAAAAAACTAAAAACAAATAGCCTCAACTTTCAAACCACATAACACATTCTCAAAAATCATAACCTCACCATCAAACCAACATTAGCCTACAACCCTGTGAAGCTGAGTATCCCAAGCCACAAAGCATCATTCACGAAACATAACCAAAGCCTCAGAAGCTAACTTCATCATAGGCATCTCAGAAGGCAACATCAAGGCAATATTTGTTCAAACCCTTCAAGGCAACATAGGCCCTCAGAACCCTAGGTTCATCCTTGGGCAAGCAAGCACACATAAGCTATCACAATACATCAAGCAAGAGTTTAAGCCAACGAATCAAGGCATCACAGTGGAAGAAGAAGAAGAAAGAAGCAATTCAAAGTGAATTCAGAAGCTTCATCAAAAGGAAGCAATGTTCTAACTCATAAGCATAAAGAAGAAGAGGTAAAGACGCGAGGGTTTAGGATTTCTCAGTGAATATCATCATCAAAAACCTAAGCAAGAAGGTAAGGGAACGAAGATACCAGAAAAAAGCTCAAAGTCTCGTCACAGCACTGCCTTCCTCACGCCGTTCCGGCCTCCTGAAGCATCACCACTCTTCTCTCCTCCATCTCCAAAAATCAGGTAGCATGCAGTATTCTTTTTCTTCCTTTCCTTCACCTCATAAATGATTAAAAAATTCAGTTTAAACGAACCCAAAAACGCGCGAATTCAGTAGAAGAAGAAAACATTAATCAAGAACGAACCTTGTATGGAGGACGCGAACTTACGCCTTGGAGGGAAGAGAGTTTGAGATTGACGTTGGTGGCCGGAGGACGCCCAAGGAAGCCTAATCGGAAGAAGATACCACAAACGGCGCCGCTGTTAACCCTAGCTTTTCGTTTCAAACTGTCAAAATGCCAACAATGTGAAACCCTAAAATTTTGCCTTTGGATCAACCATGGGCTTAATCTGACCCGTTTCCTAAAGCCCAACGAATTACTGCTTTTTCTAACACTAACTTCTTTTTCTAACCCTAACTTTATTTTATAAAACATTAACCTCTTTTCATTTTTTATTCTTCTTTTATATATTAATACTAACCCTTTAATATTTTTTATAAAAAAATACTTCATTTGCTTTACAAAAAATCATTTTAATACTTTCTTTTTATTTACAATTTAATTAAAGCATTTTATATACTTATTTAATTAAAAAAAATATATACTAACCCAATTAAAACATTTTCATCACATGTTTAAAACACTTTTTTATATATACACATTTGTACATAAAAATAACCAAATTCTTTTTTATACATGATTAAATTGAAGAAACTTTTTTAGTTAAATTCATTTTTGTACATATTATACATTCTCATACATAATTAAGATTAAACTTTTTAATTAACATTTTTCATACATAATAATTCAATACATTTCTCTTCTAATATTTAAAATTACAAACATTTTGACTAAAATACTCTCCGATTAAAACTTAACACTTAATCAAAACCCTTCATTTGTACATAATTCATATAAATCAAAAATACAGATTAAAACATTATCTAGGTCAAAACCCTAATACGACTCAATTTCATAATTCGCATATTTACACTTACACATACATTTGCACTTACACAATATATTGCCCTACACACATTTTATCTTACATTTATACATTTGACATTTATATTTTGATTGCGACATTCGATTTGGTTGTAAATACTATAAGTCTCATCCCCTTGTACATTTATACCCCCACTCCCGGACATTATTTTGTAATAGCGTAGATTTACATTCCGCAATTTACAGCTTTTCAATTATACCATGGTTAGACCTAGGGTTTGTATGTACATAAAATCAAACGCTAGATAACCTAATACAAGACAAATGCATGTAATCAATACACAATCACACTTGCACCCCCTAGGGTAATCCCACATGTTGCCTTCCAAATGGGCCATGCTTGCACGTCGAATGTCTTTGGCAAAACGAATTCAAATGATCATAAGTCCCTCGATGACGCTTTCGAAAGTCGCCTATCAAAAATGATCAAGTCCCCTCAAAACAAATTGCCAAAGACACTTGGCATCATTGCATTCATGGTCCATACAATGACCCGCGCCCGTCCCGAATAAACTTCCTAAACGCAAGATTGCCCATCAATTTCAATGGTGGGACAAAATTGTTAAAAGAGGTTAAAACATGACAAAAACCTTTGAGTACCATAGGGTAGACATAACTCTTAGTTACTTGAGATCAAACTTGCAAAAAGCACTTGCCTTCTTTTCAAAAAACACAATCCACAACACTTTCAAAAATCAAACTTTTCAAACTTTTGAAACATCTTTTTGAAAAGATATGCACCTTTGTAAAACATTCGAGTAAAGAATTATTACAAGGTTGGCCTAAAACAAGGCATCTTTTTCCAAAACATTTTCAAAAAGCACCCACACACGCACTCTTTTCAAAGCAATCGAAAAACAAGGCAAGTGATCTAAAAAGCCAAGTAACTAAGAGCCCATGGATAACCATGGATGAAAAGGGTGCTAATACCTTCCCTTTTCATAATCTACCCCCCGAACCCACGAAATATCTCAAAAAGGTTTTTGCTGTGCTTTTTAACCTTTCCTTTAGGATAAAATAAAAAGTCGGTGGCGACTCTTGCTAACCGCACAAGTGCGAATACGAATGCAAAACACTAGTCAGTTCTCCCACCGTATCACAGAACTGGCGACTCTGCTGGGGAAAATATTTAAAGTGGGGTTACCTTAGGGCTTAGATCACTTTCTTGCATGACTAATTGGTTGGTTTGCTTGCTTTATACCTTGGTTCTATTGTTTGGGTTTATAATCCTCCGCCCGGATTTTTGGGAAACATTCATAGATAGCAATACGTTGTGGAAACTGTGCGGGGTATACCGACACGGTCTAAGCAATAGCTATATTAGTGCGACATATTTGTGAGTACCGGTAACCCTTGAGTTCAATCAAGGAGAGTACGGGGCCGCAGCGCGATGTCACTAAGCACTAATGACCTAGAACCTTACTTGACCATCTTGGCCTTTTATTAGGAGTAGTGAGATGACCGGCTTTGGTGCAGTCCGAAGTTGGTAGATACTCGATACTACACTCATTGAGGGTTGCTTTCTTGGAATATTTTGGTCGCCAGTTAAGTGGCTAAACCAAAACAATGAACAAATGAAAGCAATCCAGTGATATTGAGCTCCTTAGAACCCGGTTACTATTTATAGGACAGGTTTTAAGCCAACTACACTCAAGAGGGTACTTACCTGTGAAACCCCGTGCAAGCCTGAAACTAGGGTTTGGTGTGACTTGCTTGTACACATGTTTTATGCATACATCATAAACATCATGAAGCATCATATGCATTTACTAACCATTTCAAGGGTTTAGACCTTCATCATTGTTCTTGTTTTGTAGGCCATGGAAATTCCTCGCAGAAACACCATTCAAGTCAACCTTGTGAAAATCTCTCCTCAACTCAAGGAGCTCACCTCAAGGATTCCGGAAAATTCAGCCTTCAGTGAAAGACATGGTAGACTGCTCAACCTAGTCAACACCAACATCGAAGAAGACATGATGAAAGTGCTATTTCAGTTCTTTGACCCCCTTCACCATTGCTTCACTTTCCCGGATTATCAGTTGGTGCCCACTTTGGAGGAGTTTTCTCAACTCCTAAGAATCCATATCCTTAATCAACTACCCTTCAACGGTACGGAGAAGGAACCAAAGCCTGAAGATGTTGCTCGAGCATTACATCTAGAACCGTCTGAAATCAAGGGGCATTGGGAAACCAGAAGCGGTGTCAAAGGATTCTTAGCAAAATTCTTGTTTGAGAAGGCGCAAGAATGTTGGAACTCATTGGACCTGCAAGCATTTGAAGAAATTGTGGCACTCCTTATCTATGGGTTAGTCCTATTCCCAAATCCTGACCAATTGGTAGATGTCAACGCCGTCAAAATCTTCTTGTCCAGAAATCCAATACCAACATTGCTTGGAGACATCCTTCACTCATTTTACACACGAACAATGAGAAGGAGGGGTGTTCTCATGTGCTGCACTCCTATCCTCGCAAGGTGGTTTATTTCGCACCTTCCACAATCTGTCCTGAAGAATGATCAAGGTGTAAGATGGTCCCAGCGATTGATGACTCTCACTCATGCTGATATACATTGGTGTTCTCGGTCGAGAGAAAATATCATCATCGTCGATCGTTGCGGAGAATTTCCCAATGTCCCTTTACTTGGAATTAGGGGAGGAATCACCTACAACCCTTGCCTAGCTTTGAGGCAATTTGGGTACGCACGGAGGGATGGCCCTCATGACATGCTGATTCCTAGCCTAGTTTTTGACTTCGACGACGATGTGCAAGGACTTCGCCAAAGGTTCATCAGAGCTTGGGGAAAACTCAACAAGATTGATAGCAAGACCCTGGGACACAAGAACTCCATCCCTCTTGAGCCCTACCTCAAGTGGGTACGAGCCCGCGCTCAAAGTCTGATGATGCCTTATCCCCATGTGCTCCCAGTGATCAAAGAGCCCGTCCATGAAGGAGAGGTCCCCTACACCATCCTACATCCAGACATGCCTACATCGTGGGAAGAAATGCAGAGGAGTTGGATTCAGCTCAAGGAGGAACGGAACACTTTTGAAGCTAGCTACTACGCCAGTGAAAAGAAGGTCCTGGAGCTTACCCGCCGACTCCACGAGCAAGAGGCCCTCAACGCCTACATCGCACCGAAGAGGATGCGCAATGTCTTTCTGCCTTAAGAAGTTTATGTTGTAACATCTGGCCCATGGGGCATCTATGTATTAACAGATTTCTTCTTAATATGACGTGCGTTCTTCTTTGTCTGAAACGATTTTGAATGTCCTAAATCCTTGAATGCATTGCATACATCAGCATACCATTCATCATATGCATAAGCAGGTCTCGCTCCAGGTTTCCTTATCTATCTGCTGTTTATTTCAGTAGGATGGATCTCGAGCAAACGGTCAAAGATCTACAAGCCCAGAATGCACAATTCCAGCAACTCTTGATGACCTTGGTCAAGAGTCAAGAGGATATCAAGGCTCATCTGGAGAGCAAAGACCCAGTGAAGAAGAAAAAGAGGGTCGGAGTGGCTACTTTGGGGAGAAGGTTTGACAGAGAAGCTCGGAGGGTGCTCGAATTTCCTCCTACTTCTGACGAGGGGACTAGTAAAAGAGATCGGGTTGCAGTGCCTTCCGAGTCTGATGCGGAAGAGGAAGACGTGGAAGAAGACGAGGATTATTCGGACCAGCAGTATCCTCCCGCTGATGACAAGTACAAGGGCTTGGAGAACAGATTGGCTGCAATGGAATTGCAGAGGGTGCCGGGTCTGGATTTTGAAGACATGGGCTTGGTCGCCGGAATTGTGATTCCTCCAAAGTTCAAGGTGCCGGCGTTTGTAAGGTATGACGGGCTGTCTTGCCCCAAGATGCACCTCAGGTCCTATGTGAGGAAGATTCAGCCCTATACAGCTGATAAAAATCTCTGGATTCATTTCTTTCAAGACAGTCTGGCGGGAGCCCAGTTGGAATGGTTTTATCAGTTAGAGGGAACCAGTGTCAGGAATTGGGAAGATTTGGCCACCGCTTTCTATAAACAATACCAGTATAATTCCGATCTTGCTCCTACCCGTACCCAACTTCAGGGTATGTCGCTAGGAACAAGTGAGGGATTCAAGGAATACGCACAAAAGTGGAGGGATTTGGCTGGCAGGGTGCAGCCTCCTTTAACCGATCGGGAGCTCGTTGATATGTTTCTTGGGACCCTATCTGGGCCATTTTTCAATCATTTAATCGGTAACTCTTCCGCGGGATTTACTGATTTAATCTTAACAGGTGAGAGAATCGAGGCTGGCATCAAGTCGGGAAAAATTCAGAAGGGTGTCGCCGCAAGTATGGAGAAGAAGCCGTTTAAGAAGGAGACAGCTATGGTATATTCTCAAAGGAGAGCAGGGAAGACGGAGCGTCGGCCGACTGTGGGGGCCGTGATGATCCAAAATGCTCCAAGCGAGCAGCCTCGCTACAACCCATCTAGACCGAACCAGCAACGGGTGGAAAGGCCACAACGGCAGTTCACTCGTATCAATATGACCCCAGCACAGGTACTTCCCCACCTGTTGAAATTGAATCTAGCCTCTATCAAAGAAGCGCCAAAGAATGTCAACACATCCTCTCCACACTACCATGCCAATGCTAAGTGCGCCTATCATTCAGACAGCGTTGGGCATGACACCAACGATTGCTGGGCCCTCAAGCATAAGATCCAGGACTTAATAGACGCCAAGGAGGTAGAGTTTGACGCTCCAGAAAAACCCAATGTGATCTCTGCACCTATGCCGAAGCACGGTCGGAACGTCAACGCCATTGAAGAGGATCGGTATGTTACTGACGTTAGTGATCTAACTACTCCACTGTTAACCGTTAAGCTAAATTTGTTAAGGGCCGGGATCTTCCCGGGATGTAATGGAGACTGTTACTGTTGTCACTCTCTGCCGTTGGGTTGTCCGCTACTAAAGGAAGGCATCCAAGGCCTCATAGATAGCCGACAAATTTTGTTCGAGAAAGTTCCTGTTGTTCCAGTTCACGTTGAAAGTATCTCAATCATAACCATTCACGCCAATCTTCCCGAGGCCGTCAGAAAGCCAGTTAAGATTACGCCAGTTGCAAAGTCCATACCATTGAAGATAACGAGGCCGGGGCCGGTTCCCTATGTCTCCGAGAAGTCGATACCGTGGAACTATGGTGGTGACATCTACTACCATGGTATCAAGCAAGTTGAAATAATTGAAGAGGATTCAGATGATGATGAAGCCAGCATCAGTAACATTGCGGGCACCAGCAAAATCACCAGAAGTGGGAGGATATTTTCTCCAGAGATTGCTCCTCCAAAAGCAGTCTTTGGACCCTCGTCAGTAAAAGAAATCATCCCTGCACCAGCAAGACTCTCTGCCAGAACTCCTTTGATCAAAGAAATTTTCGTTCCTAGTACCGTCTCTCCTACCATCGCCGATAAAGGAAAAGGAATACAAGATGAGCCCGTCAGGACGAGGGCTCAACCCTTGGTGATTCCGGAAGCTTCCAAGAAAGAGATGGACGAAATTTTGAGGATAATCAAGAAAAGTGACTATGATGTGGTGGAACAGTTGGGGCAAACCCCCTCCAAGATCTCCATGTTGGCACTGTTGCTTTGCTCAGAAGCGCACGCTCAAGCTTTGATTAAGTTTCTAAAGGCAGCTCATGTGCCTCAAGAAACCTCCGCAGATCAATTTCAACATTGCGTGGCTAGCCTGACCGCAGACAATGGATTAGGTTTTTCTGATGCCGACCTGACCCCTAAGGGCCGAAATCACAATGATGCGTTACATATTTCAATCGAGTGTCGCGGAACCACCCTTGCACATGTTTTGGTTGATACCGGTTCATCACTGAATGTTTTGCCTAAGAAGGCCCTGGACCGGTTAGATTGCGAAGGGTTGGAATTGAAGCCGAGTGATATCATCGTCAGAGCCTTCGATGGGTCGAAAAGAATGGTCCATGGAGAAGTTGAAATTCCTGTCAAGATAGGTACCGAGGTGTTCAAATCCACTTTCTATGTAATGGACATCCGTCCATCATACTCCTGCCTGCTGGGTAGACCTTGGATACACCATGCTGGGGCAGTCACCTCCTCCTTGCACCAAATGCTGAGATATCCTGTAAAGGGTAAAATCATTACTGTCCATGGCGAGGAAGAGTACATGATTAGCCATTTAAATTCTTTCCGGTACGTGGAAGTCGAAGGGGAGTTCATCGAGACACCATTTCAACATTTCGAAGAAGTGTTCCCTCAGATAGCAGTGACGAAGTTGGCAGCTGAGACACCAAGGCAGATGGCCAGGATGGCATCTCTAGAGGATGCAAGGGCTGCAGTTAAAGAAGGAAAGAATTCGGCATGGGGGCAGCTACCCGACTTTCCGCATAAGGTTGATAAGCTTGGTTTAGGCTTCACCACCGCTGGTCAGAAGGCCATGCGCCGATCAAAGATAGAGAGAGCGCCAGTCAAGATTTCCCCTTACCAAGTCAACGCCCTGGAAGACGAAGATGAAGAAAGCAACTTTGAAGAATGGATTCACCCGACGGTCAGAGGAGGGCTGAACAACTGGGAGGCTAAAGACTTTGTCCCTGTCACTTTTATTCCTCAGTAATTTATCTATCAAACATTTTCTATTTTGGTCTGTAATATTTTTACATTCAAACAATCAGTACACTATCTTTCCGCCTCCTGCCTTACCCGGGGCATGCAGGTCCACTTGTAAGGGTTTTGACTGTTTTTCATATTCATATGCCATGTTTAATGATTCATTGGACGTTTTTCATTTGATAAACTGCTTGTGTTCATTTTCTTTCCTTTTGCATTTTTGTTTAAGGATGGCTATCCCTTACACACACCCACACTCACCAATGCAGGTACCCATCCACTCCGGATTCCATGGGTGACTATTCTGCTGTATCTTTTAATAACTCTGAAGACCTGGTCAATCTAGCCGAGTATGAGGACGACGAGGGTTGTGAGGTACCAGGGGAACTAGCCAGGCTCCTGCAACAAGAGGAGAGGGCCATCTTACCGCATAAAGAGCCGTTGGAAACTATCAACTTGGGGACCGAGGAAAATCGGAAGGAGGTACAAATGGGTGCCAATCTGGAACCAGAAGTCAAGAAGCGCTTGGTACAGTTATTGAATGAGTATGTTGAAATCTTCGCTTGGTCCTATGAAGACATGCCGGGCCTAGACACCGACATCGTGGTTCACCGTCTCCCCACAAGAGAAGACTGTCCACCGATCAAACAAAAAGTTCGCCGAATGAGGCCTGACATGTCCGAAAAAATCAAAGCAGAAGTGATGAAGCAGTTCAATGCTGGCTTTCTGGCTGTCACATCCTATCCTCAATGGGTCGCTAACATTGTGCCAGTACCTAAGAAGGATGGCAAAGTCAGAATGTGCGTGGACTATAGGGATTTGAATAGGGCCAGCCCTAAGGATGATTTTCCGCTACCTCACATTGACATCCTAATTGACAATACAGCTCAGCACAAGGTGTTCTCTTTCATGGATGGATTCTCCGGCTACAATCAAATCAAAATGGCCCCCGAGGACATGGAGAAAACAACTTTTGTCACGCAATGGGGCACTTTCTGTTACAAGGTGATGCCATTCGGGTTGAAGAACGCAGGAGCAACCTATCAACGCGCCATGGTAGCTCTATTTCATGACATGATACATCATGAGATTGAAGTTTACGTGGACGATATGATAGCCCGGTCACAAACAGAGGAGGAGCACCTTGAACATCTGGAAAAGCTGTTTGCCAGATTGAAAGAATACAAACTCAGGCTAAATCCAAGTAAATGCACTTTTGGAGTTAGGTCCGGTAAACTCCTGGGATTCATCGTAAGCAACAAAGGCATTGAAGTCGACCCGGCAAAAGTAAAAGCAATACAAGAGATGCCTACGCCTCGTACTGAAAAGGAAGTTAGAGGTTTCTTGGGGCGCATAAACTATATTGCCAGATTCATTTCACATCTGACTTCTACCTGTGAGCCAATTTTCAAACTCTTGAAGAAAGATCAGATAATTGAATGGAACGACGACTGCCAAGCTGCTTTCGATAGAATCAAGGAATATTTGCTAGAACCTCCTATTCTGATGCCACCCGTCGAAGGAAGACCATTGATCATGTATTTGACCGTTTTGGACAATTCAATGGGGTGTGTTTTGGGCCAGCATGACGAGTCTGGTCGAAAAGAGCATGCCATTTATTACCTTAGCAAAAAGTTTACCGACTGTGAGACTCGCTACTCGCTGCTCGAGAAAACTTGCTGCGCTTTGGTATGGGCTGCTCGCCGACTAAGACAGTATATGTTGACTCATACTACCTTGTTGATATCCAAAATGGATCCTATCAAATATGTCTTCGAAAAGCCCGCTTTATCAGGAAGGATAGCCAGATGGCAAATGATCTTGACCGAGTATGACATCCAATACACCACCCAAAAGGCTATAAAAGGGAGTGTGCTAGCGGACCATTTGGCTCATCAAGCTATCGAAGACTATCAACCCATGAAATTTGATTTCCCGGACGAGGACATCATGAGTTTGGACAACATTAAAGATGACGGACCGTATGACGGACCCGAAAAGGGATCCCGATGGACCCTGTACTTTGATGGTGCCTCAAATGCACTCGGAAACGGCATTGGCGCGGTACTTATTTCTCCGGAAGGATGCCACACTCCTTTCACGGCCCGACTTTGTTTCAGCTGCACAAACAATATGGCGGAGTATGAAGCTTGCATCTTTGGCCTCAAGGCTGCCATAGACTTGGGGATCAAATCTCTGATTGTATTCGGGGACTCGGCTTTGGTCGTTAGTCAAATCAAAGGAGACTGGGATACCAAGCATCCCAATCTTATTCCATACAGAGAACATGTTCTGACGTTGTTGCCTCATTTCGAGCAAATTACCTTCGAGCACTTTCCGCGAGAAGAGAATCAGCTAGCAGATGCTCTAGCCACAATGTCCTCCATGTTTAAACTCAACTGGGATAACGAGGCTCCCCAAATCACCATCGAGCGAATGGATGAACCGGCGCATTGTCACGAGATTAACACCGAAGAAGTAGTGGAACAACCTTGGTTCCATGAGATCAAAAGGTATCTCGAGACCCAAGATTATCCTGAAGGAGCTTCCGTGAATGACAAGAAGTTCTTAAGGAAATTCGCCGCTAAGTTCTTCCTGAGCAACGGCATCCTCTACAAACGAAGTCATGATTGTGTATTACTCCGATGTGTTGATAAGGCTGAAGCAGAGTTAATCATGACTGATATACACAGCGGCACATTTGGCACTCACCTGAGCGGACATACAATGGCCAAGAAGATCCTAAGGGCAGGTTATTATTGGTCTACCATGGAGGCTGATTGCCATCAACATTCCCGTACTTGTCATAAATGTCAAGTCTATGCCGACAAAGTTCATATCCCTCCGGTTCCTCTCAACGTTCTAACTGCTCCATGGCCCTTTGCAATGTGGGGCATTGATATGATTGGAGAGATCAAGCCCACGGCTTCCAACGGACATCGCTTCATCCTGGTTGCCATTGACTACTTCACTAAATGGGTCGAAGCAGCTTCCTTCGCTTCCGTCACCAAAAATGTGGTTGCCCGCTTTATCAAGCAAAATCTCATATGTCGGTATGGTGTTCCAGACAGAATCATCACAGACAACGGTACCAATCTGAATAATACAATGATCACTGCGTTATGCGAACAGTTCAAGATTTATCATCACAATTCATCTCCCTATAGACCGAAGATGAACGGTGCTGTTGAAGCTGCGAACAAAAATATCAAGAAGATCATTCAGAAAATGACAGTCACTTACAAAGACTGGCATGAGATGTTGCCGTTTGCGCTGCATGGATACCGTACGACAATACGTACCTCAACCGGGGCAACCCCGTTTTCTTTGGTTTATGGCATGGAAGCCGTCTTGCCTATGGAAGTTCAGATCCCGTCTCTGAGAATTATGAAAGATGCAGGTTTGAATGAAGATGAGTGGATTCAGACCCGACTTGATCAACTCAATCTGATCGACGAAAAGCGACTTGCCGCCGTATGCCATGGTCAGACGTATCAAAAACGAATGATCAAGGCCTTCAATAAGAAAGTCAGACGTCAGGTATATCAAGTTGGAGATCTAGTAGTCAAGCGGATTATCCTACCGCAAAGTGATCCCAGGGGCAAATGGACTCCTACATACGAAGGACCGTTTGTAATCAAGAGCGTATTTTCTGGTGGTGCGATGATTCTAACCACCATGGACGGCGACGATTTGCCGCACCCTGCGAACGCAGACATAGTCAAAAGATACTACGCATAAAATAACCCGACAAGTCGAAAACCCGAAAGGGCGGCTTGGGCAAAAATGGGCATCCCGGTGAACCGAAAACCCGAAAGGGCGGTTCAGGCAAAAATTAGGGATAAAAACAAAAAAATCTGTACACCCGGCAAGTCGAAAACCCGAAAGGGCGGCTTGGGCAAAAAGGGGTTTCCCGGTGGATCGAAAACCCGAAAGGGCGATTCAGGCAAAAGTTAGGGAATTTAAGCGTATAACTATGTCTTGTCAGATCACTTCAAAGACAGTCTCTTCATCAACCGGTCCCAGGTTTCTGATCAATCCAGTCATCGTCAAATGAAGCATGGAATGGACAGATGTTCGGAGTTGTGAAAGCTACAGCAGAGTGGGATCTCATGGAATTATTTCACATAGCCATCTTTGTTTTAAATTTTTTAAATATTTACGACAAGATCCTCTTACTAGGATGATTGTTTCCCTTGTATAAATATACTCAAAGAAAATCAATACAAATACTCTTCCCAAAATTTGTGTCATTTCCCTTTTCCTGTTTCCCTTGCACTATTTGTTTTATTTTGAGAAACGTCCAATGTTTTGTTAAATAGGCATATGCATTTGAAACATGATCACTTCCTAATTGAACCTAAGAAAAGGATTACTGATAGGATGAAGGTGCAAACGAGTATTTCAACATCCTTCCAAAGGAAATCCCTCGAGATCTGTAATCCACGTCCCTAACAAACCTCGAGGTCTATCTCCAACAGACCCTCGGAGCTTATCCTCGTAAGATTCCGCAAGGCAATCCCCACAGAGTACGGACGTCACTTCCAAGTTTTATTCAAAATTATTCTCACAAAGGCGTATAACTGGTTTATCCCCGACTAACCGTCAGGAGAGGTCACTCGCCAGAATTCTTCCCATCCCCAGCGGAGTTCCTCAGAATTCCCCCAATAATAACTCATCAGTACTATCCCCGGAGAAGTTTATCCCCAGCCAAGGAATCTTCTGGAGGTCATTTTTCCTCAGAGTTCAAGATTCGGTATCCCCAGCAGATCAAAAACTTCAACGGATCAATCCCCAGCGAAGTCAGATTTTTAAATCTTCTCCCCACAGGTTTTTAAAGGAAAATCTAGCATTCCCCGGTAGAGTCAGTCTTCAGAAATACATATCTCCCTGTTGAAGATTCTCAATCTGGCCTCCCCAGCATTAAGTCTACTAGTTTAACACTCCCCAGCAATGACCCAGGATTTATTTTCCCCAGCCGCGGTCAAGATGCCCCTATCTCCCGATGGCCTGGATTCATCTATCCTACGCAAGACAGCTCTCCAGCTCACATGCACATCCATTTGCATTCATGAAACTATGATGTACATTGTATCATGCATCATAGCATTGCATCCAACTAACTTTTCGCCTTTTTCAGGCAAGATCAATTGACAGAATAAAACAATTCAACTTCAAGACTTCTGAAAACAGTTCACGGGTTCTCCAAGTAAACGGATGTTAACCTATCACTTGTTCAGATTCAAACTCAAGACTTCTGAAAACAGTTCGCGGGTTCTCCAAGTAAACGGATGTTAACCTATCACTTGTTCGGATTCTTCTCAAAGACCTCTGAAAACAGTTCATGGATTCTTCCCAAGTAACGGATGTTAATCTATCAGCTTGTTCAGATGCACCTTCGAATTTAGTTTATGGACGCTTCCCAACAACGGATGCTGCTCTATTGCAGATTCAAACTCAAGACTTCTGAAAACAGTTCACGGGTTCTCCAAGTAAACGGATGTTAACCTATCACTTGTTCAGATTCAAACCCAAGACTTCTGAAAACAGTTCATGGATTCTTCCCAAGTAACGGATGTTAATCTATCAGCTTGTTCAGATGCACCTTCGAATTTAGTTTACGGACGCTTCCCAACAACGGATGCTGCTCTATTGCTAATTCAACTTCAAGACTTCTGAAAACAGTTCACAGGTTCTCCAAGTAAACGGATGTTAATCTGTCAACTTATTTAGATGCGACTTCCTGAAAACGGCTTGTAGGTTCCCCCAACCACGGATGTCAACCTATTGCCTGTTCAGACCCCCCAATTCAGAAAAGGTCTAAAGCTCGGACACTTTCCTAAAGCTCCCGTCCAGATGGCATCTTTAAGCCCATCCCCGACAAGTTTCTGTCAGTCCCCTAGATGGCATCGTTAAGCCCATCTCCAAATGGCATCTCTAAGCCCATTCCCGCATCCAGTACTATGATAAGTGCAAATTTTCTGGGCACATTAGTGTCCAATCTCCTTTTACCTTCAGGTCGCGAAAGGCAAGCCTGCCAATCTAACTCTTCAGGTCAAAGAAGATTGAACAGGGGCAACTGTTGTACCCCAAAATTTGCCCTCGCGCTTTTCCACAAGGAATCTCAGCTTCAAGCATTTCCTGACTTCTCAAACTGGCTCAAGAATCGGGCAAACAAACTTTTCTTGACAGTCAAGCAAAATTAGGGTTTTTACTGAGTTTCAGAACCCTGATTTGTTTTATACAGTGGGCCTAGGGTTTGATTGATTGTTGGTCAAGCAAGAGTGATTTGGCATTCAATCAGGGATTAAGTTTTATGAGCATATTCTCAGAAGATTTTGAATTTCACAGCACTTTGCAGTTTATTTCAAGATTCGGGTTAAAATTCGCGTTATCTTGGTTTAATCAGTAAAAGGGACAATGGTTTTGAATTCAGTACATTTTGATTGGGCCAGTCAGATATATGCAGTGTTGAATTCACAGTATTTTTGCACTGGATCAGTCCATTTAAGTTAATTACTGCTTCGCTCTAGATGTTGAATAAGACGGACTTAATTGGTCAATGTTGTTTTATTTAAGCTATTTATTATTCTGAAATTAAATGATTGAATTTATTTTTCAATTGTTAATTCTAAGAATTTTAAATAAATAAATAAACAATAAAGAAATTAGATTTAATTAGATAATTTGAATTTTTATTGATATTTAAATTATTTACAAATTGTTGTTACAAACAATAATTTACATTTAATTTAAATATTACAATAGAATGAAAAAGTATCCTATTTTCTAAATACTCTTCATTCCTCACTCTGCTCCGGCATTCCATTTTTCATCTGCAAAAAGAAAGAGAAACAAGAAAAGTCAAAAGCAGTTAATTGGAAAAGACAGTTAAATTGCTCATCATTAGGGGCCACTGACTGGGATCAGTTACCCTCTCTGCAAATCACGGGATTTCTCCCGGTTCACAGAGAGGGAAGATTATTTTATCTCATGAAATGCAAATGTCAAAAATGCATAGGTTACAAATTTTAAGCTACATAAGAATCTCAATTTCCAATTTCAAACCATTTAGTTCAAATCTAAATTTCCCATTCAAAACTGAACTGAAATGCCAAGATACCAAAGAAAATCAATAAAAGCATAAAGCTGTCAAAGAAGGTTTGAGGAAAATGCAAGATCTATCCAAACTGTCAAAAGGAGATGCAATAGTGTATTATGCAAGTAATAAGCTATCTTTTTCATCATTTCCTTAGTCAGCCCCTTCAGAACAGTACAGTAATATCATATAAAATTCTTAATCTGTACTTTAAGAGAGATAAAAAGAGAGATAAGGCAGCAGGCCAAGACAGTTCAGGAAAGGCAGTTCAGAGTAAGAGAAAAGGGAAAATATTCAGTTCACAGCAGACATTAGAAGAGTGAGAAGAAAACAAAATACACAAAAGCCAAGACCGGGTTCAGCAGGCATAGCAGTTCAGCAGGCATAGCAATTCAACGTAGGCACAGTTCAATAGCAGCACAGCAGGTAGTAGGCAAGTCAAAGGAAAGATATACAAGATAAAAGAGACAAACTCAGTTCAGAGGTAGCAGCAGGTGAGAGAGAAGGGAAAGTATACAAACTAAGCACAACTCTGCATAAAAGCAGAAAACCAGTTCAGCAGCATGGCAGAATAGGATAGAAAAAGAAAGATAGCAGTTCAGGACAGTTCAAAATATACAAACAAACCACAACCTGCCTAAGAAAAAGAGGAGCTCACTACTGTCCAGAACCATAAAACCATAACCAAACCTTTATGCCAAAGACGAAAAACCTGATATCCCAACTCAAATAACCAAACCTTTATGCCAAACACGAGAAACCTGATAATCCAAGTCATAACCATATCCAAAACAACACCACAAAAACTCTACATGCTGCCTAACCAGAATCATCAACAACCAAAACCAATCACCACAACCAAAAACCAATCCTGACCACCAAAAGACATAAACCTGCATTCCCCTCAAAAACACCCCCATTACTGTTGTCAAAAGCCATTACCCTGTCTCAATCTGTATACTCACAAAAACCTGCATCAGTCTCAGAACAAAAAACTAAAAACAAATAGCCTCAACTTTCAAACCACATAACACATTCTCAAAAATCATAACCTCACCATCAAACCAACATTAGCCTACAACCCTGTGAAGCTGAGTATCCCAAGCCACAAAGCATCATTCACGAAACATAACCAAAGCCTCAGAAGCTAACTTCATCATAGGCATCTCAGAAGGCAACATCAAGGCAATATTTGTTCAAACCCTTCAAGGCAACATAGGCCCTCAGAACCCTAGGTTCATCCTTGGGCAAGCAAGCACACATAAGCTATCACAATACATCAAGCAAGAGTTTAAGCCAACGAATCAAGGCATCACAGTGGAAGAAGAAGAAGAAAGAAGCAATTCAAAGTGAATTCAGAAGCTTCATCAAAAGGAAGCAATGTTCTAACTCATAAGCATAAAGAAGAAGAGGTAAAGACGCGAGGGTTTAGGATTTCTCAGTGAATATCATCATCAAAAACCTAAGCAAGAAGGTAAGGGAACGAAGATACCAGAAAAAAGCTCAAAGTCTCGTCACAGCACTGCCTTCCTCACGCCGTTCCGGCCTCCTGAAGCATCACCACTCTTCTCTCCTCCATCTCCAAAAATCAGGTAGCATGCAGTATTCTTTTTCTTCCTTTCCTTCACCTCATAAATGATTAAAAAATTCAGTTTAAACGAACCCAAAAACGCGCGAATTCAGTAGAAGAAGAAAACATTAATCAAGAACGAACCTTGTATGGAGGACGCGAACTTACGCCTTGGAGGGAAGAGAGTTTGAGATTGACGTTGGTGGCCGGAGGACGCCCAAGGAAGCCTAATCGGAAGAAGATACCACAAACGGCGCCGCTGTTAACCCTAGCTTTTCGTTTCAAACTGTCAAAATGCCAACAATGTGAAACCCTAAAATTTTGCCTTTGGATCAACCATGGGCTTAATCTGACCCGTTTCCTAAAGCCCAACGAATTACTGCTTTTTCTAACACTAACTTCTTTTTCTAACCCTAACTTTATTTTATAAAACATTAACCTCTTTTCATTTTTTATTCTTCTTTTATATATTAATACTAACCCTTTAATATTTTTTATAAAAAAATACTTCATTTGCTTTACAAAAAATCATTTTAATACTTTCTTTTTATTTACAATTTAATTAAAGCATTTTATATACTTATTTAATTAAAAAAAATATATACTAACCCAATTAAAACATTTTCATCACATGTTTAAAACACTTTTTTATATATACACATTTGTACATAAAAATAACCAAATTCTTTTTTATACATGATTAAATTGAAGAAACTTTTTTAGTTAAATTCATTTTTGTACATATTATACATTCTCATACATAATTAAGATTAAACTTTTTAATTAACATTTTTCATACATAATAATTCAATACATTTCTCTTCTAATATTTAAAATTACAAACATTTTGACTAAAATACTCTCCGATTAAAACTTAACACTTAATCAAAACCCTTCATTTGTACATAATTCATATAAATCAAAAATACAGATTAAAACATTATCTAGGTCAAAACCCTAATACGACTCAATTTCATAATTCGCATATTTACACTTACACATACATTTGCACTTACACAATATATTGCCCTACACACATTTTATCTTACATTTATACATTTGACATTTATATTTTGATTGCGACATTCGATTTGGTTGTAAATACTATAAGTCTCATCCCCTTGTACATTTATACCCCCACTCCCGGACATTATTTTGTAATAGTGTAGATTTACATTCCGCAATTTACAGCTTTTCAATTATACCATGGTTAGACCTAGGGTTTGTATGTACATAAAATCAAACGCTAGATAACCTAATACAAGACAAATGCATGTAATCAATACACAATCACACTTGCACCCCCTAGGGTAATCCCACATGTTGCCTTCCAAATGGGCCATGCTTGCACGTCGAATGTCTTTGGCAAAACGAATTCAAATGATCATAAGTCCCTCGATGACGCTTTCGAAAGTCGCCTATCAAAAATGATCAAGTCCCCTCAAAACAAATTGCCAAAGACACTTGGCATCATTGCATTCATGGTCCATACAATGACCCGCGCCCGTCCCGAATAAACTTCCTAAACGCAAGATTGCCCATCAATTTCAATGGTGGGACAAAATTGTTAAAAGAGGTTAAAACATGACAAAAACCTTTGAGTACCATAGGGTAGACATAACTCTTAGTTACTTGAGATCAAACTTGCAAAAAGCACTTGCCTTCTTTTCAAAAAACACAATCCACAACACTTTCAAAAATCAAACTTTTCAAACTTTTGAAACATCTTTTCGAAAAGATATGCACCTTTGTAAAACATTCGAGTAAAGAATTATTACAAGGTTGGCCTAAAACAAGGCATCTTTTTCCAAAACATTTTCAAAAAGCACCCACACACGCACTCTTTTCAAAGCAATCGAAAAACAAGGCAAGTGATCTAAAAAGCCAAGTAACTAAGAGCCCATGGATAACCATGGATGAAAAGGGTGCTAATACCTTCCCTTTTCATAATCTACCCCCCGAACCCACGAAATATCTCAAAAAGGTTTTTGCTGTGCTTTTTAACCTTTCCTTTAGGATAAAATAAAAAGTCGGTGGCGACTCTTGCTAACCGCACAAGTGCGAATACGAATGCAAAACACTAGTCAGTTCTCCCACCGTATCACAGGTACGTGTAGGGGCAAGGTCGGCATTATATTGATACTGCTTGTAAAAAGCAGTAGCCAACTCCTCCCAGTTACGAACCTTGGTCCCATCCAGCTGATAGAACCATTCGAGATGAGTCCCTGAAAGACTCTCCTGGAAGAAGTGGATCCACAAGTTCTTATCCACAGTGTACGGTTGAATCTTCCGCACGTAAGATCTGAGGTGTAGCTTGGGACAAGACACCCCGTCATACTTGGTGAAATATGGTGCCTTAAACTTGTGAGGAATAATCACACCAGTAAATAAGCCCAAATCTCCGAAATCTAGCCCAGGCGCTTGTTGGATCTCCATTGCATTCAGTCTGTCTTCCAACTGCTTATATCGGTCTTCAGCAGGAGGATACTGTTCCTCGTTGAAGTCAGTCTCGTTGTCAGAGACTACTGGACTAGGACCTTTTCCCCCTTGGGGACTGCTCTTGCCTATAGAAGAACCAGCTTCCTCATTCTGCAGAGTATTGCCAAACCTTCGGCCCGAGTTGAAAAGAACAGTTCTCTTCTTCTTCTTCTTCTCCTTCTTCAGGAGCAAAGCCTTCAGCTCTTCTTGGCCCTGAGCCAAGCCCATGATCAGTTCCTGAAATTGCGCGTTCTGCACCTGAAGAGCCTTGATAGACATCTCGGTTGATGATGAGTCAGGATTCATGATGCTGAAATAAACAGCGAAGAACGGTAAGCAACCTGAAAAGAAGAAAACCTGCTATGCACATGATGAATGATATGTGTATATGCAATGCATTCAAGGGTTCGAAAGTTCAAATTTGTTGTAGACAAAAAGGAACACACGTTATCATTAAGGAAATAATTGTTCAGTACATCAAAGCCTCATGGGCACATATTACAAAGCAAATCAATCCCAAAAGACACTACGCATCCTCTTTGGAGCTATGTAGGTGTTGAGATTCCTCTCCTCATGCAATAGGCGGGTGAGCTCCAAGACCTTCTTTTCACTAGCATGTAGACTGGTCTCAAGAGAATTATGTTCTTCCTTAAGCTGGATCCAGCTCTTCTGCATCTCTTCCCAGGATGTGGGCATGTCAGGATGTTGAATAGTGTAGGACACTTCTCCTTCCAAGACTGGCTCTTTGATTACAGGGAGCACGTGAGGATAAGGCATTATTAACTTCTGGGAGCGGGCTCGTACCCATTTGAGATATGGTTCCAATGGGATGGAATTCCTGTGCCCCAGTGTCTTACTGTCCATCTTACTGGGCATCCTCCAAGCTCTGATAAATCTCTGGCGAAGTCCTTGTTCATTGTTGTCGAAGTCAAAAACTATGTCAGGAATCAACATGTCATGAGGGCCGTCCCTCCGAGCATAACCAAACTGTCTCCAAGCCAGGCATGGGTTGTAAGTAATACCTCCTCTGATTCCAAGTAAAGGAACATTAGGGTACTCCCCGCAATGATCAATGATAGTGACATCCTCTCTGGACCAAGGGCACCAATGTATATCTGCATGTGTAAGAGTCATCAACCGCTGCGACCACCTCAAACCCCGCTCGTTCTTCAAAGCTGATTGTGGAAGGTGCGAAATAAACCACCTTCCCAGGAGAGGAGTGCAGCACATAAGGACACCTATTTTTCTCATGGTTCGAGTGTAACATGAGTGAGGGATGTCCCCCAGCAACGTAGGTATGGGATTCCTGGACATGAAGATCTGGACAGCACTGATATCTATAAGCTGATCTGGGTTAGGGAACAACACCAAACCATAGACAAGGAGGGCCACAACTTCTTCAAAGGCTTGTAAGTCAAGGGAGTTCAAACATTCATGGGCCTTTTCAAACAGAAACCTGGCTAAGAACCCTTTTATGCCACTTCTAACTTCCCAATGTCCCTTGAGGTCAGATGATTGCAGGTGTAAGGCTTTAGCAATCTCTTCAAGCTTGGGTTCCTTTTCCGTACCGTTGTAGGGTAGTTGATCAAGGATAGGGATCTTCAGAAGCCGGGAGAACTCCTCTAATGTAGGTACCAGTTGATAATCCAGGAAAGTGAAACAATGATGCAGAGGGTCAAAGAACTGGAACAGGACCTTTATCATATCTTCCTCAATGTTGGTATTGACCAAGCTGATGAGTCTTCCATGTCTCTCACTGAATGAAGAGCTCTCGGGAATCCTGGATATAAACTCCTTAAGCTGAGGAGGGATCCTTACAAGGCTGATTTGAATTGTCTTTCTGCGAACAGTTTCCATGTCCTACAAAACAAGAACAAAGATGAAGATTCGAACCCCCGAAATGGTTAGTCAATGCATATGATGCTGGATGATGTCATGATGCTATGATTAAACACACCACAGATATTTACAAAGGCAAACATGTAAGGCACACAAGTCACACAAGGCAAGCCCTTAGAGTTTAGGCCAGCATGGGGTCTGGGTATTACCCTCTTGAAGTTGGTGGGCTCAACCTGTCCTATCAGAAGTAACCGGGTTCTAAGGGTCCCAATATCATTGGATTGCTTTCATTGTTCATCGTTTCGATTTAGCCACTGAACTGGCGACCGAAATATTCCAAGAAAACAACCCTCAATTGAGTGTAGTATCGAGTATCAACCAACCTCGGACTGCACCAAAGTCAGTTATCTCATTACCCTAAAGAGGCCAAGATGGTTCAATTAAGGTTCCTAAGGTCAGTTGATGCTTCACGACATCACGCGGCGGCCCCGTACTCTCCTTGACTGAACTCAAGGGTTACCGGTACACACCAAAGTGCCACATCAACGTAGCAGACTGCTTCAACCATGTCAGTATACCCCGCACAGTTCCCTCACAACCTTGTTGCTACTTTCTAAGAAGGTATCCCCAGATCCGGGTTAGGATCTATAGAACTCCCAAGACAGTACCCACAATAATAAAGCAAGCAATTCAGACAATTGAAAACACAAGTGATCTTAGTCCTAAGGTACACCTCACTTTAAAGATATCCCCAGCAGAGTCGCCAGTTCTGTAATGGGTGGATCTGGAACTGACTGTTTAAAGCTGGTTCGCGAAATGTCGCGGTAAGCAAGAGTCGCCACCGTCTTTTATTTTCTCCAAATGGAAAGGACAAAAGCACAAAAAAATTCCTTACAGAGATTGCTCTCGGTTCGGGAGGTAGATTATAGAAAGGGAAGGTGTTAGCACCCTTTCTATCCATGGTTATCCATGGGCTCTTAGATACTTTCTCATTTGTGTTTTCAAAATTGTTTGTTTGATTTTCAACTGTGGGTTTTAAAAAAGTTTCTTTGAAAATTTCAGTTCGACTCTTGTATCAGTCCTCAAGAGTGTTTGAAAAGTTTCTTTCGAAAGCTTTTTGAAAAGGTGTTGGTGTGAAAAGAAATTTTTGATTTGTTTTTTAAATTAGAGCAAGTATCTACGAGAATCTACCTACCCTAAGGAATTCGTCTGTGTAAATGTCCTTAAAGTAGTGCTATCCCACCATTGAGGGGTAGGTAGCACCACCGTTGGAGGTGTTCGGGTCAATTCGAGGGTTCGGGACATGGTGATCACCAGAGCAATAGGAAGACACCTTAGAAGCTACCCCCGTGCCATGTTCATGGACATGAGGACTTACTAAAACATCCTCTACTCGACGACCACCTTTCGAGGGGCAAGGCAACAATGAGGCGTACCCTAAGGGTGGTGTGTGATTTGTGTGTCATGTTCAGATATTTTTGTCTTGTCATGCATTGGTGATCTACGCGTTGCTTTTATTTTTGGCATTCATTCTTTCATACAAGTTATTAACAATTAAAAAATGCGAAAAGGTAAAAGTCCTACGCTATTACAACGGCGCAGGTCTACATCGCCAAATAAATCCAAGACCCGATTTGAAATAAAACAAAATGCGGAAAATAAATACCCTAATTAATCAATTACATGGCTTTGGGAGAATTACATGAAATTTATAAAAAAGAAAATAAAATAAGCGCGCGAAATAGAATTGTGATCGAATGTGAGGGCGTTGGACCCTTTTAAGGAAATTAAATTACAATTATGAAATTAATTAAATTTAATGAGAAAAGGAAACTATTTTTGAGTTTTTTGCATTTATGGAATTTAATGAGAATTAATGGAATTAAAACTTAATTCTAAACTATTTTTAATTTATTAAAAAAAATGTTTAAGTTTATATCCTAATTTTAACCTAATTATTTACATGGTAATTTTATTTACAAAATAAATAATTAATTATTAAATATGGTGAAAAGAAAAGAAAAAGGATAAAAGTATTTAAACCATAATTCTACATTTTTAGTTTATTAAGAAAAATATTAGAATTAAACCTAGAATTAAAAACTAAATTAATTAATAAAGTTTATTTACAAAAAAATGTATTAAATAAAATATTTATATTTTTTGTCTTTCTGATTTTTATTATTTTTTATATTAAAGAAAACAAATTAATTTAAGGAATTAAATTAAAACTAAATAAAGCAAATAAAATAGAAAAAATAAAAAGAATGAAAGAAAGCAAACCAATGGGGGGTGTTGACCCCAATTTGGAGGTTTGTCCCAGTAATTAGGCCAATTAGAACCTTGGCCTTTTTGACTTTTCATGGAGGCGTGTGGCCTGGTTGACTTATGCACATGGTGGTCTTCAGATCAAGGCCATTGGATTGATGCTCTGAGACATGTGGCACGCTTGGATAGTGGATGTATGGTAGACTTCTGAAGGGAGCGCTACATGTAAACGTGGAAAGAAAAATAATATGGAGAAAGGAGGGGACCTGGGAATCGAACCTAGGTCCCAATACTTACCAAGTGCTTTGTCCACCAACTGTGCCATTTGTGCGTTTGTAACATAATATGACAAATAAACAACATAATGCAAAACAATGGTTAGTGGTGTATTTCGCGCGAAATTCAAACGCGCCTGTAAGCCATGGACACGTCCTCCATCTTCCTCATGCTGCCTGCAAAATAAAAAGAGATAGCGGGGGTTTTAAACCCCCACTAAGTGGTAAACGTGAAAATAGCAAATAGGCCCTGGTTGCTCATAAATTGAGCGCGACCTGTGGATTGAGTTCGTGTGAAGCTTCTGGTTCTAATGGCCCCGGTCTCGTGTCTCAATTTTTCCAGAATAATGAAGCCCCAAATTTAAACCTTTGAAAACCTAGAAGACGTTAATGGTAGGTTCTCATACAGGGAATAAAAATTCAATTAAATAACATGGTTAGCTTCAGCATGATTCAATTAGTATAAATCAATAGAAAAAATGCAATGAGGATGCGTATAAATTAAAACACGAATTTGACAAATGTTAAGAACAGAACGGCATCATGTTACCAATTCTTTGCGTTAGAAGCAGTGGTTTTGATCCAGAAACGTTCCTTGAGGCCTTGGCAAGCTATTGAAATTGGTTAGAAGCTTTGAATTGTCCTCTAATGCAGTTTTCAGTTTTGAAATTTTTGGACAAAAATGCAAACTTGGTTTTTGATATGAGGCGCAGCTTCCAGGTCGTGAGCTTTAGGGTTATGATCATCTTATGTATGCCAATGGATTAGGGTAAGAATTCAAGCCAAAAGATCCATGTTTTGATGAATCCAATATTTGAGTTTTAATGAAATATTTTCAAATCTTTTCCATGTGTTTTGATACCAATCATGGCCAAATCCTTCCTTTTTTGATGTGCACGAATCTTGAGTAACCAATGAGGGCATGTGCTGCATAAAAAGATTCAAATACATTTGTTTAGTATTTTTTTCATATTTTATTTTATTAAATGAATTAATGGTGATTAAAAATTCAAATAAATAATAAAAAATGATAAAATAAATCCCCTTTGGGCCAAATGGTCGTGCATAGCCTTTGGATGATGAATCTTGGAATAAAATGTGGCCCATTAGCAATTTTGAGGCATTTGAAGTAAAGTTGACTTTTCAAAACTTCCAAAAATTTCGCAACTTCCACAAGGCATATCTTGCTCAATTTTTAAGCTTTGATCATGTTCTTGGACATTTTGGAAAGGTCTTGAAGTCCTCTAACCAATGCTTTTGGTCCCATGTCATTTTGATTTACCAATCTCAAGTTATGGTCTTTGACTTAAAGTCCCTTTTTGTTGACTTTTGAAAATGACCTATAATGTTGAAATTGATAACTTTTTTGTGAGAGCATTTCTTGGACTTGAAGTGTGAAGAGGAGTTGTAGGAAATGTCTTTCTCTTAAAAATTAGCTTTGGATGGAATTTTTCTGATAAGCCATGTGGAAGTTATGCCTTGGTCAAGTTATAGTTGACTTTTTCAACTGTCCAAATATGGAAACTTTTGCATCTTGAGACTTTTTGAGCCATGCCTTGAGAATCATGATCAAGAATTGATCAAATGATGTTTGTGGCTTCAAAATAATATTTTGACCAAAAATTTGGACTTTTGACTGTCAAATGACCATTTTGCCCCTACAGTTGACTGTTGAGCAATTAGGGTTTTTGACTGTGCAATTTTGTGCTGTAAGTCTTGAAACTTGGCATGAGGATGATTGACCTTGTTTGTAGGCACGTGGGACTTGTTTGGGCCCTTGGAAACTTCATTTTCTTTGTCAGAACCAAAACCCTAGTTTTTGACTGTTAGGAGGCCCTTGAACTGTGCAACCCTTGAGGAGATTGTGAAGCATGCTCTTTGCAAATCTTGAAGAATATGGGAGGGCAAATTTTGGGGTACAACAGCTTGCATATGACTATTTATTTGAACAGCATAGAAGTTCGCACGACGGATGTCTAATGAACAAAATCACCTCCAATCAAGGGGCATGGCATGGTCATTGTCCATCATCTGGGGCAAGTCTCCATCTAGATCACTTGGGGCATTGGACATGAATTCCAGCGACGAATCTTGCACGATCAACATTTTCTGGTAATACGACAACACAACACTACTGACGGTGACAACTCCCTGCATTCTGAGCACGGACATAGTCGAAAAATACTACGCATAATCAAAGACCCGCTAGGTTGACACACCTAGGAAAAAAATAAGGGCTTCCCGGCGAACCAAAAGGGTTCGGGCAAAATAAGGGATGAAAATGAAAAAAATCTGTACACCCGGCAAGTCGAAAACCTGAAAAGGCGGCTTGGGCAAAAATGGGTATCCCTTTGGATTGAAAACCCGAAAGGGCGGTCCAGGCAAAAGTTAGGGATCAAAGCGTACGACTATATCCCAATATCTCGTCACTTGCCTACCAGAAGAAAATTTGTCAATCGGCAGTCCTCAAGCACCTCTACAGGTACCTTCTCCCGCAGAAACAGGGGCAATAATGAGTTGTCTAAGCGATCTAGTTGCTCTGTCCACCAAGGTACCAAGGTAGGTTCAGCTGAAGAACGTAACCAAGATACCTCCACTCTCCACAGAGTAAGACAAATCATAAATACTCTCCCCAAGCAGAGTTGGTCTCCCGTCAGCCCTTACAAGGCACTGTATCTCCAGCAAGTCAACAACACTCTCCCCAAGCAGAGTTAGTCTACTGTCAGCCTTAAGGAAGTTGGGCATCCCCAGAAAATCTCAATATTTCCCAGCGGAGTATACAGATGTTCCTAAGCAAGCATCCCCGGCAGTCTTAATATAAGATTGTTCCCCGGCGGAACACCAAACATCCCAGTGGAGCCACTTCCCCAGTGCAGTCCAAAAGTTTCCCCAGGAGAGTTGAATCAATGTCCCCAGTAGACTCTGGAAGCTTATCTCCCCAGTAGATTCTGGAAGCTTATCTCCCCAGTAGATTCTGGAAGCTTATCCCCCGTATAGCACAAACGCATCTCCCCGGCTTTATTCAAAGGTTATTCCCCACCAGAGCTTATAACTGGGTTATCCTCAGCTAATTACCACGGAAAGATCGTCCTCGGCGAAGTTCTTCCTATCCCCCAGCGGAGTTCATCAAATTCCCCAACATAACTTATCAACGGAATCCCCGGCGGAATTATCTTCAAAACCTCAGCGAAGTATCTCTCCCCACAGAGTAATTCCCCGCAGAGTAATCTCTCCAACAAGTTTATTCCCCAACGGAGTCATCTTCTCCTACCAGTTTATTCTTACAACCATCATCCCCAGCGGAAACGAAGAACTCTACTCTTCAACATTAGCCCAGGATTCAACAAACTTCCCGGCAATCGTCAAGGATTTATTTTCCCAGACGAAAACACATTCATAAACATCACATCTTCATGCATTATGACATACATACGCATCATACAACACAAATCTCATTTACTCTTGAGAACATCTTAATATCATGCAGTTCATGCACCATGACACTGCATACAGCTAACATTTTGCCTTTTCAGGAAAAGGTCAATCAAAAGATGATTACCATCTACCTTTACAGTTCCAGATCAACACCGGTAACAAGCCAGGAAAATTTTGTGGACGACTGATCGTGGGTTAATATCCGAAACCAAGCAGGACAATTATCTACTTGATCATCCTCAGGCAACCCTACACCGGTTCCTTTTCTTTCAGAAGAAGTCTTACACGGGCTCATCAACAGGCAACCCTACACCGGTTCCTTCTCAACCTCAGATGTAGTTTTACACGAACTCATCATCAGGCAACCCTACACCGGTTCCTTCTCAATTTTCAGACGAAGTCTTACACGGACTTATCATCAAACTAACCCTACACCGGTTCCTTTTCTTTCAGAAGAAGTCTTACACGGACTTATCTCAAGATGACCTTACCCCGGTTCATCAAGAAGTTTTACACGAACTTATCCTGCAGTAACCTTACCCCGGTTCCTCCAGAAGTCTTACACGGACTTATCTCAAGATGACCTTACCCCGGTTCATCAAGAAGTTTTACACGAACTTATCCTGCAGTAACCTTACCCCGGTTCCTCCAGAAGTCTTACACGGACTTATCTCAAGATGACCTTACCCCGGTTCCTCCAGAAGTCTTACACGGACTTATCCCGAAGTAACCTTACCCCGGTTCCTCCAAAAGTTTTACACTAACTTATCCCGAAGTAACCTTACCCCGGTTCCTCCAGAAGTTTTACACGAACTTATCCCGAAGAAACCCTACACAGGTTCTCTCTCTCCAGACGTAGTTTTACACGGGCTCATCGTCAAAGAAACCCTACACAGGTTCTCTCGTCCCAAAGATGCAGTTTTACACGGACTCGTCATCAGAAACCCTACACAGGTTTTACTTCTTCCAGGATGCAGTTTTACACGGGCTCATCATCAAAGTAACCCTACACAGGTTCCTTCTCCATTTCAGATGCAGTCTTATACGAACTCATTATCAGTAAACCCTACACAGGTTTCCTTCCTCCAAAGATGCAGTTTTACACGAGCTCATCATCAGTCAACCCTACACAGGTGTCCTTCTGTCCAAGATGCAGCTTGACACGAGCTCATCATCAGGCAACCCTACACAGGTCCCCTCTTTCAACTTACAAAAATTACAACTCAACAGACAGTCTCCAAATGGCATCTATAAGCCCATTCCCGACAAGGTTCTGTCACACTCCCAGATGGCATCTATAAGCCCATCCTCCTATCCATCATCTTTCCAAATGGCATCTATAAGCCCATTCCCGCTATCACACTGCTGATACTCCACTATGTGAGTGCAAATTTCTGGGCACTCTAGTGTTCAATCATCTTCCACCCTCGGATCACGAAAGGCACGCACGCCAATCTACATCCTCAGGTCTAAGAAGATTGAACAGGGGAAACTGTTGTACCCCAAAATTTTCCCTCCCATATTCTTTAAAGTTTTGACAAGCATCATCTCAATTTGCTCAAGTCTACTCAAGGGTTGCACAGTTCAAACACCCTCCTAAGCTAGTCAAATTAGGGCTTTGGTTCTTGCAAGGAAGTTGAGGTTTTCAAGGGCTCAATCAAGTCACATATGCCTATACACATTGTCAAGCATCCCCATGTCAAGTTTCAAGGCTCACAAGGTCAAGTTGCACAGTCAAAAACCCTAATTGCCTCACAATCAACTATAGGGGTAAAATGGTCATTTGGCAGTCAAAAGTCAAAATTTTTGGTCAACATCTTATTTTGAAGCCCCAATCATCATTTGATCAAGTCTTGATCATGATTCCACAAGAATGGCTCAAAAATCATCAAGATGCAAAAGTTTCCATTTTTGGACAGTTGAAAAGTCAACTGTAACTTGACCAAGGCATAACTTTTTCATGGTTCATCAGAAAAATCCCATCCAATGCTCATTTTGAAGGGGAGGACATTTCCTACAACTCATATTCACATTCCAAGTCCAAGAAATGCTCTCACAAAAAGTTATCAATTTCAACATTATAGGTCATTTTCAAAAGTCAACAAAAAGGCATTTTAAGTCAAAGACCATAACTTGATATTGGTAAATTCAAATGACATGGGACCAAAGGCATTGGTTAGAGGACTTCAAGACCTTTCCAAAATGTCCAAGAACATGTTCATATGATTAAAATTGAGCAAGATATGCATTGGAGAAGTTGGGAAATTTTTGTGAAATGGCAAAAGTCAACTATCCTTGAAACTTGAATTTTTGACAAAAGGGCCCATTTTTTTCCACTTGATTCAGCCTGGTCATGCCACCCACGTGTCCCATGATCAATTTCAAGATTAAACATTAATTTTTCTATTTTTATTTAATTTTATTTGATTTAATTCATTTTAAATCCATAAAATTCAAATAAAATCAAAAAAATTAATTAAATAATATCTTTTGATTTGAATTACTTTTATGTGTCATGAACAACCTACCAATTTCGTGCTAGAGCCATTTTATGCATAAAAATTCAAAATTTGAACAAACTTGGAATGATCTTTAATGGTGGTTATGAAGAATCCAAAAACTTAATTGCAAGGGATCATTAGCTCATAATGTGACCTATTCTCATTCATGACTACATATGCAAGTGTGACAAGCCTCATTCAAAAAAATAAGGCATCCCTGAAACGGCCAGAGCAAAAAACTGAAAATTGTCCAAAAAAGTGAGAGACCAAAAATATAGTTGCAAGCGTTTTCAGATCAAAGCAAGCACGTAGCTTTCTTCCTTGCCACTCACTGAAGCCAAAGCAACCACAAACGCGTCCTAAGGTCCACTGAATAGCGCTGTGAAATTGGGATGGACCATAAGCATCAACGTGATCAGGAGACATGGGTCATCACCCCCATGGTTTTGTTACTTTTTTTATTCTCTTTTCCTTATAATTTCTTTTTTTAATTATTATCATTATTATTATTATCATTAAATTAACATAACTAATTTTTCCATAAAATTCAAAAAACAAAAAAAAACACTTTATTATTTATTAACTTATTTTGTAAATAAATTCTAACATTAATTAATTAGTTGTGTAATTAGGACAATTTTAACATTTTTTTAATAAGTAAAATTAATTTAGAATTAGGTCTTTCACTTTCAATTTTAATTTCCTTTTTTATTTTATTTCATTAAAAACATAAAAATACAAAAAAAAACATTTTTTCTTTTTTTAATAAATTAATTAATTAGTTATTAGTTTTAATTTCATTAATTACAAAAAAGGACAAAAATTTAATTCTTTCTTAAAAAAGGGTCAAAACCCTTAGGACGTTCCCGATTAAATTTCTATTTCGCGCGTATTTATTTATTTTGATTATATTTATGTATCTCTACAGAGGATGTAATAGTAATTAGGATTTTATTGCTTTCTTTAATTTTCTGCATTTACTTTTCCAAAACGGGTTTTTGTTTTTTTGGCGATGTATAGACCCGCGCCTTGTAATAGCTAGATTTACATTTCTACAATTTATTTCCCGCACTCCTAACTGCTAATATGCCTGCAAGAATGTATGTAAAATAAAACCAATCCGTAGCTCACAAATAAACATGCAAAGATAAACATTAACATGAAACAACACACATGCACATACCACTCCTAGGGTACGCCTCACTGGTTGCCTCGAACGTGGTCATCAAGTATAGGGTGTCTTAGAGGTCGCCCTTTGTCTAAAGATCCAGTTGCCTCGAAACGGTTGCCTCAGATAAAAGGATCTAGGACATTAGGGTTACCACTAAGGTGTCCTACTATTGCTTCGGTGACCACACTGTCCCGATAATCGAATTGACCCAAATACCTCCAACGATGGTGCTACCTACCTCTCAATGGTGGGATAACACTATCTAAAGGACTCTTACACAACTTAATTCCTTAGAGTAGGTACATTCTCCTGGGTACTTGCTCTTTTCAAAACAAACAAAAAAAAATCTTTTCACACCTACACTTTCAAAATTTTTCAAACAAATTTTTCATACACTCTTGAGGACAGATACAAGAGTTACTTAGAAATTTTTCAAACAGAACTTTTTCAAAACCCACACACACTTGAAATGCAAACAAATTTTGAAAATATAAGAGCAAGTACCTAAGAGCCCGTGGATAACCACAGATAGAAAGGGTGCTAACACCTTCCCTTTCTATAAATCTACCTCCCGAACCGAGAAACATTCTCGAATAAGGAATTTTGCTGTGCTTTTGTCCTTTCCATGTTGGAGAACATAAAATACGGTGGCGACTCTTGCTTACCGCGACATTTTGCGAAACCAGCTAAAAAACAGTCAATTCTATTCCCACCGATCACAACTACTATTATTGATATAGTGAAAGAAAAAGTGGTGTGTGTTTGGACTGAACGGGTTCGACACTTGGGAAACACAACAACTAATAGAGTCAAATCTGCGTATGCGGCATTGAAGAAATTGTTGGGTGATAGAAGGGAGACTTTTATAGAGAACAATGTGATACGGTGGGAGAACTGACTTGAAGATTTTGTGTTTGATCACAAACATTGCGGTTAGTAAGAGTCGTCACCGACTTTTCTTTTATCCAAAATGAAAGGTGAAAAAGCACATGAAAGACCTTTGAGATTATTTATTGAGTTCGGGGGGTAGATTATGAAAAGGGAAGGTATTAGGACCCTTTTCATCCATGGTTTTCCATGGGCACTTAGTTACATGCTAGATCACTTGCTTTTATTTAAAATTATGCTTTGTGTGATTTTTGAAAGTATTTTGTAAAGAGGCCATTGTTTAGGCAAACTTTGTAATGATTCTTGTTCATAAGAATGTATACAAAGTGTTTGATCTTTTGAAATTATTTTCAAGTTTGAAAGATGTTTTGAAAGTGTAGGTGTTTGTTTTTGAAAATAGCAAGGATGTTTTGTTTTAAAATTGAGCAAGTAATTAGGAGCATTCTACCTACTCAAAAGTATTTCTTGTTCATTTTCTTTTCCTTTGACATTGTTATCTTGCCATTGATTTGGTAAGTAACCCTGTCTTTGGATGTAAACGGGACGGGCATGAGTCATCGTATAACCATGATTTGCAATGTTGCAAGGTATCTTAGCATTCTCTTTTAGGGACTAAGATCATTTGGAAGACAACTTAGATAGCGTCATCGAGGGACTATGATCTTGTATTTTGCTTGTTTTTGCTAAGATACCTCGCATGCGTAATATGACCATTTTGAAAGGCAACCAAGTGAATTTATCCTAGGGGTGCTTGTGTGCAAGTGTAATGTTTTCATCCTTGATTTTGTCTTTGATTAGGGTTTTCTAATTGATTGGTTTTAGTCTTTCCATACAAACCCTAATTACTAGCATTTGTATATAAAGTGATAAATTGTGGAATTTAAAATTACTACGCTATTACAATACTTGTGGGAGGGGGTGTACAAATTATAAATGGGGATTGCGAGAAAATAAACCTAATTAGTCTATTAGAACCATATTGAATTTATAGAAGAATTGAAATAAATAATGTAAAAAATGAATAAATGTACAAAAATGTGAAATGTAAAGTAAATGGATGTTTGTTTGGATTTTTAGAGAAAAGGGATTTTGTTTTAACCTAATTAAATAAAAGAAAATAATTAATTAAAAGTAAAACCTAAATTTACTAGGAAAAAGAAATTTAATAAAAATCCTAATCTAAATGTTTATTAAAAAAGGAAATTAAGTTCATGAGAAGAATATTTTTGGTATTTTTGTCTTAAAAATAAATTATAGTATTATAAAATATTTTTGGTCTTTTTTAAATATTAAAATAATAAATTTAAATTGTGTAAAAGAAATTAATTAAAACCCTAATTTTTTAATTAAATTTACAAAAGAATAATTAGTAAAATAAATAAAGTGTGATTAAATAAAATAATTCTTGTGTGAGAAAAAATAAATAAACTATGTCAAAATATAAATCTACTATTTATATATTTTTTAATGATTTTTTAGTATTAGAAAAATAATCAAGAAAACAAATAAATGAAAATAAGAAAAAAGAAAAAAAATAAAATGGGCCAGGGGTGTGGATAACCTGCAAGGGGGGTTAGAGGTAAGAAGAAGAAAAAGGCCCAAAGGAGGCCCAACGCTGCCAAAAAAGGAAGTTATAATGCAAAACAATGTAAAAAAAACAAAAGGGTACCACTCGGGCTCGAATCCAGGTCCCTCAGGTTACATGCGCGCGCTTCTACCACTGGGTGGCTATACATCTGTTTATATAAATCAAACCATAAATATATATGGTAAACACGTTCCTGAGGCCAACTTCATCTTCAACCTCACGCCCAACCAGAAGCTCTGTATCTCATTCAAATCTCAACAAAATGAAAATTGTAAACATGAAACTTGTAGCAAATTTCCTCATGATTTCAGAAATGCAAAGCAAAATAATTATAGCTCAAAGATAAACATGAATTTTCATGGCCCTATGCTGAACCCTAAAAATCTCAGAAACATCAATCTTAAAATTCTCTAAGCTCAAACAAAATTAATGAAAACTATGGACATGGTTAGCTTTAGGGCAATGATATCTACATGTTTTATTCACAAATAAATCATTGATGACGCATGTATGAAAAGTTCCAAAGTTAGAAAACTTACCTTGCAATAGGGTATCGGGTTTGGAGTTTGAGCAGCTTTCAGTGAGTTCCAATGATTGGGTTAGCTTCCTCAAGTTCTCAGGAAGCTAATGGGATGCTTAGCTTGAGCTGAAAGTGCCTGAGGAGTTCTGGAGAAGTCCAAGTTCAAAGCTCTATTTTTGAAAATGGAGGGTGGTGTTAATGGTGTTAATGGTGTTACAATATTGTAACAGGGTGTGGGATGAGTTCTAAATGATGTTTAGAAACTTTAGGAACCAAAAGGCTTGAAAACGCACGAGGGAGATGTAAGTTTCAAACTTTTGGTCAGGTTAGGCAACAATGGAGGTATGTGAAACAGTTCTGAGCTCTTGGTGTTTTTTAGGGGTCAAGCATGTGTGTGTTTTGTGGCAAATGGCTTGTGTATCTATAAGCAAAGAGTCTTGAGTGGTTTAGCAAGTCAGAAGTATAAGTTTCAAGCTTTTTGTTAGGTTACTTGATTTTCAAGAAAAATGGGAAAACAAGTTTCAAGGGGAAGTACAAGCATGGGCTGGGTGATTGTAAGTGTATAAACTATTTATCTTGTGTTATGAGACATGTATGATCATAAGAGAACAAATGCAAGGCTCAAGAACAAGTTTTGTGCAAAAAGTCACTTCATCAAAATGGCAATATGCACTTTCTTCCCAAAATGGATATAAAGCATGGCCTTGCATTGAATGCTTAAAATGAGACCTCTAATAGCTGTGCAATTAATTAATTATGGAGTGACTAACAAGTTTGAGGCCTTCAAAGTAGAGGTTATGCAGCATAACATTGAATTTGAATTTTGTTCATCACAAAATGACTTGTAATTCAAGTGATAAAACCCTAACTTCATCTCTTCGATTCTCCCTACTCAAAAATGATCTCAAGGATTTCTTGGATATTTTGGAAAGTTTGTAATGTACTCTATAACCCATCTTTAAATTACTTTTGAATATTCCCCTTGGAACTATATGAAAAAGTTCCATGAAGTTGGGTCAAAATCCTGACCAAATTAGGGCAAAATTTCACTAAGTGTTTTGTTTCATGACCATGTGTTCTTAAAATTATAACTTGAGATCCAAGGACTTTTGGAAGGAGTTGTGTGATTCAAATATGTATATTTCATGGATATCTACAACTTTTATGTTGGAAGTTTCCTTTGAATCCTCTTGCATCATGGTGGAAATTTTGCTCAAAGTTGTGAAAAAATAAGAAATTTCCAACACTTAGAAAAATTTCTAGGTTTAGAAATTTTCACTTTTCAAAATGAAATTTTGAATTTTTGATTTCTTGATGAATAAGTTTCATATTTTGACATGTTTTTATGAATTGTGATCTTTGACATTTGATTTTGACCAAAAATTCAAAGTTTGACTTTTTAGTATACAATTGACTTTTGATCAGTTGACTGAAAATTCATCTGTCAATCCGTTGAACTTGAGCAATATTTTGAGCCATGTCATTAGGTAAAAATGATGTAATTGTACTATTGAGATCATTCATTAAACCAATTGATCATTTGCTATGTCAAAAATCAGAAATTACCCTTTCCCAATCAAAACCCTAATTTTGACCATTTTGCTCTTTTGAAGATTTGATCAAATTTCTTGAGGAATTATGGTCCAAACTTGATCAAATGATGTATATAAGTTTAAAATGTTGATGTGGATCAAAAATTATGAAGTTTTACTGTAAATTGGCCACAATTGACTTTTTTTCCAATACAGTTGATTTTTAGGTCACTACTCAATTGACTGAGCAAAAGTGTGATCCAAGGCTTGAACCTTGACATGAGTAATCTTGAGGGTACATAATGATCCATTAAAGTTATATGGGACATTGGAAGTTCAAATATCCTTGTGCAAATTCAAACCCTAATTTAGGTCATCAGTGTTTAAGGATGTGTCTTGAGCTGATCAACCCTAGTGCAGTCTTGAGCCAAAGGAGATCTTGTGAACAAATTCTTGATAAATGAGAGGGCAAATTTTGGGGTACAACAAATGGGACACGGTGAACCAAATGCTCCAAAACCAACATAATGAAATTCAAACAATTTTTGGTCGGAGCATAACTGTCGTAGAACACCATTTTAAAGCTAACACTCTTTACTCACAATTGAATCTTAACATATCCCAAGCGGGATTGAATTTTATTTTTCATGAAGCGAAGCGTGCTAAGACAACGAGGTCAAATAGTTCAAGGTGTGGATATACAATTAGGAAAATCTACTGGCTTCCATGTGCTTATCTAATTTCTAAAAAGACGAAGCTAAATTCCCCCATACATATAGACGAGGTCCACGATCATTGGAAAAGACTTCAATTTTATGACTATGCTTCTACGAAAGACGGTACATTGAGTATTACCATCGCAACCGAGTTGGAAGTGATCATGGATAGATTTTCTAAAGCATATGACATTATGAGATTACACATTAAAGAACAACTGGGGAAAATTTCCTATCCAGAAACCACCTTCACAACCGGTAAAAACAAAAGGTGCACCGAAAAAGTGTAAAAGTACACAAGATGACAATTCAACAAGGAGGACGCAAAAAAATGTTTTCAAAGGAGCTCGCATCACCAAACCACCTCGTATACCTCCGATAAAAAAACCACCAATTCCACCGCTGATTATTCACATTGATGAGATGTCAGTTTTTATGCACAAATACATTAAAAGAATTGTAGACGTGGGGGGACGGTAATGTGGGTTTTTGGCTGTATCCGGTTTACTTGGTAAAGATGAGGAGAACCACACAATTATACGACAAACACTTATTTAGGAGTTGATGGCGCATAGAGAAGATTACTTACGACTTTACGAGGGTAAGGAATGTTTCAATAAAATTCATAAGGCTCTTGTTCCAACTCTTACCAGTTGTGCACCACCTGAGAAGTGGATGTACTTACCTAAAATGGGCTATCTTATAGAAAGTGCATATCAGAGGGTGTGTATCGATCTTACAAGATATGGTTTTTGGGAGACATTTTTCCTCTACGAAGTCACCCACCTCAAGAGCCATCTGGTCGCATCATTTGTATTGGGTATCTTAGATCTCTCCATTTTGTTCAAGTATTTTTGAAGTTGGGTGTCATATTCCGACTACGTCAATGAAATGGATCGCACATTCCACAAAAGAGGCGGAAACTTGGCCAAATCATTTTTTGGAAAGGATGGTTGTTGTACCCCAAAATTTGCCCTCCCATATTCTTCAAGAAATTGCCAAGCCAAGTCACAAAATTCCCCAAGGGTTGCACAGTGCAAGGGCCTCCTAAACAGTCAAAATTAGGGTTTTGAGTCTGATCAAGAAAAGGAAGTGTTCAAAGGCCCAATCAAGTCTCATATGCTTACAAACATGGTCAAGCATCCTCATATCAAGTTTCAAGGCATTCAACTCAAGATTGCACAGTCAAAACCCTAAATTGCACTACAGTCAACTGTAGGGGCAAAATGGTCATTTGGCAGTCAAAAGTTCAAATTTTTGGTCAACATATCATTTTGAAGCCACAAACATCATTTGATCAATGCTTGATCATGATTCTCAAAATTTGGCTCAGAAATCATCAAGGATGCAAAAGTTGCTATATTTGGACAGCTGAAAAAGTCAACTGAAATTGACCAGGGCATAACTTTCACATGGATTATCAGAAAAATCCCATCCAAAGCTCATTTTGAAGAGAAAGACATTTCCTACAACTCATCTTCATATTCCAAGTCCAAGAAATGCTCTCACAAAAAGTTATCAATTTCAACATTATAGGTCATTTTCAAAAGTCAACAAAAAGGGACTTTAAGTCAAAGGCCATAACTTGAGATTGGAAAATCAAAATGACATGGGACCAAAGGCATTGGTTAAAGGACTCAAAGACCTTTCCAAAATGTCCAAGAACATGTGAAAAGCTTAAAAATTGAGCAAGTTATGCCTTGTAGAAGTTGGGAAATTTTTGTGAAATGGCAAAAGTCAACTATCCTTGAAACTCCAATTTTTGACAAAAGGGCCCACTTTCTTCCACTTGATTCATCCTTGTCATGCCACACACGTGTCCCATAATTAATTTCAAGACCAAATATTGATTTTTCTATTTTATTTAATTTTTGATAATTTAATTCATTTTAAATCTTTAAAAATTCAAATAAAATTCAAAAACCAATGGAATAGTGTCATGTGAATTTGGACAACTTCCATGTATCATGGGCCAACTCAAAAACTCAGGCTAGGGTTAAATTGCACACTAAGTCTAGGTCTTGGCTTAAAAGAAGGAAAATTGGTTAATGGTTAAAACCCTAGGACTAGTTCCTTCATGAGCATGAATCAAGGCCAACTAACAAGCTAATTCTCTTCCCTCATAAGCACTGAGTCAAACCCTAAGCCTTGGAGATAAAATGCTGCGCTCAAAAGCTTATTGAGAACTTGAAAAATTGGCCATATAACTCGATTCTGAAATCCAGGTTCTAGGGAGTTTGAAGCCTTAATTCTTTTTCTAATAGCTTCCTGGACAAACTCTGAACGTGTGCCAATCCCTAACCTCAATCAAAACGCAAAGAAATGGTAGCTACAACTCAAACTGTAAAGAAAAATTGTTGAAATCGTGCATCATTTTTTAAGCATCCTTTTGCATTTTTATTGATGAATTCTTGTTCCTTACAAAGTTTCTAAGCTAACCATTATATTTAATTGAGTTTTCGTGCGCCATATACAGATTTACCATTATTGTGTTCTAGGGTTTTCACGAGCTGTGATTTGGGCATTTCGTAATACTGTAAAATTGAGACTCATCAGTACCATGACCAAAACCAACGCGATTGGACGATCATTCTACAACCCTCGCGCCTAATTTATATGCAATGAGGGGCTATTCGCTATTATTGGATTAGGCTTGTTTTGAGGGGGTTCAAAACCCCCGTTAAACGTTTTCTATTTTTTCAGGGAGACAAAGCAACGAAGACGAGGATGCCGTGGCACATGGGGATAGGTCAATTCAAAATCTCGCGCGCGTTTCAAAGAGCACTAACCTTTTTCTTTTATAATAATTATTGACCATTATATATTAATTGAAACTCAAGTGCTTCAGTGGCACAGGTGTTAAGCTTGCATTGTCTAAGACCTGGGTTCGAGTCCCAGGTCTGTGTAAGTTTCATATTATTTTTCAATACTAAATCCTGTGCAGTGCCAACATGGAGGATGCATCATACGCCTCAAAGTCAGACCACCCACGCGTCCCACCAATTCAAATCAAAGGCTTGGATACAAGGAACATGCTAGGTCCAGGTCCACGCTGGCACACAAAATTGGAAAAGTCAAACGGGTTTCAAGCCATTGGGCCAGAAATGCTAGGCCTATACCTCCTGAATTGGGATCACCCCCCCTGGTTTGCTTTGCTTTTCATAATTTATTTTTTTATTTATTTTCATTGTTTTAATTAATTAATTGTTTTTCTTTACAAAATATAAAAACATCACAAAAAAAAAATCAGAAAAAGGATAAAAAACATGAAAAATATTTATTTTATTTATTTTCTTGTAAATAATTAACATGTAAATAAATTTAGTAAAATAGGTTTTAACTTTAATTCTTTCTTCCATAAAAAAATCCAAAAATATAGCATTAGGTTAATGACTTTTTTTTATTCCTTTTAACTTTCCTTGTTTTTTGCCATAATATTAGTAATTTTCATAATTAAACTAGGGTTGCATTTTAGGTTAGATTTTAATACTTTCTTAATAACTAAAAATCCAAAAATATAGCATTAGGTTTAATGACTTTTTATACCTTTTAAATTTTCCTTTTTTTTATCACAATATTATTTATTTATTTATTTTATTTTTATAATTAAATGTACATAAGTAAAAATTAGGGTTTAATTTAGATTAATATAACATTTTCACAATAACTAAAAAACATTAGAATTAGGATTTGCATTTCAAATTTCATTCTAAAAGGTTCTTTTTCTTTTAAATCTTAAAAAACACAAAAATACCAAAAAACATTTAATTTTTTAACTTTCATTTTAATTCCTCATTAATTTGATATTTTGCAAAAGGGTCCAACGCCCGTCGCTTTAATTATTTTGTTTCGCGTATTTTACTTTGTCGATTATTATAATTATGTACATGCCCCAAAGCCTTGTAATCATTTTATTTCTCGCACTTTTATTTTATTACTTCTTTACTTTCAGTCAAATCGGGTTCGGTTTATTTTGGCGATGTGGACCCGCGCCATTTGTAATAGTTTAGATTTATTTTTTCGCAAACTTTATAACTGTTAAATGCATGAAAGAATGTATGGCCCTAAAAATAAAATCAAGCGTAGATCACAACAAACATGACAAGACAAAATAACTGAAACATGACACACAATTCGCACACACCACCCCTAGGGTACGCCTCACCTATTGCCTTTCGAAAGGTGGTCGTCGAGTAGAGGACGTCTTAGTAAGTCCTCATGATCCGGGAACCTGGCATGAGGGTAGCTTCTAAGGTGTCTTCCCATTGCTCCGGTGATCACCATGTCCCTAAAACTCGAATTGACCCGAACACCTCCAACGGTGGTGCTACCTACCTCTCAATGGTGGGATGGCACTACTTTAAAGGACATTTACACAGACGAATTCCTTAGGGTAGGTAGGTTCTCAAGGATACTTGCTCTAATTTCAAACAAAAATACTTTTCACACCAACACATTTTCAAAAGCTTTCAAAGCAAATTTTTCAAACACCCTGACGTACGAGTCGAACTGAAATTTTCAAAGAAACTTTTTTTTAAACCCACAATTGAAAAGCAAGCAAACATTTTGAAAACACATTGAGCAAGTACCTAAGAGCCCATGGATAACCATGGATAGAAAGGGTGCTAACACCTTCCCTTTCTATAACCTACCTCCCGAACCGAGAGCAATCTCTTTAAGGAATTTTTCTGTGCTTTTGTCCTTTCCATTTGGAGAAAATAAAAGACGGTGGCGACTCTTGCTTCCGCGACATCTCGCGAACCAGCGTTAAAACAGTCAGTTCCAGATCCACCGATCACAATGGTCAAATTCACCAAGTTGTCGGAACTTGAAAGAGAATTAAATAGGGAGAAGTCGAAGATAGGATCAATTTTATATTTAAGTAGTAGTCAGTTGTTCGGTACATTTTAGAATGTTATCGAACCATTTTTTTGTATGTATTATCGTGCACAATATAATCAAATCATTTTGATATGTGTAATACGGTGGGAGAACTGACTTGGGTGTTTTGCGTTTGATTGCAATTGTTGCAGATAGGAAGAGTCGCCACCGAATTTTCTTTTATCCAATAAGGAAAGGGTAAAAGAATATGAAAGACCTTTAGAGATGTTTTCTTGAGTTCAGGGGGTAGGTTATGAAAGGGAAGGTATTAGCACTCTTTTCATTCGTAGTTATATACGGGAACTCAGTTGCTTGCTAGATCACTTGCTTTGTTTGAAAATATGCTTTGTGGTGTGGGTTTGAAAATATTTTGAAAGCGTCTTTGTAATGATTCTCGTCTCTAAGAATGCGTACAAAGTGTTAGTTTTGAAAATAGTTCAAAGAGGTGTTTGTTGTGGAAGATGTTTTTTGAAAGTTGTTGTACCCCAAAATTTACCCTCCAATTTCCTCAACATTTTCTCACCACAAGACCCTTGGAGCTCAAGATCCAGCTAGGGTTTCCTCTGCTCAAGACTTCTCCTTGCACTGTTGACCCAAATTAGGGTTTGTGTTTGCACAAAGATGTTTTGACCTAAAAGGCCCAATATGACTTTCATGCTTCATATTGGACTCCCAAGTTTGTCCATATCAAGTTTCAAGCCTTGATTCCAATCTTTGCCCAGTCAATTGGACAGTTAACCTAGAAATCAGCTTTATTGGGGAAAAAGTCAACCGTGGCCAATTGACAGTCAAACCTCATGAAATTTGACCCACATCAACATATTGAACTCATATAAACCATTTGGTCAAGTTTGGATCACAATTCCACAGGAAATTTGATCAGATCACCAAAAGGGCAAAATGGTCATTTTTAGGGTTTTGACTGCACAAAGGCAATTTTTGACTGTTTGACCTAGCCAATGGCAAACCAAGCTCATATATGGACTCAAGGACCCCATGGAATTGTTTTGACATGTTCAACAAGTTCAAAAGATCTCAATTGCACAAGCTTGACAGATGAATTTTCCAGTCAATTGATCAATTTTTGACTGTATACTGAAAAGTCAAACTTTGACTTTTTGGTCAAAATCAAGTGTCAAAATTCATTTTTCATCAAAACATGTCAAAACATGAAACTTGTTCATCAAGAAATCAAAAATCACAAATTAGGGTTTGAAATGAAGAATTTTCATAACTTAGAATTTTTCTAAGTTATGAAAATCCCTAATATTTTCCTAACTTTGTCCCATTTTTTCACCAAGATGCATTTGGATTAAAACAAAAGTCAAAACATGAAAGTTGTAGTATATTTCAAAATCTACAACTTTTATTCACAAAGTTTCCTCAAAAGAAGCTTGTAGCTCAAGTTATGATTTTTGGAACAAGGGTGCAAAACATTCTTAACTTAGAAAAATTTTGACCTATTCTAGGCAGGATTTTTGCCTAACTTCATGGACACTTTTCACATGCTTCCACTTGGAATTTCAATTTGCATTAAAAGGATGGATTGTAGTACACATTCCAAGCTTTCCAAAATGTCCAAGAACTCATCAAACAACCTTGTGGTTAGGGAGAATCGAATTTGGCAATATGGGAAAAACTCACTTTGTTCATGACCAATTTACATGTCCATAACTTTGTATTTTTTTAACTTAGCATACTCTAAGATAGATTACAGGTCTTTTATCCCTTCCACACTCATAAATTTAATTCCAATCTTTCATGTTTAAGTCTTATCTTGTGTGTTTAAGCATTGCATACAAGATTAAGCCTTAATAAGAAAAAGCATATTATCCATTTTTGTAAAGTGTTACTTTATGTCAACTTTGCAATCTATGAGGTACAATGCAGATCTTTGAGGCACAAAGGCATAGGCATATCCCACTAATCAAGACTCAAATGTGCAGCATAGATAGAGGCATTGTATTGGCCTAGAAACCAAGTTGACATTTCTTGCTTAAGTGTGAAGAAACTTGCATATCACACACCAACTCTCATTGCTGCAAACCTAAGCTTAGACAAACTTGTTAGACACATTCTAAACAACATAACTGAGCTGAAACACGAGCCTATCACCTTCAATACCTCCCCATTCACAGAAACACCATAAAACTGCAAAAACAGGGCATAAGCTGCAGTTTGAATCCCATAGCTCAATCCACTCGTGCATTTTCATCCAAACCAGTTCAAACACATTCTCTACCATCCATGCAAACTGTCCCAAGCCTTGGAAGCAGACTGTAACACCTCTAACCAACTTCACCATTTTCACATTTTCTGTTTTACAGGTGGATTGCTATAGCATGATTCACTTGGTTTCAAAGCAAACTAAAGGTTGGAGAAGCATCCTTGACCTTCAAGCAAGCTGTACCAATACTCACTTTGCCTTGAAAGTGCCTCCATTGTCAGACACGATCCAAGCTGAACAGGTAAGTTCATGGACTTCTATCTCTCAATATAGGAAGAGTTAGCTCTAAGTTTGTGAATGAAAAATGCTCTACTCATGTCCCTGAAGTTATACATATCTTTACTTTCCATTTATATTGCATATGCTGAGAGTATTTTGAACCTGAACATTGACAAAAACTTAGGTTAAGAATTAGGGATGGAGAAATTCTCTCTCATTTCTGAGAGTTAGGTTGAGTTTTTTATATGTATGGAATCGTGGCTTGATGCTTAACATTTTTCATGTTGTGAGTTTGTGCTAAAAGTCCAAGAATCTTGAGATAACAGAAGCACGTGTTTTGTACAAAGATGCTGGAGGTTGAAGAAGACAGAGTCTTGGGCTGGGCCTGAGATTTGTTTTTCCTTTTCACACCACTGCATTTCACATGCACCCCCTGGCCTATTTTGAGTTTTACTTGTCATTTTCCATTTTTTTCTTTTGATTTTGTTTCCATATTTTTATTTAACCATGAAAAAATATTAAATTTATTTTTCCCATATTTTTTGCATTTATTTTGATATTTATTTGGCTTTATTTAGTTTTGTAAATAAATAAATATAGATACTTTTATTTTAAAATACAAAAAATAATACAAACATATTTTATTTCTGATTTTTATTTTATGTTATCTCTTGAAAAACATTTTATAATAAATATATTTTTTTTATAATATTAAATATTTTATTTTTGTACATAATATATATATTTAATAAATAATGTAAATACTTATATATCTATTAGTATATTTAGGTTAAAAATATAAAAAATAATATATTTCTTTTTTTTAATTAATATTTAACTTGAAAATCATTTTTTGACAATATACTTTATTTTTATTTATTCTTTTACACATAATCAATAAATACTGTATATAATACTTAAATAAATAATTAATACCTTTTACTTAGCAAAATTAGGGTTTTTGCCCTAAACTTGAAGATATTCAAAAATTAACTTTCTTTTAATTATTTTTATTTTATTTGTGAACAAAATATACACTTACACAAAAATACTTCCACATATATATTGCTTTATTCTTATACATCTTTACATTTATATTTGCGCAATTCAATTTGGTTGTAAATATTGGGTACTATCCTCCTATGAAGTCTCATCCCCATTTGAATATTTGTACCCCCACTCCCATGATCATTGTGTAATAACTTAGGACCTTTTATTTTTCGCATTTAAAAGCTTTCTAATTATACCATGTTAGAATTAGGGTTTTGTATGCAAATCAAAAACAACAAATAGTTTGACCTAAATTCAAGATAAACAAGCATGAAAATGGACAACACTAATCACACTTGCACCCCTAGGATACTCCACTTGTTGCCTTCAATAATGGGCCATGTTGCATGTTAGGTGTCTTTGGCAAAACTAAACAAATTCAAATGATCATAGTTCCTCGATGACGCTTTCAAAAGTTGCCTAAACAAATGATCAAGTCCCTTAAAGGAAAAATTGCCCAAAGACACTTGGCACCATTGCAATCATGGTCTAAACGATGACCCGCGCCTGTCCCGTTCACATCCTAAGACAAGATTTTCCACCAAATACAATGGTGGAACAAAATTGTTAAAAGGGTTAAAACATAGCAAATCTTTGAGAAATTTAGAGTAGACAAACTCTTGGTTACTTGCCAACTTGCAAAACAAAAACACTTGCCTATTTTTTTCAAAACACACATCACAACACACTTTCAAAACAACTTTCAAAAACATTGAAAACTTTTCAAAAGATAAGTACACCTTTGTATACATCCCAACATGGATCATTATAAAGGTTGCCACCACATTGGCCTCTTTTCAAAACATTTTTCAAACCCACACACAAAGCACCATTTCAAACAATTGAAAATTAAGGCAAGTTGATCTAAGCAAGTAACTAAGAGCCCATGGATAACCATGGATAGAAAGGGTGCTAATACCTTCCCTTTCTATAATCTACTCCTTGAACCCAAGAAAACATCTCAAAGGTTTTTGCTGTGCTTTTTAACCTTTCCTTAGGATAAAATAAAAAGTCGGTGGCGACTCTTGCTCAACCGAAACATTTGCGAAAACAAAACGCAAAACCTCAAGTCAGTTCTCCCACCGTATCACAGAACTGGCGACTCTGTTGGGGAAAACTTAAAAGTGGAGTAACCTTAGGGTATTAGATCACCTTTGTTTTCAATTGCTTGCTTTGTTTGCTTTTATATTTGTGGGCTTTGCATCGGAGTTTCATAGATCCTAACCCGGATCTGGGGAATACCCTTTTAGGTAGCATAAGCTGTGAGGGACCTATCCGGCGTAGACCGACATGGGTGAAACAGTGGCTACGTTGGTGTGACACCTTAGTCTGTACCGATATCCCTTGTGTTGCAACGAGGGGAATATGGGTCTTCTAAGGAGTCATTAAACACCAATCGACCTTAGAACCCTAAATTGACCAAACTTGGCTATAGAACAGTAGCAGTATGCTACACTCATTGAGGCTAAACTCTCGCGATGGTTCTGGCCGCAAGAAAAGATTGCGATGCTGGAGTTATGACCAATTGAGGGTAGTCAATGATATTGAGATCCTCTAGGACCCGATTACTTTTGATAGGACAGGTTTTAACCAACAAAACTAAAAGAGGGTAATACCTAAACTCCATGCTGGCCTAAAATCTAAGGGTTGTCTTGTGTGCCTTATCATGCTTGCCCTTTGTGAATACTTGTGGTGTGCTTCATCATAGCATCATACCATCATACCATTGCATGCATCATGTATAAGGACTGACCCATTTCAAAGACAAAAAGGTTTCATCTTTGCTCTGTTTTGTAGGACATCATGATGCCTGTGCGAGGGCGTTGGACCCTTTTAAGGAAATTAAATTACAATTAGTTAACTAAAATAAAAAAAGAATTTTTTTGGAGTTTTTTGTATTTATGGACTTTTAGTAAGAATTAATGGAATTTAAACCTAATTCTAACTATTTTTAATTTATTAAGAAAAATATGTTAAAATTAAACCTAAAATTAACCTAATTATTTACCTGGCAATTTATTTACAAAAATAATAATTAATAATTAATATGGTAAAAAAGGAAAAAAAAGATAGAAGTCTTTAAAACCCTAATTCTACATTTTTTAATTTATTAAAAAGACATTTAAAACTAAACCTAGAATTAACTAAATTAATTAATAAATTTTTTTACAAAATAACATTAAATAAAATATATTTTTATTTTAGTCTTTCTGATTTTTTATTATTTTTTATATTAAAGAAAAATTAATTTATGAATTAAACTAAAAGAGAAATAAAACAAATAAAAATAGGAAAAGAATAAAAAGAAAGAAGAATTGATGCAAACCAATGGGGGGTGTTGACCCCAGTTTGGAGGTCTGGCCAGCAATTAGGCCCATTGTTCTAAGGCCTTCAGTTGACTTTCCTGGGACATGAGTGGCGCGTTTGACTGATGCATACCATAGACCTTGAATCCTGGCCACTGGATGGACGTTATGGGACAAGTGGCGTGCTGGAGCGTAGAGTGCATGGTAGGCCTTTGAGGGGAACGTTGCACGTAAACCTGAAGAGAAAAATAATATGGAGAAAGAAGGGGACTTGGGGATCGAACCCAGGTCCCAAAGCTTGCCAACACAACATTCCACCAACTGAGCTGCTTCAACGCGTTGTACATTGAATAAAGAATAAATAACATAAAGGAAAATTGGTGTTAGTGACATATAAACAAAAAAACGCGCGCTGAATTCAAACTTCCCAATCAGAGCTTGCCACATGATCGTCTTCCTCGTTTGTCCCTGAAACAAAAGAAGTAGCGGGGGTTTTAAACCCCCCCAAAACACAGTCTTTTCAAAAATAGCGAATAGCCCGTATGGCTATATAAATTAGGCGCGATTAGTGTATTGAGTTCGTCCAAGCATCCTGATTCTAGCCATGGTACTGGGATGTCTGGATTTTACAGTATATGTAAACGCCCAATTTGAAATTTGAGAAACCCTAAAACATTCCAATGGCAATTTTCGCTACAAGCACTGTTAGTCAAATTAAAGGTTGCCATTAGTCTCAGAACCTTCATATTAGTCTAGATCAATATTCAAAATGTATCAAAAATGCATGCATATTAGAATACGATTATGGAAAAGTTTTGAGAAAATTTGACATCCATATACCAATTCTGGAGGCGTAGGGATTGGAAAAAGATTCAGAAAGCTTCCTTGAGGCTTTGGCAAGCTATTGGAATTGTTACTTTTCTTTGAATCGTGCTAGAAGGCAGTTTTCAGTTTTGACTTTTTTCACAAAATTTGCAAATTGTGTTCTTGGCTTGAGCGCAGCTTTCTGGTCCTTTGCATTAGGTCTAGCTTCTGGCTTATGTATGGGATGGATTAGGGTTGAATTTTGAACCAAAAGATCCTTGCATTGATGTATGAGATATTTGATTTTCCATGCATATTTTTTCAAATCTTTTCCATGTGATTTTGATTCCAATCATGGCCAATCTTTCCAATTTGGGTTGTGCACGAATCTTGAGTCTTTAAGGAGAGCAAATGCTGCATAAAAAGATTCAACTTCATTTATTTAGTATTTTTTTCATATTTTATTTAATTAAATGAATTAATAGTATTTAAAAATTCAAATAAATAATAAAAAATGATGAAATAAATCCCCTTGGGCCAAATGGTCGTGCATATGCTTTGGGTGATGATTCTTGGAAGAAAATGTGGCCCATTAGCAATTTTGAGGCATTTGAAGTAAAGTTGACTTTTCAAAATTCCCAAAAGTTTCCCAACTTCCACAAGGCATATCTTGCTCAATTTTTAAGCTTTGATCATGTTCTTGGACATTTTGGAAAGGTATTGAAGTCCTTTAACCAATGCATTTGGTCCCATGTCATTTTGATTTACCAATCTCAAGTTATGGTCTTTGACTTAAAGTCCCTTTTTGTTGACTTTTGAAAATGACCTATAATGTTGAAATTGATAACTTTTTGTGAGAGAATTTCTTGGACTTGGAGTGTGAAGAGGAGTTGTAGGAAATGTCATTCTCTTCAAAATTAGCTTTGGATGGAATTTTTCTGATAAATCATGTGGAAGTTATGCCTTGGTCAAGTTACAGTTGACTTTTTCAACTGTCCAAATATGGAAACTTTTGCACCTTGAGACTTTTTGAGCCATACTTTGAAAATCATGATCAAGAATTGATCAAATGATGTTTGTGTCCTCAAAATGAGATGTTGACCAAAAATTTGAACTTTTGACTGTCAAATGACCATTTTGCCCCTTGTAGTTGACTGTAGGGCAATTAGGGTTTTTGACTGTGCAATTTTGTGTTGTAAGTATTGAAACTTGGCATGAGGATGCTTGACCATGTTTATAGGCATGTGGGACTTGATTGGGCCCTTGTAAACTTCAATTTCTTTGTCAGAACCAAAACCCTAGTTTTTGACTGTTAGGAGGCCTTTGAACTGTGCAACCCTTGGGGAGATTTTGAACCTTTTGACTTGGCAAATCTTGAAGAATATGGGAGGGCAAATTTTGGGGTACAACAGTTGCCCCTGTTCAATCTTCTTAGACCTGAGGATGTAGATTGGCTGACGTGCCTTTCGTAATCCGAAGGTGGAAGATGATTGAACACTAGAGTGCCCAGAAATTTGCGCTCACATAGTAGTGTGATGGTAGGAATGGGCTTATAGATGCCATTTGGAGATTGATGGATAGGATGATGGGCTTATAGATGCCATGCTAAGAGGTGGCGGATAGGTGGATGGGCTTATAGATGCCATCTGGATGTTGATCGCAGAAGAGGTTCCTTAGCGAGAACTTGCATACCTGAAAAGAAAATGATTACCTGGCCTGTTACAGGAGCTGGTCTTCAAACTCTTTGTATAGATGTGTCTTGACTGGTTACAGGAAGTGAATCTGGAGCTTCAAAAAGGTGATGAATGAACCAGGGATGGTTACTACCTCAACGGGACGGTGAGAGAACCTTAGATGATTACTACCTCAACAGGAACGCTGAGAGAACCTTGGACGATTACTACCTCAACAGGAACGCTGAGAGAATCCTGGGTGACTTCAACCTCAACAGTAACGCTGAGAGAATCTTGGATATCTTCTACTGAGCCTTCATCAGGAAAATCTTTTAGGGATCGATTTAACTGGACTAGAGAAGGCCTTTGACTGGATAAGAAACAGAAAAATCTTAGGGTCGATTTAACTGAACCGGTCAAGGTCTTGAAATCTTCTACTGGATAAGAAACAGGGAGATCTTAGGGTCGATCTGACTGAACCAGAGAAGGCCTTTGACTGGATAAGAAACAGAAAAATCTTAGGGTCGATTTAACTGAACCGGTCAAGGTCTTGAAATCTTCAACTGGATAAGAAACAGGGAGATCTTAGGGTCGATTTGACTGAACCAGAGAAGGCCTTTGACTGGATAAGAAACAGAAAAATCTTAGGGTCGATTTAACTGAACCGGTCAAGGTCTTGAAATCTTCAACTGGATAAGAAACAGGGAGATCTTAGGGTCGATCTGACTGAACCAGAGAAGGCCTTTGACTGGATAAGAAACAGAAAAATCTTAGGGTCGATTTAACTGAACCGGTCAAGGTCTTGAAATCTTCAACTGGATAAGAAACAGGGAGATCTTAGGGTCGATCTGACTGAACCAGAGAAGGCCTTTGACTGGATAAGAAACAGGAAAATCTTAGGATCGATTTAACTGAACCAGGCTAGGTCTTGAAATCTTCAACTGGATAAGAATCAGGGAGATCTTAGGGTCGATCTGACTGAACCAGAGAAGGCCTTTGACTGGATAAGAAACAGTAAAACCTTAGGGTCGATTTAACTGAACCAGACTAGGTCTTGAAATATATCTGAGAACTTAACTGGGTCTTTCCTGAAAGGTAAAGGTCAGTCATATGCAATGCATGATGTGAATCAAACAATGATGTTCTCAACATAAATGAGATTTGTAAGATATGATACGTGTATGCATGCTATAATGTATGGAAATGCGATGTTTATGAATGTATGTTTTCGTCTTAGGAAAGTAAATCCTTGACGGATGCCGGGAAGTCACTCCTGGGCTGATGTTGAAGAATAAATTTTTGCTTCCGCTGGGGATGATAGTTGCAAGAATACCGGTAGGAGAAGATAACTCCGTTGGGGAATAAACTTGGCGAATGGATTACTCTGCAGGGAGAAAATTACTCTAGCGATCTTGCTGGGGAGCAATACTCTGTGGGGAGAGAGGTACTTTGCTAGGATATTGATGGTAACTTCACTGGGGATACCATTGGTGTTGGAAGTGTTAATAGACTTCACTGGGGATATGCAGACTTCGCCGAGGACGATCTTTTCGTGGCTTTTGGCTGAGGATAACCCAGTTATATCCTGGTAGGGAAATAACTTTTTGAATAAAGCCGGGAGACGCGTTCGTGCTCTGCGAGGATAAGCTTCCAGAATCTACTGGGGTAAAGCTTACTGCTTGGGGAGATGGATTCCAACTTTCCTGGGGAAACTGGATTGGACTCTCCTGGGGAAGTTTTGAACTATATCGGGGAAGTGACTCCATTGAATGTTTGATATACCACCGGGGAACAATCTTTAGGTTAAGACTGCCGGGGATACTTGTTAAGAACGTCTGTATATGCTGGGGAATGTTGAGATCTGCTGGAGGATACCCAACTTCCTTAATGTTGATAGTAGCTTTGCTTGGGGAGGGTGCACTGACTTGCTGGCTCACTCTATGGGGAATTAAGATGTATTGGTTATGTTCTTCAGCTGAACTCACCTTGGTACCTTGGTGGACAGAACAATTAGATTGCTTAGACAACTCTTTATTGCCCCTGTTTCTAATGTTACCTGTAATTAATCCTTTGTTTCGTATGCAAATATTCATGAGTTAGCAAATTATTGTCAATGCATATATCACAAATTGAACCTTGGACGTTCTTCGCAAAACAAAACAGAAAAAGGAAAAAAACAAAAGGCAGTTTTAACTGAAAAGTATATTTGTATTGATTTTGAATTGTCTGAAAATAGGCGTTTATGTACAAGAGGCTAACGTCCTAGTAAGAGAACGCCGCCGAACAAAAGAATTTATACAAGTTTGTACAAAAGAAAATAAAACAGCTGTGTGAAATGAATGATCCACTGGGTTTCAGCTCTGCTATTGCCTTTATATCTCCGAGCGTCTCATCACTTGATGACCTAAACGAAGATGAAGCTGATTGATCGATGCCGTCTGAACTTGATGTAGATACCGGATTCTGGATGCCAGGTGATCCAATGAGACATAGTATTACGCTTTATCCCTAACTTTTGCCTGGACCGCCCTTTCGGGTTTTCAGTCCACCGGGATACCCATTTTTGCCCAAGCCGCCTTTTCAGGTTTTCGACTTGCCGAGTGTACAGATTTTTTCATTTCATCCCTTTATTTTGCCCGAACCCTTTTGGTTCGCCGGGAAGCCCTAAATTTTGCCTAGGTATGTCAACCTAGCGGGTCTTTATTATGCGTAGTATCTTTTTACTATGTCTGCATTGGCGGGGTGAGGAAGGTCGTCACCATCCATGTTAGTTAGAATCATGGCTCCTCCCGAGAACACATGTTTAACCACAAATGGCCCTTCGTATGTAGGGGTCCATTTTCCCCTTGGATCACTCTGAGGAAGGATGATTCGCTTGATTACCAGATCCCCAACTTGATACTCTTGTGGTCTGACCTTTTTGTTAAATGCCCTGATCATCTGTTTCTGATATGTCTGACCATGACAGATAGCAACAAGTCTTTTTTCATCAATAAGGTTTAGCTGATCAAGTCGTGTCTGGATCCAATCATCTTCGTTCAGATCTGCATCCTTCATTATCCGGAGAGAGGGTATCTGCACTTCGATCGGTAAGACTGCCTCCATACCGTAGACCAAGGAGAAAGGAGTTGCCCCGGTTGACGTCCTGGCTGAGGTACGGTACCCATGTAGAGCGAACAGTAACATCTCGTGCCAATCTTTATAAGTCACTGTCATCTTCTGCACGATTTTCTTAATATTCTTATTTGCTGCTTCTACAGCCCCATTCATCTTCGGACGGTAAGGAGAAGAGTTGTGGTGCTGTATCTTAAACTGCTCGCAGAGCTCAGTGATCATCTTGTTATTTAGATTGGTACCGTTGTCTGTAATGATCCTCTCAGGGACGCCGTATCGACAGATCAGATTGTGCCGAATGAACCGTGCCACAACAGTCTTGGTTACCGTAGCGTAGGATGCTGCTTTAACCCACTTTGTGAAGTAATCAATCGCTACCAGGATGAAGCGATGCCCGTTGGTGCCGTAGGTTTAATCTCACTGATCATATATATGCCCCACATTGCAAAAGGCCAAGGCGCAGTCAGAACATTTAGAGGAACTGGAGGAACGTGCACCTTGTCTGCATATATCTGGCATTTATGGCATGTCCGAGAATGTTGGTAACAGTCGGCTTCCATTGTGGACCAGAAATACCCTGCCCGGAGGATTTTCTTTGCCATAGTGTGTCCACTGGAATGTGTTCCGAAGGTCCCTTCATGTAGCTCTTCCATAATCCTTTCTGCTTCTGTCTTATCCACGCAACGCAGTAAGGTCGAATCATGGTTTCGCTTGTACAGGATGCCGTTGCTAAGGAAAAACTTCACTGCGAACCTTCTCAGAAACTTCTTATCATTGACAGACGCACCTTCAGGGTATTCCTGAGCTTCCAAATATCTCTTCACCTCATGGTACCAAGGCTTCTCAGTCATCAATTCAGTCTCGAGATCACAACAGTATGCCGGTTCGTCCAATTTCCAGATAATGATCCGGGGAGCCTCATTGTCCCATTTGACCTTGAACATAGAAGACATCGTAGCTAACGCGTCCGCCAACTGATTCTCCTCTCTCGGAAAGTGTTCAAAGGTTATCTCTGTGAAGTAGGGGACCAAGGTCAACACACATTCTCTGTAAGGAATAAGATTCAGATGTTTCGTATCCCACTCCCCTTTGATCTGATTGATCACAAGAGCGGAATCTCCGAAGACACTCAGAAACTTGATCCTTAAGTCGATCGCAGCTTGGAGACCCATGATGCACGCCTCATACTCTGCCATGTTGTTGGTGCAGTTGAAACATAGCCGGGCAGTAAGCGGAGTGTGAGTGCCTTGAGGGGATATTATCACAGCGCCGATACCGTTACCCAAAGCATTGGAGGCTCCGTCAAAGTGCATAGACCATCGGGATCCTTCCTCAGGTCCTTCATCTGGTCCAGGTACTTCACAATCAGTCACAATCATGATGCTCTCGTCTGGAAACTCGAAGTTCATTGACTGATAGTCGTCTACTGCCTGATGTGCCAAGTGGTCTACCAATACACTTCCTTTGATGGCTTTCTGGGTTGTGTACTGGATGTTGTATTCCGTCAAGATCATTTGCCATCTTGCTATTCTCCCAGACAGAGCAGGCTTTTCAAATATGTACTTTATAGGGTCCATCTTTGAGATCAACAAGGTAGTGTGAGTCAGCATATACTGTCTCAGCCGGCGAGCAGCCCATACCAAAGCGCATCAAGTTTTCTCGAGCAGTGAGTATCGGGTCTCACAGTCGGTAAACTTTTTGCTAAGGTAATAAATGGCATGCTCTTTTCGACCGGACTCGTCATGCTGCCCCAACACACACCCCATTAAGTTGTCAAGTACTGTCAGGTATAGTATCAGAGGTCTCCCTTCAACCGGTGGCATAAGGATGGGTGGTTCTTGGAGATACTCTTTGATTCTGTCAAAAGCAGCCTGACATTCATCATTCCAACGTACTACCTGATCCTTCTTCAGCAGCTTGAAGATTGGCTCACAGGTAGCAGTCAGGTGTGAGATGAACCGGGCAATGTAATTCAGGCGTCCTAAAAATCCTCTGACCTCCTTCTCTGTCTTCGGAACTGGCATCTCTTGAATGGCTTTAACCTTGGCAGGGTCCACTTGAATGCCCTTATCACTTACAACTAAGCCTAGCAACTTTCCAGATCTTACCCCGAAGGTGCACTTGTTCGGGTTCAACCTCAGCTTGTACAGTTTCAGTCGGTCAAATAACTTCTGCAAATGATCAAGGTGTTCTTCTTCAGTCTGGGACCTTGCAATCATGTCATCAACATACACTTCTATCTCATGATGGATCATGTCATGAAATAAAGCAACCATGGCACGTTGGTAGGTTGCCCCAACATTTTTCAGTCCAAAAGGCATGACCTTGTAGCAGAAGGTGCCCCACTGAGTAACAAAAGTAGTCTTATCCATGTCTTCAGGTGCCATCTTAATCTGATTATACCCTGAAAAACCATCCATGAAAGAAAACACCTTATGCTGAGTAGTATTGTCAACAAGGACATCAATGTGAGGTAGGGGGAAGTCATCTTTGGGGCTGGCCCTATTCAGATCCCTATAGTCGACACACATTCTGACCTTTCCATCTTTCTTTGGTACTGGCACCATATTAGCAACCCACTGAGGGTAAGAAGTCACTGCAAGGAACCCGGCATCAAACTGCTTCATAACCTCGGCTTTGATCTTCTCAGATATCTCTGGACGCATATGACGGACCTTTTGCTTAACCGGAGGGCAGTCTTCCTTAGTAGGCAAATGATGGACCACTATATCGGTATCCAACCCAGGCATGTCTTCGTAGGACCAGGCAAAGATCTCCATATAATCATGTAGCATTTGAGTCAACCGTTGCTTCACGCTGAGCTCTAGGTTGGCACGAATTTTTACCTCCTTTCTGTCTGCCTCAGTACCCAGATTTATTGTTTCCACTGGCTCTTCGTGTGGTTGAATTGCCCTCTCTTCCTGGAGTAACAGTCTTGCAAGCTCGCCAGGCACTTCGCAATCATCTTCACCTTCGTCTTCAGCTAAGTTGATCGGATTTTCGAAGTCATAACTGGCAGTAGCAGAATCGTTACCAGTGAGATCCAGAGTGGATTGGAACCTGTATGAGTGAGTGTGTGTAAATACAGCTGTTTTGCAATATATAAAGAAAGGAAAGAAAGAAAAGGAGCATAAGATTTGAAATGCGAGAAAACGTCCAAGATCTTTATTCATGATATATGAAATGACAATTTATATGCCCTCACAAATGAAGCCAACGGTGCCTCGGGTAAGACACCGGGCCATAGAGTTTCAAATCATTGTTTATTACAAATAACAAAACAAATAAGTTTATTACTGCGTAACAAAAGTAACAGGAGTATGGTCCTTAGCAATCCAATTGGTCAATCCGCCATCAGCCGTCGGGTAGATCCAGCTATTGAACTCTGACTCTCCCACTTCATCTTCGTCCCCAACAGCATTCACTCCCGGATTGGTAATGAGCATAAGAGGTCTTCTGATCTTTGCCTTGCGCATAGCCTTCTGACCCTCTGCAGTAAAACCCAGTCCAAACTTGTCAGTTTTAGGTGTAAAATCAGGGAGCCTGCCCCAGTTAGCGCATTCACCTTTCTTGATCACAGCCCGGGCATCCTTCAAGGAAGCCATCTTTAAAGGAACATCCTCTTCGACCACTGTTTCTGCTGCTGCCAATGTTGGAGGTACCTCTTAGAAATGCTGAAAGGGGGTTTCAATAAACTCCCCGTCCATCTCAATATACCTGAAGGAATTCAAATGGCTCACCATATACTCCTCCTCTCCCTGCACAGTGACAATCTTCCCTCTGACGGGGTACTTGAGTTTCTGGTGTAGGGTAGAGGTCACTGCCCCATCTTTGTGGATCCAAGGTCGACCCAGTAGACAAGAATACGATGGACGGATATCCATCACATAGAAAGTAGAGTCGAATACTTGAGAACCCACCCGGATGGGAATGTCTACCTCTCCATGAACCATCCTCTTAGAACCGTCAAAGGCTCTGACGATGATGTTGCTAGGTTTCAGCTCCAGACCCTCACAATCTAACTGGTCCAAGGCCTTCTTGGGTAGCACATTTAGGGAAGAACCAGTGTCCACCAACACGTGCGCAAGAGTAGTGCCCCTGCATTCAATGGAGACATGCATGGCGTTATTGTGATCCTTTCCCTTGGCAGTAAGGTCAGCATCTGAGAAACCCAAACCATTGTCCGCTGTCAGATTGGCTACGCAATCAGTGAACTGGACTGCAGATCTCTCCTGTGGCACATGGGCCGTCTTGAGGAATGAAATCAAGGCCTTAGCATGGGCCTCTGAGCACAGTAGCAAGGAGAGCATGGAGATCTTGGAGGGTGTATGCCCCAGCTGTTCAACAACATTAAAGTCGCTCTTCTTGATAATTTTCAAGATTTCCTCCATCTCTTGTTGGGAGGCCTCAGCATTCACAGATTTTGGTGCCTCCATCCGGGCAGGCTCATCTTCAATCCCTTTGCCCCGAGCATTAGATAACTCGGCAGCGGGGGACACAACTTGATCAGAACTGGGAACAGGTACCTTTGTAGGTGTTATAGTGAGGGGTCTTCGAATGGCCGGCGGCGCAATGTCAGGCGAGAAGAGCCTGCCACTGCGGGTAACTTTTGTTGGACCAATGATATTGCTAATGCTGGTACTAGTGTTGAGCTCTTGCTTGATTCCATGTACATACACGTCTGCCCCATAGTGCCATGGGACAACCTTATCAGATTTGTAGGGGAGAGGTCCTGGAACAGTAATAACAACGAGTGCGACAGTCATGACTTTAACCGGCTTCCTTGGGAGAGCCCTGATCGGATTATTAAAGATTGTAACAACAGAAACTTCTTCTACCGGAACCAACTGAACAGCAGTCTTCTTGAACAGAATCTCTTTGCTGTCCATTAGGCTTTGGATGCCCAACTTCAGCAAAGGACAACCCGAACGGGAAACAGCACAGAAAAGGCAACCTTCACTGCAACCCGGAAATAAACCGGCCAACAGTAGGTTCCTCTTAACAGTCATCAAGGGAGTAGCTACATCATTCACAGAAACGGCGTATACATCTCCATCAACGGCATTTACTCCATGCTGGGGCATAGGAGCAGTCACCATATTCGGCCTCTCAGGCGCTTCAAACTGTATTTCTTTTGCGTCAATAAGGTCTTGCACCTTATTCCTTAAGGCCCAGCAGTCATCAGTGGAATGCCCCGGGCTATCGGAGTGATAAGCACATCGGGCATTTGGATTGTATTTCGGAGAGGCAGTATTCACAACTTTCGGGGCCTCCCTGACAGTCACTAAATTAGTGGATAGCAACTGCGGCAAGATTTGCGACAAAGTCATACTCAAACGGGTAAACTCTCTCCTGGGTCTTTCAGCCCTTTGAGGATTGGTTTGCCGAGGAGCGGCAGCAGGCTTGGCAATCATCACTGCGTTGACAGATTGGCGGCGCTCAGGTTTCTCTTGTCTTCTAGACCCATATACAGCACTGGCCTCCTTCTTAAAGGGCTTCTTCTCTGAATTCGACGATGCACCCTTCTGAATTTTGCCAGACTTCATCCCAGCCTCTATTCTCTCTCCAGTCAGAATAAGATCAGTAAACCCTGCAGAGGAGTTACCGATAAGATGGTTGAAAAATGGCCCAGATAGGGTCCCCAAGAACATGTCTACCAACTCCCGGTCAGTTAACGGAGGCTGCACCCTGCCAGCCAGATCCCTCCACTTCTGTGCATACTCCTTAAAACCTTCACTTGACCCTAGCGACATACCCTGGAGTTGGGTACGTGTAGGGGCAAGGTCGGCATTATATTGGTACTGCTTATAGAAAGCAGTAGCCAACTCCTCCCAGTTACGAACCTTGGTCCCATCCAGCTGATAGAACCATTCGAGATGAGTCCCTGAAAGACTCTCCTGGAAGAAGTGGATCCACAAATTCTTATCCACTGAGTACGGTTGAATCTTCCGCACATAAGATCTGAGGTGTAGCTTGGGACAAGACGCCCCGTCATACTTGGTAAAAGATGGTGCTTTGAACTTATGAGGAATAATCACACCAGTAGATAAGCCCAAGTCTCCGAAATCCAGCCCAGGCACTTGTTGGATCTCCATAGCATTCAGTCTGTCTTCTAACTGCTTATACCGGTCTTCAGCCGGAGGATACTGTTCCTCATTAAAGTCAGTCTCGTTGTCAGAGACTACTGTACTAGGACCTTTTCCCCCTTGGGGACTGCTCTTGCCTATAGAGAACCAGCCTCTTCATTCTGCAGAGTGTTGCCAAACCTCCGGCCCGAGTTGAAAAGAACAGTTCTCTTCTTCTTCTTCTTCTCCTTCTTCAGGAGCAAAGCCTTCAGCTCTTCTTGGCCTTGAGCCAAACCCATGATTAGTTCCTGAAACTGCGCGTTCTGCGCCTGAAGAGCCTTGATAGACATCTCAGTTGATGATGAGTCAGGGTTCATGATGCTGAAATAAACAGCGAAGAACAGTAAGCAACCTGAAAAGAAGAAAACCTGCTATGCACATGATGAATGGAATGCGTATGAGTTATGTTTTCAAAGACAATCGGGAATCAACTTTGTAAACAAAAAGGAACACACTTCATTAGATTCAACTTTGAAACTTAAATTGTTCAACAGGCTGCCCTTAGGCGTTACATAAAAGGGAAATACTGAAAAGGGAAATAAAACTGTAAGAACATCCAGAGCTCCTTATTGATCCCATGGTCTCCTCTTCTCAGTACGGATGTAGTCATTCAGAGCTCGCTCATTCTCCAACTGCTTTGTCAGCTTCTGGATCTTCAATTCCTGCTCGTTGAAATTTTCCCGGTAAGAATCCCGTTCTTCTCGCAGTTGTGACCAAGACCTCTTTAATGTCTCATAATCAGTAGGTATCTGAGGAGGGAGGACAGTTGGAGGAACTCCATCTTTGTCAGGATACTCAAGAATGATAGGTCTGACGGCTTCGTATGGCATACCTAACTTTTGATCACGGATACGAACCCATTTGTAGTAGGCTTCCATAGGTAGAGAAGTCTTTGGCCCCAACTCTTGTGGGTCAGCTTTATGAACTTTATCCCAAGCCTTGATGAACCTACGACGCAGCTCGTCACTATCCACCTGAAACTCAAAACTGATGTGAGGCACCAACATCTCATGGGGTCCTGCTCTTCTGGATCTTCCAAACTGACGGAGTGCTAGACATGGATTGTAAGAGATCCCTCCTTGAGTACCAATCAAAGGAACATTAGGGTATTCTCCGCATCGATCAATAACAGTTATCTCATCCAAACCTCTAAAAGTCCAAATGATGTCTTTATCAGTGAGAGACATTAACCTATGAGCCCAACCTCTTCCTTCTTGGTTCTTCAGTATGAAATTAGGGAGGTGTGAAATAAACCACCTCACCAACAAAGGGATACAACACCATAGAGTTCCTCGTCTTCGGGTAGTACGAGCATAAAGTTGTTGCAGGATGTCACCCAAGAGAGTGGGCACAGGATTCTGAGACATGAAGATCCTTATGGCAGTGACATTGATGAAGTTGTCAGGATTAGGAAACAAGACTAGCCCATAGATTAAGAGAGCCAAGATGTCTTCATATGCCCTAAAGTCCAAGTCATTCCAGAAACTGTTAGCTTTACCAATCAGAAACTTGGCCAAGAAACCCTTAACTCCGCTTCTAGTCACCCAGTTGTCCATTACTTCTTGATGGGTCAAGGGAAGGGTTGCAGCAACCTCCTCAAGCCTGAGGGTCTTTTCCCAACTAGTGTAGGGAGTCTGATCCAAGATAGGGATACCAAGAAAATCAGAGAACTCTTCCAGGGTAGGGACCAGCTGGAAGTCTTGAAAGGTGAAGCACTGGTATAGAGGGTCATAGAACTGGGTCAGGACACTCATCAACTGTTGATCCCGCTTTGCAGTGACTAAACTGAGAAGAGAACCATGCCTCTGAATGAAGGAAGTGGTATTTGGAATTCTGCTAACCAACTCTTCAAGCAACTCAGGTGGGTGAATAAAGTTGAACCGGATAGTATTCCTTCGCACAGGCATCATGATGTCCTACAAAACAGAGCAAAGGTGAAACCCTTTTGTCTTTGAAATGGTCAGTCCTTATGCAGGATGCATGCAATGCTCATGATGTTATGATGTTATGATAAAGCACACCACAAATATTTACAAGGCAAACATGGTAAGGCACACAAGTCACACAAGATAAGCCCCTAAAGTTTAGGCCAGCATGAGGTCTAGGTATTACCCTCTTTCAGTTTGTTGGTTCATACCTGTCTTATCAAAAGTAACCGGGTTCTTAGAGGATCCCAATATCATTGACTACCCTCAATCAGTCATAACTCCAGCATCGCAATCTTTTCTTGCGGCCAGAACCATCACGAGAGTTTAGCCTCAATGGGCGTAGCATACTGCTACTGTTCTAATGGCCAAGTTGTGTCATTTAAGGTCCTAAGGTCTGTTGGTGCTTAATGACTCCTTGGAAGACCCATATTCTCCTCGTTGCGACACAAGGGATATCGGTACAGACCAAGGTGCCACACCAACGTAGCCACTGCTTCACCCGTGTCGGTCTACGCCGGACAGCTCCCTCACAGCTTATGCTACCTAAACAGGGTATCCCCAGATCCGGGTTAGGATCTATGTAACTCCCATGCCACCCACAATTTAAAGCAAGCAAGTCAATACAATTGAAAACACAGTTATGAACTATCCTAAGGTACACCTCACTTTAAGTTTAGTTCCCCAGCAGAGTCGCCAGTTCTGTGATCGGTGGATCTGGAACTGACTGTTTAACGCTGGTTCGCGAAATGTCACGGAAGCAAGAGTCGCCACCGTCTTTTATTTTCTCCAAATGGAAAGGGCAAAAGCACAGAAAAATTCCTTATAGAGATTGCTCTCGGTTCGGGAGGTAGATTTATAGAAAGGGAAGGTGTTAGCACCCTTTCTATCCATGGTTATCCATGGGCTCTTAGATACTTGCTCATTTGTGTTTTCAAAATTGTTTGTTTGCTTTTCAACTGTGGGTTTTAAAAAGTTTCTTTGAAAAATTTCAGTTCGACTCTTGTATCAGTCCTCAAGAGTGTTTGAAAAGTTGCTTTCGAAAGCTTTTTGAAAAGGTGTCAGTGTGAAAAGTATTTTTTTGATTTGTTTTGAGATTAGAGCAAGTATATAGAGTCGTCTACCTACCCTAAGGAATTCGTCTGTGTAAATGTCCTTAAAGTAGTGCCATCCCACCATTGAGAGGTAGGTAGCACCACCGTTGGAGGTGTTCGGGTCAATTCGAGGGTTCGGAACATGGTGATCACCAGAGCAATGGGAAGACACCTTAGAAGCTACCCTCATGCCATGTTCATGGACATGAGGACTTACTAAAACGTCATCTACTCGACGATCACCTTTCGAGGGGCAAGGCAACAGTGAGACGTACCCTAGGGGTGGTGTGTGATTTGTGTGTCGTTTTCAGATATTTTTGTCTTGTTCATGCAATGGTGATCTACGCGTTGCTTTTATTTTGAGCATTCATTCTTTCATGCGGTTTAATTAACAGTTTAAAAGTTGCGAGAAATATAAAGGTCCTACGCTATTACAAAGGCGCGGGTCCACATTGCCAAATTTAATCCAGGACCCGATTTGAAATAAAATAAAGTGCGGAAGATAAATTCCCTAATTGATCTATTACGTAGCTTTGGGAGAATTACATTATATTCACAAAAAGGAAATAAGAATAAAATGCGCGAATAAGTAAAATCGGGAATGCGAGGGCGTTGGACCCTTTTAAGGAAATTAAATTACAATTAGTTAACTAAAATAAAAAAAGAAATTTTTTGGAGTTTTTTGTATTTATGGACTTTTAGTAAGAATTAATGGAATTTAAACCTAATTCTAACTATTTTTAATTTATTAAGAAAAATATGTTAAAATTAAACCTAAAATTAACCTAATTATTTACCTGGCAATTTATTTACAAAAATAATAATTAATAATTAACATGGTAAAAAAGGAAAAAAAAGATAGAAGTCTTTAAAACCCTAATTCTACATTTTTTAATTTATTAAAAAGACATTTAAAATTAAACCTAGAATTAACTAAATTAATTAATAAATTTTTTTACAAAATAACATTAAATAAAATATATTTTTATTTTAGTCTTTCTGATTTTTTATTATTTTTTATATTAAAGAAAAATTAATTTATGAATTAAACTAAAAGAGAAATAAAACAAATAAAAATAGGAAAAGAATAAAAAGAAAGAAGAATTGATGCAAACCAATGGGGGGTGTTGACCCCAGTTTGGAGGTTTGGCCAGCAATTAGGCCCATTGTTCTAAGGCCTTCAGTTGACTTTCCTGGGACATGAGTGGCGCGTTTGACTGATGCATACCATAGACCTTGAATCCTGGCCACTGGATGGACGTTATGGGACAAGTGGCGTGCTGGAGCGTAGAGTGCATGGTAGGCCTTTGAGGGGAACGCTGCACGTAAACCTGAAGAGAAAAATAATATGGAGAAAGAAGGGGACCTGGGGATCGAACCCAGGTCCCAAAGCTTGCCAACACAACATTCCACCAACTGAGCTGCTTCAACGCGTTGTACATTGAATAAAGAATAAATAACATAAAGGAAAATTGGTGTTAGTGACATATAAACAAAAAAACGCGCGCTGAATTCAAACTTCCCAATCAGAGCTTGCCACATGATCATCTTCCTCGTTTGTCCCTGAAACAAAAGAAGTAGCGGGGGTTTTAAACCCCCCCAAAACACAGTCTTTTCAAAAATAGCGAATAGCCCGTATGGCTATATAAATTAGGCGCGATTAGTGTATTGAGTTCGTCCAATCGTCCTGATTCTAGCCATGGTACTGGGATGTCTGGATTTTACAGTATATGTAAACGCCCAATTTGAAATTTGAGAAACCCTAAAACATTCCAATGGCAATTTTCGCTACAAGCATTGTTAGTCAAATTAAAGGTTACCATTAGTCTCAGAACCTTCATATTAGTCTAGATCAATATTCAAAATGTATCAAAAATGCATGCATATTAGAATATGATTATGGAAAAGTTTTGAGAAAATTTGACATCCATATACCAATTCTGGAGGCGTAGGGATTGGAAAAAGATTCAGAAAGCTTCCTTGAGGCTTTGGCAAGCTATTGGAATTGTTACTTTTCTTTGAATCGTGCTAGAAGGCAGTTTTCAGTTTTGACTTTTTTCACAAAATTTGCAAATTGTGTTCTTGGCTTGAGCGCAGCTTTCTGGTCCTTTGCATTAGGTCTAGCTTCTGGCTTATGTATGGGATGGATTAGGGTTGAATTTTGAACCAAAAGATCCTTGCATTGATGTATGAGATATTTGATTTTCCATGCATATTTTTTCAAATCTTTTCCATGTGATTTTGATTCCAATCATGGCCAATCTTTCCAATTTGGGTTGTGCACGAATCTTGAGTCTTTAAGGAGAGCAAATGCTGCATAAAACGATTCAACTTCATTTGTTTAGTATTTTTTCATATTTTATTTAATTAAATGAATTAATAGTATTTAAAAATTCAAATAAATAATAAAAAATGATGAAATAAATCCCCTTGGGCCAAATGGTCGTGCATATGCTTTGGATGATGATTCTTGGAAGAAAATGTGGCCCATTAGCAATTTTGAGGCATTTGAAGTAAAGTTGACTTTTCAAAATTCCCAAAAGTTTCCCAACTTCCACAAGGCATATCTTGCTCAATTTTTAAGCTTTGATCATGTTCTTGGACATTTTGGAAAGGTATTGAAGTCCTTTAACCAATGCCTTTGGTCCCATGTCATTTAGATTTACCAATCTCAAGTTATGGTCTTTGACTTAAAGTCTCTTTTTGTTGACTTTTGAAAATGACCTATAATGTTGAAATTGATAACTTTTTGTGAGAGCATTTCTTGGACTTGGAGTGTGAAGAGGAGTTGTAGGAAATGTCATTCTCTTCAAAATGAGCTTTGGATGGAATTTTTCTGATAAATCATGTGGAAGTTATGCCTTGGTCAAGTTACAGTTGACTTTTTCAACTGTCCAAATATGGAAACTTTTGCACCTTGAGACTTTTTGAGCCATACTTTGAAAATCATGATCAAGAATTGATCAAATGATGTTTGTGGCCTCAAAATGAGATGTTTACCAAAAATTTGAACTTTTGACTGTCAAATGACCATTTTGCCCCTTGCAGTTGACTGTAGGGCAATTAGGGTTTTTGACTGTGCAATTTTGTGCTGTAAGTCTTGAAACTTGGCATGAGGATGCTTGACCATGTTTATAGGCATGTCGGACTTGATTGGGCCCTTGAAAACTTCAATTTCTTTGTCAGAACCAAAACCCTAGTTTTTGACTGTTAGGAAGCCTTTGAACTGTGCAACCCTTGGGGAGATTTTGAACCTTTTGACTTGGCAAATCTTGAAGAATATGGGAGGGCAAATTTTGGGGTACAACAATTGCTAGATCACTTGCTTTGTTTGAAAATATGCTTTGTGGTGTGGGTTTGAAAATATTTTGAAAGCGTCTTTGTAATGATTCTCGTCTCTAAGAATGCGTACAAAGTGTTAGTTTTGAAAATAGTTCAAAGAGGTGTTTGTTGTGGAAGATGTTTTTTGAAAGTTGTTGTATCCCAAAATTTGCCCTCCCATTTCCTCAACATTTTCTCACCACAAGACCCTTGGAGCTCAAGATCCAGCTAGGGTTTCCTCTGCTCAAGACTTCTCCTTGCACTGTTGACCCAAATTAGGGTTTGTGTTTGCACAAAGATGTTTTGACCTAAAAGGCCCAAGATGACTTTCATGCTTCATATTGTACTCCCAAGTTTGTCCATACCAAGTTTCAAGCCTTGATTCCAATCTTTGCCCAGTCAATTGGACAGTTAACCTAGAAATCAGCTGTATTGGGGAAAAAGTCAACCGTGGCCAATTGACAGTCAAACCTCATGAAATTTGACCCACATCAACATATTTAACTCATATAAACCATTTGGTCAAGTTTGGATCACAATTCCACAGGAAATTTGATCAGATCACCAAAAGGGCAAAATGGTCATTTTTAGGGTTTTGACTGCACAAAGGTAATTTTTGACTGTTTGACCTAGCCAATGGCAAACCAAGCTCATATATGGACTCAAGGACCCCATGGAATTTTTTTCACATGTTCAACAAGTTCAAAAGATCCCAATTGCACAAGCTTGACAGATGAATTTTCCAGTCAATTGATCAATTTTTGACTGTATATTGAAAAGTCAAACTTTGACTTTTTGGTCAAAATCAAGTGTCAAAATTCATTTTTCATCAAAACATGTCAAAACATGAAACTTGTTCATCAAGAAATCAAAAATCACAAATTAGAGTTTGAAATGAAGAATTTTCATAACTTAGAATTTTTCTAAGTTATGAAAATCCCTAATTTTTTCCTAACTTTGTCCCATTTTTTCACCAAGATGCATTTGGATTAAAACAAAAGTCAAAACATGAAAGTTGTAGTCTATTTCAAAATCTACAACTTTTATTCACAAAGTTTCCTCAAAAGAAGCTTGTAGCTCAAGTTATGATTTTTGGAACAAGGGTGCAAAACATTCTTAACTTAGAAAAATTTTGACCTATTCTAGGCAGGATTTTTGCCTAACTTCATGGACACTTTTCACATGCTTCCACTTGGAATTTCAATTTTCATTAAAAAGATGGATTATAGTACACATTCCAAGCTTTCCAAAATGTCCAAGAACTCATCAAACAACCTTGTGGTTAGGGAGAATCGAATTTGGCAATATGGGAAAAACTCACTTTGTTCGTGACCAATTTACATGTCCATAACTTTGTATTTTTTTAACTCAGCATACTCTAAGCTAGATTACAGGTCTTTTATCTCATCCACACTCATAAATTTAATGCCAATCTTTCATGTTTAAGTCTTATCTTGTGTGTTTAAGCATTGCATACAAGATTAAGCCTTAATAAGAAAAAGCATATTATCCATTTTTGTAAAGTGTTACTTTATGTCAACTTTGCAATCTATGAGGTACAATGCAGATCTTTGAGGCACAAAGGCATAGGCATATCCCACTAATCAAGACTCAAATGTGCAACATAGATAGAGGCATTGTACTGGCCTAGAAACCAAGTTGACATTTCTTGCTTAAGTGTGAAGAAACTTGCATATCACACACCAACTCTCATTGCTACAAACCTAAGCTTAGACAAACTTGTTAGACACATTCTAAACAACATAACTAAGCTGAAACACGAGCCTATCACCTTCAATACCTCCCCATTCACAGAAACACCATAAAACTGCAAAAACAGGGCATAAGCTGCAGTTTGAATCCCATAGCTCAATCCACTAGTGCATTTTCATCCAAACCAGTTCAAACACATTCTCTACCATCCATGCAAACTGTCCCAAGCCTTGGAAGCAGACTGTAACACCTCTAACCAACTTCACCATTTTCACATTTTCTGTTTTACAGGTGGATTGCTATAGCTTGATTCACTTGGTTTCAAAGCAAACTAAAGGTTGGAGAAGCATCCCTGACCTTCAAGCAAGCTGTACCAATACTCACTTTGCCTTGAAAGTGCCTCCATTGTCAGACACGATCCAAGCTGAACAGGTAAGTTCATGGACTTATATCTCTCAATATAGGAAGAGTTAGCTCTAAGTTTGTGAATGAAAAATGCTCTACTCATGTCCCTGAAGTTATACATATCTTTACTTTCCTTTTATATTGCATATACTGAGAGTATTTTGAACTTGAACATTGACAAAAACTTAGGTTAAGAATTAGGGATGGAGAAATTCTCTCTCATTTCTGAGAGTTAGGTTGAGTTTTTTATATGTATGGAATCGTGGCTTGATGCTTAACATTTTTCATGTTGTGAGTTTGTGCTAAAAGTCCAAGAATCTTGAGATAACAGAAGCACGTGTTTTGTACAAAGATGCTGGAGGTTGAAGAAGACAGAGTCTTGGGCTGGGCCTGAGATTTGTTTTTCCTTTTCACACCACTGCATTTCACATGCACCCCCTGGAACATTTTGAGTTTTACTTGTCATTTTCCATTTTTTTTTCTTTTGATTTTGTTTCCATATTTTTATTTAACCATGAAAAAATATTAAATTTATTTTTCCCATATATTTTGCATTTATTTTGATATTTATTTGGCTTTATTTAGTTTTGTAAATAAATAAATATAGATACTTTTATTTTAAAATACAAAAAATAATACAAACATATTTTATTTCTGATTTTTATTTTATGTTATCTCTTGAAAAACATTTTATAATAAATATATATATATTTTTTTATAATATTAAATATTTTATTTTTGTACATAATATATATATTTAATAAATAATGTAAATACTTATATATCTATTAGTATATTTAGGTTAAAAATATAAAAAATAATACATTTCTTTTTTATTTATTAATATTTAACTTGAAAATCATTTTTTGACAATATACTTTCTTTTTATTTATTCTTTTACACATAATCAATAAATAATTAATACCTTTTACTTAGCAAAATTAGGGTTTTTGCCCTAAACTTGAAGATATTCAAAAATTAACTTTCTTTTAATTATTTTTATTTTATTTGTGAACAAAATATACACTTACACAAAAATACTTCCACATATATATTGCTTTATTCTTATACATCTTTACATTTATATTTGCGTAATTCAATTTGGTTGTAAATATTGGGTACTATCCTCCTATGAAGTCTCATCCCCATTTGAATATTTGTACCCCCACTCCCATGATCATTGTGTAATAACTTAGGACCTTTTATTTTTCGCATTTAAAAGCTTTCTAATTATACCTTGTTAGAATTAGGGTTTTGTATGCAAATCGAAAACAACAAATAGTTTGACCTAAATTCAAGATAACCAAGCATGAAAATGGACAACACTAATCACACTTGCACCCCTAGGATACTCCACTTGTTGCCTTCAATAATGGGTCATGTTGCATGTTAGGTGTCTTTGGCAAAACAAAATAAATTCAAATGATCATAGTCCCTCGATGACGCTTTCAAAAGTTGCCTAAACAAATGATCAAGTCCCTTAAAGGAAAAATTGCCCAAAGACACTTGGCACCATTGCAATCATGGTCTAAACGATGACCCGCGCCTGTCCCGTTCACATCCTAAGACAAGATTGTCCACCAAATACAATGGTGGAACAAAATTGTTAAAAGGGTTAAAACATAGTAAATCTTTGAGAAATTTAGAGTAGACAAACTCCTGGTTACTTGCCAACTTGCAAAACAAAAACACTTGCCTATTTTTTTTCAAAACACACATCACAACACACTTTCAAAACAACTTTCAAAAACATTGAAAACTTTTCAAAAGATAAGTACACCTTTGTATACATCCCAACATGGATCATTACAAAGGTTTCCACCACATTGGCCTCTTTTCAAAACATTTTTCAAACCCACACACAAAGCACCATTTCAAACAATTGAAAATTAAGGCAAGTTGATCTAAGCAAGTAACTAAGAGCCCATGGATAACCATGGATAGAAAGGGTGCTAATACCTTCCCTTTCTATAATCTACTCCCCGAACCCAAGAAAACATCTCAAAGGTTTTTGCTATGCTTTTTAACCTTTCCTTAGGATAAAATAAAAAGTCGGTGGCGACTCTTGCTCAACCGAAACATTTGCGAAAACAAAACGCAAAACCTCAAGTCAGTTCTCCCACCGTATCACAAAAGTGATTTTGAAAAATGTCTTTGTAATGATTCTCGTCTCTATAAGAATGCATACAAAGTGTTTTAACTTTAGAAAATGTTTCGATTGAAAGTGTTGGTGTAAAAATATATTTTTTTTATGAGCAAGCAAGCAACTACGAGCGTCCTACCTACTCGAAAGGTATTTATTCTTTTCCTCCTCCTTTAGATATTGATATCTTACTATTGATCGATAAGAAGCCCCATCGTTGGATGTGAAGGGACGGGCATGGGTCGTTTGTATAGTCATAGAAGGCAATCTATGAGACGTTTTAGAAATTTCGTATAGGGACTAGATCGTTTACCGAAGGCAACATCGAGGGACTACGGTCTTTCATTGAGGGTCTTTGCTAAAACACCCATATTCGAGGGATATGACTAATTTCCAAGGCAACAAGTGATATTATCCTAGAGGTGCACTTGTGTGAATAATGTGTTTGATTGCATGCATTTTTGTCTTTGATTTTTGGGTTGTCTACTTGTTGGTTTTATCTTGCCATACATCCTAATTACTAACATTTGTATAAAGCAATAAAAATTCAGAAAAAAACGTCATACACTATTACAACCAGGTATGTCAATGCATGTCCTTCGAATGGGACACCCAGGTATGTCATAGTGTAGAGACTATGCGTGTTGAAGGTTTTCAAGAGGGAATAGAAGCTTATATGCAAGAGGTCCCTTACTTTGTGGGCGCTAGCATGAAGGGAAATTCCTGCCTTGTGAATTTGGCAAACATGCAATACCATTGGCTTCTGAGTCGAAGGAGATCTGCAGAAGGCCATTGCCTTGTGTCTGCTGGCCTGAAGGAAGTCCTGGCTTTGTGAATTGAAGGAATCATGCAAGGGGCCAATGGCTTCTGAATCGGAGGAAAGCTGCAGGAGGCCATTGCCTTGTGCCTGCTGGCCTGAAGGAAGTCCTGACTTTGTGAATCAAAGGGATTATGCAAGGGGCTAATGAATTCTGAATCGAAGGAAACTTTCAGAAGGCCATTTTCCTCTGAATCGAAAGGGACCAGCATGAAGCCACTAACTTCTGAATCGAATGAGGCTTTCAGAAGGCTCTTGTCTTCTGAATCGAAGGAAGCTGGTATGGAGCCACTAACTTCTAAATCGAAGGAAACCAAAAGGAGGCATCTGCCTTCTGAATCGAAGGAAGTTGTTTTAAAGGGAAACAACGCCCAATCGAATCTAGCATGCAGGAGAGAGTTCAATCGAAGCTAAGCATGAATCAAAGCAAGCTTGTTTTTCTTCAATTTTGTCTAAAAAAATTTTTTATCTGTTTTGCTCTTTCAGTACTTTCCTCTTTGACTTGGTGCTTGAAAAATCAACATGATCCAATTGTACTTGTGCATCCTTGACCCAATAGGAATTTTGTGAGAAAAATCTTGAGAAATGAGAGGGCAAATTTTGAGGTACAACAATATGTATCTACACGATTCAATACATATATAATATATTTATTCAATATTTTACCGATTTATACATTTTAGCGATTTATACTTTTATCGATTAAAAGTGAATTTACCTTTGAATGGTATTAATTCTGCCAACTTATAATTTTGTCTCTACATAATTCAGAAATGTGTTTTTGAATTATTTAAAAAAAATAATCAGGGAATATTTCAGAGTTGTACTTCCGCAAACACCTTATTTTTGTTAAAAAATAAGGAGTTGTTTTGAAGTGTATTCCCGAAACATGTCCTAATACATGATAAGAATTCTTAGGACCAAATTGCTCCAAAACTTCTACAAATACGGTGTCTAAACCTATTCTTCAATATCATACACCACACGTCAGATATCACACACCACAAATCAGATATGACACAAACATATACTCCCTTTGCTTTTGTCTACTTCAATAGTGTGATGCTGCCACTTCATTTTAGGTTCTTCGAGGATATGCCTCTTGTCGAGCTCATTACCATACTCAACTTTCTCTTGCAATATCCAAAAAATCAGAGGGTAGTCAACGTCGAATATCGTTCACCATCACTTGACACTGATGGAAAGGTCAAGTTCACCGAGTTTGAACTAAAGACGGTTGACGATTTACAGGTTATGTGAAGTACTTTTCGCTAATACTCTACTAAGGATCCGATTGATTTAGATGCAAAAATTCAGAGATCCGTTGAAGATGTTATCAAAATGTTGTGACGTCCTCAGTTATCCATTTATAACAATATGTAATGTTAAACTTATGTTTCAATATCTATGTAATTTCGACTTTCAATGTTTAATTTATGTTATTGTTTATGTAATATCAATGTTTCAACATATATGTTATATCTATGTTTCAAGGTTACTGTTTTGTTTTCTCTATGTTTCAATGTTAATGTTGCAATATTTCTATTTTGCATATCAGTCAATATTTATTTCGGAAATATATATTTTTAAATGTTCATTAGATATCTTTGAAAATACATCTCTGAATTCACCCCCCAAAAAATGACATTACATAACTTCGGCAATGCATCTCTAAAATCACTCCAGAAAAATGAAATGTGATGCGTTCGGAGATACATCTCCGAATTCTGAAAATACAAATAGAATTTCGTTAGAGATGACTAAAAATATATAAGGATATACAAAGAAATTTCCTATTATCAAACTATTAAAGAATTTATGTATGTTTATGAATGTAGCCAGGATTTTAGGAGAATGCGGGTCAGGCATAGGACCGTTTGGAAGAAGTGCAAAATTTGACCTTGCTTGAACATTCATTGGATATCGATTAAATGGGAAAAAATTAAAATACAAAATCACTCAGTTCAACTACTTTGATAGAAACTCAACAAATTTACATTATATAATCATTAAATACAATGCGTTAAAATATACATTCAGAATTTAAAAATTGAAATTAAAGACACTCAATGTGTTTAAATATACATTCAAAATATAAAATTTGAAATTAAAGACACTCAAAAGTTAATTGTATTTAATTGTTAGTTAATGAATTAAACAAATTCTTATATTCATTCATTAATCATCAACTGAATTGCATTGAATATCAATTTGAACGGCATTAATCATTTAATAAGTAGTTGAATATATTCCATACTGTTAGAAAATACAAGAGTTCATAATCAGTTAAATACACAACTAGAATCATTTTTGTGAGGATAACATCATATCCTAGTGCCCTTGGCACAACATGCGCTATGATATTAGCCAAACACATGAAAATGACATAATGATGAGTAACACTATTTTTTGTCACACTAATAACAAGTAATGAACTATTCACAGAAGCAAAATCTATATCATTATTGTGTCAAACAAACTTCTTTGTTCAATCTTAAACTGACTGTTTTATTTTTTTCCAATAGAAACAACATGTGTTTGTGAAAACTAAATCTAAAAAGAAAAGAAATTTAAAAAAGATGTCCCTCATTCACAGATATGAGTGGATATGAACAATGAAATGAACAAACAAGCTTGTTTGCAGCAGCAATCAACCAAGCAAAAATTCATGGACAGAATCAGGTCCCCCAAAGGAGATTATCAAGGGGTCTGCTTAAGGAATCTTTCAAGATTGTTATTTGACCTTCCTTCACAAGTAAATCTTCATCAAGTGTCAGTATTTTCAACTCCTTCTCTTTAAGAGCTGACTTTAACAGCATATTCTGCTCCCTAAATTGCTCCACTTCCTCCGACAGATGTTCTCTCTCCTGCAACACTTTATGCAACTCTGCTCTCGTGCTTATTAATTTCCCACTAGACTCGTCAAAATTACTTTGAAGACAGTTCATACTCTCATCTTTCTTCAACATCTGATAGAGTAGAACACAAGAAAATTTCAAATACAAACAATAGAATAAAGTAAGTAGACATGAAAAAAATCTCCATTAGCTGAATTTAATCAATGAATGTCAATACTGGTGACAGACCTGAAGTTCAAGATTCTTCAACTCGTGAGACACCATTGAAAGATTGTCATATGTATTTTGCACCTCAGACCTAAGCATATCGTTTCCCCTTTCTTCTGTTGCAAGTGCGGCTTGCATTTGCTCGACTTGGAGCTCTTTAGAAAACAGCTTTTCTTTTAATAAACTTGTCACTAAGCGTTCTGCTTTAAGCTCAACTCTTAAAATTTCCTATACAAGAAACAACATGACCTGATCACACACTGAGAATTTCGATAAAAACAAATATAGGATATTTTTACAATACCGCTTTAGTGATAATAGTAGAATAGCGTATTTAAAATATTTATTCCTCTAAAATACATTAATGATGAAAGTTTTACAGAAGAAACTTACCTCAGATGATTGATCATTCAACTTAGCTAACATATCATCGTCTATACGCTCTGACTTAAGATTAAAAGGCAACAGACTTGACTTTTCTTTCAACAAAGAAGGCATCATCTGCAAACTCCTTGTTAAACACTCAATGCCGCTTTTGAGTCCATGGATTTTAGTTTCAGATTCAACAATAAATTGTCCATCTAAACCATTCCCAATTACTCCTTTCACTTTAATGAATTCCATCAACTTAGAACACAAGCCTGTGCTTGTATTTAGCATTTCTAGGCCTTGATTCTGAAGGCAGCAAATACGGGCGCATAGTTCTTTGTCTAATCTATAAGTAGCAGCAATGCATTCTTTACCGTCACCTTTCAACCGTTTTAATAGAGTTATATTTTCTTGCCTTAGAGAATCTTCCTCAAACTTGTGAGATTCCACTTCTTTTCTCAAAGCCAATTCTATTCCCGTTAACCTCATTAACTCCATTTGCATTTTCTTGACGTGCTTATCAATGCTCTCCACCGACTGGTTCTTATGAAGGTCCTCAGTAAACCCATCTCGTAATCCTATAATTGATTTCTCTTGTTCATTGCAAGTTCTTTGTAATCTTGTTACACACTTACACAATTCTTTGCACTCCTTCTCCTTCTCATCAAAATTTCTTCCAAGGCTGTCCCTGTTTTCCTCAGCTATGTTGCATCTGTCTTGTAGTTCAAAGAGGTTTTGCTGCAAACCCAGAATCTCTCCTTTCATTTTCTCTGCCATACCAGTCAACATCTTGACTTGTTGATCAGTATGTGCCATTTTACTTTGGCTTTCTGTTTCCCTCTCACTAACAGAGGAAACTTCCCTTTGAAGTGATACATTCTGCTCTGCAAGCTCTCTAACCCGTTCTCGAAGCCTTTGCTCTTCTAATTGGTACTTCTCAAGCTTAAATGACCAGTCACTTGACCTCCTGTCCAATTCCTTCTCCAATGCTGACTGCATCTCATTCTTTTCTTTTTCTAGCCTTTGAATCCGAAGCTCCAGTTCTGTCTTTACACATTTAAGCTCTTCCTTAGCAGATTCTCTGTCAGCAATTTGAGACCTTAGATGGGTTGAAACTTCTAGAGCCAAGCTTATTTTCTCCTCTGCAAGGTTCCTGATTGTTTGAATCAGTGTTGTCGCGTCATAACCATAGTCGGGGAAAAAGTTTTCATGTTCCAATTTCTTTGAGAGAAGAATAACTCTTTCCTCCGCTTCCTTTGATCTTCTCATTAACTCTGCATCAAGATCTTCTTCAGGTTCATCATAGCTTAAACCCTTACAATTACCATTCATGTCATGATATCCATTGGACATTTTATATGGTTCTTCAAATGAATAGCTTTTCGGCGGAGGATCATGAAAATCAGATTCATAGCGTCTATTTAGTGATCTAGCATAGATATCTTCGATTGTGATTGGATTATCAACAGCAAAATTATTTGAACTTCTTTTAGAAATATCACAAGTTTGAGAAAGTCTCTCAATGACATTTTTTGCAAGAGTTCTTGGAGATTCATGTCCATACCCATTTTCTGACCAATCTTGGGATGAGGAACGAAGACGGGTAACTCTATCTTCTCTAAATGAATGAGCTCTTGGTTTGTCTCTGACTCCATTAGTTGGTGAATTAGGTGTTGTATGTTGAACTTTTGGAGGTAGCTTCGTGCAATTATTTCCAGGTCTACTGCTTTTTCTCTGTGAATTGCTCCTGGGTCTATTTTCCTCTAGCTGCTGCTCCCCGTCGATGTAACGATCCACAACCATACTTGAAATGTTGCTAGAGCAAGTAGAGTTCCCAGATGAGTCGTGATGGGATCTTGAAGAACTACTAGCAGGTTGCTCACATCTCTGGGAATTTTGGACAGCAGACGCTGCAGATTGTGTTGGCTGCTTTTCAGAATTTTGAGTTTGGCGACTGATGCATACACAGAAAGTGCAACCAAAATAAGTATGTGCAAACCATAACGAATAAAATACAATATCATAAACATTACAGTTCAATCAATATCATTCTTCAAAAGTTATATAATTGGGTCTCACCGCGACGAATGCTCAAACTGATGATATGGATCACCAGCAATGCTTCTTGAAGGAGATTTAGCTGGATCCTTGAACTGGAAAGAAGCTGAAGACATCGACCTGCTCCTTCTAAGATTTGGACCATCACTTGAACTTTGATTATCAGCAACTTGCTTTCTAGAATTCTTGTCCTCAGTTTTTCCATGAGCTTGATTATTCACTCCGCTATCTGAAAAAACCTCCCAGGACAATTGCTCATTTTTCGACTTAGGCGGAGCCGAGTTATTGTTTCCACCACTAGATGCAGACGATCTGAAAAAGAATAGCTTCTTCATGTGTTCAGTTTTCTCTCTAACTTCTCCCACAAGCTCATCAAAATGTTCACCTCTCCAACTATCAAACGACCAAAACTGAAAATAGCTTAAGTATCACACCAAACCTATAACAGTAAACAAAAAAAAACACACAAAACCCAACAAGACAAAATATGATTTATACAAACTCATCCATCGTAAAAACTAAACAAAGCAAAAGCATTCAGCAACATTCACTAACTCAAATAAAAATAAAAAATTGAACAAACAAACACAATGATTGAAAAACTCATGTTATGCCTAACTTTATCCTGGCATCAAAGAGCTGTATGAACATGATTTGATTACTTCCACTAGCTACTACAGTACTACTATTACTACATCATAAAGAAATCAAAGCAACTACTACTACTATTACTACAATCTCAAAAATCAAAGATTTCATCAAAAAATTCAGCAACATTCACTAACTCAAAAATAAAAAAATAAAAAAAAAAAATTTTAAACTACGTAAATCACAAAATTAAAATCAAAATAAAAATTAAAACTACATAAACCACAAAATTAAAACTAAAACTACATAAACCCCAAAATTAAGACTACATAAACCCCAAAATCAAAATTAGAACAGTCAAATCTTCATCTAAATTACAAAAAGAAAAACCTAGAATCAAGGCGACAGTGTTGCAATTTCTTACCTTTTCAGATTGATTATGCTTCTTGTAATTCTCCTTTCTCAATTTTCCTAAAAATAAACAAATACAAAAACAAACAAAAAAATTGGTCAAAGAAGCTAGAGAGAGAAAGATAAAGAGAGCGTGACTCACAAGCTTTTAAAACGGTGATTAAAAAACCATTTGAAGAAGAAGAAGAAGATAAAGAGAATAAAACCCTAATCTTCAAAGAAACAAAAAATTTAAAAATTGATTATTGATTAATCAATTTAAGAAGAAAAGAAAAACGTAACTGATAAAAAGAATTTTCAGTTGCAGAATATTCAAAATCGGAGAATTAAAAAGTTACCATAAAGAGAGAGATACTGAGAATTGAATTTGATTTATCAAAATTTGTGAAATGATTTGAACGAGAGAGTGTTTAGTGTTGTTTTATGTGTGGGAATTTGTGGAAATGATGAGGGTAATATCGTCATATAAAATGTTTAAAAACTTTTATGCCGCGCGGAATAAGCGCTGCAGGAGCGTTCTTTTGATTGGATTATCAAAAGCAATATCTTAGGGCCTACAACAAATTATGGATTATTTACGTTAATTATTGTATTATATTGTGTGATTATAATTAAATATATGAGGTTTAAAGTTAATTTTGGAATTGATGCTCTTTTGGTCGTATTTTTAACATTTTGAAAAATATTAGTTTGACTTTTTTTATTATATATTTTAGGAAAAAATACTTTTTTCTACAAATGGATAAAAAGAGCTTAATCAAGTATTTCCAGTATTACTATTATTTTATAAATTTATTTATATGAAAATATGAAAATGAATCATCAGCATTAAATTTGAAAAATGATTGAAATTAAAATATATTTTTTAAATTTAATTAATGATTTTTTTTTAATAATACATGATTTAATAATTATAATTTAATTTCAATCATTTCTTTTTAAAAGTAATGATTCTTATTCATTCTCACGTTCTCATATAATTTACTTATTCTTTAATCATTTCTTTTTAATAATATATATATTTATATTTATTTATATTTATTTATTTATATATATTTATATTTATTTATATATATTTATTTATATATATTTATATTTATATTTATATAATATTCCTTGTTTTTATGACTTAGAAGAAAAATATTATTTTCACGATCAATCTTGAAAATCACGGTTTTGAAAAAATAAAAACTTTGAAAACTACATTATGTACTTTGGATTCCTACATCTAATGAAGAGCTCTCTGATTACATAAGCTTTTTTGAAAAATTTCAACTTTCATTTTCGAGAGGAAAAAAATATTTTAAACTATATATTTTTATATGAAATAAATAAAGTTTTAAAAGATTTAAAAAAATATTATATAACAATAACGATTATGATTTTATTGAAAGTATAAAACTATTTTATACAGATGAGATATTTTTATTGAATCCTTTAAAAAACAGTTTTTTTAAATTTTGAAGATAATATTCCATTTCGAAGATTAAAGTTGGTTAGAATGTGTTTGATTATACTACAATATAGTTATGGGTTAGACAAAAATATAAATTGTGACCCGTTTGTAAAGACTACATGGATCATTAATACGATTTTTTTGTAGTATACTTATAAATAGGGAATTTTCCTTAAGTTCATTTTTTAAATAATCTTTTTATAGTATTTAAATAAAAATGTTATGTATAACAAAATTTATATAAAAATAGAAGGTAAATAAAAATAAATTGCGTTGTTAATTCTTTTTTAATAGCAAAGTCAATCTTTTAAATAAACAATTAGTCTCATAATATTTATGTTAAACAGGCTTGCCTAGGATTCTTGCAAGAACTGCATATCCTTGTTAGCTGGCAATTTCGAATAAAGAATAATTGGATATTGATCTTACCTGATCAGATTTGGACCGTCACGACTGACTCCGAGCTGAAGTTTGAACGAGATGGAGGGGGGTACCTGCAAGGCACTCCGATGCTAAAGTGAGTGGTAGTACGAGCAGGCAAAAAGTGTGTATATGGGTAAGAGAATGAATATCCGACCCTCTTGGAACAGAGGGTATTTATAGCCCTCAACGCTGGGTCAAGGTCCCTTCATTGGGCCAACCAGGATTGGCCCAATAAAGGAACTGCCAGGTTCTACGTGTGTAATGGGGATCCGCACGTGGTCTCCTTCCTGAGTGCTCTGCGAGAAGTACGGACGGACGAGGACGCGGTCTTTTCGGAGTTCAGGTGATGGTGTAACGGTCATAGTCTGCCCTACGAGGAGGGTGCTCGAGCTGGACTCGAGTTGGATTGTATGTGGTCGAGGACGTTGCGTTCGCGGGCAGTGGTGGGCACGGCTGTAGCTTCTGGTCGACGCGCCCCCCGTAGAGCCGTTTTGGTTTGGGCCTTCATTCTTGCTCTTGGGCCAACTCGGGCCCAGTCCAGAACATGAGCCCCCCAAGTCGTGGCTCCTGGAGCAGGAGTTATGGCTTGACCTCAGCTCGCCTTTGTCACGGGGCCTCATGCTTGGCCAGGAGATTTGGTTCCCCGTGGTTGCTTGAGGAGCTGCCCCTGTTTCGCGCTCGTGAGATGATTCCTTTCGAGTAGTGCTCGGGGGACTCTCGACGGGCTGTGTTCGTTTGAGTACCGAGGCAACCCTTGGGAACCGTGACGCCACCCTATTGAAGATAGAGCCATCATTGCCTAGGGGAGCTACGCGTCGAGGAGGGGAAGTTCGTGGTTCCCCGGGGTGACGTTTCGTATTCCACGTCATCACTATAAATAGGATCCTTGGGTCCCATAATATGTTTTTCCTCTTCGCGCTTCTCCTCCTTCCTCTGCCTTTGCTGTTGTTGCTTTTCCAGATTTTCATAGGACCGCCGTGCTTTCCACCGTCGATTTTCTTCTCCGCCGCCGTACCTCTTTCCTGATTTCAAGTAAGCGTCTCATCCCTCATGTTTTTTCTCTGTGGTAGATGATTTTTTCCATTGTTTGTATGTTAGAAAATCTGCGTTTGGGATTAGCCCCGGTACATTCGTATTTTTGCCCGGCATATCCATGTTTATGCCCGGTAAACGCATGTTTATGCTCGGTAAACGTATAGTTTAGGCATGTGACTCGCAATATTGCTCGTGATCTTCATGATTCAGGGCGCCTAACTCGTGATAGTGCCCGGTAAACTCATAGTTCTAGGTTTAGGATTCATGATATTGCTCGTCATATCCATAGCTTAGGTCGACGTACTCGTGACTGGCCGGGATGTTGGCCCATTTAGGTAGTATGTAGGACGACTTGTCGTGGCATCTTGGCGTCGGGGAGGTGATACCAGACTTTTGTTCGAATCCTCAATGTTTTAATCGTGTGTGGAGTATGACTCGGCTTGTCGTGCCCTTCTTCCCGTCAGTTATGGCGAGCGTATGGATTTGCTCCCTAATTGACCGGTTTCCTGTGCTTTGCAGGTAACAATGGCTGATGAAACGTGTTCCTCAGGGTGCAACGAGGTGGAAGACCAAAGCGCCGAGGAAAATGTGAATCTGATCGATACCATTGATGATCCTTTGTTAGAGTGGGTGGGCGCTGAGCCCAGAGGGATTGCTTCTGCTTATAGTCGGCGCAGTCGGAGCGCGTATACTATCGTCGAGCAGGGCGGCAGTCAGCCCGGCTTCCAGAAAAATTTTGTCGTCACCAGACCGTCTCTCAACGCGCGGATCTTCTCGGAGTTCTCCGAGTACGGATTTCCTATGTATGAGATCGCGTTTAAGGACCTTGGCCTAAAGCTCCCCTTTAGTGATTTTCAGGTCGGGGTCTTCAGTCATTTGGAGCTGGCCCCCTCGTAGCTTCACCCCAACTCGATTGCTTTTCTTCGAGCATTCGAACTGACGTGTCGCTTTTTAAGGATTGGGGCGACCATACCTCTTTTCTTCAGAGTCTTCCATTTATAGTGCCAGTCTCGGGGAGGTAGGCACAGTTGGGTTTCCCTGAAACAGTCGAAGAGGCTGTTCAGGATGTATATGGATTCTGTCTGGGGGTTCAAGGACAAATGGTACATAGTGCAGCCGGTCACCAAAACTGCTCTAGAGTCTGTATACGAGGAAGAAACTGTGGTGACCGACGATCACGGGGAGGCTCTTTTGGATGATGAGGGTCGCTCGGTGTTGGGGCGTGTAGCTAAGTTTCCCTTGCATTGGAGCTCGCGCCACTACGAGCATGGCACCGGGCATTACCATACGCCCCCGGGCGGGATGAGCACCGAAGATGAGGAGGCCTATGGTACCCTCTGCAGATATGTCGGCAGTTTCTTCCCTGCCCGGTGGGCCACGAGAGAGGGAAAGGATATTCTCGACGAAGATAGTTACCCGACCTTTGAGGCCCGACCTATAGATACAAAGGCGCTTGTGGAGTGTCAGTCCTACGGGCAGGCCGCGAACCTGTTAGGTTATTTTTTGTCTTATAGTCTTGTTCGAATTTCTTCGTTTGCTACTTGCTCGTAACTAACCCGGGTTTCTTTTATGCAGGTCACATGGCTGGACGAAAGGAGAGGCTTCTAAAGTTGACACAGGATAAGAAAGTCAACAAAAGAGTGGTGCGAGCTCCTCAGGCGACGAGGATGGGCCCGCCAACTAGCTCGGGCGATGCTTCTGGAGGGTCCCCGGACGCTCAGGATGTCGAGCCACATATTGATCTGATACCGAGGAAGAGGAACCGGGTAGAGAGCCAGTCGGAGGTCGGCGATGAGTCTGGTGCAGTGAGGTCCTTTGGCTTGCCTCCCTGTTTTAAAGAGGAGGGCTTCTTTGAGGGGTTTCCCCTGACTGTAAGCGCCGATGAAGCTGATACTATTAGGCGGCTAAGTAAGGAAAGTCGGAGAAAGCATCTGGCCGCCAACATGGTTGGGATGGTCAAGATGGCCGAGATAGTCGTTGTCTTGGCCGAGGAGGGGGCAGACTCTGATTGCGTCAAAGAGCTGGAACAGGAGAAAGTTGCCCTTACTGCGAGCTCACGAAAGTTGAAGGCTGCCCTGGAGCGCTCTGAGGAGATGTTCCGCGAGCAAGCCGAGCTACTGGCCGCGGAGAAAGAGAACTCGGGGAAGGTTGCCGAGGAGAGGGACTACTTTTGTGAGGATCAGGAACGCTTGGAAATCGACAACGGGCGTCTCGCCAAAGAGGTCGAGGAACTGAAGGCCGCCATGCTCCCCGCCAAGGATGAGTCGGAGGAGACAGCTCCCTTGCGGAGTCGGTCAGAACTGGTCGCTCGTATTCAACTCCTTGAGACGGACTGTGTTGGTGCCTTGGCGGATGGCTTTGAAGCCGCGATTAGCCAGCTCACTTTGTTGAATCCCGATCTGAATACCGAAGGGGTGGGCTTCATGTCCCAGATCATCGACGGCCAAATCGTGCCTCCGCCCGAGTCTCTTGTCGTCGACGCTGGTAGCCCCGGGGAAGTCTAGCCGTGAAATTATAGTCGGGCTTGCGCGCCTTTTATTGATGGTTGTTTTGGGGGCCTGCGTGCCCGTGCATATTTACTTTTTGGGCCTGCGTGCCCGTTCTTGTAATTCTTGAACATCGCCGGCCTTCTTGGTTGGTTTATTTCTATCTGTTATTTATGAGCTTTTGACTGAATGTTTGTTTCGACTTTGATTATTTGCCCGTGTCTATGTTTTCATATTTTGTGATAGAATTTGCCTAAGTTATGCCCCCGAGTCTCGCCCGTGCTTGGCTGTCACTTTGTTGGCAAATTTGCCTAAGTCTTTTCCTCGGGACATGCTTGTGCTCGGCTTTCTATTTTGTGGCGAATTTCGCCTAAGTTACAACCTCGAGGAGAGATTCTTTTTCGACCCTTTGAATGGTCCAACGTACTTCGAGATTCGTCGGGCGTGCAGAGTGAGTCCGCTTACTCGGGCGTATGACCTGGATCGGGGTCGCTTGCCCGTGGCGTGAACTGCCCATCGCGAGCTGGGTGTTCTGCCCTACAGGTACTTCGACGGTGGAGCTCGATTGAGGTGTCCACTCGAGCACTATCGTTCATGCTTGTTTGGTTGAACGACGTTATGTCGTTTGGGCGTAGATTAGGCCTGTACCTTGGCCTTTCTACGTGGTCGAGACGTTTCTCCCTGTTGACTGGACGTGGACGTCGACGACGAGAGTCCTTGGTGTTAAGGGTTTTTAACTATAGTACTGCTTTAGTTTAGCAGCGTTCCAGGGTCGTGGTAGTGGTTCTTCGTCTAGTTGCTCGAGGTAATATTCCCCGGTACCTGTCGTGTCGTGGACGCGATAAGGCCCTTCCCAGTTCGCGGCCAATTTCCCTTCGCGGGAGTCTTTCTGGTTTCTTCGTAACACCAGGCTTCCGATTTCGAACTCACGTTTAATGACCTTGTCGTTGTGACGCAGGGCCACTCGTTGTTTTAGGGTGGCCTCGCGTAGGGCCGCCCCCGATCAGATTTCCTCGACTAAGTCGAGTTCGTCCCTGAGGGCCTCGTCGTTCATTTCTTCGTCGAGGGGATTTTCTGTCCGCCTGGAGGGTTCCCGGATTTCTACTGGGATGACGGCCTCGGTGCCGTATGTTAGTCGAAAGGGGGTCTCGCCCGTTGTTGAATGAGGCGTGGTGCGGTATGCCCACAAGACACTGTGCAGCTCCTCGACCCAACCTCTTTTTGCTTCACCAGGCCTACGTTTGAGTCCCCGGATGATGATTCTGTTCGCAGCTTCGGCCTGCCCGTTGGTTTGAGGATGCTCGACTGAGGTGAAGTGTTATTTTGTTCCCAGTTTGGTGACGAAGTCTTGGAATCCGTGGTCGGTGAATTGGGTGCCGTTGTCGGTCACCAGTGCTCTCGGGATCCCGAATCTAGCGAGGTTGTTTCTTTTGTAGAAACGGAGGATGTTGTGCGAGGTGATCTTTGCGAGAGCCTCAACCTCTATCCATTTCGTGAAGTAGTCCATGACCACAATGAGGAATTTGTTTTGGTAAGTTCCTTGCACGAAAGGTTTGAGGATATCCATCCCCCACCACGCGAAGGGCCACGGGGACGATAGTATGCTCAGCTCGTGAGGAGGAGCGAGGTGCATGTCGCCGTGTCTCTGGCACTTGTCACACTTCTTAACGTGTTCCTTGGCGTCCTGTTGCATTGTCGGCCAGTAGTACCCCGCTCGCAGGGCTTTCCTCGCCAAAGACTTACCGCTCATGTGATGGGCGTTAATCCCTTCGTGTATCTACCGCAACACCTCGGGGACTGCGGATTCGTCGATGCATTTCAAGAGGGGGATGGAGAATCCCATGTGGTATAGTTTGTGCTCGAGCACCACGTAGGAGCATGCTCATCGTTTCGTGATGGTTGCATCTGTCTGGTTCGCGGGGAGTTCGCCCTTCGTCATAAAATTGTACACCGGGGTCATCCAGGACGAGGCATCTCCTATGGCGTGAACCTCGACTAGTGTCGAGGACCTTTCAATGCTCGGGCGTGACAGGGATTCTTGTATGACGGATTTGTTCCCTCCCTTCTTTATCGTGCTCGTGAGTTTGGACAATATGTATGCCCTTGTGTTTTGCTCGCGTGGGACATGTGATATTTCTGCTCGCTCAAATTTTGTCATGTATTTTTTGACTAAGCTTTAGTATTCGACGAAGCTGTCATTTTTGGCTTGGTAACTCCCTTGGACTTGGGAGGCAACGAGTTGCGAGTCTGTGAATATTTGTATCTCACGGGCTCCCAGGTCCTCGGCTAGCCTCAATCCTGCGAGCAGGGCCTCGTACTCTGCTTGGTTATTCGACGTCGGGAAGGAGAGGGTTAACGAGTGTTCGATCACTACGCCTTCCTCGTTTTCCAGGAGGATCCCCGCGCCACTTCCGGACGAGCTGGAGGCTCCCTCGATGAAGATGGTCCATTTGTGTTCCTTCCCGACGGGCGGGTCGTGAGCGGTCATTTCCGCGACGAAGTCGGCCAGGGCTTGTGCTTTCAGAGCTTTCCTGCTCTCATATCGAATGTCGAATTCAGAGAGCTCTAAGGACCATTTCAGCATTCGGCCCGCCATGTCCGATCGACCTAAGAGCTGTCTCACTGGTTGGTCGGTTCGTACGATGACCGTGTGGGCCAGAAAATAGTGTCTGAGTCTCATCGCTGCGTTGACGAGGGCTAGAGCTACTTTTTCTATCTGTTGGTACCTGCTCTCGGGTCCTTGCAGGGCCTTGCTCGTGAAATAAACAGGTTTCTTCCCGTCGGTGGTTTCGCGGATGAGAGCCGCACTGACGGCTTCGTTTGAGACGACCAAGTATAGGAATAATGGCTCCCCGTCGGCTGGTCGAGATAGCACGGGTGGTTTAGATAGACTTTGCTTTAGGTGGCGCAGTTCCCGTTCACACTCCTCGGTCCATTCGAAGGCTGCTTCTTTGCGAAGGAGTCTGAAGAAGGGGAGGGTGTGCTGAGCGGACCTCGCGACGAAGCGGGACAATGATGTGAGCATGTCGTTCATGACTTGTATTGATTTCTTTGATCTCGGAGTTGGGAGATCGGAGAACGCTCGACATTTTTCGGGGTTGGCTTCAATTCCTCGTTCTGTTAGGTAGAATCCGAGGAATTTCCCCGCCTTGACTCCGAACGTGCATTTTTCGGGGTTGAATCTCATTTTACATTGTCTTACTTGGGCGAAGACTGCCTTGAGGTGTGCTGCATGATCGGTGTCTGCTCGGGATTTGACGATCACGTCGTCCATGTAAACCTCGAGCATGTCCCTAATCTGCTTGTGGAAAACCCTGTTCATCATACGTTGGTAAGTTGCCCCGACGTTTTTTAGTCTAAAGGGCATTACGTTGTAGTAGTAATTGCCCGAGCTGGTCATGAAAGTCGTGCAATGTTTGTCGCCTAAGGCCATCGGGATTTGGTTATAGCCCGAGTAGGCATCCATGAACAACAGCGTTTTGTAGCCGGCCGAGTTGTCGACCAGCATGTCTATGTTCGGTAAAGGGAAAACATCTTTCGGGCAAGCCCGGTTGAGATCGGTATAGTCAACACACATCCTCCATTTTCCATTATTCTTTTTAATAAGTACAATGTTCGACAGCCAGGTTGAATACCGGGCTTCAGAAATAAAATTTGCCTCTAGGAGGTCTTTTACAGCTTTTTCAGCAGCCTCCATTTTCTCTGGAGACTGCCTACTCCTACGTTGTACTACGGCCTTAGCAACAGGATCTTTGGCGAGGCGGTGACAGGCGACCTCAGGGTCGAGTCCGGGCATCTCTGCGGCGCTCCAGGCGAACAGGTCAGCATTCTCGCGCAAGCAGGCTTTGATTTGCTTCCTGGCCAAGTCGGGGAGGTCGATGTCAATTTGTACTCCTTTGCTCGGGTCTGCACCGAGGGGGACAAGCTCAAAGTCCCCGTCCGGTATTGGTCAGAGAGGAATTTTCTCGCCGTTGGGAGGTTCATCCTGGTCGAAGCGAGCGTCCAAAGCTATAGAGTCGACCTTTGGTGGAGCTTTCTGGGCTTTCCTCCTTGGCGGGCTCTGGCTTGTCGGGCTCCTGGCGTGTCGTTGCTGGTCTTTTGGCGGGCCTTGTCCCGACGTCGACAATGTCGCGCCCCTTAGAAGCGGCGTTGAAACACCTCCGAGCAGCGGCTAGGTCGCCCTGAATGGTAGCTACCCGTGCCCTTTTGGTGTAGAACTTCATCTTTAGGTGGACGGTGGAGGGCACCGCTGTCAGTTCTGCCAGTGTTGGTCTCCCCAGGATGCAGTTATAGAGGGACGGGCAGTCGATGAAGAGGAAGCGTACTTTAACCTGCCTTGTCGCCGTGCCTTCGTCGAAGGTAACCATGAGCTCGACGTATCCCCAAGGCTTGGAAGTCGAGCCGTTGAATCCTTGTAAGTCCGACCCTACATACGGTGAGAGATGTGAGTCGTCTAGCTGCAGAGTTCAGAACAATTGGTTGTACATTACGTCGACAGAACTTCTTTCGTCGACGAGGATGTGATGCACATCAAAGTTGGCCATTCTTTCCCTTATCAGCAAGGGGACGACTGCGTTGGGGGCTCCCCCGGGGAGCTCTTCCAGGTAGAAGGTGATGGGTTCCGACCTACCCTTTACCCTTTCAAATGTCACTGTTTGCGGAGGTGCCGTGTCGACCAGCTCATCCAGCTTCCTTTTAGCCGAATTGATAATCAAGTCGTTGAATCCTCCGTCGTTGATGACCATGGCGGAGGGGAAATCTTCCCACTTGTTGTGTATTGTGAACGGCTCCTGCAGGTGTTCGGGGACGTTGAAGTCCTCGAGTCTGGTTACGGAGAAGGCGGTCTGGACGGGGACCGACTCGTCAGATGGTCGGGCGTCTTCCTCCGGTTCTCTTGTTTCCCGAGCGTCACGACGAGAAGCATCGTTTCGCCGGTATTGTGCGAGCCTTCCTCCCTTAATGAGGGTTTCGATGGCGTCCTTGAGGTGGACGCAATCTTCAATCATATGACCATGGCTCCTATGGTACTAACAATACTTGTTCTTGTCTGCTTCGGGTTTGGCGGGAGCAGGTCGGGGGCGTTTGACGCCGCCGTCCTTGAAGTTCGTGCTGGCACACTCCGCCAAAATGCGCTCACAGGAAGCTGTGAGCGGAGTGTACTCGATAAAATGCCCCGAGGGTCCTCTTTGCTCTCGGACTTCTCGGGGTCTGTCTTCTTTTCTTTTCTCCCCGGTTCGTCGAGGAGGAGCAGTTTCCTGGCGCGGGTTGCTGCTGGACCCGCGAGTCCTGGGGTCTCGGGCTCTGTTGGCCGCCTCTCTTTCCTCGTAATCCATGTACGCCCAGAACTTCTCGAGGAGGGCATCGAATGTTCTAGGTGGCTCGATGCCCACGGCCTTTCTGAATTCTGTGTCGGGGAGAAGCCCCATATCCAGCAAATATCTCTTCATGTGGTCTGCGCAGGGGACCTGTATGGATTCGCGGTTGAAGCGATTGATGAACTCTCTTAAGGTTTCATCTTGTCTCTGGATGATGGCCTCGAGAGCCGCCTCGGTCTTTAGGTGTCGCCGAGACGCTGTGAACGAACTGATGAATTGGTTCTTCAGGTTTCGCCACGAGGTGATTGATCCTGGGGCTAGGCCTTTATACCAGTCCATTGCTGCCTTTCTGAGGGTCGTGGAGAACAGTCGGCATTTGATAGGTCCCCGACGTTGTGGTAGTACAACATAGCCTCGAAACCGTCTATGTGGTCGACCGGGTCCGCGACTCCGTCGTATTCCTTCATATGTGGAGGTTTCTCCATGCCCGGGGGAATGGGCGCCTCCATGATGGCCTGCGACAGGGGACCGCGGGGGTCGTCCTCGTCACTTCGCTCTGGGGACAGGGATGGGGACCTGTCATACTGTCGGGCACGACGGTCCTGGTCGTGCTAGGCATCTCTCGAGCATGGTGCTCGTTGGTTGATTCTTCCATGCCCGTCTCCGGGGTGTCTTCTTTCTTGTCTAATGGGGGCGTGGTCACTTCCTCCGGCTTCAATGATGGGTTGCCTCTCCAAAGGGGGCCGTTTCCCTGAGGGCCGGGGCGACGGGCTTCGAGAGGTATCTCTGTAGTGTCTCCGCAGGGGAGACGAGAAATGTACCTCCGTTACTGGAGGAGGTGGAGTCTGGGGCCTCCGGTGCCTCCTCGGGGGTCTTCGATCGTCTTCAAGTGCCCTTAATCTTTCCCCTTGGGCGAAGATGAAGTAATTCGTTTGATTGATCGCTGCGAACAGCGCTCGGGTTATGGCATCTGCCCCGACAGGGACAGGGACTTCCTGGAACTGAGCAGTTCGATGGTTTGTGGGAGCTGCATTGTCTTCTTCGAGTGGCGGGGGGACCGAGGAGGAGGATGTAGTAACTCCATCGCGGTGGATTGAGGGACCGGGGGAGGTCGACACAGGGATGGTGTTATGGTCGGGGTTGCCAGTGTTATCAGGGTGTCCATTTTTATCCGCGAGGCCGTTGTTGGTGTCGACGACGCGAATGTTTTGTTCATCACGAACTTGGTCAGCCATGACGATGATAGTTGATTTGAGCTTTGGTCTTCGAGTTTTCACAAGACGGGGAAGCTAGTTTCCCACAGACAGCGCCACTGATCTTACCTTATCAGACTTGGACCGTCACGACTGGCTCCGAGCTGAAGTTTGAATGAGATGGGGGGGTACCTGCAAGGCACTCAGATGCTAAAGTGAGTGGTAGTACGAGCAGGAAAAAAGTGTGTATATGGGTAAGAGAATGAATACCTGACCCTCTTGGAACAGAGGGTATTTATAGCCCCTAGCGCTGGGCCAAGGTCCCTTCATTGGGCCGACCAGGATTGTCCCAATAAAGGAACTGCCAGGTTCTACGTGTGTAGTGGGGACCCGCACGTGGTCTCCTTCCTGGGTGCTCTGCGAGAAGTACGGACGGACGAGGACGCGGTCTTTTCGGAGTTCAGGTGATGGTGTAACGGTCATAGTCTTCCCTACGAGGAGGGTGCTCGAGCTGGACTCGAGCTGGATTGTATGTGGTCGAGGACGTTGCGTTCGCGGGCAGTGGCGGGCACGGATGTAGCTTCTGGTCGACGCGCCCCCCGTAGAGCCGTTTTGGTTTGGGCCTTCATTCTTGCTCTTGGGCCAACTCGGGCCCAGTCCAGAACAGATATCAAAACAATATTTCGAATAAGCATATAAGGAGGTTGATATCAATGATGAATATTGGTGGGAAATATAGAACCATTGTTCTAAAAGACTCTTCGATTTCCAGTGATAGATGATGGATTTCGATTTTGGATTTTTAGTGTTTAAACTATAAAGAGTTCCTTTGTGCAAATGTGCCAGAATTGGAAGTGGTCCAAGCAAATGGTTTAATTCAAATCAAAGAAAACTAGCAAAATACTTCGCTGGCACATGGTTCAAATTTCAAATAAGAGCGTCATTCTTAGAAGACGCGTGGAAGTCAGTAAACGTAAGGAGCCTGCATGCTTCGAACGTGGCATGATTTTAGAGTAGGACCGTTGGGGTCAGGATACTATAAATAGTTGTTTTTATGTTAGAATTGAAGGTGTTCATTTCGGGTACTAAAAAATCTCAAACACTCAAATTACCGTGACTTAAGGGAAACGAGTTAGAAGACAAAATGTACGTATTGAACATCATGATTCTTTATAATTTCAATACAAGTCTTTTTATATTTCTTTCACTTTTACAGTACTTTTGCTCTTAAATCTTTCGATTTCCTTTTATTTCCTTGTTTTACTTGCTTTCAAACACATTTATCTTTTTAGAAACTTCACTTTTACTTTATCCTTTTGTTCAAACACTTCATATTTCCAGAAACTGTTATATTCTCAGAAACTCCTTATCTTTACATTCAAGTATTAAATCTTAAGTCTAATTCGAAGCCTTTCCTTTGTACATTCAGTCAATTTATTTTTATAGACAATCTTAAAGATATTTCTTAAGAATCTCACATTCGACATTAACATACAATATAAATTTATCAAGATAATGGGTATGAACATAGAAATGAGTTATGACACATGTGTCCTAGGATCAATCTAGTCGATCCTGCAAGTAACCAATAATAATCAATAAATTGGAAGACTAGCGGTTGTTTACTAGAAATCACTGTAAACAAATTGGCACACCTGGTGGGACAATGTCATAATAAAAAGTTCTATCAAACCGATTAGAGAATTTTAGGATCTTCTGAGTTTGGAGCGCGTTTCGGTACATGAACCTTCGAAGCGGAAAAATAAAGAATAATAATCCACATATACCTAGAAGACAACGTACCAAAACAATGGTTAACACAACCAACCAAGATAGGGGACAAAATCCCCCACAGGGGGCTGCAACAATCGTCTCAAGTTCGATTGATGCCTCCAATACCATCCTTGTTGGCAGTTCGAATACGGTCCCGGTAAGTACATTAGAAATGCCATCAAACGTGTCCTCAATGCAAATTGTGCCACACGTAGGGAATCAACAGTATTCGACCCACACTAGGCCTCCAGGTTTCAAACCTTTGAGACCCAGAAACCCTCCGTATGGAATGCCAACTTCGTTTATGGCAGGGTTACATAATGCATCAACTTCATCCCCACTCCAAGGATCTGGTTCAGGAATGAACCATTTGGGTACAAATTCCTAGAATATAGGAAACTTCACCCAGTTGCCTACCCTTACAACTAATAGTCAGGCACCGCTTAGGCAACAGATGGATGATAGCAATCATGATATGGTAGGAATCCTAGCCCGCGAAATGAATGCTATTTTCAATCCCCTAATACAGAATATAAATAGAACAAACCAAGAAAATGCAGCCCAAATGGCCAAAATAGCATATTTTTTTGGTGCCCCTGATGCGCCTGCAAGGCGTAGGCAAAACCCAGTGGTGATTCGAAATGAAGAACCCACAATTGAACAAATTTGACCCCCTGTACAAGTGGTCGAAGAGAGAAATATTGGGGTAAGATTAAGGAACCAGGAAGTTCAGGACGAACAGCCTAGACCAATAATGATGGTGAATAGGGACCAAAATGCAGACGAAATTGTTCATAGAATTAGAAATGACAATTTAGTGGCAGAAAATAACCTCACCACCATGATCGAAAGAATAATGGCCCAGAATGGTTTAAATTCAGGATTTAGGAGGCCAAATTACACATCTCCTATTATAGACTATGTTCTGCAAACAGAATTACCCAGGGGCTTTAAAGTCCCTAAATTCACGAAATTTGCTGGAGACACGAGTGAATCAATAGTGGAACATATAGCAAGATATTTAACCGAAGCAGGAGATATAGCAAATAATGAAAATCTTAGGATAAAATACTTCCCAAGTTCTCTAACGAAGAACGCTTTCACTTGGTTCACCACCTTGCCCCCTGGATCTGTGGACACATGGCCTTATTTAGAAAGACTTTTCCATGAACAATTTTACATGGGTCAGTCTAAAATTAGTCTCAAAGAATTAGCAAGCATTAAGAGAAAATTCACGGAACCAATAGATGATTACTTGAATAGGTTCCGTTTATTCAAATCTAGATGCTTCACAGTGGTCCCAGAACATGAATTGGTCGAAATGGCTGCTGGGGGCCTAGATTATTCCATTCGAAAGAAATTGGATACACAGTATCTTAGAGATATGGCCCAACTAGCAGACAGAGTTCGTCAGGTCGAAAGGTTAAAAGCTGAAAAGGCTAGGGCTAGTAAAAATCATAAGAAAGAGAGAATAGCCTACATAGAGGCTGAAGAGGAGAACATAGATGGTTCTCAAGACCCTTATGATTTCGATCAGTTCGAAATAGATCTTGTAGAACTAAAGGAAGCACCCCCTTATGCTTGCAAAGTTCTGTTTCCTTCCAATGGAAAGGATTCTGTCGAAAGTGAAAAGAATGATAAATTCCCTAAGAAAATTTATACTTTCGATATAACTAAATGTGATGAAATATTTGATCTTCTTGTTAAAGATGGCCAGTTAATAGTTCCTCCTAACCTTAAGATTCCTCCGTTGGAATAAAGGAAGAAGAGGGGCTTTTGTAAATATCATAACTTTTTAGGCCATAAAACCTCACAATGTTTCCTTTTCAGGGATCTGATACAAAACGCAATCAAAGATGGCAAGCTGAAGTTCTCAGACAAAGGGAAGAATCCAATGAAAGTTGATACGGATCCGTTGCTGATGGCGGAGACTAACTATGCTGAACCTCTGGACATCAATGTAGTAGAAATTACTGAGAGGAAAGTTGAATCAAAAGTGGAATTCGAAGAGGATGGGGACTTCATCTTGATCAAGAACAAAAGAGAGGCTACTGATGGCCTCCCAAAGGTGCTCAAAGCAAAGATACTAAGTGACAAAAAATTAACTGAGGCCACTGAGGGTCTCAGGATGAAGTTTGAAGAAGTCAAAATTTCTGATGGTCAAATGCTGGGAGTAAATATGGTGGACTTCAAACAGCCCAACGCTGAAATGGAAGAAGTGGAACGCTGTTTGGAGAGGGAGAGAGAGCAAAGAAGAGAGAACTTACCTAGAAAAGACGCGAGTTTGCGCGAATACCTCTTCCACTGTCATAAGAAAAACCAGGATAAGTTGTTGTGCCCAAGGTGCAACATCATCTGCAACCCCAGAATTGCTGCTGAGTTCGAAAGGGCCCAGCGCGAACGAACAGGGGTCAACTGGAGGCAAGACAACCAACTGTACAAAGTCTATCCAAAAGCTGATGAAAGTCTGCTCGAATTCTTGGTTCATTGCCACAAGATTGGAACATAGTGTTTAATATGTCCCAGATGTGCAGCGTTGTATGATAAAGAAATGGTTGAAGCGTTCGAGAAAATTCCGTTTGCATCAGGCTGGGGGAACCAAGGTAGAATGCCTTCGAATCCTGTTAACACTGGCAGAAATATGCCAAAGAGGCCAGATAGCCCTTACCCCAGGGGAGCAAAGAAAGTTTCCTTTAAACTACCTGCAGAAATCTCCACTGACAGATGGTTGCAGGTGAAGGCTGATAAGGGAAAAGGGAAGTGGCACAGTTATGACCAAGGAGGCAGGACTGTGATGGCTTGCAGGAAGCAATTCAATTCAAATAGGAGGGAAGAAATAAGACTGGATAATTACAAAGACAAAAATCCAATGTCTCGCTCTCAATGGCGCAGACACCGGAGAAACAAAAAAAGCTGAAAGGGATTCGAAGCCTATGGGGATAGGAGAATCTAGTACCAATAACCCAACATCAGTGAACCAGACTGGGGGAAAACCCCCAGTGTCCAGGAAAATTTTTTCACCAAAGAAAGACACTGAAGAAAATAAGACTCAGAAGGAGGCTGCAAACGAAGAGGACTTGATGACTGATGACTTCGAATCGAAGGGGGAATCCTTCTTTAATGCAAACTGCAATGTAGTTTCGGTGCTGCCTTGTGAGTACAATTAGGATACAAAGGTTTATGCTGGTGAGGAGACTGACGAGGACGAAATGGCCAGACATAGGCCAATGTGTTATTATGTGATGAACAATGGAGCGGTCGAAGAGCAAAACGCTTTCTTCGAAAAGCCAGACGAAGGAATGAAGAAGATGAAGTGCTTTTATAGCCTTCCTCAACGGTTTAAAGGTTTTTGACCTTTGAAAAAAGGTGGGATACGTGTAACTCCCTCATTGGAAAGAGAAAAAGGTGGATTTTTTGAACTTCCTAGGGAAGTGATGTTTTGCTGCTAATTATTAGCTATAACTGCTGTGATTGCACGTTTAGGTATGATGATTAGACGTTTTGCAGAAAGTTGGACACTTACTCTGCCATCGTGTGCAGTATTGTCATCATGAGTTTTGATATTCTCGAAATTGCATGGATAATTCAAAAACAAGTATTTCTTTATATCTATTGAAATACATGTTCTTGAGGGGCAATTTGTTAGCTGGCAATTTCGAATAAAGAATAATTGGATATCAAAACAATATTTCGAATAAGCATATAAGGAGGTTGATATCAATGATGAATATTGGTGGGAAATATAGAACCATTGTTCTAAAGGACTATTCGATTTCCAGTGATAGATGATGGATTTCGATTTGGGATTTTTAGTATTTAAAATATAAAGAGTTCCTTTGTGCAAATGTGCCAGAATTGGAAGTGGTCCAGGCAAATGGTTTAATTCGAATCGAAGAAAACTAGCAAAATACTTCGCTGGCACAGGGTTCGAATTTCAAATAAGAGCGCCATTCTTAGAAGACTCGTGGAAGTCAGTAAACGTAAGAAGCCTGCATGCTTCGAACGTGGCATGATTTTAGAGTAGGACCGTTAGGGTCAGGATACTATAAATAGGTGTTTTTATGTTAGAATTGGGGTGTTCATTTCGTGTACTAAAAAATCTCAAACACTCAAATTACCGTGACTTAAGGGAAACGAGTTAGAAGACAAAATGTACGTATTGAACATCATGATTCTTTATAATTTCAATACAAGTCTTTTTATATTTCTTTCACTTTTACAGTACTTTTGCTCTTAAATCTTTCGATTTACTTTTATTTCCTTGTTTTACTTGCTTTCAAACACATTTATCTCTTTAGAAACTTCACTTTTACTTTATCCTTTTGTTCAAACACTTCATATTTTCAGAAACTGTTATATTCTCAGAAACTCCTTATCTTTACATTCAAGTATTAAATCTTAAGTCTAATTCGAAGCTTTTCCTTTGTACATTCAGTCAGTTTATTTCTATAGACAATCTTAGAGATGTTTCTTAAGAATCTCACATTCGACATTAACATACAATATATATTCATCAAGATAATGGGTATGAACATAGAAATGAGTTATGACACATGTGTCCTAGGATCAATCTAGTCGATCCTGCAAGTAACCAATAATAATTAATAAATTAGAAGACTAGCGGTTGTTTACTAGAAATCACTGTAAACAATCCTTCAACACTCTATCGGGTGTTGTGTTCTCATGATCTAGCAAAACCTCTTCTTATTCATTCCATTAAGTTGCATCTACAAACTCAGAGCCAATTGAGCTAACATCTTCAGTATCTTTATTTATACAGTTATCAAAGAAACGAAACAAAAAAGCTCTCTTCATCGTTCCAATAATTATTAATGGAAAATTTCTTTATCCACTCTTATGTGTTGAAATAAACCTCTGAAAAACCCAAAATACCTTTCGTATATGCATATCTGAACGCACCATAAAGTGTGTTTCAGGTATGCATCTCCGAAATCACCCTAAAGACATTAGAATAAGTGTTTCAGAGATGCATATCCGAAACACTGGACAAAAACTTGTTTGTGCTATTTATTTAAAAGATCAATGCAGGTACCTAATAAACACAAAATTTGATACGTAATTCTGTTAAAACGTTAATAAAAACGCAAATGGTAAATAATACAAACATAATAATGAATTATTCAAAAAATACTGAAATATAATACATAAATTGTTCAAAAAGTACGGAATGTCAAATGATTACATCGATAGATAAAAAAAATAGCATGTCCTACTGGATATGTCTAATCCTAACCCATCTCATGCCTCATGTATCCAGCTGCACTCGATGTCTCCTTGATCGTCCTATATACGATGGCCACTGCCTCAGAACCGCCCCTCTCAATGATCCCTAAGTCCAAAGCTTCCTACCCAATCAAGTGTATCTGCTGACAGATCGGCAAGACATCAGTGGCATGGTCATCCTGGTCCTGCTGGTTCTCTAAGATCTCCTTATGAGCTGGCCTAGATGGATGTTCAAGAGCATCTGATGTCATGATAGGGTGTGACACTATATAGAACCATGCCACGTATCCATCTATATAATGCCAACGGCTAGATGCCTGCATCATCTGATACTCCTCTGGCACCATATGATTCTCTCAATCTTGAAAGATGTCATTGAGATCCCAATGGACAATAGTGTCGGGAGCAGCCTGAAAAGGAGATATGGGTATGATCTGCACATAGCCAAACTCTCAGATGCATCGCTCTAAAAGATACCTGACCATAATGTTACTCCCATATGCAAGCCACTCTGAGTATAATGAGATGGGGTCGAATGGGTCAATCTCCATGTGATCCTTGAATGACGTCTAGATGATGTCATCATGATTAGTCCGATCAAGATACATCCTGATTGGCGACACAAAATGATTCCCTCTGTGGATGATATACATGGAAGCCCTCGACATGTCCTCACCATAGTGCAAATCAAGCTCGAAATGATGAATATGGTGGAAGTGAGAGATGATCCATCCCTGAAAAATGAATAAGAGCCATGTAAGAATAAATCATTAATAGTAAATTAAATTTAATAGTCAGAATGAAAAGGAGTGTGCAAGGTCTGTGAGTTGACTCATTCTCCAGTTTGAAGCTTTATTCAGCTCTTGGTATAGGTATACCAAACAGGCATCCCCCAGTTCCACTTCCTAACTATATCCAAATACATAAAGTACTGGAGGTATGTCACATCCACGTAGGTTGAACTTTTTCCATAAAAATGGACGTGCCAACTAAGAACATGAGGTAACACCGTAAAGCACACTCGCGGTAGTACTGAACAAAGATATCATTGGCATCACTCTTGAAAGATTCTTACGTAACCATGTGCTCTTCATATAGGGTCTTCGGGAAAAAGAACTTGGCATGAGCCCCATTAGTTAAGGAACAATTCTCTTCTCCCTTTTTTGGTTGAGCTCCCAGATAGTCGACCATCCATTCAACTGCATCAACATGTTGGATCCGAGAGCGGTTAAGTAACCTCCATCTGATAGGAAGGTGTAGCAGGCATGCGACATCATCATGTATGATCGTCATCTCCTCAACAGGAAAGTGGAAATACGACATCTCCTTGTGCCATTTCTCGACAAATTCCCCTGCATGTCATGGCTAATAGTAACGTAACCGGAACAACAAAGTCCAGAAATTTCAGAGCAAAGAATTATCTTCCTTAACCTAACCTCTCTAGGATGACGTAAATCAAATATTTTTTGTGTTTGGTTCACAAACTTTACTGGTATCCGTTCCTATAAAAATACATATTAATCTCAATGTTACCATATTTGTGCGTAAATCATTTAAATAAAAAAGTGTAACAAAAAATATACCTATGCATCCCGAACATGTAGATAGGCATGATCATTATAATAGATCAAGAGGGAGGTGTCATAGAGCCCTCATGGATACTATGGGTTTGCTTGCTCCATTGTTGCACATAGTCGTGCAACCAATGTATTATAGGCAACATGTGCATGAGCATCAACCTCCTCGGATTCATGTGCCTGAACATCAACCTCATTGGGTTCCTGCTCATTATTCCAAGACGAGGACGCGTGAGATAGGCGACTCCTCGAAGAAAAAGTGGATCCTTCTGCCACTTCCTTCCGTGGTACCCTACCTCGTCCTCAAGTTTTTGTAAACTACCTAGCTCTCTCACGTTGAGTGGAGGCAGTATGGCTTGATCTACCATGTCTCAATTTGTTGTTCAGGTTCGCAACCATTTTCCTGGAAAAAAATAATTATTACTCAAAGGGAAGGAACAAGTTTCAAAAAAAAAATCCAGACATAGTTTTGGATGTTCATATCGGAAACTTCTCAAATGGGTTTTTGCATATGCACATCCAAAAACACATGCGATAGACATTTTCGAGCAGTTGAGGTTTCTTACCCTGAATCACCCAAAAACTTCATGTTCAAACCCAAACAACAACATTTAACAAGTTATACTTCAACCTACTAAATTTACATGATTCTAAATAACCTATTATACACATGCAAAGTATAACAATGGATTTAGAAAAACTTACTCAAATTCAGAGCTTTGGAGAGTTATTAAAATGAGCTTTGGTTCTTGAAAGTTTCAGAGAATTTTGCTCAGATACTTCAGTAACTTGCTCAAAGTTTGGAAAGGAGATATTTTGAATGTTTATGTTTGGAAAAGAGAAGCTTCACTAACAATGGTTTTATTTTTGCGCTGCAATATATATTTAAAACATTTTGGATATGCACATTTGAATACTCCTCTGAACTTAAATTACGCGGTTGATTTAGAGATGCACATGCAAATCCCCTCTAATCTTGACAAAAAGGTTGTTTCAGACATGCATATTTGAATACCCCATTTAAATATGTAATATGGTGAACTCGAATATGCATATCCGAATTCTGGGGTATTTTATATTTTTCGCCAAGGGCTTCTAAGAAGGCATAGGGATGCGTTAAGAAATTCTCTTATTAATGCCAACAAATTTTTCATTTTTGTTAGAGCTATATCTCAACACAAAATAGCTCATTTTGCTTATTTACTTGGTTTTAGTATTAGTTCTTTGCCTTTTCTTTATTTGGGAGTCCCCATTTTTAGAGGTAAGCCTAAAGTTTATACTCTTCAACTTATTATGAATAGAATTAGAGCCAAATTGTCAGCTTGGAAAGCATATTTACTTTCAATTGTAGGAAGAATGTAATTAGTTAAATCAATTGTTCTTATCATGACCTAACATACTATTGCATCTTATCATTGGCCTTCTAGTTTGATCAAATCCTTAGAGAATATAAGTAGAAACATCATTTAGAGTAGAGATGTTAACAAAAGAAAATTTGTAATGGTAGCTTGGAACAAAGTGTGTAAACATACCACTCAAGGTGGCCTTGGACTAAGGTCTATTTCTCAAATTAATAAGGGGCTAGCTTGAAGCTCCATTGGGATTTCATGAATTCTTCAGAAGACAAGGCTTTACTCTTGAAAAGTAGAGTTTTAAGGGAAAAAATGTACTATTTCTTACCACATTTCACCACCCATCTAAAGTAGTATTAAAGATTCCCATTATGAGCTTACAAAAATTCTTCTTGGCTTCTTGGTAGAGGAGATTGCATTAATTTATGACTATATGAATGGTGTGGTCTTCCTTTGGTTCACACTCTTCAAATTACTTCTCATTTGTATTATCAACTTTTGGCAAAGGTTGAAGACTTTATAGTAAACAACAATTGGTATTTTCCTAATTCTGTCATAGCGAGTTTTCCTACCTTAAGCAACATTGTCTCCAAAATTTCCATTCCTCTTGACTCTAAGGCTGACACTTTGGTGTGGAAAAATTATGTTTATGGCATCCTCACTTTTAGAGATGCTTACTTATCTCAAGGTGAAGTTGCTTAAAATTTTGGGCAAATATTATTTGGTGTATGGACATACCTCTTTCAAAATCCTTGTTGTCTTGGAGACTTATTCATGATAAGCTCCCAATAGACAATAAGCTGGCGGGCAAAGGTATTCAAAATTTCTTTATGTGTACTATTTGATGTAAACATCAAGAAACTGCTCAACACTTATTTTTTGATCACCCTTACTCTTTAAATATATGGTCTTGGCTTAGCTTCATCATTCACATGAACCTTTATTTTTCCGTTTTAGGTATCTGAAACATTTGCTTTAGAGGTTGGTCGGCACATTGTCAAATTGTAGTCATAGCCTCTATTATCAATGTTATAGATAGCATTTGGTATGCTAGGAATCAAAAGAGGTTTAACAACAAACCTATTCACTGGAGATCTATTATAAACCTGGTTATATCCAAAACTGCTTTAACTGTAAATAACTCTCGAAAAACTACATTCGTTTCCATGTTAAAATTTGCAAATTTTAATGCCTTTTGTGTCAATATTCACCCTCTAGAGCTTATACTACAATAAAAGTTCTTTGACAATATCTCATATTTTAATGGATTAAATGTAATATTGATGGAGCAACTAAAGGTTATCCTGGATTTGCAGCTCGCGATAGTTTATATAGAGATAACTCTGGTGATTTTATTGGTGGTTTTGCAGATAACTTAGGAATCGCCTCTTCTATCTTTGCTGAACTGATGGTGGCAATTCATGCTATCGAGATTGCTCAAGCCAAAGGCTAGTCCAATATTTGACTAGAGACTGACTCCAAACTTATCCTATTAGACTTCAATTCATCTTCTATTGTTCTTTGGCAACTAAGCAAGCGCTGGCAGAATTGTATTTTAGTCACAACGAGTATAAATTTTTTTAATCACTCAGTTATATAGAAAAGGAAACACATGTGCTGACAATTTGGCTAATCTTGATCTTAGTTTAGATGTTTTTTGTTGATGGAATGCACCTCCACCCCAAATTGCCTCTAATCTTTATTGTAACAAACTTCACAATACGAAGCTTAGATTTAGGTAAGATGGATTCATGTTGTTTGTCCCCCTCTTTTGTTTTCCTTTTTACTTCACTTATATATTTTTGAGTTGCAGACTTCTATATGCCAATTTAATAAAAAATAATAATAAAATAGAAATTTTTATCTTCAAAATATAAAATAAATAAATATTTTTTTAATCTAATTATTCAATAAATAAAAGTGTATATATTAAAAGTGAATAAGCAAATTATTGCAAATTCAAATATACTTTTTGCAATAAATATCTTGCACGACTACCAACCAATTTAAAAAGAAAAATTAATTTTATTTATAATTTTTTTTAAAAATTATATTAATATGGTTCTTTTCGATCTCATCAGTACAAAACTTAAGAAAACAACTTATTTATTTATTATAAAAAAGACAAATTAGTTTTATTTATAAAAAAAAACTAAAATTATATTAATGTGGTTCTTTTCTATCTCATTATTACAAAACTTAAGAAAACAATTTATTTATTTATTATAAAAAATTTGATTTAAATGCATTTTAAATTTTTTGATTTTAACTATTTTACTGTTTTAGTCAATATTAAAAAAATTAGTATTTTGAATCTCTTATTTAATTATTTCTTGATTTTTTTATTCCTTTCTATTTTGATTATTAGACAATTTTATTTAATACATGATACTGAGGTGTCAATATTACTGTAGTCCCAAATCTCATGTTAGATATTTAAATTAAAATTTAATTTAATAAATCATATAATAATATTTGCTATTATATTAGAAATTTAAAATACCATAAATAAGATAATTATTTATTTTTTACATAATTATTTTAAAACTAATTAATTACAAGAGTAAAAAAAAATATTTGACGAAAGTAGATTTTGAACCCTTGATATTTAAAAGGATGGACTTTTGTCTTTGTTATTTTTGCAAAATTGCTTTCTATTTTTTTGTTTTATATGGAAAGAAAATAATTCATTAAAAATATGAAACAAAACTATGATGGTGTATAGAAAGGGATTTTTTTTTTGTACATTTTTATTGGGATGGGAAAAACCCTTGAATTTTTGAAAATATTTTTCAAAAGTGTATTTTCGAACGCATTTCAAATTTAGGTGATTCGAACATGCATTTTCTAACACACCCAAATTGATATTTTGGGATAAATTAAGAAATGTACTTCCAAAAATACTATGTATCTAGTAAAACGTTAAATTTAAACAAACAAGTATATTTTCGTAAGTGCATTTTCGAAAATATGCGAGTTATATCACCAACTCCATGAACTATTTCATTGTGATCATTTTCTACTCAAAACCCAAAATCTTACCAAATACTCAATCAATTTTCCGTCTTCAAAAGAAGTTTCAAGTGGTTTATCATGCAAAAGAGAGCATAGAAAGTTGTAATTTAAGGTAAAAATTCCTCATTTTATCTCTAAATTCATTGCGTTGAAGTTGTCTTAGGACCACATTGCTCCAAAACTTTTATAAATAGGATGTCCTAAACCTATTCTTCAACCTCATATACCATAAATCAGATATCGCACATCACAAATTAGATATGACACAAACATATCTCCACCTTGCTTTTGTCTACTTCAATAGTGTGATATAACCATTTAATTTTAGGTTCTACAAGGATACGCCTTTTGCCGAACCAATTACCACACTCAACTATCTCTTGCAATATCCAGAAAATTGAAGTGTAGTCAAGGTCGAATATTATTCACCATCACTTGACACTAATGAAAATGTCAAGTTCACCAAGTTTGAGTTGAAGACGGATGACGATTTGCAGGTTATGTGGAATACTTTTCGCCAATACTCTACTAAGGGTTAGATTGAGTTGGATGCAAAAATCCAGATATCCGCTCAAGATGTTATCAAAATATTGTGAAGTCCTCAGTTACCCATTTATAGCAATATGTAATATTAAATTTATGTTTGAATATCTATGTAATTTCGAATTTCAATATTTAATTTATGTTATTGTTTATGTAATATCCATGTAATATCAATGTTTCAGCTTATATGTTACATCTATGTTTCAAGGTTTTTGTTTTGGTATCTTTATGTTTCAATGACAATGTTTCAATGTTTCTATTTTTTTATATCAGGCAGCATTTATTTCGGAAATGTACTTCTGAAATAGTTTATTAGGTTTATTCGGAAATACATCTCTGAATTTATCCCAAAAAAGGATTTTCCGTAACTTCGGAAACTCATCTCTGAAATCACCCCAGAAAAATGAAATATGGTGTGTTCGAAAATACATTTTTAAGTTCTGAGGGTAAAAATGGAATTTCTCCAGAGGTAGCAAAGAAGATGTAAGAGTGTACAGAGAAATTCTCGTATAAAAAATGAATGTTTTGAGCCCAAAAAATTTAGTCCATTCATATAAAAGGTTGAGGGTTCAATTTTTTTTGTTGATAAACTAAAAAACCATACAGCCAACTCGATCACAAAGGGTCCAAGCAAACAAAAAAAATCAACATGTCAAACCTAAAAGAAACTAAGGTAACATAAGCTTCCCTATGTGATGCCTAATTTTTGGTTTGATCCAAACCCTATGCACAATGATGTCTATAATGTATTGAATTATGGAAGAGCTACCATAGATGGTTTCAACTGCCTAACTTTGTTGCCAAAATAAATAGAATTTTTAAATTTCCAACATTCATAGATAATTTCAGCTGCTGCATGTAAAACCCGTTATTTAATTAATTATATTTGAATTATTCGTTGAAGTTGTGAGATGTTGCTTTATGTTGCTAAGTTGTTATTTAGTTGATTAATTAGTTGGATAATAATAATAGTAATACTAGAATTAGTAGAATAATAGAATAATTATGTTTGGCCTATTTTAATGGTTGGAAGTAGTAATATAGGGGGTGTATTGTTAATCCCATTAAGAATAATGATAATGTGAGGTTCTATTTAAACAAAGGAATAAGGTTAATTGAGAAGTTGTTGGAAAAATTGGTCGTGAGAAGTGTAGAGGAAAGGAATAAAGAGAAGAGCAAAGCAAGGTTCTGGTTGAAGTGTGTCGAGAAACCTTCAATCCAAGGTAATAGTGAGGTTCTGATCTTATAATATGACTAATGATGAATACTATATAGGGGTTGGTCATGGGTATAATTGTTGTGCGTTGATTGTTCTGGGCCTGTTCTTTAAAGTTTCTTATCTTTATGTTGTGTTCGTTTAGGAATCTTATGGATGATCGTCTTGTACAATTGATGAATCAGTTAATAGGAGATATAGTTGCCTCGTTGTTATGTTTTTCCGTGCGGTTGGTCAGAACTTAATGGTCAAAGAGAATACTGTAAGGCTAGGTTAATGTTTATCACAGACTGGACGAAATCTATGCAAAAATGTGAAGACGTGTCGTGCCAAGGAGCACAGATGTTAGGTGTCGAGCGACATAAGGCTGCAAGATGTACCGAGGAGTACATATGTCAGGTGTCGAGTGGCATAAGGCTTCAAGGTGCGCTGAGGGGAATAGGTAGTTGTGTCGAGCGATACAAGGCTGCACAATGTGTCGAGATGTATGATGTGTGTTGGCCGGTACAGAGGCATGAAGGGAAGGTACCGAGCAGCATGAACACTGTTGAGGAGCACGTGTCGTTATTAACTTGTTCCTGTGTAGACTATTTAGTCATTTAATTTAGTTTAGTAATCTCAGTATAATAATTAGAATTCTTAAGATATTCTATCCCTATATGATTAAGGAATTCTAGAAAATATAAGTTAGTAGTAAGAGAGATAATGTAATTAATAATTGACTAGTAGTAAACTGTATACTTTGTTGTAATTTGAGAATTTGCAAGTGATGATGAATTTTGTTAAGATGCCTCTAATTATTAGCAGATATTAAGTTGTAGGTTTATGGTCAATGTTGAATTGTGTTGAGTTGTTGTTGAATTATTGTTGTTGTTACTACATTCATATTGTTGTCACATACATAGCATATCAAGTTGGGACCTCATGCTCGGTAAGCTGGCATGGATTGGGAAATATAAAGTTAAAGGATTATACCTTGTTGACGCCTCTATTAATTGACAAATTATTAAGTTGGGAGTTTTGCTCCGTTGGTACCACATGCATGTGCATAAAAACAAGTTGCATTTTATGTTGCATCATAAGTTGTTGTATGGATGAATTAATTGTGTTAAATGTTGTTAAAGAGTTGCGAAGTGGCGATTTTGTATGAACTGATTCTAATATACTATTTATCATGTGTTCTATTATATTGTTCGATATCTCACCCCTTCTGTTTGAATGTCATCCCATGTTGGTAACATGTAGGTAATCTAGAGTGAAGATTGTTTACCTTCAGTGGTTCGAGTCGGTGTCGTTGCTCTGACACATAACACTCGGGGGGGGGGGGGGGGGGGGGGATGAACGTTTGTTGCCTTATTGTTGATTTTACTTCCGTGCTGAATGCTGAATTTTAAGTTGTTTTCGTTAAGTACTTGTTGTTTTGAAGTTGTTTTCAGTTGGACAAAGATGTTATGTCATTTGAGTTGAAAATTGTGATTATGCTACTTAATTATGAAATTTGTTTTATTTTTAAAGACTAAACATGTTTTTATCGGTTCCTCCAAATTTTATGTGTTATGTATCTGAACTATAGGCGATTAAATGTCGTTGTTTCTTAGTTGAAAATGTAGCATTCCATTTGTTTGTTGGAAATTTTGTAACTCTGATTTTATATAATTTGTTGGGTAGAAATGGGGTGTTACACTGCACACCTCAAAACCTTTGATTTCCACCCCTTATGTTTACAATTTTCTATAAGCCAAGTAAGTTCAACATGCCAATCTTCTGGACTGTGAATAACTTGAAACCAATCCAGCACATAAATCCAATTTTTTTTCATTTCTTCACATGCGAATAATAGGTGCTGCAAGGTATCTTGGTTCCTACAAAAGCTGTAAATATTTGTGTTGATCATGCCAAATGTCTTCAGCCGTTCTTTTGTTACAAGCCTGTTTTGCCAACCCAACTAAAGTGTAACTAAGGCTCTAGGTCTTGCAGTGTTCCCCTGTAAAATCTTCCACCAAGTCACTTCTTGGTATTGATTTTTCATATCACAATACATCTTTCTAGTATGGAATGAAGGTTGATTTAGCATATTGTGTCAGGCCCGATGTTGATAAGATATTTGTCTTTGTTTGAGCACTTGGCCCATGCGGCGTTGAAGAACTTGGCCCCATAGCCATCAACACCTGGAGCTATTATGTCACAGATCCCTTTGAGAGATTTAAGAATTTCATCATCAATCACATGGTGATTAAGAAAGTTACACTGCTCATTGGTAAATTGCGAGCCATGCCTCATAACTTAAATATCAATATGCTTTAAACTATTAACAACATACCCTACCAGATTACCATACAATATTAGAATTTCTGCCTCCATCTCCTCTAGATTGGTTAACACAACCCAATCTTCCTTTTGCAAACTAACCATCTAGGCGTGATTTTCAGTTTACTTTTCAGAGAGGTATGAAAAATAAGCATTGTTGATGTCTTTATACCTTAACCACTCAATTTTTGCTCTTTGCCTTAAAATTTATTCCTCAATATTACACAACTTCAATACATTCATAATGCACTCTTTAGTATTTTCTATCAACATAAGGTTCATTCTATCAAGCAAAAGACTCATTTGAGCTTTCTTTGGATCTTCTATAGATTTCTCAATTTGATACTTGATCCCATAAAAAGGTTTTCTTTTCTCCCTTATCACTTGTTGCACTATTTGAATTTTCTTCCATAAGACATATATAACACTCCCTATTAAAGGTTGTTTCTAGTTAGTATTCCTTGAATCTAGGAAACCTTCAGTTGGAGTAACAATATTTTGGAATTTAAAGTAGCTCCTCATGATATTCCTTTGTTCGTGCCCTTGTAAACAAATAAGAGCATAGTTTGATACACTAGGCTCCATCATAAACAATGTTGTGTTAACATTCTGCTGATGCCACTTTGGGTTGGCTATCACCCTATAAATTCTAGAGTATATAGCACCATGTGTCTGCTTGTTGGGCCAGGTAAATTAATCACCATTGCTCTCTTTAGCAAATAATACAGTTTTCTCCATCATATCGACTAGATCAATATATTCAACCTCATGAACAACATTGCCCCTAGTTTTGTCTAGAATTTGAAGAACGTTGTTAAAATACCCCTCAAGAACCAAACACCATTTACTTGGGAACGAATTTGTTCAATATCTTTCCATAAAATTTTCATATTCTCCATGATATGAAAAACATAGATAACACCAAGCCTTAAACACTTCATCTAAAGAATAAACTCCATAATGCACAAATTGTGTAGTGCATGAACTACAAAAAACCTTTATTTTAGGCTTATCTCAAAGGATCCAAATCCTACCATTATCATGCTCTGAATAATTATAAAAAATAGACCATCTATGACCTAATTAATTTCTAACAATATCTGATTTAGAATACTTAACTCAAGTTTCCAAAAGAATAGCTATGTATGAATTCATACTATTGAGATGAGATCCAATCTTTATGCACTTTCTCACATTATTAATCTCCCTAACGTTCCATGCTATCATCATTATCCTATGACATTGGCCACTAATGGATCATTCCAAATCCTTAGTGGTTCAAATCCATTATGACAAGGTATTTTCTCCTCATTAATCTTGTTTTCCCGCATCACCATTTTGCCTTTATTCTTCCTGTTATTTGTTGCTTATGTCCATGATGGAATAGTTGGCTCATCTAGAGGTGAAGGTATCTTATTTTCCTCATCATAAGAGTAGTTGGTTGTTCTTCTTTAGCACACCATTATTTGACAATTTTTGAATTCTCCTTAGTGCACTAATGACTAACTTTCTGACATATATCACAATATCTAGGTTTCCATTCATATTCGATGTATTGTTTGAGCTTCCTTCCATCAATATACTTGATTATAATTATTTCCTTTTGCTTATGGGTTACATAAATCTCTACCAGGATACGAGCATAGGACACCCTTAATTTGTTGGTTGTGCATTCATCTGTGAATAATGGCTTCCTCAGGGTGCTTCTTATCTTTCCCAACTTTTGGATCCCCAGAGGTACAATGGGAGGTTAGAGAGTTTCACTCACACTGGAACTGTACAGATCACGTCCCTTTTGAAATTTAACGTAGGGCTCAATTCCTTTAAGATCATAGGCGTATTCTATATTGTGTATGGCCCCCGTGTAAGAAACAAATCCTTGGCTTTGAATGACCTAGGTTTCATCAAGAAATATCCCTCTTCATGGTAGAACAATTCAAGTAACTGGACGAAGTTCCAAGCTCTCATCATATAGTGTTTTATCGTATTCATGCCCAAATCATTATCTAGAGCATACATAAAAAGCGATGATTCCATGAACTCGACTTCATATTTCTCATTAATTTCTTCAATCTCAACTTCAATTTCACCCTTCACAATTTTGGGAGCACATAATTCAATCGCCATACCATTAACAGGGATGCGGTTTCCACTAATGATATCAACCCATAATTTCTTCCCTGACTCTCTAGTTCATTGCTTGTGTTGTTCTCCATGACCATTAAAGGATTAACTTCTAGGGTTTTCGAAATCAGTTCCTCTTCAACACTTTCCTCAGATTTCTCCTTGCTATCTTTGGTACCTGCAACTCCATTACGTTCTGCCAATTTCACCTCTGGAGCAAGTGGTTGGACTGATGGCGACGAAACCTTCTTATATTATTCTTACTCATCACAATTTCTCCAATTACATGCCAACAACAACGTCTTTTCCATATTGCAATATATTATGCAGTACATTCATACATCTTTCGTACAACACCATCACGTTTAATCACAACAATATGCATCACACTTCATATAACATTAACACACAGGACATAAGCCTTTACCAAGATAATCATCATAAGATAGAAAATATCACATTACATTGACACCAAAATTATCATGATTAATTTCACGACTACAACGATTCATCATTAAAATAGAACCATCCCAATTAATCTACAACAACTGACACTGACACCCAAGTCACAAGACTTCAACCCAAAAATAATTCACCTACTGCTATCAAAATTATTATCATATTGTAGAAATTTTTTTTAGCTTTTCAACGGTCCAAACGGTGCGTAAAACGGACACCCGAGACAAAAGTTATGATTTTTCAAAGTTTTTAAAAAATGACGTCAATAACAGTGATAACCGGTTACCCAGTTATGGTAACCGATTAATGCAAGACAGTGACCTATTATTTTCAAAACACAACAGCGATAACCTGTTATCCACATATGGTAACCGATTACCCATCGCAAACAGACCCAAAAATTTAATTTTTCTACTACGAAATCTCATTTTCTTCACTAAAAAACCTCTTTTTATGAAAGATCAAACACATATATTATTTCAAGTCGTCAACGCACATCATATACCACAATTCTAACGCAAACGATACATCAATTTCATCAATCACAAACAATTGTAACAACAATTTAACAATTAATCTACGCCTAAAACCCTACATTCAAACCTTCATCTACTCACAATTATACCACCTATTAGAGAATCAGAACCCCACCATTACCTTAGGTTTGACGATTATAAGCTCTCTACCAGAGATTCTCCGTCCTAACTTATATGCTCTTCTCTTCATTCTTCTCTTCTCACTTCTACGCTTCTCTTCTGTTTTTCACGTTCAAACTCTATTCTCTCTATTCTCACCTCTTATAATCAAATAATAATATAACTATACTAATTAAATTATTATTATAAAATAATAATAATAATAATAATAATAATAATAATAATAATATAATAATAATAATAGTAATAATTCATATTACACTACACACCCCCATGTCTCTACACATTTAGCCAAATACTCCCATAACCTCAACTTTTATAATTCTAAAGAATCTAGTCCCCAACAAGCCGTCATACTACATCATAAAATCGATCAAATCATATAATTTCACCGAATTATCTTATTATTTAATTAAAAATAATTCTAATTAAATCAGACTGTTATAATTAACGATCCTCAAGTGGGAGTGAGAGAATCAGTTTTGTCACTATTCCATAAAATTTTAAAATGTATAGAGATACATTGCTTTACAATACTTATAAGGTTACAAAGGAAGTTAAGTTCTTGTCCACTAGACACTCTTTAACAAAGTTCTAGTTAAAATAGTCATAAGATTTTTTCAAGATCAATCTTATGGACAAAAACATTGTTTTACCTATGATCTTAGCCATGAAGCGGACCATTTTTTGAGGTGTGTTTGTTTCAAGTTATTAACTTATATTTTTTGGAATTATTTTCCTTAGATTCATATTTTTTGGAATAATATTCCAACTTATATGTTTGGATAAAAATAAACTTTCCTAGAAATGTTTACAAATTTGTTTAATTTAAAAATTATGAAAAATAAAAATAGTAATAATTTGTGAGTAGAAGTGGGAAGTTAGTGGTAGTTGGATTTATTTCGTTGGATTCACACCCTTTAACCATGAAAATAAAAATAGAAAAATCATGTGTAAATAAGATTCTTGGGAATGAAATATGTCTTGGAATAATTTTTTTAAACTTGAATTAAACATGAGAATATTGCATTCTCATGACCATATTCCTTAGAATATTTTTTACAACCTTAAAACAAAAACAGCCTTGAGTAACAATAATATGATGGATGGTATGTCCATGTATAAACCTTGATTGATAAGGATAAATTAAGCACTAAAGAAAATGTTGTATTCTAAGGTTAGATATGTTTAAAGTCTCTTAAAAGTTTGATATTTTCACTTTTCGTCATTTAAAAAAATTTCGTTATAAAATCGTCATTCTAAAGTTAAGAATTTTAACTTTTGATCTCTCCTATAACTTAGCGACGATATTTACAATTTAACTACTGAATTAACGACAGTTTACTACTTAATAACAATATTAGCGACAATTTTAATAGAAATAATCAAAAGTTAAAATTCCTAACTTTATAAAGACGATTTTTTAACAAAATTTTTTAGAAGAACGAAAAATAAAAATAAATCTAATTTTAGAGACAAAAATTGAGACAAAAACTCTAGTTCGTCCACATTTGGAATGATCAAATGCATAGTGTTGTTAACAGAAGAAATGAGAGAAGTATTAGACCAAGACTTACTCACATACTAGTAAAGAGATTCTATAACAGTGTCTCATCGCGATTTGAAAAAAGTCTGGATAGCCATTATCTCTTGGAGCTTTGAGGGGCCTAATTTCAAAAAAAGGAAATTTTTTATTTCTTTTTACATTCAACAAAACTCAAATTTTCAATATACTTTAAAAAGTCAAAATTTTGTTACAATAAAGAATGGAGACATCATGTAGTTTGTAAGTAGAATTTATTTTCTTATAATTTTTAGTGCCTACATTTCTAAAAACTAACAAGTAAGCTCCCTCAAAGTACATGTTGTAATTAAAGTATTGATTTTTTTAGTTATTAATCAATTATTTTACAAATACTCGTGCCAACAAATTTTATGATACTAAGTATACAATATTCCAATCAAACTAACCTCAATTTATTGAAAATAACAATAGTTCATGCAGTATAACTTGTAAACACCCTTTAAATGGAACATGCACAATTGACTTGTAGATAAAAGACAACGTATGTTTCCATGAACTGTAATAATCTTAATATACATAAAACATTGTAGACAACATCCTCGGAATAATCAAATAAAGAAGGTCCATATTTTTATTTTGGTACATAAAGTCCCATATTTAAAAAAAAATTATACCCCTCTGGTCTAAATAATTACTACAGAGCTGCAGCTTTCCAGAACTGAAATGACTTCCTTTGCTGAAACCAAAAGCAACAGATTTATGCATCAATAAAATAAGTCAATATGAGTTAAAAGCACTATTGCTTCAATAAATTAATACTATTAATAATAAGAATAGAAATGCTCATCACATAGTTTTTTCAAACAATTACCTCAGCAATAGGCATCTTCTCTCTTACTGAATCAACTAATGACAGATCAATATCAGCTACCACAATTCCCGTAGACGAACGATCTGAAACAGAAAATAATGATTAGCGCACTTCTTATTTTTTCAATAGAGTTAGTTCGAAGAATGTGATAAGTATCAAGTTTCTTACCTGGTAAGCGACCAACAACGGTTCCCCATGGATCGATAATTAATGTGTCGCCATAGCTTTCTCTTTTGTGATTGTGTGCGCCAGCTTGTGCAGCAGCTATGACCTGATAAGCCATTCATCAAATCACTCATATATATTTTTCTGAATATTAATTAGTTGTTAGAAATGTTGGTGGGGGGAGTTGAACCATTTGCATAATCTTACATAGCATTGATTCTCGATTGCACGAGCACGAAGAAGAATTTCCCAATGTGCTTCACCAGTCAATTTAGTGAATGCTGAAGGCACCAACAATATCTGGATATTGCAAAAGTTAAGTAAATTTTCAATCCTACACGGCATAGTTTGAGCAAAAAAGAAATAATGTATTTTAATACCTGCGCTCCATGTTGGAAACGTAACAACTGGTAAATATCTGGAAATCTCAAATCATAGCAAACACTAAGGCCCAAACGCCCAATGGGACTGTCTACGGCAACAACATGCTTGCCTGAAAACATCACCAAGGTGGTAGATATGAAAACAATATTCTTCATATAAAATGGATATTTAGTTAAGTTTCAATTTCGGAAGGGAAAAATGATTAGATGAAACTGAGAAGTTTCGGTTATGGCTAAAGCAAGAAAAAGACTAGTTTAGCTTTAATAATATGTTAAGAGTAAATATCTTACCAGATTCTGTAAAACTACTTTCTTTATACACCCTTCCACCAGGAACATCTACATCAAACCTTCAAATATAATAAAGTGAAATTATATCAAATGACAGTTGTTAATAAAACCATAACAAGACAAACAGAAAGAAGTAGGTTACAGATTTCTGGAGGAACATCTGGCATAAGTTGTTTCAAGGCGCTGATAAACAAGTCAATAGGCACCACAATATCGGTAGTATTTGTTAATTGTTATCGCTTTAGCTTAATTAAATCAGGGTTTGCTTTTTGGATAAATAATAATGGTTTCTAATTGAACCGATTAAATTGGTGCCATTTTATAGCTTTTATCAAGGGATAATGAATCTGTTTTGATTGATGTTTGAGGGCTCCTAACCCCGCTCGAATTATCCTTCTTTCTCATGCAAAATTACCCCCTTACTTTGCTTCTTCCTATTCCCTAATCTCTTGTTCTTACTGCGTTTATGAAACAAACTTGAAGCAATAAGCCCATTCTACATTCAAATCTAGAAAGACAGGTAAGCCAATAAAACTACACTAAAACAACATTCATTGGGAATGGATTCAAATTGATTATATTAGTTTACAGGTGGATTCTTCTGTATGTGCTTTGAGGATAAACTTGTACTTTGGTTTTTCAGCCAGAGTTGTCAATTGCCGATCACGTAGCAGCTTGTTCAAATTCTGCAACGCCACAGCGCTATAGTGCCGCTATGCCTCTAATCTCAATATGACAGTAGTTTATACAAAAACACTTTTTGCAGAACAATAGCAGATTGTTCAAATTCCTCTATACCAGTGACACTATTTAACAACACTGTTTTCAGCTTTAATCGTTTCATACAAGTAATATACTTTTCCTTTCTTCTTCTCTTGTACCCCCGCTCAAAATTTCCTTCTTTCCCATGCAAAACTCTTCCCTTATTTTGCTTCTTCATATTCTCTAATCTCTTGTTCCTACTGTTTACTTGCGTTTGAAATGCAAACTTTAACCGATATCAACATTGAACATCTATAAAGACAAAAGTCGCCTAATAATACTACACCAAACGAACACTCACATTGATAATAAAAATAATAGTCTTACAAGTGTATTTTTCTGTAAGTACTTCGAATCTTGCCAGTATCATCTACAATAACATGTGTATTAAACAAGTGTTGTGAATCAGATCCTTTTTCTTGAAACCCTCCCAGCGACAACCAAATGCTCGACTCTCTGCATCACACCACAAAAAAATGTACAATTTATTCACATAATTAAATGCAACTTTCTTAGCATAGCACCAACACTTCTGAAAAAATATGTCAATTAGTTTCAATTTATTATTCATTTTTAAAATTATTACCTGTGTGAGACCTGTGAGTGTGATGTGTTTGAGTCGAAAATGACTTCACATTGCGTAATTAAAGAGCGAGAAACACTAGTTAGGTTTAGAACCTGGCTAAAGAGCAGTATTGATCCATAATTGGACCATCCAAAGGTTGAGCAATTCTAACACTATCACCATCATTAGTACCAACAAAGGAAAACGCTTCAGGAAAACAAAGCAATTTCGCTCCAGCTGATGCAGCTTCCTACGAAAACAGAAAATGAAAATTACGAAACAAAAAAGAAAAATCAGAGTTGGTGGAACAGGTGGTGAAATTGGAATACTTCGACAAGACGGGAACAGGTGGTGAAATTGGCAGCGAGGTCCGTGATGGAAGTCATTTGAACCGCGGCGACTCGGACTGAGTTCGTGGACATGGTTGAATCGCCCGTGGCGACTCGGACTGAGTTGGTCGACATGGTTGAATCGCCCGCGACGGAGAGAGAGGCTCGAAATTGGAGGAATGGTAGTGAGTGAATTTTAGTAGAAGGAGTGTTCAGTCTATAAATTCCTTTCATTAACATCCTCTCCATTTTCTTTCTCTATTTTTCCTCTCCATTACTATAGTATTCATGATATGAAAAATAAATTGACCATTAAATTTCACATTAATACATTTATATTTTCAAAACCTTAGAAAGGTACAAAATAGAGAAAGATGAAAATGGAGAAAATCTTGACTATTTTTTTATTAGGATTCTCTCCATTTTTACTCTATGTTATTATAGTATTGATGATATTTATAGTGTATAAAAAATAAATTGGCTCCTCAAACGTCACATTAATATATTTATATTCCCAAACCCTTAGAAATATACAAAATGGAAAAGATCTTGACTCTTATTTCATTAAGATTCTCTCCATTTTCTTTCTCAATTTTTCCTCTCCATTACTACAGTATTAATGATATTTGTAGTATATGAAAAATAAATTGATCCCCCAAATATCACATTAATACATTTATATTCCCAAAACCTTAGAAATGTACAAAATCGAGAAGATCTTGACTCTTCTTTCATTAAGATCCTCTCCATTTTTCTCTTCATTACTATAATATTGAGAAGATTTTGACTCATTCTTCCTATGTATCTTTTTTTCCGATGTGACATTCACATTAAATGAGGTGTTTTATTTGAACATCCAAATTGTTGTTCAACTTTTCAATGATGTTTGATGCAATGCAATGATGATACTATTTTCAAAGAAGAAGTATTAACTTTTTTAAAAGTCTTTTATGCCATACACTCTCTACTAATTTGGGTGACTCAAATACGACTCTGATCCTTTCTGAAAAAGTTTAACACTCTTTGACTCAACAAGTGATGAGGGAAGAAGTTACTTATGCGTTGAATCAAATGCGCCCTTTCAAGGCTCCATGCCCTAATGGATTCAAAAGTATTTTCTTTAAATAGTTTTGGCATATAGTTGGAGATGACATTGTCCAATTTATATCAAATGCTTTTGTGACATGTAGCTTTCACCCCCTTTCTTTCAGAGACTCTTATCACATCAATGCCTAAGGTAGCATGCCCATGGAATCATGAAGATATGGTTAACATATTGTGTCCTTATCTAAATTAGATAGTTGGACCCTTCCAGAGTAATTTTTGTCCGGTAAAGGGACAACTGATAATATAATTATCCTCCACTAATCAATTAACTTTATCATGTAGATCTTGAAAAGGCCTATAATTATGTTAATTGGGATTTCATAGATTTTTTTTTTGAAGCGAAACAGGTATTCCCTCATTATTATAAAATTGATCATGCACTGGGTAACTAGCTCCTTCATGTCTATTATTTATAATGGGAGACGGATACCGAATTTTATTATGAATAGAGGTTTACGTCAAGGTGACCCTTTTTACCCTATCTCTTTGTAATCTACACGGGATTCTTGTTGTTGACAATCATTAGAGTGTTCGATGAAGACCATTGGAAACCTGTCAAGTTATCTCGTAATGGACCCCCTCTATCGTATTTATTTTTTGTTGATGATGTTCTTCTTTTTGCGAAGGTTTCTAACTCCCAAGCAAGGATCATTTTTTATATCTTGAATCATTTTTCCAAGTTTTCTGGCCTAAAAGTGAATGTTGCTAAATCAAAGGTGTCCTTCTCCACTACCACAAAGAGGAGAAAAATGGATTTAATTGTGTCCAGCACATGTATCAAGAAAACTCTTAATCCAAAGAAGTACTTGGATTTTTCTATGTTGCATGGTCATCTTCAACACAAAGACTAAAATTCTGGTACGACAGAACTAAGATGTCCTAAGAGCATGTTGAGACATCTGATCTGACACAAATAACACAGACAAGGTATAAACATTAAAAGTAGTACTGAAATGCAATAACAACACAAAATTATTTACCCATTTCGGAACAACCTTCCTACTCTGGGGGCATACTAAGCCAAGGATAAATCCACTAATAGTAGTATCAATTCAAAGTTAAACTCCCTAGTTTACAACTTATCACTTAATCACTACCCTCTATATATTTCTATCTAAGACTCACCTAGATATGAGACCCTCTTTAATACAGACAATGATTGGATCAACACAATTTTGAACAAATAGGAAGACACACTTCCATGACCAACCCTAGCTAAGACTCAAGGTTAAACTCACACGTTTATAACCTTTCGCCTAACCAAGAACAACAACTTGGAGTTGCTTCAAAGATTCCTCCAAGAATAATACTCAACTCATTACCTATAGGTTTTTGAGTGAGAATATGGTGACACCACAAACCGAGTGATTTACCTTGACAAAGCCCTAGACTTCTACATCTTGGACCCGTGCCAAACTAGGTTACAAACCCTCCTATTTATAACCTATTCCCAACTGGACTTGGGCTTTCTAATAACAACAAATCATTTGTTACGAACCAACAGTAACTTCTGCTACAAACAAGATCTTCAATCATTAGTTTCCTAAATAATCTCCATATTTAGAAAATGTATAATCTTCAAATATTCTGACTTGATTCCCTTGACCTTTATTTCAGCGCCATATAAGATTGCATAATATTTCCTGAATATTCTACACTTTGTTAAATCTTAACAGATTTAACTGAATCACTTCAGCTCAGACGCGATGTCGTATGCTCCTTCACAGGATATCTTATCTGACATGTTGTTCCAGATGTTGAAACACTTCAACTCAACATGTCTCAAACATAGGATAGGACTTCTTGCTCAACATGTTGTTGTTATACAGTTATATACATTCTACCTAACACATTGATGTCTTGTTTGTTTTACAAAAATTAATGTCAATCCTAAAAATAGAATATTAACAATGTCCCTATTTGGAAAATTTTGGCTAAAACAAATAAATAAAAATTACAACTCAGATTACAGCAGTATGAAATTACAATTATTCAACAGTAGTGTTGTACCCCAAAATTTTACCTCTCAATTTCTCAAAGATTCTCTCATAAGATCTCCATTGATTCAAGACTGCACAAGGATTGATCAACTCAAGATACCTCCCCAAACACTGATAACTCAAAAATTAGGGTTTGAGTTTGTATAAGGACAATTGGATCTTTAATGCTTCATATGATTTTTATGGATTATATTAGACTCTCAATATTGCTCGTGTCAAGTTTCAGGCTTTGGATCATATTTTTACTCAGTTAATTGATCAGTTGACCTAAAATTAACTTTATTGAGCAAAAAGTCAACTGTGGTCAATTCACAGTTAAACTTCATAATTTTTTATTCATACCAACATGTTGAACTCATATATGTCAATTGGTCAAGTTTGGATCACAATTCCTCAAAAAAATTGATCAAATCACAAAAAGGGCAAAATGGTCAAAATTAGGGTTTTGACTGAGAAGGTTCATTTTTTGACATTTGACCTAGCACATGACTTGTTGGTTTGAGACATGATATCAAGGATTTCAAATGCATCATTTTGACCTAATGGCATAGTTCAAAATATTTCTCAGGATCAATTGATTGATAGTTGAAAATTGGTCAGTTGATAAAAAAGTCAGTTGTATACTGAAAAGTCAAACTTTGACTTTTGGATCAAAATTAAGTTTCAAAAATCATATTTCATCAATACATATCAAATTATGAATATTGTTCATCAAGAAATCAAAATTCAAGATTACTTTGAAAAAAGTCAAAGTTCTAAACACATAAAAATTTTCAAGTGTTAAGAAAAATATGATAATTTCATAACTTTGTGCCAGATTTTCACCATGATGCAAGATGATTCAAGAAAAACTTCCAACATGGAAGCTGTAGATCTCAATGAGGTCAGAAACATTGTAGGGCATAACTTCTTCTAGAAATGCTTGGATATCAAGTTATAAATCCATGAAGACATGTCCATGAAACTAAAACACTTGGTAAAATTCTGGGCATTTTAAGTCAGAATTTTGACAGAACTTCTGGGTCAATTTTCATACAGTTACAATGGTAGTTTGCAAAAGTGATTCAAAGAGGGATTGCACGACACGTTACAAGCTTTCTAAAAAGTCCAAGAACTCTTTCAGATCATGCTGGAGTAGGGAGAATCGAAGATCAGAAGTTGGACATTCATTCTTAAATTATAAGTCATTTTCATGATGAACATCTGATTCCAATTCCAAGAAATGTTGCGTAATTCCACTTTTCAGTCCCTCTAACGTGTGTATCTATCCTTAATCAGAAGATTACACAAGCTTTTGAGCTATGAACCACTTGATTTAAGCTTTATCCGATACACCTTGCCATTTAAGGAAGAAAGTTCACACTTCCATTCTGGAAAAGTGACTTTAATCACAAAGTCCACTCTCCTTGAGCTTTACGTTTGTTCTTTCTGCATAAGCATCCCCTACAAACTCAGAGTAGGTGTGTTTAAAGTTTATAGCCACCCTATCTTACCTTGAAACCATGTTTGTCTAAGCTTGCTTCAACAACAAGTCAAAATCCATAACATGTGATTTTGTACTTCTGACTTCTCCAAGCTTCCAAACCCTTCGCTTATAAATTAAACCTTCATTTGCAAGCTGAAGAGGATTGAACAAGCCATGAAACTCACCAAAACTCCCAAGAACCAGAAATTGCAACACAAGCACAAAAACTTATCATTTCTGATTTTTGAATCCAATCTCCAAATCCTTTTGTGCGTTTCTTGGCCAAATCATCCACAAAGCTTCTAATACACATATAGAAGTTATCCCAACCTCTGTTTTCAAATTGTAACATCAACTTCACCAGACTCTATTTTCAGAAATAGAGCATTACATCCTAACTTCTCCAGAATATTCCAACCATCCATAGCTCTGACTAAGGGTTGCATTAGCTTCCTGGGAACTTAAGGAAGCTGACCAAATCATCACAGCAACTTGAATCAAGCCCTAATTCAGAACACGGTCTTCAGCTACAAGGTGATTATTTTTTTGATTTTCATCTCATTATTTAGGCATTGTTAGGCTTTCATTTTCAAAGACAAAATGTAGATATCATTGCCCAAAACTGTACATATTCATAGATTTCATTTATATGGCCTGAGTAGAGAGAATTTTGGATCAGAACTTCCTGGAAAAATTAGGGTTCAGATTAGGGCTAACAAAATTCATGTTTGTTTCTGATTTATAGTTTTAATAATTTAAAGTTCTGGAACCATGATGAAATTTGCCATAACTTTCATGTTTACATTTTCCATTTTGGTTGAGAAATGAATGAGTTGCAGATGCTCTAGTTGGCGCGAGGAAGAAGATGAAGTTCATCATCAAAACTGATTTTGTAATATATATTTATTGTTTTGTTTATAATACCGAATGTATAGCCACCCAAGTGGTAGAGAGCATGCGCGTAAGACATTAGTGTTAAGGGTCTTAGGTTCTATCCCCAAGAGCACCTTTTGTTTTTATTTCTTAACATTTTACTCCACTTACTTGTTAGCAGCACACCTGGACCAGAACTTTTGGTCTTTCTCATTTTTGCTTCCAACATTTTTACCATTTACTTGTTAACAGCACGCCTGGGCCAGAACTTCTAGGCTTTCTGACTTTTGCTTCCAACATTTACTCCTTTTACTTGTTAATATCACACCTGGGCCAGAACTTCTAGGCCTTCTCATTCTTTCTTCCAGCATTCTCCCCCCCCCCCCCTCCATTTACCTGTTAACAGCACACCTGGGCCAGAACTTCTAGGCCTTCTCATTCTTGCTTCCAGCATCCCCCCATTTACCCGTTAACAACATGCTTGGGCCAGAACTTCTAGGCTTTCTCATTTTTGCTTCCAGCATCATCCCCCCCATATACTTGTTAACAGCACGCCTGGGCCAGAACTTATGGGCTTTATCTTTTTGCTTCCAGCAACACCCCCTCATCCATTTTCATCACACAGCCTAACATAACCTTCTTTATTTTCTTTCTGATTCTGATCACAAAAATACATTTGGGCCTAAACCAAACAGAAATCAGTTTTACTTAAAAACATCCTTTCCACTTTCTAAACTCCCCCTGACTTCAATTTTATATATTTATTTTATTTTCTTTCTTTTATTATTTTAGTATCATTACTATTATTTTTATTAATCGAAAAATACCATAAATATATTATATTTAAATATTTAAATTATTTAGTTTATTTTTATTTAACTTCTCAAAATAAAAAGACCAAAAACATTTTCCTATTTAATTTCTTTTCTTTAACTTAATCTTAATTTTTCTTATTTTAGTTAATTCTTTTCTTTTAGTTAATTAGGTCAAAAATCTCTTTTCTTAAATAAAATCCAAAACAAATTCCATTTCTTTTTCCATTTTTATGCATTATATTCATTTCATTTCTTGTACATTATATACATTTCAATTCTTGTACATTATTCAAGTTCAATATGGTTGTAATAGATAATTAGGTTTAATTTCTTGCAATCCCCATTTATAAATTTGTACACCCCATCCTCAAATAATATAATAGCGTAGGATATTTACTTTCCGCAATTTACCGCTTTCATAAATGCTAGTAATTTAGGGTTTGTATGGAAAGATAAAATTAATGCTTAGAAAATCCTAATCCAGGATAAACCAAGCATGAAATACAAAAACTTGCACACTTTGCATCTCTAGGGTCTACTCCACTCTGTTGCCTTAAAAATGGTCATGTTATACATATGAGACGCCTTAGCAAAGAACAATAAAAAATACAAGATCATAGTCCATCGATGACGCTACGAATGTTGCCTTACAAATGATCTTAGACCCTTAAGAAATATGCTAAGGTATCTCACAATATTGCATTTTATGACTATACGATGACCCACGCCCGTCCCTTCACATCCAAAGATAAAGCTTCTTACCAATCAATGGTAAGATAGTAATGTCAAAGGAAGAGAGAAATGAACAAAAGACTTTTGAGTAGGTAGAACGTTCTTAGTTGCTTGCTCACAATCCATCTTTAAAAAAACAAACATCCTTTCAAACACACCAAACACTTTCAAAACATGAAATATTTTCAAAAAGTCCAACACTTTGTATGCATTCTTATAGAGACGAGAATTATTACAAAGTTTTCCTAAACGAATGCGCTTTTCAAAAATACTTTCAAAACACAAACACATTTCATACAAAGCAATTTTCAAAAGTGATCTAGCAAGCAACTAAGAGCCCATATATAACTATGGATGAAAATGGTGCTAACACCTTCCCTTTAGATAACCTACCCCCCGAATTCAAGAAAATATCTCAAAGGTCTTTCCTGTTCTTTTCATCCTTTCCTTATTAGATAAAAGAAAATTCGGTGGCGACTCTTTCTATCCACAACAATTATGATAAAACACAAAACAACCAAGTCAGTTCTCCCACCGTATTACAAGTAGTCTTCAACAACAGTTAATTATTGCAGCATAGCACCATGGAGCTAGTCTTCACATGAGATGTCAGGACATCTTATTCGACATCTTCTCTTCATCATTTTGAGTGAGCTCTATTGCAGTAACAAGAATTACAACATCAATGAACAGAAGCCTTGGGCTAAAAGGAAGGAAAGTCCTGAAGTTATTTGATGCAATCAATCTAGACGAGGAAGATGATAGTCTGCACTCCCCCTCAACCCAGAAACCACTTGTCACAAATGATGGAAAAAGAGGACCATGGAGAATAACAGACCTCTTGAGCAGTAACCACCATTCAATCTTTGGTATCTAGATACCACCCTATGTAAATCATAACACAAGTCACAACCATGTTCATAACTCAGATCACAAGTCACAAAGCTTAATATCAACAAACATGAGATACGACATTTTATCCAACATCTTTGTGACAAATCCTAAAAAGAAACCACCATCCAATCACCTTGATCACCATATTTCTCCCCCTTTTTAGCCAAAACTTGGCAAATGAAGCCTTCACAACACCAGTCTCAGGTACGACCTACCCATACCCGAACAAAACCCATTGTGATGATGAACACTCTTATGGTGAAAAAGGACAGAAGAACACTTTATAAATAGTTGAGAAGTTACATTTAACGATCCTTGACTAGAATAAGCATTCTTGATCAAAAGGAACATTAATTAAGGAGAGAAAAAACTGCTACCGAATCAATGTGCACCGTCTAAAAATTTCATTGAACGCCTTTAATAACTCTGGATTATTTCTTCTGAGGGAGAACAAATGCTAATACAAGCGCATGCACAATCAAACACACCTTCTGAAAACGTGTTTGATTAGCTTTGTCGTAGCCCTTTCTTGTTGGTCTTACAAGAAACAAGTCCTGAATAATATCCTGACACTTAGTCTGACATTGTCTTCTTTTAAGCTTATGACCAACATGTTGTACCCCAATTTTCCCCCCTAAGATTCATCTATCATCTCATATCAACTCAATCATATCAAGATCACACTAGGGTTTAGTTCTTCTCCCTATCTTTAAGTTTGCTCATGAGGGATCACTAAGCACCTTGATTTGTATATTTTGATCATATATGTATTGTATGGATTACCTTTAAAATAAAAAATACAATGAATGTTTGCTCTAAGTTATGATCCTATAGGTGAGGGCATAATACATCCCATCAGTTTAATTCATAGGTTCATGAGTTTATTTCCATGCCTTCTTCAACAAAGCTTCATTGAGGTTCAAGCTTAATCATTGAAGATGCTTTAAATTAATATCATGAAAAGGTCTACTATGATTTATCATGCCTAAATTTTTTAAAGAAAGTCAAAAGATGCAAGGGTTGATTGAATAAATTTTGACCTAATTGGACAAGTTCTTGATTCCTTGATCACAAGTGTATAACTCTTTCAACTCTTAATATTTGGAAGTGGTTATTCTTGATATGGTTTCTTATTACCATCCACAACAACTTCCATTCACATGAAAAAAGTGATTGTTCAAGAAATAGTGTCAAAATTGAAAGGGGTTTTCAAGTTATTTTGGTGATTTATGAGCTAGGGTTTTGAACTTCTAAGGGCTATATCTTGTTCATCTTTTCAGATTTTTGAGTGATTACAAATATATGCTTCTCTTTAAAGGGTTATCAACAAATTATTCCAAGAGTTTCAAGAAAACTTTATGTGGAAGATTCCTAATGATTGAGAAAGATTACAAGTCCCCTAATTAGGCCATCGAATTCCCTTATGTAACTTCAAAAGATCATTACTTGATCAATTTTTATCTCCTTTAGCCCATTATTTTTCCAAAATTATCTTAAGGATGTGTACTTCAACTTTTCTTTTATATGCAAGACTTGAAAATGGTTGGAAGATGCCCTAAGAACTCAAAAGATTATAGGTCACCTCATGGATTTTCACTAAGTTTACAAGGCCATAACTTTTTCAATATTTGGTATTTTTGAGTGATTCAAGTTTCACAATACTCTTTGGGAATTCTACTTCAAGATAGTGTCAATGATCAAAGCTCAATTTTATAGGAAGTCCTTGTTTGAACTCAAAACATTATAGGTCACTTTTGAAGAAAAACTTGGAATTTTCTAAGTACAACAAGTCAGCATCTTTTTCTCAACTTTGACTCATCACAACTTTTAGCACAAACATCCATAGATCTCATTCTTGGCACATTGAAAAGATTATAACCTTATCTTTCAAATGCTTCAAGAATCAGGCCATAAGACCCCTTGAGTTATGAACACCATGGATTCAAAGATGGTACCTTGAAACTGAAGTTTTCTCCAAAGTCAAAATTTGAAATTCATAATGTGGCTTCTAAAAACCAAATTAGCATGCGTTTTTTATTTAAACATGTTTAACAAAGTTCCCAAAGTTGAATTAAGGATCAAAACGCAAGAATTGACTAAGTTTTGATGCATATGGAGTCACACAATTTCATTTTTGAGCTCCATCCATTTTCCCTGCAAACTTATAATTTCCTCTTAATTCTTTGCACCATTCGCTTCCCTATAAATAGAGGACCTCACTCCTCTCATTTTCTTAAGCTTGAACAGCCAGAATCACCCTGCCAAACTCTCTTCCTAACCCACATTTCTGCAACTTCGAATTTGGTTTTACAACTGTTGTACCCCAAAATTTTCCCTCCCATATTTCTCAAAACATTTCAAGAAAGATCCCCAAGATTGCTCAAGGTAGTCCAAGGGTTGGCCAGACAAGCTCTCTCCTAAGGTGGTCTACCTCAAATTAGGGTTTCATGTTGCATCAAGATACTTGAGTCCAAGTGATCCCAAATGCTCACCAATTTCCTAAATATGTTCTCAATATCATCCATGTCAAGTTTCAAGCCTTGCAGAGGAAGTTTGCTCACTAAATTGCTCAAAGACCTGAAAATCGATTGTGCTAGGGCAAAAGTCAATTGTGGCCCACATATAGTCAAACTTCAATATTTTTAGTCAAAATTATCATTTTGAAGGATATTTCATCATTTGATCAAGGGTTGATCATGATTCATCAAGGATTGCTCATAATTCATCAAGACTCAAAAGTTGCTAAATTAGGGTTTTGTAGGAAAAGTCAACTCAACTTTGACCAAGCATAACTTTCTCATACTTTATGAAGAATGACCCATCAAAATCTCATTTTGAAGAGGATGCAATTACCTACAATCCATATTCATATCCCAAGTTCAAAATATGCACTCACAAGAAGTTATGAATTTGGACATTATATGTCATTTTGAAAAGTCAACAAAAACACCTTTTTTGTCAAAGCTTCATACATGAGCATGGAATATAAAATTGAGATGATACCAAAAGGGTTGATTATAGGACATCTAAAGCTTTCTAAAAAGTCCAAGAACGCCTTCAAAGAGTCAAAATTGAGGAAGTTATGCATTGCTGAAGTTGACCTTTTTTGCAAAATTGCCAAAAGTCAACTATCCCTGAAACATCAAATTTTGCCAAATGGGTCCAATCTTTTTCACTTGTTTTGAGTTGGCAACATATTCCACGAGCTCTAGTCATTGCCACTTGTTATTATCATGTTTTTATTATTTATTTTCATTTTTATTTGATTTAAATCAATTTTAATCAAAATAAATCATATAAAATCCAAAATATTGAAAACAAAAGATTTTGTGCTTGTTTCAGGTTTTAAATTATAGCTAGCATCAAATCAAACTCGTGTAAAGGCTTGGTGTGCATAAAAATATTGATTTTAGGCCAATTTTGGAATGATATTCAAGAGAATCAAATCACAATCAAATTCAATAATGGAAGAAGATTGAGTACATTCTATCAACCCTAATCCATTCCTTGATACATATAGAAGCGAGGCAGACCAAAAAAGGCTAGAGAAGGAGGCGCAACAAGGAGAACCAAACTTGAAAAATCAAAACAAAAGTGCTGGATCGAATTCATTGTTCCAGGCATCCTCAAGGCATTCTAGCTATCTCAATCACTTCCTGAGATTCCCAGCAGGCGAAAGCAATTGAAATCAAGCATTTCCAGACCCTATAACGCACTGTAAGGCATTCACGACACCCACCTTTTCTTGAATTCTGTTTGCATAATTCTTGCACATTCAGCATAATATAATCATAGATTCTTATTCACCATGACAATTGCAAGCTTTCTATAATACCCAATTGCATTTTCATGGACTGAATCGTGAACTGCCATTGTTAGGTTTTTGGATTCCGTTTTAGGGTTTTTGCTTGCAGGTAAAATTAGCCTTCATAAATGGTACCGTCATGTTCAAGAGGACAAGACGAATCCAACCATGGCCTTAGATGTCATTTATATTGCTCATGGAGGATTTTGGAACGAGCTCTGTTTGTAGTGACGAACAAACATCCGTAGGTAAAAGTGTTTCACTTTTACCCATGGTGCAAGGTTGAAGACGCCTGCGTGTCACCTTTCCATTGACATATTTGAATCTGGCGCGTGTTTTCTTTGATCTACACTAACCCACTTTGTTTTCCATATTATTATTATTACTTATTTTATGTATAGAAAGAACAAGTGGCACAGTTGGTAAGCGTAGTGTTGGATAATGCTTCAGGACCTGGGTTCGAATCCCAGGTCCCTCAATTTCTCCATGTTATTTTTCTTTTCAGGATCCAACGCGTTTACAAGCCAAAGGACTACCATGGACTCTCAAGATCTAGCCCTTAGATCTCCAGATGGCCAAATCTGAAGGTGCATCATGAAGCATAGTCAACACCTTTTACAGGCCCAATTCCTTATCCCTTTTTTCTTTTACATTTTATTTTAATTTATTTATTTAATTTACTTTACTAACAAATTAATTATTTTTTTTATTAAAAAAATCATAAAAATATTTTTCACCAAATAGACTTAGGTATATTTTTATCAATAAATTTATTAATTTAATTAGATTTAATTCTAGGTAAAATTTTAATTATTTTGTAAATAACTTAAAATTAATTAGAAAGTTAGGATTTTATTTCTAACTTAATTATCTTTTTTTCTTTTTTCTCAAAATAACCAAAAAGACCAAAAAAAGGTCATTTTATTATTTTCATTAATTAATTTAAATTAGCTAATCATTTGTATATTTAATTTTAAAACCTAAATTCTTTTCTTTAAAAAATATTAAAAACAACAAAAACATTTTCTCTTTTAATTAGGATAGAAGGGTCAAAACCCTAGTTCACATTCGTTCTAATTTTCATCGTGCGTTTTATTTTATTATTTTTACCCTATTATTGTAACTGCTCACAAGGTTGTAATAGTTTAAATTAGGACTTTATTTTCATTTATCGCTTTAATTTCAAAGGGTTTGTTTTTGGCTATGTAAATACCCGAAGCCTTGTAATAGCGTAGTTTAATTTCCACATTTTAAATTCCGCAAATATTTAACTATTAGATGTATGATATTAGGATGCATGACAAGAATGTATGTGAAAAACTTTAAAACAGTTAGATAACCCTAAATGTGCAAAGATAAATAATCTGAAATTGAATCACTCACACATGCGCACTCCTAGGGTACACTCCCACTTTGTTGCCTTCAGTAAACGGTCATTGAGTATAGGATGCTTTAGTGGTCGTCCTTTTGTCCAAAGATCAAAGTTGCATCAGAAAGGTTGCCTCGGATATTGTTGCCTCAGATAATTGATCTAAGACATTAGGGTTACTACTAAGACGTCCTAACATTGCTTTAGTGACCGTACGTCCCCTTTCGAATTGACCCTCAAACTCCAACGATGGTGCTACCTACTCACTAATAGTAGGATAACATTGTCTAAAGGAAATGAACATAGAACGATTCTTTTTCGAGTAGGTAGATTAGTTCTTAAGTACTTGCTCAATCAAAACAAACTTTTTTCATACTTACACTCCTTTTCAAACAAAGTTTTCAAAAACACTTCATTACACTCTTGAAGACAGAAGCAAGAGTTAAATCGAAGTCAAAACAAAAACTTTTCAAAGCACATAAACACAAAGAAAAACAATTTTGAAAATGATGAGCAAGTATCTAAGAGCCCGTAGATAACTACGGATAGAAAGGATGCTAATACCTTCCTTTTCTATAATCTACCCCCCGTACTCAGAAATATCTCGAAAAAGGAATTTTTTTGTGCTTTTTTCCTTTCCTTGTTGGATAAAATAAAAGTCGGTGGTGACTCTTGCTTACCGCGACATTTTGCAAACACAAACGTAAAACGCAAACCAGCAATTCCTTAAAAAGGGAAACACGTCTCGGTTCTGGCCACCGTATCACAGAACTGGCGACTCTGCTGAGGAATAATAAGTGGGGTGTACCTTAGGAATAGTTCATCATATTGTTTTCAATTGTTTGATTTGATTGCTTTATCTTTGTGGGCTTTGTATTGGAGTTACTATAGATCCTAACCCGGATCTTGGGGACACCTTTTAGGTAAATAGCAATAGACTGTGAGGGAACTGTACGGCGTAGACCGATACAGTTGAAGCAGTAGCTACGTTGGTGTGACACATTAGTTGGTACCAGTATCCCTTGTGGAGGAGCAAGGAGAGTATGGGGCTGCTAATGGGTCATTAAGCATCAACTGACCTTAGAACCTATAATTGACCAACTTGGCCATAGAAAGTAGCAGTATGCTACACTCATTGAGACCATACTCTCGAGATGGTTCCAGATGCAAGAAAAGATTGCGTGATTGGAATTATGACCGATGGAGGATGGCCAGTGATATTGAGAACCTCTAGAACCCGGTTACTATTACTAGGACAGGTTGAACCAACTAAACTGTAAGAGGGTAGTACCTAAACTCCATGCCAACCTAAAATTTAAGGGATATTGTGTGACTTGTTTGCCCTTACCATGTTTGCTATCTGTGATACCTGTGGTATGTTTTTATCATGACATCGTGCATCATGACATTGCATGCATATTTCATTAGACTAACCATTTCAAAGACCGAGGGGATTCATCTTTGTTCTGTTTTGCAGATCATGGCTTCTATACGCATAAATACCATTTGAGTCAACTTCGTGCAGATCCCTGCTTAGCTTAGAGAGTTGGTTTCAAAGGTTCCTTATACTTCTTCCTTTGTTAGAAGACATTGTCATCTCCTTAGCCTGGTCACTTCCAAGTTGGATGAGCAAATGATGAGTGTGTTGTTCTAGTTCTTTGACCCGTTGCATCACTGTTTCACCTTCCCGGACTATCAGTTAGTCCCTACTTTGGAGGAGTTTTATGATTTAATTGGCATATCTATTCTGGAGCAGGCACCCTTTACAGGTTTAGAGATAGCTCCTAGGCCAGAGGATATTGCTTCAGCCCTACATCTAACAATGGCTGATGTAGTATCTAACTGGGAGATTCAGAGTGGGGTTAAAGGCTTCTTTGCTAAGTTCTTGATTGATCAAGCTCAACAGTTCTAGGATAGTTTGGACTTTCAAGCATTTGAAGACATCCTGGATCTCCTCATCTATGGCTTGGTTTTGTTCCCAAATTCAGATTCTTTTATCGATGTGAACCAATCAAGATCTTCATGTCCCGTAACCCAGTGCCTACACTCTTGGATGATATTCTGCATGCTCTTTATACCCGTACTGTTCGAAGAAGGGGAACTCTCATGTTTTGTACACCGCTGCTGGCGATGTGGTTTATTTCTCACCTCCCCAAATATGTATTGAAGAATGAGGAAGGTATGGGTTGGGCTTACAGAATCATGTCCCTTGCTCATACAGACATCCTTTGGAATACTAAAGATATGGAAAGGGTAGCTATCATCGATCGGTGTGGGGAATACCCCAATGTTCCGTTGCTGGGAATTAGAGGAGGAATAACCTATAATCCTTGTTTGGATTTACGATAGTTTGGACGAGCTCGAAGGGACGGTCCTCATGAGCTGCTGCTTTCAGACATTGTCTTTGACTTCAAGGGGGATGTTGAGGGACATCGCTGCCAGTTTATACGAGCCTGGGACATGGTGAATAGGTCTGATCCACATGAGCTAGGAATGAAGACTTCTCTCCCGATGCAACCGTATCTCCAGTGGGTTCGAGCCCGTGCTCAAAAGTTGGGGATGCCATATAAAGCTATTTTACCGGTGATTGTGGAGCATACTGATGAAGAAGGTGTTCCTTATACGGTCCTCCGTCCCTATATGCCTACTGATCTGGGGGCATTGAAGAGGTATTGGATCCAGTTAAGGGAGGAAAGGGATACCTACAGAGAGAAGTATCATGAGCAGGAACGGAAGATCCTGAAGCTTACAAGGCAGTTAAAGAATGAAAGGATAATCAACGATTATGTCAGCACGAAAGGAAAACGACCTTGGGAATTTTGATGTCTTTTATTATTTCTAGTTTAGATTTGCTTTTCAGTATTTCTTTTGTAATGCCTTAAAGGCATTTGTTAAACATTATTTCAAGTTTTAATCTAATAAAGTGTGTTTTATTTTGGTTTACAAATTTGAATCTCTCTAAAGTCTTTGAAGTCATTTCATACGCATTCCATTACCATGCACCTCATTACAGGTACCCTTACAGGTTTCTTATCTTCTTCGTTGTTTATTTCAGCACAACATGTCTTCTGAAACACCTACTGATCAAGCTATTAATGCTCTTCAAGCTCAGAATGCTCAGTTCCAGGAGATGTTCTTGAACCTGGCCAAGGGGCAGCAAGATTTGAAGACTCTTATCTTGAAGGACAAGAAGAAGAAGAGGAAGAAGAAGAAGGTGGTCTTGCTGAATATGGGTCGCAGATTCGGGAACAATTCGCGATAGGAAACTGATTTGTCCCATTCATCTTGAGGGGGAGAGAATCAAGAGGAGACGAGGGCTCCTGGCCCTGTGATTTTTGACAATGACACTGATTTTGATGAAGATCGGTATCCTCCTGCTGAGGATAGGTATACGAAACTCGAAGACCGGTTGAGCGCAATGGAGATCTAGAAGATACCTGGGTTGGACTTTAGAGATTTGGGTTTGGCATCTGGGGTGGTGATCCCCCACAAGTTTAAAGCACCTATCTTTGCTAAGTATGATGGGGTCTCCTGCCCGAAGTTACACCTCCGCTCGTATGTTAGAAAGATTTAACCATATACTGCTGATAGGAACCTCTGGGTTCATTTCTTTCAAGATAGTCTATCAGAGACTCAACTTGAATGGTTCTATCAACTGGAAGGAGCTAATGTCCGCAACTGGGAGGACCTTGCTTCTGCTTTTTACAAGCAATACCAGTATAATGCCGACCTTGCTCCCATACGTACTCAACTTCAGGGTATGTCTATGGGTGCAAGCGAAGGTTTTAAGGACCACGCTCAGAAGTGGAGAGATCTGGCAGGAAGAGTACAACCCCCTCTGGCTGATAGGGAGTTGGTGGATATGTTTCTTGGGACTTTGTCTGGTCCGTATTTCAATCATTTGATCGGTAGTTTATCGTCTGGGTTCACTAAATTGATTATGACTGGGGAGAGAGTTGAAGCTAGTATCAAAAGTGGCAAGATACAGAAAGGTGCTTCGTCAAGTACAGAGAAGAAGCCTTTCAAGAAGGAATCTAGTGCAGTTTACAACTCGAATCGACTTGAGCTCCACCAAGCAGTGAATGTGGTGGTAATATCAAGACCCTTTGTTGCCCCACAATGCAACACTCAGCAAAGAGTAGAGAGGCCGCAAAGGTAGTATACTCGGATCAGTATGACTCTATCTCAAATTCTGCCGCAACTGTTGAAAACCAACTTGGTGACTCTGAAGGAGGCTCCAAAGAATCCCAGCACCACATCTCCGTTGTATAATCCGAACGCCCGTTGTGCTTTTCACTCTGATAGCCCAGGTAATGATACCAATAACTGCTGGGATTTGAAGAATAAAGTGCAGGATCTAATTGATGCTAAGGAGATTGAGTTTAAAGCGCCGGAAAAGCCTAATGTCATGACTGCTCCTATGCCCAAGCATGGAGTAAATGTTGTGGATGATGATTCATTCATGACCTCTGTAGAAGACGTTTCTACTCCGTTGATGAGAGTGAAGAAGAACTTATTGTCGGTCGGTTTATTTCTGGGTTGTGGCGAAGGTTGCCACCTGTGTTCCATCCCTCCTGTTGGTTGTCATTTGTTGAAATCAGGTGTTCAATGCCTGATGGATAACAAAGAGATATTGTTCGAGAAAACTTTGGTTCCGTTGATTCCTGTTGAAGATGTTTCCATAATCACCATTTCCGCCAATTCTTCTAAGGCTTCCTCGAGAAAGCCTGTTAGGATTACATCTGTTCCGAGAGTTGCTCCATTGATCATTATTATCCCTGGTCTTATCCCGTATACTTCGGATAAGGCTGTCCCGTGGCATTATGGGGCCGATGTGTATTATCATGGGATAAAACAAGATTTGAAGGTTGAAGAGGCTGATACTGATGTCAACAATATTGTTGGGTCTAGCAAAGTCACCTGAAGCGGAAGACTTTTCTCTCCTGAGATCTCCCCACCAATTGTTCAAAAACCTGTTGTCATTCTGTCCGCCAGTACATCTGCTACTATCCCTGTTCATGTTCCAATCCTTACCCCTGTCGTCGAGTCATCTAACGCTCGGGGCAAAGAGATCACCGGTGAGCCTGCCCAGACGGAGGCACCAAAGAAAATTATTGTTGAAACCTCTAGGCAGGAGATAGAGGAAATTTTGAAGATCATCAAGAAAAGCGACTACAACATAGTCGAACAGCTGGGGTAAACCCCATCGAAGATCTCCATGTTATCTTTATTGTTGTGCTCAGAATCCCACGCAAAGGCTTTAATTGCTTTCCTGAAAACTGTGCATGTGCCGCAGGAGACATCTGTTGATCAGTTCAAAGATTGTATGGCTAGTTTGACCGCTGACAACGGGTTGGGTTTCTCCGACGAAGATTTGACTTCCAAAGGAAAGAATCACAATGACGCTCTGCATGTTTCAATCGAGTGCAGGGGCACTACTTTGGCCCACGTGCTGGTGGATACTGGGTCCTCGTTAAATGTTTTACCCAAGAAAGTGTTAGACCGGTTGGACTGTGAAGGGTTGGTGCTGAAGCCGAGTAACATTGTGGTTAGGGCCTTTGATGGGTCCAAAAGGATGGTGCACGGGGAGGTGGATGTCCCTGTTAAAGTCGGTTCCCAGACTTTGGCATCTACATTCTATGTGATGGACATCCGACCATCATATTCTTGTTTGTTGGATCGCCCGTGGATTCATAAGGTTGGGGCAGTAACTTCTATGCTCCATCAAATGTTAAAATATCTAGTGAAAGAGAAAATTGTTACAGTACGAGGAGAAGAGGAGTACATGGTAAGCCACCTCAACTCTTTTCGGTGTGTGGAGATGGATGGGGAGTTCATTGAAACCCCGTGTCAAAACTTTGAAGAAGTCCCCCAGACTCCGGTGTCGACTGAAACTGTTGCTGAAGATACTCCAATGAAGATGGCTTCCCTCAAGGATGCTAGGGATGTTATTGAAAAAGGTGGGTGTGCGAATTGGGGCCAACTCCCTGACTTTGCACATAAGACTGACAAGTTTGGTTTGGGTTTTACTGCAAAAGCTCAAAGGGAAGTTCGGCGTGCACGGATTGGAAGACCTCCCATGCATATCAATAATCCGGAAGTGAATGAGATTGAAGATGATGATGAAGAGTCTGAGTTTGACAACTGGATTTACCCGACTACCAACGGTGGCTTAAGCAATTGGAGGGAAAAGGACTTCGTGCCCATATGTTTTATTACACAGTAATAAGACTTTTGTTTTGAGATTTGTAACAGACAATTTGAAACTTTTACGGCCCGGTGCCTTGCCCGAGACACTGTGGCTTTGTTTGTGAGGGATTATAATGTGTCATTTCCATATATCATCAATAAAAGCATTGGATGTTTTCTTGCATTACAAATTTTGTGCTCCTTGTTTTTTCCTTTTTTGTACTTTATCAAAACAGCTATTTGTCTTACACACACACTCACATATAGTAATACAGGTCCATATCCACTTTGGATCCCACTGATAATGATTCTGCTACTGCCAGTTATGACTTTGAAAGTCCGATCAACCAAGCCGAGGACGAAGGTGAGGATGATTGTGAAGTTCCTGGGGAACTTGCTAGACTATTACTTCAGGAAGAGAGGGCCATTCAGCCGCATGGAGAGCCAGTGGAAACAGTAAATCTGGGTACAGAGGTAGACAAGAAAGAGGTCAAGATCGGTGCAAATTTGGATCCTAGTGTCAAGCAATGGTTGATACAGATGCTGCGTGATTATGTTGATATCTTTGCCTGGTCTTATGAAGATATGCCTGGGTTGGATACTGATATTGTGGTTCACCGTCTGCCTACTAAAGAGGACTGTCCTCCAGTGAAGCAGAAAGTTCGTCGAATGTGCCCATAAATGTCTGAGAAAATCAAGGCTGAGGTTATGAAACAGTTTGATGCCGGTTTTCTAGCAGTTACTTCTTACCCGCAGTGGTTTACCAACGTGGTTCCGGTGCCAAAGAAGGATGGTAAGGTTCGTATGTGTGTTAACTATAGCGATCTGAACAGGGCGAGCCCCAAGGATGATTTCCCTCTGCCTCATATCGATGTTCTGGTTGATAACACCGCACAACATAAGGTCTTCTCCTTTATGGATGGTTTCTCCGGTTACAATCAGATTAAGATGGCTCCCGAGGATATGGAGAAGACAACCTCCGTCACGCAGTGGGGTACCTTTTGCTATAAAGTCATGCCTTTCGGATTGAAGAATGTTGGGGCAACGTATCAGCGCGCCATGGTCACTTTGTTCCACGACATGATCCATCATGAGATTGAGGTATACATTGATGACATGATTGCAAGGTCCCAGACTGAGGAAGAACATCTTGACCATCTTCAGAAACTGTTCGACAGGTTGAAGTTGTACAAGCTGAGGTTAAACCCGAACAAGTGCACCTTCGGGGTGAGGTCTGGTAAGCTGTTGGGCTTCGTCGTTAGTGATAAAGGTATTCAGGTGGATCCTGCAAAGGTGAAGGCTATACAGGAAATGCCAGCTCCCCGAACAGAAAAAGAAGTCAGAGGCTTTTTAGGACGGTTGAATTACATTGCCTGATTCATTTCGCACCTGACTGCTACTTGTGAGCCAATCTTCAAGCTACTGAAGAAAGATCAAGTGGTAAGATGGAATGATGAATGTCAGGCCGCTTTCGAAAGGATCAAGGAATATCTCCAAGAGCCACCTATTCTGATGCCTCCGGTTGAAGGGAGACCTTTGATCTTATACTTGACAGTACTCGACAATTCGATGGGGTGTGTGTTGGGGAAGCATGATGAGTCTGGCCGAAAAGAGCATACTATTTACTACCTTAGCAAAAAGTTTATCGACTGCGAGACCTGATACTCGTTGCTTGAGAAAACTTGTTGCGCTTTGGCATGGGCTGCTCGCCGGCTGAGATAGTGTATGCTGACTCACACTACCCCATTGATATCAAAGATGGATCCAATCAAGTATATCTTCGAGAAGCCTGCCTTGTCAGGAAGAATAGCAAGATGGCAGATGATCTTGACTGAGTATGACATCCAATACACGACCTAAAAGGAAATTAAGGGAAGTGTGTTGGCAGATCATCTGGCACATCGGGCAGTGGAGGATTACCAGTCTATGAACTTCGAGTTCCCGAATGAGAATATCATGTTGGTGACTGACTGTGAGACACCTGGACCGGATGAAGGACCTGAGGAGGGATCCTGATGGTCTATGTACTTTGATGGAGCTTCAAACGCTTCGGGTAATGGCATTGGTGCCAATATCATATCTCCTGAAGGCTCTCATACTCCGTTCACCGCCCGACTATGTTTCAACTGCACCAACAATATGGTGGAGTATGAAGCATGCATCATGGGTCTTCGAGCAGCAATTAACCTAAGGATTAAGTTTTTGAGGGTATTCGGAGATTCCGCTCTCGTGATCAGTCAGATCAAAGGCGAGTGGGATATGAAGCAACCAAATCTTATTCCTTACAAAGAGTATGTATTGACGTTGCTTCCACACTTCGAGGAGATAACCTTCAAACACTTCCCTAGAGAGGAGAATCAGTTAGCAGATGCGCTAGCTACAATGTCTTCTATATTCAAGGTCAAGTGGGACAACGAGGCTCCCCAGATTACCATTGAAAGGTTGGACAAACCCGCACATTGCTGTGACATTGAGACTGAAGAGGTAACAGATAAACCCTGGTTTCACGAAGTAAAGAGGTATCTTGAGGCTCAAGAATACCCCGAGGGTGCATCTGTTAATGATAAGAAGTTTCTGAGAAGATTCGCGGCGAAGTTCTTCATCAATAATGGTATCCTTTACAAACGTAATCATGATTCAACCTTACCGCGATGTGTGGATAAAAGCGAGGCAGAAAGGATCATGGCAGAGTTGCATGAAGGTATTTTCGGAACTCATTCCAGTGGACACACCATGGCAAAGAAGATCCTACGGGCAGGATATTATTGGTCCACCATGGAAGCCGACTGTTATCAACATTCTCAGACCTGTCACAAATACAAAGTCTATGCTGATAAGGTGCACATACCTCCAGTTCCTCTGAACATCTTGACAGCTCCTTGGCCTTTTGAAATGTGGGGCATCGACATGATCGGCGAGATCAGACCTACTGCATCCAACAGACATTGTTTCATCCTGGTAGCTATTGATTACTTTACAAAGTGGGTTAAAGCAGCTTCCTTTGCTACTGTAACCAAGAATGTCGTGGCACGATTTATTCGTCACAATCTGATCTATCGATATGGTCTACCTTCAACCAAGTAGCAAAGTGATGAGATGCTCGAAGATATAAAGGCAATATCAGAATTGGAACCCAGTGGGATTATTCACATAGCTGTTTTTCTTTGTTTTCTACAAATTGTATAAATTCTATTTGTTCGGCGGCGTTCTCTTACTAGGACGTCAGCCTCTTATACAAAAGACGCTTATTTACAGGCCAAACTTCAAAGTCAATACAATTCATTTTCACAAATAAATTTCAGATGGTTTTTCTTTTTTCTGTTTTGTTTTGCAAGAACGTCCAATGTTCATATTGATATATGCATTTGACAATAATTGTTGTTCATAAATATTTACATACGAAACAAAAGACGATTACTCGTAATATCAGGAACAAGGGCAAATAAGAATTTTCCAGACCTTACAGTTGCTCTGTCTACCAGGTACAGGGATAGATTTAGCTAAAGAATATGACTAAGGTACATTCACTCCCCGTAGAGTAAGAAAAAGACAATAGTGTTAATTCTCCCCAGTTGAGGCTCGCAACCGCGAATGAGTCGGTAAAATTCTCCCCAAGCAGAGTTTATCTATCATCAGCACTGGAAAATTATCCCCAGTGGAGCTTGGAAAATTATCCCCAGTGGAGTCTGGAGGATTGTCCCCAGTAGAGCCTAAAAGGTTATCCCCAATGAAGTCGCAACTGGAAAATCATCCCCATCGGAGTTCATTCCTTTCACAAACAGAAACTCAATTCCCAACAAAGTTTCATTATCGCCAACAATGGTAATTCATCCCCGGCTGAGGTTATTCTTCCAAATCAACAGATCCTCTGGCAGAGTATGTCCTCCCCACAGAGTCATTTCCTCATCAGTTTATTCCCCAGCGGAGTTATCCTCTCCCGCAGGTTTATTCTCACAATCATTTTCATTCACTATCCCCAGCGGAAACGAAGAATTCAACTCTTTTCTCCAGCAGCAATCCAGGATTTATTTTCCCCAGCTAAAAACATCACATTTCCATACATCATGACATGCATGTGCATCATACAGCACAGTCTCATTTATTTTGAGAACATCATTGCATGATATATATCATGCATTACATACAACTAACCTTTACCTTTCAGGAAAGATACAATCAAATTCTCGCAAAATTCAAGCTATGAAGCCCGGGTACGAATGGATAATAGTTTAATCCCCAGTTGAATAACAGACGACCGAAGCTCCTAAAATTCAACTTTCCTTTTCAATAGAGATGATTCCTCAGTTGAATAACGGACAACCGAAGTTCCTAAATGTCAACAGAAATGATTCCCCAATTGAATAACGGACGACCGAAGCTCCTAAAATTCAACTTTCCTCTTCAATAGAGATGATTCCTCAGTAGAATAAGGACGACCGAAGTTCCTAAAATTCAACAGAGATGATTCCTCAGTAGAATACGGACGACCGAAGTTCCTAAAATTCAACAGAGATGATTCCCCAATTGAATAACGGACGACCAAAGCTCCTAAAATTCAACTTTCCTCTTCAATAGAGATGATTCCTCAGTAGAATACGGATGGCCGAAGTTCCTAAAATTCAACAGAGATGATTCCTCAGTAGAATACGGACGACCGAAGTTCCTAAAATTCAACAGAGATGTTTCCTCAGTAGAATACGGACGACCGGAGTTCCTAAAATTCAACAGAGATGATCCCTCGGTAGAATAACGGACGACCGAAGTTCCTAAAATTCAAACAAATACGAGTCACCAGCAGAATAACAGACGACCGAAGCTCCTAAAATTCTACTTCTCTCAACAAAGATCAACCTTCCCCAGCGGAATCTTCCTCAATGACAGGTATACAAGCTCTCGCTAAGGAATCTCTTATGCGATCGACACTCCTTCGGATGGCATCTTTAAGCCCATCTCCCGTCATCAGTCTCCAAATGGAATCATTAAACCCATTCTCGACATCACAAAACAATTACCACTTCATGCGAGTGCAAATTTCTGGGCACTCTAGTGTTCAATCATCTTCCACCTTCAGATCACGAAAGGCAGACAAGCCAATCTAAATCTTCAGGTTTAAGAAAATTGAACAGGGGCAGCTGTTGTACCCCAAAATTTTCCCTCCCATATTTCTCAAAACATTTCAAGAAAGATCCCCAAGATTGCTCAAGGTAGTCCAAGGGTTGGCCAGACAAGCTCTCTCCTAAGGCAGTCTACCTCAAATTAGGGTTTCATGTTGCATCAAGATACTTGATTCCAAGTGATCCCAAATTATCACCAATGTCCTAAATATGTTCTCAAGATCATCCATGTCAAGTTTCAAGCCTTGCAGAGGAATTTTGCTCAGTCAATTGCTCAAAGACCTAAAAATCGACTGTGTTAGGGCAAAAGTCAACTGTGGCCCACATACAGTCAAACTTCAATATTTTTAGTCAACATTCTCATTTTGAAGGATATTTCATCATTTGATTAAGGGTTGATCATGATTCATCAAGGATTACTCATAATTCATCAAGACTCAAAAGTTGCTAAATTAGGGTTTTGTAGGAAAAGTAAACTCAACTTTGACCAAGAATAACTTTCTCATACTTTATGAAGAATGACCCATCCAAAGCTAATTTTTAAGAGGATGAAATTCCCTATAATCCATATTCAGCTCCCAAGTTCAAAATATGCACTCACAAGAAGTTATGAATTTGGACATTATAGGTCATTTTGAAAAGTCAACAAAAACACCTTTTTTGTCAAAGCTTCATACATGATCATGGAATATCAAATTGAGATGATACCAAAAGGGTTGATTAGAGGACATCTCAATCTTTCTAAAAAGTCCAAGAACACCTTCAAAGAGTCAAAATTGAGGAAGTTATGCATTGGTGAAGTTGACCTTTTTTTGCAAAATTGCCAAAAGTAAACTATCCCTAAAACTTCAAATTTTGCCAAATGGGCCCAATCATTTTCACTTGTTTTGAGTTGGCAACATAGTCCACGAGCTCTAGCCCTTTCCACTTGTCATTATCATGTTTTTATTATTTATTTTGATTTTTATTTGATTTAAATCAATTTTAATCAAAATAAATCATATAAAATCCAAAATATTGAAAACAAAAGATTTTATGCTTGTTTCAGGTTTTAAATTATAGCTAGCATCAAATCAAACTCGTGTAAAGGCTTGGTGTGCATAAAAAGATTGATTTTAGGCTAATTTTGGAATGATATTCAAGAGAATCAAATCACAATCAAATTCAATAATGGAAGAAGATTGAGTACATTATATCAACCCTAATCCATTCCTTGATACATATAGAAGCGAGACAGACCAAAAAAGGCTAGAGAAGTAGGCGCAACAAGGAGAACAAAACTTGAAAAATCACAACAAAAGTGCTAGATCGAATTCATTGTTCCAGGCATCCTCAAGGCATCCTAGCTATCTCAACCACTTCCTGAGATTCCCAGCAAGCGAAAGCAATCGAAATCAAGCATTTCCAGGCCCTATAACGCACTGTAAGGCATTCACGACACCCACATTTTCTTGAATTCTGTTTGCATAATTCTTGCATATTCAGCATAATATAATCATAAATTCTTGTTCACCATGACAATTGCAAGCTTTCTATAATACCCAATTGCATTTTCATATACTGAATCGTGAACTGCCATTGTTAGGTTTTTGGATTCCGTTTTAGGGTTTTTGCTTGCAGGTAAAATTAGCCTTCATAAATGGTACCATCATGTTCAGGAGGACAAGACGAATCCAACCATGGCCTTAGATGTCATTTATATTGCTCATGGAGGATTTTGGAACGAGCTCTGTTTGTAGTGACGGACAAACGTCCGTAGGTAAAAGTGTTTCACTTTTACCCACGGTGCAAGGTTGAAGACGCCTGCGTGTCATCTTTCCATTGGCATATTTGAATCCGACACGCATTTTCTTTGATCTCCACTAACCCACTTTGTTTTCCATATTATTATTATTACTTATTTTATGTATAGAAAGAACAAGTGGCACAATTGGTAAGTGTAGTGTTGGATAATGCTTCAGGACCTGGGTTCGAATCCCAGGTCCCCCAATTTCTCCATGTTATTTTTCTTTTCAGGATCCAACGCGTCTACAAGCCAAAGGACTACCATGGACTCTCAAGATCTAGCCCTTAGATCTCCAGATGGCCAAATCTGATGGCCATCATCTGAAGGTGCATCATGAAGCCTAGTCAACACAACACACTGAATCTAGGAAGTCAACGTGGACTTCCATCTTTGGGCCCAGAATTCTGCTTTTTGCACCCTCCAAATTGCTTTTGCAGGCCCAATTCCTTATCCCTTTTTCTTTTACATTTTATTTTAATTTATTTATTTAATTTACTTTACTAACAAATTAATTATTTTTTTATCAAAAAAATCATAAAATTATTTTTCACCAAATAGACTTAGCTATATTTTTATCAATAAATTTATTAATTTAATTAGATTTAATTCTAGGTAAAATTTTAATTATTTTGTAAATAACTTAAAATTAATTAGAAAATTAGGATTTTATTTCTAACTTAATTATCTTTTTTTTCTTTTTCTCAAAATAACCAAAAAAACCAAAAATAGGTCATTTTATTATTTTCATTAATTAATTTAAATTAGCTAGTCATTTGTATATTTAATTTTAAAACCTAAATTCTTTTCTTTAAAAAATATTAAAACAACAAAAAAAAATTCTCTTTTAATTAGGATAGAAGGGTCAAAACCCTAGTTCGCATTCGTTCTAATTTTCATCGCGCGTTTTATTTTATTATTTTTACCCTATTATTGTAACTGCTCACAAGGTTGTAATAGTTTAAATTAGGATTTTATTTTCATTTATCGCTTTAATTTCAAAGGGTTTGTTTTTGGCTATGTAAATACCTGAAGCCTTGTAATAGCGTAGTTTAATTTCCGCATTTTAAATTCCACAAATATTTAACTATTAGATGTATGATATTAGGATGCATGACAAGAATGTATGTGAAAAACTTTAAAACAGTTAGATAACCATAAATGTGCAAAGATAAATAATCTGAAATTGAATCACTCACACATGCGCACTCCTAGGGTACACTTCCACTTGGTTGCCTTCGATAAACGGTCATTGAGTATAGGATGCTTTAGTGGTCGTCCTTTTGTCCAAAGATCAAAGTTGCCTCAGAAAGGTTGCCTCGGATATTGTTGCCTCAGATAATTGATCTAAGACATTAGGGTTACTACTAAGACGTCCTAACATTGCTTTAGTGATTGTACGTCTCCTTTCAAATTGACCCTCAAACTCCAACGACGGTGCTACCTACTCACTAATAGTAGGATAGCATTGTCTAAAGGAAATGAACATAGAACGATTCTTTTTTCGAGTAGGTAGATTAGTTCTTAAGTACTTGCTCAATCAAAATAAACTTTTTTCACACTTACACTCATTTTCAAACAAAGTTTTCAAAAACACTTCATTACACTCTTGAAGAAAGAAGCAAGAGTTAAATCGAAGTCAAAACAAAAACTTTTCAAAGCACATAAACACAAAGAAGAACAATTTTGAAAATGATGAGCAAGTACCTAAGAGCCTGTAGATAACTACGAATAGAAAGGGTGCTAATAACTTCCCTTTCTATAATCTACCCCCCGTACTCAGAAATATCTCGAAAAAGGAATTTTTTTGTGCTTTTTTTCTTTCCTTGTTGGATAAAATAAAAGTCGGTGGCGACTCTTGCTTACCGTGACATTTTGCAAACACAAACGCAAAACGCAAACCAACAATTCCTTAAAAAGGGAAACACGTCCCGGTTCTGGCCACCGTATCACAACAACCTTCTTCAATCCATTTTCTTTATTAATTCTTCATCCTTGAACTTCACTGAAGCTAATAGAAGAAGAACCAAGCCTTAAAGCATTCTAAATTGCGCTAGCCAAGTCAAGTTCCAGAGCTCTGGATTTGAACTTCAATAGGTAGATTCCTTCATCAATTCTCTCAAAATTTGTTACTACAATGAAACTCTCATCATTCTGATACTCGTCGCATCATTTGTTTTCAACTGGAAGTGAGTTTTGGCCATGGATTTTCAAATCCCTATTCAACTTTTTCCTTCTGGTTTTTGCGAATCGACTGAGCTACAATTTAAATAAATTTTTCGCGAGGGTACGATTATCTTCGTCTTGATGAAACAAAGCGAATGACATAAGTCTGAGCTCTTAATTTTACAGTTTGAGAGACTTGCAATTCATGTGGCTGGAGGTTGAAGATGACCAACGTTTCATCTCTCAACCAATGACAAGGCGCCACTTGTTTTTTCCCAAAATATGATTTACTATTTGATCTAGTGGTTTATTCATTAATGACCATGATATACACAATGCGTCAAATCCCTTGGATTTGATTACTAACGCATTTTGACATTGATCTAATGGTCTATATATATTTTGGTTTTATTTTTATTTTCTGATTTTATACTTTAATTGATTTAAACTTCAAAATTTCATAAAAATTTCATTTATGACTTAAAAAATCTGGAAAAAAAAATCTTAAAAATAATTTGGATTTTTCTCTTTCTGATATTTATTTTTTCATAACTTTATTTTATTATTTGATATTTTTTATAATTTTTTCACTTTAATTAACCTATTTTAATTAATCAAAATTTTTTTTCTTAATTTTTAAATTCTGAAAAAATTATGGAAGGATCCAATGAGCTCTTTACAAATATTGGTGACCTTATTTTATTTTTATTTCTGATTTTACTATTTTTCACAAATTTTGATTTATTTTGCTTATTTTCTTCAATTTTTAAAAATGGTTTCTGACTTTAAAAAATTCTAAAAAAAATTGTCAACCTTTATTGATTCATGTTTGACCTCTGACTATTTTTTGGGATTTTTATTTAGTATTTTAATACACTTTGAGTATTTTATCAATTATTCTCCTTTTATTAACCATTTTTATTTTGTTTTATTAAATATTATTTTTATTATTTTTATTTTGGTTCCGACTTGGACTTCATTTGGTGATAAATTCTTCAACCTCATTGGATCTTGGGTGTTGATAGGTTAAGAAACCAAATCCACCAAAATGGATGAATGATGTTGATGATATTTGAAACTCTAATTTCATACGTTGCATCCTCTCACTCTTCATCTTGTCCCATTCTCATTTGTGCTACATGTTGTTAGAGGATGATCTACATATCATTTCTCTAAACATATGACATATAGATTGATATTGACCGGTGTAATACAGTGGGAGAACTGACTTGGGTGTTTTGTGTTTTATCGCAATTGTTGCGGATAGCAAGAGTCGCCACTGTTGTACCCCAAAATTTGCCCTCCCATATTCTTCAAGAATGGCAAAGAGCATGCTTCAAAATCTCCCCAAGGGTTGCACAGTTCAAGGGCCTCCTAACAGTCAAAAACTAGGGTTTTGGGTCTGGCAAAGAAATTGAAGTTTTCAAGGGTCCAATCAAGTCCCACATGCCTACAAACATGGTCAAGCATCCACATGCCAAGTTTCAATACTTACAGCACAAAATTGCACAGTCAAAAACCCTAATTGCTCAACAGTCAACTGCAGGGGCAAAATGGTCATTTGACAGTCAAGAGTTCAAATTTTTGGTCAACATCTTATTTTGAAGCCACAAACATCATTTGATCAATTCTTGATCATGATTTTCAAGGCATGGCTCAAAAAGTCTCAAGATGCAAAAGTTTCCATATTTGGACAGTTGAAAAAGTCAACTGTAACTTGACCAAGGCATAACTTCAACATGATTCATCAGAAAAATTCCATCCAAAGCTCATTGTGAAGATAAAGACATTTCCTACAACTCCTCTTCACACTTCAAGTCCAAGAAATGCTCTCACAAAAAGTTATCAATTTCAACATTATAGGTCATTTTCAAAAGTCAACAAAAAGGGACTTTAAGTCAAAGGCCATAACTTGATATTTATAAATCAAAATGACATGGGACCAAAGGCATTTGTTAGAGGACTTCAAGACCTTTCCAAAATGTCCAAGAACATGATCAAATCTTAAAAATTGAGCAAGATATGCCTTGTGGAAGTTGGGAAATTTTTGGGAATTTTGAAAAGTCAACTTTACTTCAAATGCTTCAAAATTGCTAATGGGCCACATTTTCTTCCAAGATTCATTATCAAAAGGCTATGCACGACCATTTGACCCAAAGGGGATTTATTTCATCATTTTTTATTATTTATTTGAATTTTTAATCATCATTAATTCATTTAATTAAATAAAATATGAAAAAAAATACTAAACAAATGTGTTTGAATCTTTTTATGCAGCATATGCTCTCATTGGTTACTCAAGATTCGTGCACATCAAAAAAGGGAAGATTTGGTGCAAATTGGCATGTTATTCATGGAAAAGATTTGAAAAAATATTCATGGAAAATCAAATATTTCATACATCAATGCAAGGATCTCTTGACTCAAATTTCAACCCTAATCCATTGGCATACATATACTGATCATAACCCTAAAGCTCACACCTTGAAGCTGCGCCCCATATCAAAAACCAAGTTTGCATTTTTTGTCCAAATTTTCAAAACTGAAAACTGCATTCTAGCACAATTCAAAGAAAAGTATTGATTCCAATAGCTTGCCAAGGCCTCAAGGAACGTTTCTGGGTCAAAAACCACTGCTTCTAACGCAAGGAATTGGTAGAACGAACCCGTCCTGTTCATAACTTTTCTCATATTCATGTCTCATGATTCATGCGTTATTTTCAATTTCTAATGCTTGATTTGTATTAAGTTAATCATTCTAAAGCTAACCATGCCATTCAATTGAATTTTCGTGCCCTATATGCAAAGTTACCATTGAAGCTTTCTAGGTTTTCAGAGGTCACGAATTAGGGGTTTCCTCTTCAGGAAAAAATGAGACACAAGACCCACGCCATTGAAACCAGAAGCTCAGGACTAATCGACTCCATACCTCGCGATCAATTTATGATCAACAGGGTTCTATTCGCTATTTTTTGTATGCATCATTTAGTGGGGGTTTAAAACCCCCGCTATCCAGTTTGTTTTTTTCAGGCAAAATAAAGAACAGAGGAAGAAGACGCTTATGTGTCATGACGTGAAAGGGCAATTCAAAGTTGGCGCGCGTTTTATTGATTCAGACCACTAACTCTTGTTTTTTCTTATAATAATTGCATTCCATTAATGTTACAAAGAAAGCGCCTGGCACAGTTGGTTGAGGCGTTGTCCAATAGGTACTGGGACCTGGGTTCGATCTCCAGGTCCCCTCCCTTTCTCAATATGTTTTGTTTTAACCAGATTCCATGCAGCTTCTCACCAAAAGATTACCATGCACTCTACGATCCAGCATGCCACATGTCCCACAACATCCATCCAGTGGCCAGGATCCAAAGTCCAGGGAAGACCCCAGTCAACATTCCACACGCCAGCATGAAAAAGTCAAAAAGGCCAAGGTTCTATTGGGCCTAATTGCTGGCCACATAACCTCCAAATTGGGGTCAACACCCCCCATTGGTTTGCTTTCTTTCACTCTTTTTATTTTTCTATTTTATTTGTTTAATTTAGTTTTAATTTAATTCTTTAAATTAATTTGTTTTCTTTAACATAAAAAAAAATATAAAAAAAATTCAGAAACTATAAAATAAAAAATATGTTTTTTTTTATGTTTAATTCACTAACATTTTTGTAAATAAATTTTATTAATTGATTTAGTTTTAATTCTAGGTTTTAATTTTAAATGTTTGTTTTTATAAACTAAAAAATGTAGAATTAGGGTTCTAAATAAGTTTATTCTTTTTCTTTTCTTTCACCATAATTAATAATTAATTATTTATTTTGTAAATAAATTGCCATGTAAATAATTAGGTTAAAACTAGGTTAAATTTAAACATTTATTTTAATAAATTAAAAATAGTTAGAACTATGGTTAATCATTTTTTTTAATTCCATTCATTCTCACTAAATTCCATAAATACAAAAACTCCAAAAAAAACAATTTCTTTCTTTTATTTAACTTAATTAATTTATTAATTGTAATTTAATTTCTTTAAAAGGGTCCAACGCCCTCGCATTCGATCGTAATTCTATTTCGCGCGTTTATTTCCTTTTATAAATTTCATGTAATTCTCCCAAAGCTATGTAATAGATCAATTAGACATTTATTCTTTCCGCATTTTATTTTATTTCAAATCGGGTCTTGGATTAATTTGGCGATGTAGACCCGCGCCTTTGTAATAGCGTAGGACTTTTAATTCCGCATCTTTTAACTGTTAATAATTTACATGAAAGAATGAATGGCCAAAATAAAAGCAACGCGTAGATCACCAATGCATGAACAAGATAAACATAAATGAATATGACACACAAATCACACACCACCCCTAGGGTACGCCTCACTGTTGCCTTACCCCTCGAAAGGTGATCGTCGAGTAGAGGACGTTTTAGTAAGTCCTCATGTCCATGAACATGGCATGAGGGTAGCTTCTAAGGTGTCTTCCTATTACTCCAGTGATCACCATGTCCCGAACCCTCGAATTGACCCGAACACCTCCAACGGTGGTGCTACCTACCTCTCAATGGTGGGATGGCACTACTTTAAGGACATTTACACAGACGAATTCCTTAGGGTAGGTAGACGACTCTAGATACTTGCTCTAATTTCAAAACAAATCAAAAAATACTTTTTCACACCGACACCTTTTCAAAAAGCTTTCGAAAGCAACTTTTCAAACACTCTTGAGGACTGATACAAGAGTCGAACTGAAATTTTCAAAGAAACTTTTTTTTAAAACCCACAGTTGAAAAGCAAACAAACCATTTTGAAAACACAAATGAGCAAGTATCTAAGAGCCCATGGATAACCATGGATAGAAAGGGTGCTAACACCTTCCCTTTCTATAAATCTACCTCCCGAACCGAGAGCAATCTCTATAAGGAATTTTTCTGTGCTTTTGTCCTTTCCATTTGGAGAAAATAAAAGACGGTAGCGACTCTTGCTTCCGCGACATTTTGCGAACCAGCGTTAAACAGTCAGTTCCAGATCCACCAATCACAGAACTGGCGACTCTGCTGGGGAATAACTACTTAAAGTGAGGTGTACCTTAGGACTAAGATCACTTGTGTTTTCAATTGTTGTGACTTGTTTGCTTTATCATTGTGGGATTGTCTTGGGAGTTACATAGATCCTAACCCGGATCTGGGGATACCCTGTTTAGGTAGCATAAGCTGTGAGGGACCTGTCTGGCGTAGACCGACATGGGTGAAGCAGTGGCTACGTTGGTGTGGCGCCTTGGTCTGTACCGATATCCCTTGTGTTGCAACGAGGAGAATATGGGTCTTCTGAGGAGTCATTAAGCACCAACAGACCTTAGAACCTTAAATGACACAACTTGGCCATTAGAACAGTAGCAGTATGCTACGCCCATTGAGGCTAAACTCTCGTGATGGTTCTGGCCGCAAGAAAAGATTGCGACGCTGGAGTTATGACCGATTGAGGGTAGTCAATGATATTGGGATCCTCTAAGAACCCGGTTACTTTTGATAGGACATGTATGAACCAACAAACTGAAAGAGGGTAATACCTAGACCTCATGCTGGCCTAAACTTTAAGGGCTTGGCTTGTGTGACTTGTGTGCCTTACCGTGTTTGCTTTTGTAAATATTTGTGGTGTGCTTTATCATAACATCATAACATCATGAGCATTGCATGCATTCTGCATCAGGACTGACCATTTCAAAGACAAGAGGGTTTCACCTTTGCTCTGTTTTGTAGGACATCATGATGCCTATGCAAAGGAATACTATTCGGTTCAACTTTGTTCACCCACCTGAGTTGCTTGAAGAGTTGGTTAGCAGGATTCCAAATACCACTTCCTTCATCCAGAGGCATGGTTCTCTTCTCAGTTTAGTCACTGCAAAGCGGGATCAACAGTTGATGAGTGTCCTGACCCAATTCTATGACCCTCTGTACCAGTGCTTCACCTTTCAAGACTTCCAGCTGGTCCCTACCCTGGAAGAATTCTCTGATTTGCTTGGCATCCCTATCTTGGATCAGATTCCTTACACTGGCTGGGAAAAGACTCTCAAGCTTGAGGAGGTTGCTGCAGCTCTTCCCTTGATACATCAAGAAGTAATGGACAACTGGGTGACTAGAAGCGGAGTTAAGGGTTTCTTGGCCAAGTTTCTGATTGGTAAAGCTAACAGTTTCTGGAATGACTTGGACTTTAGGGCATATGAAGACATCTTGGCTCTCTTAATCTATGGGCTAGTCTTGTTTCCTAATCCTGATAACTTCATCCACGTCACTGCCATAAGGATCTTCATGTCTCAGAATCCTGTGCCCACTCTCTTGGGTGACATCCTGCAACAACTTTATGCTCGTACTGCCCGAAGATGAGGAACTCTATGGTGTTGTATCCCTTTGTTGGTGAGGTGGTTTATTTCGCACCTCCCTAACTTCGTGCTGAAGAACCAAGAAGGAAGAGGTTGGGCTCATAGGTTAATGTCTCTCACTGATAAAGACGTCATTTGGACTTTCAGAGGTTTGGATGACATAGCTGTTATTGACCATTGCGGAGAATACCCTAATGTTCCTTTGATTGGTACTCAAGAAAGAATCTCTTACAATCCATGTCTAGCGCTCCATCAGTTTGGAAGGGCCAGAAGAGCAGGGCCCCATGAGATGTTGGTGCCTCACATCAGTTTTGAGTTTCAGGTGGATAGTGACGAGCTGCGTCGTAGGTTCATCAAGGCTTGGGACAGAGTTCATAAAGCTGATCCACAAGAGTTGGGGCCAAAGACTTCTCTACCTATGGAAGCCTAATACAAATGGGTTCGCATCCGTGCTCAGAAGCTAGGTATGCCATACGAAGCTGTCAGACCCATCATTCTTGAGTATCCTGACAAAGATGGGGCTCCTCCAACTGTCCTCCCTCCTCAGATACCTACTGATTATGAGACATTAAAGAGGTCTTGGTCACAACTGCGAGAAGAGCGGGATTCTTACCGGGAAAAGTTCAACGAGCAGGAATTGAAGATCTAGACACTGACAAAGCAGTTGGAGAATGAGCGAGCTCTGAATGACTACATCCGTACTGAGAAGAGGAGACCATGGGATCAATAAGGAGCTCTGGATGTTCTTTAACAGTTTTATTTCCCTTTTCAGTATTTCCTTTCATGTAACGCCTAAGGGCAACCTGTTGAACAATTTAAATTTTCAAAGTTGAATCTAATGAAGTGTGTTCCTTTTTGTTTACAAAGTTGATGCCCGATTGTCTTTGAAAACATAAATCATACGCATTCCATTCATCATGTGCATAGCAGGTTTTCTTCTTTTCAGGTTGCTTACTGTTCTTCGCTGTTTATTTTAGCATCATGAATCCTGACTCATCATCAACCGAGATGTCTATCAAGGCTCTTCAGGCGCAGAACGCGCAATTTCAGGAACTGATCATGGGTTTGGCTCAAGGCCAAGAAGAGCTGAAGGCTTTGCTCCTGAAGAAGGAGAAGAAGAAGAAGAAGAGAATTATTCTTTTCAACTCGGGCCAAAGGTTTGGCAACACTCTGCAGAATGAAGAGGCTGGTTCTTCTATAGGCAAGAGCAGTCCCCAAGGGGGAAAAGGTCCTAGTCCAGTAGTCTCTGACAACGAGACTGACTTTAATGAGGAACAGTATCCTCTGGCTGAAGACCGATATAAACAGTTGGAGGACAGACTGAATGCAATGGAGATCCAACAAGTGCCTGGGCTGGATTTTGGAGACTTGGGTTTATCTACGGGTGTGATTATTCCTCACAAGTTTAAGGCACCATCCTTCACCAAGTATGACGGGGCGTCTTGCCCCAAACTACACCTCAGATCTTACGTGCGGAAGATTCAACCGTACTCAGTGGATAAGAACTTATGGATCCACTTCTTCCAGGAGAGTCTTTCAGGGACTCATCTCGAATGGTTTTATCAGCTGGATGGGACCAAGGTTCGTAACTGGGAGGAGTTGGCTACTGCTTTTTACAAGCAGTATCAATATAATGCCGACCTTGCTCCTACACGTACCCAACTCCAGGGTATGTCGCTAGGATCAAGCGAAGGTTTTAAAGAGTATGCACAGAAGTGGAAGGATCTGGCTGGCAGGGCGCAGCCTCCGTGAGCTGGTAGATATGTTCTTGGGGACCCTCTCTGGGCCATTTTTCAATCATCTTATCGGTAACTCATCTGCAGGGTTTACTGATCTTATTTTGACTGGAGAGAGAATAGAGGCTGGAATGAAGTCTGGTAAAATTCAGAAAGGTGCATCCGTAAGTTCTGAGAATAAGCCCTTTAAGAAGGAGGCTAGTGTTGTATATGGGTCTAGAAGACAAGAGAAACCTGAGCGCCGCCAATCTGTCAATACGGTGATGATTGCTAAACCTGCTGCCGCTCTTCGGCAAACCAATCCTCAAAGGGCTGAAAGACCCAAAAGGGAGTTCACCCGGCTAAGTATGACTCTATCACAAATCTTGCTATAACTGCTGTCCACCAACCTAGTGACTGTTAGAGAGGCCCCGAAGATTGTGAATACGGCTTCTCCCAAGTACAATCCCAATGCCCGCTGTGCTTATCACTCCGATAGCCGGGGGCACTCCACTGATGACTGCTGGGCCTTAAGGAACAAGGTACAAGACCTTATTGATGCAAAGGAGGTACAGTTTGAGGCACCTGAGAAGCCTAATGTAGTGACAGCTCCCCTGCCTGCTCATGGAGTGAATGCTATCAGGGATGATGACGAGGTGGAAGAATCTGAGTTCGACAGCTGGATTTATCCGACGGCCGACAGTGGACCTAGAAATTGGATTGCAAAAGACAACCTACCTGTTACTTTTGTTACGGAGTAATGAATTCCTTTGATTTTGTTATTTGTAATTGTGATCGGTGGATCTGGAACTGACTGTTTAACGCTGGTTCGCGAAATGTCGCGGAAGCAAGAGTCGCCACCGTCTTTTATTTTCTCCAAATGGAAAGGACAAAAGCACAGAAAAATACCTTATAGAGATTGCTCTCGGTTCGGGAGGTAGGTTATAGAAAGGGAAGGTGTTAGCACCCTTTCTATCCATGGTTATCCATGGGCTCTTAGATACTTGCTCATTTGTGTTTTCAAAAATGGTTTGTTTGCTTTTCGACTGTGGGTTTTAAAAAAGTTTCTTTGAAAATTCCAGTTCGACTCTTGTATCGGTCCTCAAGAGTGTTTGAAAAATTGCTTTCGAAAGCTTTTTGAAAAGGTGTCGGTGTGAAAAGTATTTTTGAATTTGTTTTGAATTCAGAGCAAGTATCTAGAGTTGTCTACCTACCCTAAGGAATTCGTCTGTGTAAATGTCCTTTAAAGTAGTGCCATCCCACCATTGAGAGGTAGGTAGCACCACCGTTGGAGGTGTTCGGGTCAATTCGAGGTTCGGGACATGGTGATCACCAGAGCAATAGGAAGACACCTTAGAAGCTACCCTCATGCCAGGTTCCCGGATCATGAGGACTTACTAAGACATCCTCTACTCGACGATCACCTTTCGAGGCAAGGCAACAGTGAGGCGTACCCTAGGGGTGGTGTGTGATTTGTGTGTCAGATTCGTTTATTATCTTGTTCATATCAAAATGATCTATGCGTTTGTTTTTATTTTTGTCATTCATTCTTGCATGCATTTATTTAACAGTTTAAGAAAGCGCGGAAAGGTAAAATTCTAAACTATTACAAAAGGCGCGGGTCCACATCGCCAAAATTTCCAAGACCCGATTTGACAGAAAATAAACAAAGAAATAAAATAAAGTGCGAGAAATTAAGTTTACAAGGCTTTGGGAGAGTTACATAAATATTTAAAAGAAGGAAATAAATAAAAATGCGCGAATAGGAATTAAAATTGGAAACGAGGGCGTTGGACCCTTTTTAATGAAATTAAATTAAATGATTAAACTAATGAAATTAAAGAGAAAAAAGAAATTATTATTTTTTTTTGAGTTTTTGGTATTTATGTTTTTTATGTATTTTTATGAGAAAGATTAAATGAAATTAAAATATTAACCCTAATTCTAATTTTATTTATTTATTAAGAAAAACATGTTAAAATTAAACCTAAAATTAATCTAATTATTTACATGCAATTTTGATTTATAAAAATAAATAATTAATTATTAGTGAAATTTATTTACAAAAAAATATTAATTAAATAAATATATTTTGATTTTTATGACTTTTCTGTTTTTTACTATTTTTTATATTTTATGAAAATAAGTTAAATTAAAGGAATTAATTAAAAAAAGAAATAATTGAAATAAATAAAATAAGGAAAAGAAAGAAAATACAATACCTTGGGGGGTTTCTGTCCCCTTTTTGGAGGTGAATTGGAGTTGTTTGGCCATTTGTGTTCTGGCCTCATCATGCATAAGTTGTTCTACTTTGGCCATTTGCTTTTGGCTTTTGGCCATTTGCGTTTTGGCCTCAACGTTCCTTAATCTTCTCAGGATGTCTGTCTCGCCATGTATTGGTGTCATGTGTAAAATGTTCTGTTTTGGCCATTTGCCTTTTGGCTTTTGGCCATTTGTGTTTTGGCCTCTGCATGAGATCCTGTCTAAAATCTGCAGTGTTGAACCTCATGAACACATTAAATAAAATTATAAAAATTCAAATAAAACCAACATATGAAGAAATTTAATGTTTAGGCACAATATGACATGTATGAATGATTATACCCTTTTGATCATGGAGATCAAATCAACCTTACCCTTACTGGAAAAGTAGTGACATGAATGCTTTTATGCCCTTTGGATCATGGAGATCAAGCCAGCTTTACCCTTACTGAAGAAGTAATAAGATGTATTGGTTTATAACTGTGATGGCTTGTTTGTAGTGAGAGAGGGATTTGTAATAAGGATTTCAAGGTTTTAGGGTTCTTGAAAGAATTTGGTATTCTGACAGTGTTGTCGCCAGGTTTTCTTTCTCTTTTTCTCCTCTTTTTCTTTTCTCTTTGGTTTGTGTGAAAAGAAGGTGATTATATAATGAAAATTAGGGTAAAGCAAATGGGCTTTGAATGTGCAATTGAGCCTCCAATATTCACTTGAATTCGTCACTTTACAGGCTAAATCGCAGGGACTTAAGTGCATTTTTTGAAGTTGAAATGTGAAAACAAAATGTAGCCGACATCGAGAACTAACTCCTGTCCAAAAATTGACTCAATCGGATAAACGGTGAATTAGTTATGAATTTTTGAAGTTTCAGCTCAGACAAACTTATTTTGGGCTCCAGTGTCGACTCTGACACGTTCTTCAATAAAAAACTGGTATTGATCGGTGCATAATTTGGTCTCGACTTTTGAAGCAAAGTTGTAGATCTATGAGTCAGTAACCTTGTGCAAAAATATGAGTCCAATCCGATAAAAATTGACTGAGTTATGAATTTTCGAAGTTTCGGCCCAGATGAAATAATATTCAGCATTCAGGATTTTCAGCGTGTCACGCACTCTGAGCAAAAAAAGAAGGTCTTTTGAATACCGTTTGAACTCAATACCTTCTGTGAAAATGTAGCCAACTCAATTTTTGAATTTTTGGCACCGGAACCAGCTCGATACGATGAAAATCGTCCAAGTTATGATTTTCTGAACATGATGCAAATAAACTTCTGTCACAAATTTTCTGTATGAAAATACTTGATAAATCCACATTTTTGAAGACCTTATGATCGAAATTGGCTTCCAGCCGTGAGAGATGAAAACGTAGATAATGTCAAGACAGAATTTTGGCCACCGGAACGAGTTCAAAACGAGCCACGATCTTCAAGTTATGAATTTTTTAGCGCGTAAAAACTGCACTTTCAGCACACTTTTTCACCATATTTCTTCGAGAAAACTCACACATTCGGATACCTTCTTTAAAGAATCGACTCTTTAGCCGAACCTGAATTTGAGAATACGTTATCAGAGATATCTTGGCGAAAGAATACCTGAATATGACGCGCCAGGTTGGACTTGTGAATTTTTCTTGAAATGTTTTGAGAAATATGGGAGGGCAAATTTTGGGGTACAACAGTTGCCCCTGTTCAATCTTCTTAGACCTGAGGATGCAGATTGGCTGACGTGCCTTTCGTAATCCGAAGGTGGAAGATGATTGAACACTAGAGTGCCCAGAAATTTGCGCTCACATAGTAGTGTGATGTGGGGAATGGGCTTATAGATGCCATTTGGAGATTGATGGATAGGATGATGGGCTTATGGATGTCATGCTGAGAGATGATGGAAGGTGGATGGGCTTATAGATGCCATCTGGATGTTGATCGCGTAAGAGATTCCTTAGCGAGAACTTGCGTACCTGCAAAAGAGAAAAATGATTACCTGGCCTGTTACAGGAGCTGGTCTTCAAACTCTTTGTAGGGGTGTCCTGACTGGTTACAGGAGCTGGATCTGGAGCTTCAAACGGTGATGAATGAACCAGGGATGGTTACTACCTCAACAGGAACGGTGAGAGAACCTTGGACAACTTCAGCTTCAACAGCAATCGTTGAGCGAATCTTGGGATTACCACCTCCGCAGGATCGGGGAGAGAACCATAGGCGATTACAATCTCAATATCAATCATTGAGAAAACCTTGGATGGAATTATCATCTCTGAAACATTGGGGAGAGAACCATAGGCGATTACAACTCAATAGCAATTATTGAGAAAACCTTGGATGGAATTATCATCTCCGCAGTATCGGGGAGAGAACCATAGGCGATTACAACCTCAATAGCAATCACTGAGAAAACCTTGGATGGAATTATCATCTCCGCAGTATCGGGGAGAGAACCATAGGCGATTACAACCTCAATAGCAATCATTGAGAAAACCTTGGATGGAATTATCATCTCCGCAGTATCGGGGAGAGAACCATAGGCGACTACAACCTCAATAGCAAACATTGAGAGAACCTTGGATAACTTCTACTGAGTCTTTATCAGGAAAATCTGTTTGGGGTCGATTTAACTAGACTAGAGAAGGCCTTGGACTGGATAAGAAGCAGAGAAATCTTTGGAGTCGATTAACTGAACCGGTCTAGGTCTTGGAGTCTTCAACTGAGTCTTCAAAAGAAAAACCTTTAGGAGTCGGTTTAACTAGACCAGAGAACGCCTTTGACTGGATAATAACCAGGAAAATCTTTGGGAGTCGATTTAACTGAACCAGACAAGGTCTTTGGAGTCTTCAATTGAGTCTTCAAAAGAAAAACCTTTAGGAGTCAGTTTAACTAGACCAGAGAACGCCTTTGACTGGATAATAACCAGGAAAATCTTTGGGAGTCGATTTAACTGAACCAAACAAGGTCTTTGGAGTCTTCAACTGAGTCTTCAAAAGAAAAACCTTTAGGAGTCGGTTTAACTAGACCAGAGAACGCCTTTGACTGGATAATAACCAGGAAAATCTTTGGAGTCGATTTAACTGAACCAGACAAGGTCTTTGGAGTCTTCAACTGAGTCTTCAAAAGAAAAACCTTTAGGAGTCGGTTTAACTAGACCAGAGAACGCCTTTGACTGGATAATAACCAGGAAAATCTTTGGGAGTCGATTTAACTGAACCAGACAAGGTCTTTGGAGTCTTCAACTGAGTCTTCAAAAGAAAAACCTTTAGGAGTCAGTTTAACTAGACCAGAGAACGCCTTTGACTGGATAATAACCAGGAAAATCTTTGGAGTCGATTTAACTGAACCAGACAAGGTCTTTGGAGTCTTCAACTGAGTCTTCAAAAGAAAAACCTTTAGGAGTCGGTTTAACTAGACCAGAGAACGCCTTTGACTGGATAATAACCAGGAAAATCTTTGGGAGTCGATTTAACTGAACCAGACAAGGTCTTTGGAGTCTTCAACTGAGTCTTCAAAAGAAAAACCTTTAGGAGTCGGTTTAAATAGACCAGAGAACGCCTTTGACTGGATAATAACCAGGAAAATCTTTGGAGTCGATTTAACTGAACCAGACAAGGTCTTTGGAGTCTTCAAAAGAAAAACCTTTAGGAGTCGGTTTAACTAGACCAGAGAACGCCTTTGACTGGATAATAACCAGGAAAATCTTTGGGAGTCGATTTAACTGAACCAGACAAGGTCTTTGGAGTCTAGCTTGAGAACTTAACTGAATCTTTCCTGAAAGGTAAAGGTCAGTCATATGCAATGCATGATATGGATCAAGCAATGATGTTCTCCACATAAATGAGATTTAAGATATAATGCGTATATGCATGCTATAATGTATGAGAATGTGATGTTTTCGAATGTATGTTTTTGTCTTAGGAAAATAAATCCTTCACGGGTGCCGGGAAGTCACTCCTGGGCTGATGTTGAAATATTGATTTATTGCTTCCGCTGGGGATGAGAGTTGCAAGAATACCGGTAGGAGAAGACATCTCCGTTGGGGAATAAACTTGGCGAATGGATAACTCTGCGGGGAGAAAAGCACTCTAACGATCTTGCTGGGAAGTAATACTCTGTGGGGAGAGAGATACTTTGCTGAGTCGTTGATAATAACTTGTTGGGGATACCCTTGTTGTGTTGGAAGTATTGATAGACTTCGCTGGGGATAAGAAGGCTTCATCGAGGACGATCTTTCTGTGGCTTTTAGCTGAGGATAACCCAGTTATATCCTGGTAAGGGCATAACTCTTTGAATAAAGTCGGACGACGCATTCGTGCTCTGTGAGGATAAGGTTCCAGAATCTACTGGGGATAAGCTTACTGCTTGGGGGAGATGGATTCCACTTTCCTGGGGACACTGGGCTGGACTCCTGGGGAAGTTTTGAACTGTACCGGGGGAGTGACTCATTTGCATGTTGGTAGAACGCCGGGGAACAATCTTAAATCAAGACTGCCGGGGATGCTTGTTAAGACTGTATGCTGCTGGGGAAGGTTGAGACCTGCGGGAGGATACCCAACTTCCTTAAGGTTGATAACTGCTTTGCTTGAGGAGAGTATACTGCTTGCTGGCTCACTCTCTGGGGAATTAAGATACCTGGTTGTGTTCTTCAGCTGAACCTACCTTGATACCTTGGAGGACAAAACAATTAGATCGCTTGGACAACTCTTTATTGCCCCTGTTTCTGAGGTATGAGAGGAAGACCTGTGAGGGGTAATTGACAAATCTTCTGGTAGACTAGTGACGAGATGACAGAACATAGTCGTACGCTTTTATCCCTAACTTTTGCCTGGACTGCCCTTTCGGGTTTTCAGTCCACCGGGATACCCATTTTTGCCCAAGCCGCCTTTTCAGGTTTTCGACTTGCCGGGTGTACAGATTTTTTCATTTCATCCCTTATTTTGCCCGAACCCTTTTGGTTCGCCGGGAAGCCCTTATTTTTGCCTAGGTACGTCAACCTAGCGGGTCTTTGATTGTGCGTAGTATTTTTTCGACTATGTCCACGTTCAGGGAATGTAGGGAGTTGCCCCTGTTAACAGTGTTTTGTCATGCCACCAGAAGATATTTGATCAGGCAAGATTTGTTATTGGAATGCCCCAAGTAACTCAGGCGGAGACTTGCCCCAGGCTATTTGACCTTTGAGAGATTCTCCGAATCTTGATTGGACTGCCCCAGATGATGGACAATGATCAGGCCATGCCCCTTGATTGGAGGTGCTTTTGTTCACTAGGTATTCATCGTGCGAATTTCCCTGCTGTTCAAACAAATAGTCATATGCAAACAATGTTATATCAAAAATGCAAAGCTTATGTCTGTCTTGAAGATTTTGAAAATGCATTCTTTTTCATAAAACAAGTGAATGTTTGTAAAACGTGATGTCAACTCAGTATTTACCGTAGGCCTTAAGGAGTCAGGATACCTTTCATAACAGTATGCTTTCGAACTAACCCATGCTTCAGCTAGGACTTTTAAGGGTTATAACGTGGCCTGGTTCATGGTTTAAGAAACAAAGGATAAAGGCTCAAATTATTTGTACCCACCCGCTCTTCGTGATGTTCTTCAATCCTAAACTCAGCTGATCGTGCGTTAGACCTTATTTGAGTTTTTGTCCTGATATTCCCGTGATGGTTCGGATGTTGATAGTTTATTTTGAATAGGCAGTCATTCCTTTTTGTTATTGAGGGTTTGTATGACCTCTTTCTTTTTTGGTTTTTATTATCCCTGTTTTTTTGCCTGAACTGTTTCTTTTGTGATCACAGTCAGCGGGATGCCCCAGTTTTGTAAGTCTCCTTCATAGGTTTTGACTTATTGGGTTTTCGTTTTGAGAAGGGATGACTGCCTTTCTTTATGATTATTCGGAATCATCATTGTCTTCTTTTTTTTTGTAAGGACCTCTTCGGTGCCATTTGTTATGCACTTGGATCAACTGAGAGAACTACCCTGCCCCAGGTTATGATAAAGGGTTTTAATTTTCGAAAAGAAAAACTCCTACTTCTTTGGCTCAGAGGGGTTGACGAGGGATTATCATCCTTATAACTCCAGTGTTTAGGGATTGAAACAATGCCTGTACCTCATCAGCGGGGTCTGTTCAAAAGCATACTGTAGATTGTGGTATCGTTTTCGTCATCCTCCCTCAAGAGGCTTAGAATTATTAATTGAGAGTTGACATCAGAAAAAATATGAAGATAATTTGCATATAGTGAATACGAATATATTGCTTCAAAACAGACATATGCGATGCATTAATGAGATAACAACGTTTAGCATGAGTAAATGTTTGAACAAAAGAAAATTATAACTTGAACATTCGAATGAACAAAAGTCTTTTCATCTCAGGGCTTGTCACTTCAAATGGTGAGCCTTGGAGGGATGGTAGAAAAATTCTGCCTGACCATCTTGTGTAAACTCCAATGCTCCTTCATCAATCAGGTCCTGGATCTTGTTCTTCAGAGCCTAACACTCATTTGTATCATGTCCTGGACAGGCAGAATGGTAGGCACACCTTTTATTGGGATCATAAGTAGGATGTGCTGTGTTGGGATTCTGGGGATGAGCCCTTAATGTGATCAAATTCAATCTCAGCAGGCGTTGTAAAGCTTGAAACAGCGACATGTTGAGCGGGGTGAATTGCCTCCTGGACTTGTCTGGCTGAAGCTGGTGAGGTTGATGCTGAATTTGTGACACTGGAGCCATTTGAGGAGCTCTCCATTTATCTCCTTGTCTCAAAGGTGGTTGAACGATGACTGGCTTTTTACCCTTAGATGTTTGCCCCAGTTGGTTACCCCGAAGCAGTTGGTTGACGAGAACTCCGAGCTCTTCTTGTCTTTGAGCTAAGCCTTGAATGATAGTCACCTGCCCCAGCATTTGGGCTTTCATTGCATCCATCTCAGCTTGCAGGCGTTTCAGTCGTTCATCCTCCGCACTGTTCCTGACAAAGGTCCCCATGAGAAGTGTCCTTAGCTCCTCCTGCCCCTTGGATAGATTCAGGAGGATTTCCCCGAACCGAGTCTCTTGAGCAAGAAGGTCCTGGTTGTCTTGTTGGGAAGCCATTGCTGAAATAAACAGCGGGAAAGTTAAGTGACCTACAACAAAGGTACCTGTCATGCAATGATGTGTATGTATGCATATGCAATGTTTCCAAGGATCCCGCGGGGTAAACAAGAAAATTTGTTAGAACTCGGGTCCGGTAGTTTGATTGAAGGAACTGCATGTTGTTGAGAGTCCTTCTTCAAAGGGTCAAAGGCTCACCATATCCAGTGGGTCATAGCCCCTGATTTTAGTCATCATGTCTGGTTTTGATTTCCAAACAACCTTGGTTAGGGGAACCTTCCTCAGGAGTCAGAGCTCACCATATCAAGTGGGTCATAGCCCCTGACAACCTTGGCTAGAGGAAAATAAATCCTCTTTGCCCCTTGCTGGGATAGTTGATTCACCATGACCTGCATCACAAGCCCTTGAGATCCTTGAAATGGGTTAAGATGTATGCAATGGTATGATGTCATGCTATGCATGGGGTAATGTAGGTAAACCCTGTTATGAGTCCCAATTAAGGACTGCAAACCAAAACCTGCAAGAAACTTAGCAAACTTTATTATGAGTCCTAATTAAGGACTATAAACAAAACCTGCAAGTAGTTCAAGTGCCAGATAACAAGCATGCAAGTAGTCAAGTATGAAAGCACACAAGTCACACCACAGCCCTTAGAGTTTAGGCCAGCATAGGGTCTGGGTAGTACCCTCTTGAAGTTGGTGGGTTCAACCTGTCCTATTAGAAGTAACCGGGTTCTAAGGGTCCCAATATCACGGGATTGCTTTCATTGTTCATCGTTTCGATTTAGCCATTGAACTGGCGACCGAAATATTCCAGGAAAGCAACCCTCAATTGAGTGTAGTATCGAGTATCAACCAACCTCGGACTGCACCAAAGTCAGTTATCTCACTACCCTAAAGAGGCCAAGATAGTTCAATTAAGGTTCCTAAGGTCTGTTGATGCTTCACGACACCACGCGGAGGCCCCTTACTCTCCTTGACTGAACTCAAGGGTTACCGGTACACACCAAAGTGCCACATCAACGTAGCAGACTGTTTCAACCATGTCGGTATACCCCGCACAGTTCCCTCACAGCCTTGTTGCTACTTTCTAAGAAGGTATCCCCAGATCCGGGTTAGGATCCATAGAACTCCCAAGACAGTCCCACAATTTAAAGCAAGCAAAGAAAGCAATTGAAAATACAATTATGAACTATCCCTAAGGTACACCTCACTTTATAAAGATCTCCCCAGCAGAGTCGCCAGTTCTGTGATCGGTGGATCTGGAACTGACTGTTTAACGCTGGTTCGCGAAATGTCGCGGAAGCAAGAGTCGCCACCGTCTTTTATTTTCTCCAAATGGAAAGGACAAAAGCACAGAAAAATACCTTATAGAGATTGCTCTCGGTTCGGGAAGTAGGTTATAGAAAGGGAAGGTGTTAGCACCCTTTCTATCCATGGTTATCCATGGGCTCTTAGATACTTGCTCATTTGTGTTTTCAAAAATGGTTTGTTTGCTTTTCGACTGTGGGTTTTAAAAAAGTTTCTTTGAAAATTCCAGTTCGACTCTTGTATCGGTCCTCAAGAGTGTTTGAAAAATTGCTTTCGAAAGCTTTTTGAAAAGGTGTCGGTGTGAAAAGTATTTTTGAATTTGTTTTGAATTCAGAGCAAGTATCTAGAGTTGTCTACCTACCCTAAGGAATTCGTCTGTGTAAATGTCCTTTAAAGTAGTGCCATCCCACCATTGAGAGGTAGGTAGCACCACCGTTGGAGGTGTTCGGGTCAATTCGAGGTTCGGGACATGGTGATCACCAGAGCAATAGGAAGACACCTTAGAAGCTACCCTCATGCCAGGTTCCCGGATCATGAGGACTTACTAAGACATCCTCTACTCGACGATCACCTTTCGAGGCAAGGCAACAGTGAGGCGTACCCTAGGGGTGGTGTGTGATTTGTGTGTCAGATTCGTTTATTATCTTGTTCATGTCAAAATGATCTATGCGTTTGTTTTTATTTTTGTCATTCATTCTTGCATGCATTTATTTAACAATTTAAGAAAGCGCGGAAAGGTAAAATTCTAAACTATTACAAAAGGCGCGGGTCCACATCGCCAAAATTTCCAAGACCCGATTTGACAGAAAATAAACAAAGAAATAAAATAAAGTGCGAGAAATTAAGTTTACAAGGCTTTGGGAGAGTTACATAAATATTTAAAAGAAGGAAATAAATAAAAATGCGCGAATAGGAATTAAAATTGGAAACGAGGGCGTTGGACCCTTTTTAATGAAATTAAATTAAATGATTAAACTAATGAAATTAAAGAGAAAAAATAAAATTTTTTTTTTTGAGTTTTTGGTATTTATGTTTTTTATGTATTTTTATGAGAAAGATTAAATGAAATTAAAATATTAACCCTAATTCTAATTTTATTTATTTATTAAGAAAAACATGTTAAAATTAAACCTAAAATTAATCTAATTATTTACATGCAATTTTGATTTATAAAAATAAATAATTAATTATTAGTGAAATTTATTTACAAAAAAATATTAATTAAATAAATATATTTTGATTTTTATGACTTTTCTGTTTTTTTACTATTTTTTATATTTTATGAAAATAAGTTAAATTAAAGGAATTAATTAAAAAAAGAAATAATTGAAATAAATAAAATAAGGAAAAGAAAGAAAATACAATACCTTGGGGGGTTTCTGTCCCCTTTTTGGAGGTGAATTGGAGTGGTTTGGCCATTTGTGTTCTGACCTCATCATGCATAAGTTGTTCTACTTTGGCCATTTGGCTTTTGGCTTTTGGCCATTTGCGTTTTGGCCTCAACGTTCCTTAATCTTCTCAGGATGTCTGTCTCGCCATGTATTGGTGTCATGTGTAAAATGTTCTGTTTTGGCCATTTGCCTTTTGGCTTTTGGCCATTTGTGTTTTGGCCTCTGCATGAGATCCTGTCTAAAATCTGCAGTGTTGAACCTCATGAACACATTAAATAAAATCATAAAAATTCAAATAAAACCAACATATGAAGAAATTTAATGTTTAGGCACAATATGACATGTATGAATGATTATACCCTTTTGATCATGGAGATCAAATCAACCTTACCCTTACTGGAAAAGTAGTGACATGAATGCTTTTATGCCCTTTGGATCATGGAGATCAATCCAGCTTTACCCTTACTGAAGAAGTAATAAGATGTATTGGTTTATAACTGTGATGGCTTGTTTGTAGTGAGAGAGGGATTTGTAATAAGGATTTCAAGGTTTTAGGGTTCTTGAAAGAATTTGGTATTCTGACAGTGTTGTGGCCAGATTTTTTTTCTCTTTTTATCCTCTTTTTCTTTTCTCTTTGGTTTGTGTGAAAAGAAGGTGATTATATAATGAAAATTAGGGTAAAGCAAATGGGCTTTGAATGTGCAATTGGGCCTCCAATATTCACTTGAATTCGTCACTTTCCAGGCTAAATCGCCGAGACTTAAGTGCATTTTTTGAAGTTGAAATGTGAAAACAAAATGTAGCCGACATCGAGAACTAACTCCTGTCCGAAAATCGACTCAATCGGATAAACGGTGAATTAGTTATGAATTTTTGAAGTTTCAGCTCAGACAAACTTATTTTGGGCTCCAGTGTCGACTCTGACACGTTCTTCAATAAAAAAATGGTATTGATCGGTGCATAATTTGGTCTCGACTTTTGAAGCAAAGTTGTAGATCTATGAGTCAGTAACCTTGTGTAAAAATATGAGTCCAATCCGATAAAAATTGACTGAGTTATGAATTTTCGAAGTTTCGGCCCAGATGAAATAATATTCAGCATTCAGGATTTTCAGCGTGTCACGCACTCTGAGCAAAAAACGAAGGCCTTTTGAATACCGTTTGAACTCAATACCTTCTGTGAAAATGTAGCCAACTCAATTTGTGAAATTTTGGCACCGGAACCAGCTCGATACGATGAAAATCGACCAAATTATGATTTTCTGAACATGACGCAAATAAACTTCTGTCACAAATTTTCTGTATGAAAATACTTGATAAATCCACATTTTTGAAGACCTTATGATCGAAATTGGCTTCCAGCCGTGAGAGATGAAAATGTAGATAATGTCAAGACAGAATTTTGGCCACCGGAACGGGTTCAAAACGAGCCACGATCTTCAAGTTATGAATTTTTTAGCGCGTAAAAACTGCACTTTCAACATACTTTTTCACCATATTTCTTCGAGAAAACTCACACATTCGGATACCTTCTTTAAAGAATCGACTCTTGAGCCGAACCTGAATTTGAGAATACGTTATCAGAGATATCTTGGCGAAAGAATACCTGAATATGACGCGCCAGGTTGGACTTGTGAATTTTTCTTGAAATGTTTTGAGAAATATGGGAGGGCAAATTTTGGGGTACAACAGTAATAAACATTGAATTAAAACTCTATGGCCCGGTGTCTTACCCGGGGCACCGTTGGCTTCATTTGTGAGGGTATATTAATTGTCATCTCATATATCATGAATAAAGACCTTGGACGTTTTCTCGCATCTCGAATCTTATGCTCCTTTTCTTTCTTTCCTTTATTTATATATTGCAAAACAGCTGTATTTACACACACTCACTCATACAGGTTTCAATCCACTCTGGATCTCACTGGTAACGACTCTGCTACTGCCAGTAATGATTTCGAAAATCCGATCAACTTAGCCGAAGACGAAGGTGAAGATAATTGCGACGTACCTGGCGAACTAGCAAGACTGTTACTCCAGGAAGAGAGGGCAATTCAACCACATGAAGAGCCAATGGAAACAATAAATCTGGGTACTGAGACGGACAAGAAGGAGGTTAAGATTGGTGCCAACCTAGAGCTCAGCGTGAAGCAACGGTTGACTCAGATGTTACATGACTACATGGAAATCTTTGCCTGGTCCTACGAAGACATGCCCGGGTTGGATACTGACATTGTGGTCCATCATTTGCCTACCAAGAAAGACTGCCCTCCGGTCAAGCAAAAGGTCCTCCGTATGCGTCCAGAGATGTCTGAGAAGATCAAAGCCGAGGTTATGAAACAGTTTGATGCCAGATTTCTTGCAGTGACTTCTTACCCTCAGTGGGTTGCTAATGTGGTGCCGGTACCGAAGAAGGATGGAAAGGTCAGAATGTGTGTCGACTACAGGGATCTGAACAGGGCCAGCCCCAAGGATGACTTCCCCCTACCTCACATTGATGTCCTTGTTGATAATACTTCTCAGCATAAGATGGCACCTGAAGACATGGAAAAAACTACCTTTGTTACTCAGTGGGGCACCTTCTGCTACAGGGTCATGCCTTTTGGACTGAAAAATGTTGGGGCAACCTACCAACGTGCCATGGTTGCTTTATTTCATGACATGATCCATCATGAGATAGAAGTGTATGTTGACGACATGATTGCAAGGTCCCAAACTGAGGAAGAACACCTTGATCATCTGCAGAAATTGTTTGACCGTCTGAAGTTGTACAAGCTGAGGTTGAACCCGAACAAGTGCACCTTCGGGGTAAGATCTGAAAAGTTGCTAGGCTTCGTTGTAAGTGATAAGGGTATTCAAGTGGACCCTGCCAAGGTTAAAGCTATTCAAGAGATGCCAGTTCCTAAGACAGAGAAGGAGGTCAGAGGCTTTTTAGGGCGCCTGAATTACATTGCTCGATTCATCTCACATCTGACTGCCACATGTGAACCAATCTTCAAGTTGCTGAAGAAAGATCAGGTAGTACGTTGGAATGATGAACGTCAGGCCGCTTTTGACAGAATCAAAGAGTATCTCCAGGAACCACCCATTCTTATGCCACCGGTTGAAGGGAGACCTCTGATACTATACCTGACAGTGCTTGACAACTCAATGGGGTGTGTGCTGGGGCTGCATGACGAGTCTGGCCGAAAAGAGCACGCCATTTATTACCTTAGCAAAAAGTTTACCGACTGTGAGACCCGATACTCACTGCTTGAGAAAACTTGTTGCGCTTTGGTATGGGCTGCTCGCCGGCTGAGACAGTATATGTTGACTCACACTACCTTGTTGATTTCAAAGATGGATCCTATAAAGTACATATTTGAAAAGCCTGCTTTGTCTGGGAGAATAGCAAGATGGCAAATGATCTTGACAGAATACGATATTCAGTACACAACTCAGAAAGCCATCAAAGGAAGTGTATTGGCAGACCACTTGGAACATCAGGCAGTAGACGACTATCAGTCAATGAACTTCGAGTTTCCAGACGAGAGTATCATGATAGTAACTGATTGTGAAATACCTGGACCGGATGAAGGACCCGAGGAAGGATCCCGATGGTCTATGCACTTTGACGGAGCCTCCAACGTTTTGGGTAACGGTATCGGCGCTGTAATCATATCCCCTCAAGGCACTCATACTCCACTTACGGCCCGACTATGTTTCAACTGCACCAACAACATGGAGGAGTATGATGCATGCATCATGGGTCTCCAAGCTGCGATCGACTTAAGGATCAAGTTTCTAAGTGTCTTCGGAGATTCCGCTCTCGTGATCAATCAGATCAAAGGGGAGTGGGATATGAAACATCCGAATCTTATTCCTTACAAAGAATGTGTGTTGACCTTGATCCCCCACTTCACAGAGATAACCTTTGAACACTTTCCGAGAGAGGAGAATCAGTTAGCGGACGCGTTAGCTACGATGTCTTCTATGTTCAAGGTCAAATGGGACAATGAGGCTCCCCGGATCATTATCTGGAAACTGGACGAACCGACATACTATTGTGATCTTGAGACTGAATTGGTGACTGAGAAGCCTTGGTACCATGAGGTGAAGAGATATTTGGAAGCTCAGGAATACCCTGAAGGTGCGTCTGTCAATGATAAGAAGTTTCTGATAAGGTTCGCAGCGAAGTTCTTCCTTAGCAACGGCATTTTGTATAAGTGAAACCATGATTCGACCTTACTGCGTTGTGTGGACAAGACAGAAGCAGAAAGGATTATGGAAGAGCTACATGAAGGGACCTTCGGAACACATTCCAGTGGACACACTATGGCAAAGAAAATCCTTCGGGCAGGGTATTTCTGGTCCACAATGGAAGCCGACTGTTACCAACATTCTCGGACATGCCATAAATGCCAGATATATGCAGACAAGGTGCATGTTCCTCCAGTTCCTCTAAATGTTCTGACTGCGCCTTGGCCTTTTGCAATGTGGGGCATAGATATGATCGGTGAGATTAAACCTACGGCATCCAACGGGCATCTCTTCATCCTGGTAGCGATTGATTATTTCACGAAGTGGGTTGAAGCAGCTTCCTACGCTACGGTAACCAAGACTGTTGTGGCACGGTTCATTCGGCACAACCTGATCTGTCGATACGGCGTCCCAGAAAGGATCATTACAGACAACGGTACCAACCTCAATAACAAGATGATCATTGAGCTCTGCGAGCAGTTTAAGATACAGCACCACAACTCTTCTCCTTACAGACCGAAGATGAATGGGGCTGTAGAAGCAGCAAATAAAAATATCAAGAAAATCGTGCAGAAGATGACAGTGACTTATAAAGATTGGCACGAGATGTTACCGTTCGCTCTACATGGGTACCGTACCTCAGCCAAGACATCAACCGGGGCAACTCCTTTTTCCTTAGTCTACGGTATGGAGGCAGTCTTACCAATCGAAGTGCAAATACCCTCTCTCCGGATAATGAAAGATGCAGATCTGAACGAAGATGATTGGATCCAGACACGACTTGATCAGCTAAACCTTATCGACGAAAAGAGACTTGCTGCTATTTGTCATGGTCAGACGTACCAGAAACGGATGATCAGGGCATTTAACAAAAAGGTCAGACCACAAGAATATCAAGTTGGGGATCTGGTAATCAAACGTATCATCCTACCTCAGAGTGATCCAAGGGGCAAATGGACCCCTACGTACGAAGGGCCATTTGTGGTTAAACATGTGTTCTCAGGAGGAGCCATGATTCTAACCAACATGGATGGTGACGATCTTCCTCACCCCGCCAATGCAGACATAGTAAAAAGATACTACGCATGAAAAAGACACGCTAGGTTGACATACCTAGGCAAAAATTAGGGCTTCCCAGCGAACCAAAAGGGTTCGGGCAAAATGAAGGGATGAAATGCAAAAAAATCTGTACACCCGGCAAGTCGAAAACCTGAAAAGGCGACTTGGGCAAAAATGGGTATCTCGGTGGATCGAAAACCCGAAAGGGCGGTGTGATCGGTGGATCTGGAACTGACTGTTTTAAAGCTGGTTCGCGAAATGTCGCGGTAAGCAAGAGTCGCCACCGTCTTTTATTTTCTCCAAATGGAAAGGACAAAAGCACAGAAAAATTCCTTAAAGAGATCGCTCTCGGTTCGGGAGGTAGGTTATAGAAAGGGAAGGTGTTAGCACCCTTTCTATCCATGGTTATCCATGGGCTCTTAGGTACTTGCTCAATGTGTTTTCAAAATTGTTTGTTTGCTTTTCAATTGTGGGTTAAAAAGTTTCTTTGAAAAAATTCAGTTCGACTCGTACGTCAGAGTGTTTGAAAAAATTTGCTTTGAAAGCTTTTGAAAAGTGTTGGTGTGAAAAGTCTTTGAATTTTTGTTTTGAAGAGAGCAAGTATCCATGAGTCGTCTACCTACCCTAAGGAATTCGTCTGTGTAAATGTCCTTTAAAGTAGTGCCATCCCACCATTGAGAGGTAGGTAGCACCACCGTCGGAGGTGTTCGGGTCAATTCGAGTTTATAGGGACATGGTGATCACCAGAGCAATGGGAAGACACCTTAGAAGCTACCCTCATGCCAGGTTCCCGGATCATGAGGACTTACTAAGACATCCTCTACTCGACGATCACCTTTCGAAAGGCAACAGCGAGGCGTACCCTAGGGGTGGTGTGTGCGGTTCGTGTGTTGTTTTCATTGATATTTGTCTTGTTCATGTTATTGGTGTTCTACGCTTGATTTTATTATGGTCATTCATTCTTTCATGCTTGGTTAACAGTTAATATTTGCGGGAAAATAAATCTAAACTATTACAAATGGCGCGGGTCCACATCGCCGAAATTAAACCGGACCCGATTTGACTGAAAGTAAAGAAGCAATAAAATAAAAGTGCGAGAAATAAAGTTACAAGGCTTTGGGACATGTACATAATTATAATAAATGACATAAAATAAATGCGCAAATTAAATAAATTATGAACATGGGCGTTGGACCCTTTTGCAATAAATTAAAATTAATGAAGAATTAAAATTAAAATTAAATGTTTTGGTATTTTTGGGTTTTTTAAGATTTAAAAGAAAAAGAATTAATTAAAACAAAAAAAAATTGGATGTAAACCCTAATTCTAATGTTTTTTAAGTTATTAAGAAAAAGATTGAATTTTTAACCTAATTTAAATCTAAGTTATTTATATACATTTAATTATAAAAAATAAAATAAATAAATAAATAATAATAGGAAAAAAAGGAAAAATTAAAAGGAGTGGAAATTATTAATTAACCTAATTCTAATTATTTTTTATTTAAAAAGAATTTAAAATTGCAAACATCCTAATTAAAACTAAATTCATTATACATTAATTTATTTACAAGAAAATAATTATAATAAAAATATTTATTCTTTTTTGGTCTTTTCTGATTTTTTAATTAAGTTTTTGTATTTTGTTAAAAAATAGTTAGTTAAATAAACAATAATTAAAATAAGAATAACAATTAAAACAAGAATAAAAAATGAAAATAAAAAAATAGTGAAGGCAAACCAGGGGGGGGGGGGGGGGGTAGCCCCAAATTAGGAGGTAAGGCCTAGCATTCTGGCCCATTAAGCATTGAAATTCACTGATTTTCCCAGATTGTGTGCTAATGCGTTGACCATTGTGTACGTGTTCTTTGAATCTTGGCCATTGATTTGGATTGGTGTGACGCGTGGACGATCAGGCTTTGAGGTGTATGGTGGGCATCAATGATAACGCTGCATGGGAATTCACGTTGAAAAATAATATTGAAATAGCATGAGACCTGGGGTTCGAACCCAGGTCTTGGATATTGCCAAGAGAGGTGCCTGCCAGCTGAGCTGTTTGAGTTAATTGATATATTAATAATACACAAATAACAAAAAGAAAGAATAAGCGCATTAGTGATTAAACGCGCGGAATTTGAAATCAGCGAATCAGTGAAGGACAACACATCGTCTTCCTCACTTTTTCTGAAACACAAGCCTATGGAAACGGTTTTGCACGCGTTGCTGTAGACCACCTACAAGAAAATAACGATTAGATGCTGGGTGTATATAAATTGATCGCGAATGCATGAATCTCTTCGTCTTGTTGAGCTGAGTTTGATAGTGGTGATTTTGAGTCCTAATTTCACTTGGTTATGAAAGCCCCAATCTGGAAAACCTGTAACCCTAATGTTCAAACATGGTAAAATTGCATATGTGGCACAAAAACGAAATTAATCATATCAGTTAGCTTGGAAACTTGACAAGGAACATGAATGTACAATTAAAATGCCATGGGGATGTCTAAAATTGAAAACACGATCATCACTTTCTTGCTGTACAGGGAGGGTTCTATGTACCAATTCTTCGCGTATTGATGGATGTTAGGGATTGTAATGTGATCAGGAGTTGGCCAGGAAGCTATTGGAATCAGTATTAGGGCTTAAAACTCTCTAGAACCTTGATTTCAGAATTGAGTTATATGGCCAATTTTTCAAGTCTTCAATAAGCTTTTGAGCGCAGCATATGGTGTCCAAGGCTTAGGGTTTGACTCAGTGCTTATGATGGCAGGAAATTAGGTCATTAGTTGGCCTTTATCCATGCCCATGAGAGAACTAGTCCTAGGGTTTTCACCATTAACCAATTTTCCCTTTTTTTAAGCAAACCAAGACTTGGTGTGCAATTTAACCCTAGCATGAGTTTTTGAGCTGGCCCATGACATATGGAAGTTGTCCAAATTCAAATGACACTATTCCATTGGTTTTTGAATTTTATTTGAATTTTTAAAGATTTAAAATGAATTAAATTATCAAAAATTAAATAAAATAGAAAAATCAATGTTTGATCTTGAAACTAATCATGGGACACGTGTGTGGCATGACAAGGCTGAATCAAGTGGAAGAAAGTGGGCCCTTTTGTCAAAAATTGAAGTTTCAAGGATAGTTGACTTTTGCCATTTCACAAAAATTTCCCAACTTCTCCAATGCATAACTTGCTCAATTTTTAAGATTTTCTCATGTTCTTGGACATTTTGGAAAGGTCTTTGAGTCCTTTAACCAATGCCTTTGGTCCCATGTCATTTTGATTTTCCAATCTCAAGTTATGGCCTTTGACTTAAAGTCCCTTTTTGTTGACTTTTGAAAATGACCTATAATGTTGAAATTGATAACTTTTTGTGAGAGCATTTCTTGGACTTGAAGTATGAAGATGAGTTGTAGGAAATGTCTTTCTCTTCAAAATGAGCTTTGGATGGAATTTTTCTGATAATCCATGTGAAAGTTATGCCCTGGTCAATTTCAGTTGACTTTTTCAGCTGTCCAAATATAGCAACTTTTGCATCTTTGATGATTTCTGAGCCAAATTTTGAGAATCATGATCAAGCATTGATCAAATGATGTTTGTGACTTCAAAATGATATGTTGACCAAAAATTTGAACTTTTGACTGTCAAATGACCATTTTACCCCTACAGTTGACTGTAGTGCAATTTAGGGTTTTGACTGTGCAATTTTGAGCTGAATGCCCTGAAACTTGATATGAGGATGTTTGACCATGTTTGTAGGCATATGAGACTTGACTGAACCTTTGAACACTTCCTTTTCTTGATCAGACTCAAAACCCTAGTTTTGACTGTATAGGAGACCTTTGCATTGTGCAACCCTTGGGGACTTTTGTGACTTGGCTTGGCAATCTCTTGAAGAATATGGGAGGGCAAATTTTGGGGTACAACAGTTGCCCCTGTTCAATCTTCTTAGACTTGAGGATGCAGATTGGCGGACGTGCCTTTCGTAATCCGAGGGTAGAAGATGATTGGACACTAGAGTGCCTAGAAATTTGCGCTCACATGGTAGCAGTGTGGTGGGAATGGGCTTATAGATGCCATTTAGAGATTGATGGGTAGGATGATGGGCTTATAGATGCCATCTGGATGTTGATCGCGTAAGAGATTCCTTAGCGAGAACCTGCATACCTGCAAAAGAAAATGAGTACCTGACACGTCGCAGGAGCTGGTTTTCAGATGCTTGGTATAGATATGTCCTGACTGGTTACAGGAGCTGAGTCTGGAGCTTCAAACGGCGATGAATGAACCATAGATGGTTACTGCCTTAGCATGAATGGTAAGAGAACCTTGAGTGACTTTAACTTCAACAACGCTCGTTGAGAAAATCTTGATGGGAATTACCGTCTTCGCAGCATCAGGAAGAGGACCAAAGGAAATTATAGCCTGAAAGCTGGACCTAAAATGGAAGTCTCATGCACCGTCGGAGAGAGAACCAAAATGGAATTATAATCTCAAAGAAAAAAACTAAAATGGAAATCTCATGCACCGTCGGAGAGAGAACCAATAGGAAAATAAAATCTGAAAGAAAGACCTAAAATGGAAATCTCATGCACCGTCGGAGAGAGAACCAAAATGGAATTATAATCTCAAAGAAAAACCTAAAATGGAAATCTCATGCACCGTCGGAGAGAGAACCAATAGGAAAATAAAATCTGAAAGAAAGACCTAAAATAGAAATCTCATGCACCGTCGGAGAGAGAACCAAAATGGAATTATAATCTCAAAGAAAAAAAAAATCTAAAATGGAAATCTCATGCACCGTCGGAGAGAGAACCAATAGGAAAATAAAATCTGAAAGAAAGACCTAAAATGGAAATCTCATGCACCGTCGGAGAGAGAACCAAAATGGAATTATAATCTCAAAGAAAAAACCTAAAATGGAAATCTCATGCACCGTCGGAGAGAGAACCAGTAGGAAAATAAAATCTGAAAGAAAGACCTAAAATGGAAATCTCATGCACCGTCGGAGAGAGAACCAAAATGGAATTATAATCTCAAAGCAAAACCTAAAATGGAAATCTCATGCGCCGTCGGAGAGAGAACCAATAGGAAAATAAAATCTGAAAGAAAGACCTAAAATGGAAATCTCATGCACCGTCGGAGAGAGAACCAAAATGGAATTATAATCTCAAAGAAAAAACCTAAAATGGAAATCTCATGCACCGTCGGAGAGAGAACCAATAGGAAAATAAAATCTGAAAGAAAGACCTAAAATGGAAATCTCATGCACCGTCGGAGAGAGAACCAAAATGGAATTATAATCTCAAAGAAAAACCTAAAATGGAAATCTCATGCACCGTCGGAGAGAGAACCAATAGGAAAATAAAATCTGAAAGAAAGACCTAAAATAGAAATCTCATGCACCGTCGGAGAGAGAACCAAAATGGAATTATAATCTCAAAGAAAAAAAAACCTAAAATGGAAATCTCATGCACCGTCGGAGAGAGAACCAATAGGAAAATAAAATCTGAAAGAAAGACCTAAAATGGAAATCTCATGCACCGTCGGAGAGAGAACCAAAATGGAATTATAATCTCAAAGAAAAAACCTAAAATGGAAATCTCATGCACCGTCGGAGAGAGAACCAATAGGAAAATAAAATCTGAAAGAAAGACCTAAAATAGAAATCTCATGCACCGTCGGAGAGAGAACCAAAATGGAATTATAATCTCAAAGAAAAAAAATCTAAAATGGAAATCTCATGCACCGTCGGAGAGAGAACCAATAGGAAAATAAAATCTGAAAGAAAGACCTAAAATGGAAATCTCATGCACCGTCGGAGAGAGAACCAAAATGGAATTATAATCTCAAAGAAAAAACCTAAAATGGAAATCTCATGCACCGTCGGAGAGAGAACCAATAGGACATTATAACCTGATAACTTCTACTGAGTCTTTATCAGAAAAATCTGTTGGGAGTCGATTTAGCTGGACTAGAGAAGGTTTTGAAATATGTTTGAGAATTCCACCTGCATCTTTCCTGAAAAGTGAAGGTCAGTCATATGCAATGCATGATATGGATCAAGCAATGATGTTCTCGACAGAAATGAGATTTGTATGATATAATGCGTCTATGCATGCTATAATGATGTATGTGACGTTTTATGTATGTTTTCGTCTAGGAAAGTAAATCCTTGACGGATGCCGGGAAGTCGTATCCTGGGCTGATGTTGAAGAATAAGCTTTTGCTTCCGCTGGGGATGATAACTGCAAGAATACCGGTAGGAGAAGATGACTCCGTTGAGGAATAAACTTGGCAAATGGAAGATTCTGCGGGGAGAAAAATGCTCTAGCGGCCATGCTGGGGAACAATACTCTGTGGGGAAGAGGAATGCCTTGCTGAATGTTGATAATAGCTTGCTGGGGATAAGAAGACTTTGTCGACGACGCTCTTTCCGTGGCTTTTGGCTGAGGATAACCCAGTTATATCCTGTTAAGGAAATAACTCTTTAAATCAAGACGGACGACACGTTCATGCTCTGCGAAGGGTAAGCTTCCAGAATTTACTGGGGATAAGCTTACTGCTTGGGGATATGAATTCCAGCTTTCCTGGGGAAACTGGATTGGACTCTTCTGGGGAGTTTTGAACTGCGGGGGAAGTGATTCCTTTGAATGTTTGTATGCCGCCGGGGAACAATCTTTAGACCAAGACTGTCGGGGATGCTTGTTAAGAATATATGCTGCTGGGGAATGTTTGAGATCGGCTGGAGGATACTCAACTTCCTTGAGATTTGATAATTTTGCTTGGATAAGAATGCACTGACTGCTGACTTACTCTCTGGGGAATTGAGATATGCCGGCTATGTTCTTCAGCCTAACCTGTTTTGATACCTTGGAGGACAGAACAATTAGATTGCTCTTAGACAACTCCTTATTGCCCCTGTTTCTGAGGTGGGAGAGGAAGACCTGAGAGGTGCTGATAGCTTGCTGGTGGACAAACCTTCTCCTGGTAGGCAGGTGACGAGATGACAGGACATAGTCGTACGCTTTGATCCCTAATTTTTGCCTGGACCGCCCTTTCGGGTTTTCAGTCCACCGGGGTACCCATTTTTGCCCAAGCCGCCTTTCCAGGTTGCCGGGTGTACAGATTTTTTTCATTTCATCCCTTCATTTTGCCCGAACCCTTTTGGTTCGCCGGGAAGCCCTTACTTTTGCCTAGGTATGTCAACCTAGCGGGTCTTTGATTATGCGCAGTATTTTTTCGACTATGTCCGTGTCCTCAGGATGTAGGGAATTGCCCCTGTTAGAATTGTTTTGTCATGCCACCAGAAGATCTTCGTTTGATCGTCCAATGCCCCAAGTGACTTAGACGGAGATTTGCCCCAGGCTGGTTGGCCTTTTTGAGAGATTCTCCGAATCTTGACTTAACTGCCCCAGATGATGGACAATAGTCATGCCATGCCCCTTGATTGGAGGTACTTCTGTTCATTAGGCATTCGTCGTGCGAATTTCCTTGTTGTTCAAACAAAAAGTCATATGCAAACAAAGTTATGTTAAAAATGCAAAGCTTATGTCTGTCTTGAAGATTTTGAAAATGCATTCTTTTTCATAAAACAAGTAAATGTTTGTAAAAACATGATGTCAACTCCGTATTTACCGTAGGCCTTCAGGAGTCAGGATACCTTTCGTAACAGTATGCTTTCGAACTAACCCATGCTTCAGCTGGGACTTTTGAGGGTTATAACGTGGTCTGGTTCACGGTTTAAGAAACAAAGAATAAAGGCTCAAATTATTTGTACCCACCCACTCTTCGTGACGTTCTTCAAACCTAAACTCAGTTGATCATGCGTTAGACCTTGTTTGAGTCTTCGTTCTGATTTTCCGGTGATGGTTCAGTCATTGATGATTTATTCTGAATAGGCAGTCATCATTTTTTTGTCGAGGGTTTGTAAGACCTTTTTCTTGTCTGATTTTTGTTATCCCTTTCTTTTTTGCCTGAACTGTTTCCTTTTTTGGAATTTCAGTCAGCGGGATGCCCCAGTTTTGTAAGTCTCCTTCATGGGTTTTGACTTAAGGGGTTTTTTATTTTTGAGATAATGACTGCCTTTCTTTATTGATTATTCGGAACCATCACTGTCTTTCTTCGTTTTGTTTTGTAAGGACCTCTTTGGTGCCATTCGTTAAGCACTTGGATCAACTGAGAGAACTACCCTGCCCCAGGTTATGATAAAGGGTTTTAAACTTCGAAAAGAAAAACTCCTACTTCTTTGGCTCAGAGGGGTTGGCGAGGGATTATCATCCTTATTATTCCAGTGTTTGGGAATTGAAACAATGCCTGTACCTCATCAGCGGGGTCTGTTCAAAAGCATACTGTAGATTATGGCATCATTTTCGTCATCCTCCCTCAAGAGGCTTAGAGTTTAGATCCAGAGTTGACATCAGAAAAAATGTGAAAATAGTTTGCATATAGTGAATGCGAATATATTGATTCAAAAATAGACATAAGCGATGCATTAATGGAATAACAATGTTTTAACATGAATAAATGTTTGAACAAAAGAAAATTGCAACTTGAACATTCGAATGAACAAAACTTTCCAGTCTCAGGATTTGTCACTTCAAATGGAAGATTCTCAGCAGAAGAATTTCATTTGGCCACCCGGCATGAACTCCAGCACCCTTCCGTCGACCAAGTCCTGGATCTTGTTCTTCAAGCTCCAACAGTCATCGGTGTCATGTCCAGGACTGTCAGAATGGTAGGCACATCTTTTATCAGGGTTATAAGTAGGAGCAGAGGTGCCAGGATTCTGGGGAGGACCTTTCAAAGTAATCAGATTGGCCTCTAATAAGTGTTTCAGCATTAGAGATGGTGGTATGCCAGTCTCAGTGAAATGTCTTCCAGGAGTGTATCGCTTGCGCCGATTACCCCGTTGATGCTGGGCTTGTGAAGTAGTAGCAATTTGGAGAGGTCTATTCATTGGGCCCGGCCTTTGCCCTCTTGGAAGCTGTTCCATGACTTGGTCCCTGACTTGGGCTGGTTGCTTCATGTCTTGATGAAGCTGACTGATCATGGCCCTCAGCTCTCCTTGCTCCTGAGTTAAACCTTGAATGAGGGTCCTTTTCCCCAACATCTGGGTCTTCAATGTGTCTACCTCAGCTTGTAGACGTTTCAGCTGTTCGTCCTTGTCATCCTCAGCATTGTTCCTGACCAAAGTCCCCGTGAGAAGTGTCCTTAACTCCTCCTGCCCCTTGGATAAATTCAGGAGGATGTCCCTGAGCCGAGCCTCTTGAGCAAGAAGGTCCTGGTTGTCTTGTTGTGAAGCCATTGCTGAAATAAACAGCGGGAAAGGTAAGTGACCTGCAACAAAGATACCTGTTATGTAAGGATGAGTATGATATGCATGCAATGTTTTCAAGGATCTCGCGGGGTAAACAAGAAAATTTGTTAGCATTGGAATTTAGAGCTTGATTGAAGGACACCCATGTTATTGAGAACTCTTCTTCAAGAGTCAAAGGCTCACCATATCAAGTGGGTCATAGCCCCTGACTTTAGTCATCATGTCTGGTTTTGATTTCCAAACAACCTTGGTTAGGGAACCTTCTTCAGGAGTCAGAGCTCACCATATCAAGTGGGTCATAGCCTCTGATAACCTTGGCTAGAGGAAAATAAATCCTCTTTGCCCCTTGCTAGATGTTTGATTTATATGACCTGTATCACAAGCCCTTGAGATCCTTGAAATGGGTTAGGATGTATGCAATGGTATGATGTCATGATATGCATGGGGTAATGTGAGTAACCCTGTTATGAGTCCTAATTAAGGACTGCAAAAACCTGCAAGAAACTTAGGATACCCTGTTATGAGTCCTAATTAAGGACTACAAACACAACCTGCAAGAGACAAATGTCAGGTAATAAGCATGCAAGTAGTTCAAGTAGGAAGGCACACAAGTCACACAAGAGAAGCCCTTAAAGTTTAGGCCAGCATGGAGTCTGGGTAGTACCCTCTTGAAGTTGGTGAGTTCAACCTGTCCTAATCAAAGTAACCGGGTTCTAAGGTTCCCAATATCACGGGATTGCTTTCATTGTTCATCGTTTCGATTTAGCCACTGAACTGGCGACCGAAATATTCCAGGAAAGCAACCCTCAATTGAGTGTAGTATCGAGTATCAACCAACCTCGGACTGCACCAAAGTCAGTTATCTCACTACCCTAAAGAGGCCAAGATAGTTCAATTAAGGTTCCTAAGGTCTTTTGATGCTTCACGACACCACGCGGAGGCCCCGTACTCTCCTTGACTGAACTCAAGGGTTACCGGTACACACCAAAGTGCCACATCAACGTAGCAGACTGTTTCAACCATGTCGGTATACCCCGCACAGTTCCCTCACAGCCTTGTTGCTACTTTCTAAGAAGGTATCCCCCAGATCCGGGTTAGGATCTATAGAACTCCCAAGCAACCCACAATTTAAAGCACACAAGGAAAACAATTGAAAACATAGTTATGAGCTAGCCCTAAGGTACACCCCACTTTAAGTCTTCTCCCCAGCAGAGTCGCCAGTTCTGTGATCGGTGGATCTGGAACTGACTGTTTTAAAGCTGGTTCGCGAAATGTCGCGGTAAGCAAGAGTCGCCACCGTCTTTTATTTTCTCCAAATGGAAAGGACAAAAGCACAGAAAAATTCCTTAAAGAGATCGCTCTCGGTTCGGGAGGTAGGTTATAGAAAGGGAAGGTGTTAGCACCCTTTCTATCCATGGTTATCCATGGGCTCTTAGGTACTTGCTCAATGTGTTTTCAAAATTGTTTGTTTGCTTTTCAATTGTGGGTTAAAAAGTTTCTTTGAAAAAATTCAGTTCGACTCGTACGTCAGAGTGTTTAAAAAAATTTGCTTTGAAAGCTTTTGAAAAGTGTTGGTGTGAAAAGTCTTTGAATTTTTGTTTTGAAGAGAGCAAGTATCCATGAGTCGTCTACCTACCCTAAGGAATTCGTCTGTGTAAATGTCCTTTAAAGTAGTGCCATCCCACCATTGAGAGGTAGGTAGCACCACCGTCGGAGGTGTTCGGGTCAATTCGAGTTTATAGGGACATGGTGATCACCAGAGCAATGGGAAGACACCTTAGAAGCTACCCTCATGCCAGGTTCTCGGATCATGAGGACTTACTAAGACATCCTCTACTCGACGATCACCTTTCGAAAGGCAACAGCGAGGCGTACCCTAGGGGTGGTGTGTGCGGTTCGTGTGTTGTTTTCATTGATATTTGTCTTGTTCATGTTATTGGTGTTCTACGCTTGATTTTATTATGGTCATTCATTCTTTCATGCTTGGTTAACAGTTAATATTTGCGGAAAAATAAATCTAAACTATTACAAATGGCGCGGGTCCACATCGCCGAAATTAAACCGGACCCGATTTGACTGAAAGTAAAGAAGCAATAAAATAAAAGTGCGAGAAATAAAGTTACAAGGCTTTGGGACATGTACATAATTATAATAAATGACATAAAATAAATGCGCAAATTAAATAAATTATGAACATGGGCGTTGGACCCTTTTGCAATAAATTAAAATTAATGAAGAATTAAAATTAAAATTAAATGTTTTGGTATTTTTGGGTTTTTTAAGATTTAAAAGAAAAAGAATTAATTAAAACAAAATAAAATTGGATGTAAACCCTAATTCTAATGTTTTTTAAGTTATTAAGAAAAAGATTGAATTTTTAACCTAATTTAAATCTAAGTTATTTATATACATTTAATTATAAAAAATAAAATAAATAAATAAATAATAATAGGAAAAAAAGGAAAAATTAAAAGGAGTGGAAATTATTAATTAACCTAATTCTAATTATTTTTTATTTAAAAAGAATTTAAAATTGCAAACATCCTAATTAAAACTAAATTCATTATACATTAATTTATTTACAAGAAAATAATTATAATAAAAATATTTATTCTTTTTTGGTCTTTTCTGATTTTTTAATTAAGTTTTTGTATTTTGTTAAAAAATAGTTAGTTAAATAAACAATAATTAAAATAAGAATAACAATTAAAACAAGAATAAAAAATGAAAATAAAAAAATAGTGAAGGCAAACCAGGGGGGGGGGGGGGGGGGGGGGTAGCCCCAAATTAGGAGGTAAGGCCTAGCATTCTGGCCCATTAAGCATTGAAATTCACTGATTTTCCCAGATTGTGTGCTAATGCGTTGACCATTGTGTACGTGTTCTTTGAATCTTGGCCATTGATTTGGATTGGTGTGACGCGTGGACGATCAGGCTTTGAGGTGTATGGTGGGCATCAATGATAACGCTGCATGGGAATTCACGTTGAAAAATAATATTGAAATAGCATGAGACCTGGGGTTCGAACCCAGGTCTTGGATATTGCCAAGAGAGGTGCCTGCCAGCTGAGCTGTTTGAGTTAATTGATATATTAATAATACACAAATAACAAAAAGAAAGAATAAGCGCATTAGTGATTAAACGCGCGGAATTTGAAATCAGCGAATCAGTGAAGGACAACACATCGTCTTCCTCACTTTTTCTGAAACACAAGCCTATGGAAACGGTTTTGCACGCGTTGCTGTAGACCACCTACAAGAAAATAACGATTAGATGCTGGGTGTATATAAATTGATCGCGAATGCATGAATCTCTTCGTCTTGTTGAGTTGAGTTTGATAGTGGTGATTTTGAGTCCTAATTTCACTTGGTTATGAAAGCCCCAATCTGGAAAACCTGTAACCCTAATGTTCAAACATGGTAAAATTGCATATGTGGCACAAAAACGAAATTAATCATATCAGTTAGCTTGGAAACTTGACAAGGAACATGAATGTACAATTAAAATGCCATGGGGATGTCTAAAATTGAAAACACGATCATCACTTTCTTGCTGTACAGGGAGGGTTCTATGTACCAATTCTTCGCGTATTGATGGATGTTAGGGATTGTAATGTGATCAGGAGTTGGCCAGGAAGCTATTGGAATCAGTATTAGGGCTTAAAACTCTCTAGAACCTTGATTTCAGAATTGAGTTATATGGCCAATTTTTCAAGTCTTCAATAAGCTTTTGAGCGCAGCATATGGTGTCCAAGGCTTAGGGTTTGACTCAGTGCTTATGATGGCAGGAAATTAGGTCATTAGTTGGCCTTTATCCATGCCCATGAGAGAACTAGTCCTAGGGTTTTCACCATTAACCAATTTTCCCTTTTTTTAAGCAAACCAAGACTTGGTGTGCAATTTAACCCTAGCATGAGTTTTTGAGCTGGCCCATGACATATGGAAGTTGTCCAAATTCAAATGACACTATTCCATTGGTTTTTGAATTTTATTTGAATTTTTAAAGATTTAAAATGAATTAAATTATCAAAAATTAAATAAAATATAAAAATCAATGTTTGATCTTGAAACTAATCATGGGACACGTGTGTGGCATGACAAGGCTGAATCAAGTGGAAGAAAGTGGGCCCTTTTGTCAAAAATTGAAGTTTCAAGGATAGTTGACTTTTGCCATTTCACAAAAATTTCCCAACTTCTCCAATGCATAACTTGCTCAATTTTTAAGATTTTCTCATGTTCTTAGACATTTTGGAAAGGTCTTTGAGTCCTTTAACCAATGCCTTTGGTCCCATGTCATTTTGATTTTCCAATCTCAAGTTATGGCCTTTGACTTAAAGTCCCTTTTTGTTGACTTTTGAAAATGACCTATAATGTTGAAATTGATAACTTTTTGTGAGAGCATTTCTTGGACTTGAAGTATGAAGATGAGTTGTAGGAAATGTCTTTCTCTTCAAAATGAGCTTTGGATGGAATTTTTTTGATAATCCATGTGAAAGTTATGCCCTGGTCAATTTCAGTTGACTTTTTCAGTTGTCCAAATATAGCAACTTTTGCATCTTTGATGATTTCTGAGCCAAATTTTGAGAATCATGATCAAGCATTGATCAAATGATGTTTGTGACTTCAAAATGATATGTTGACCAAAATTTTGAACTTTTGACTGTCAAATGACCATTTTACCCCTACAGTTGACTGTAGTGCAATTTAGGGTTTTGACTGTGCAATTTTGAGCTGAATGCCCTGAAACTTGATATGAGGATGTTTGACCATGTTTGTAGGCATATGAGACTTGATTGAACCTTTGAACACTTCCTTTTCTTGATCAGACTCAAAACCCTAGTTTTGACTGTATAGGAGACCTTTGCATTGTGCAACCCTTGGGGACTTTTGTGACTTGGCTTGGCAATCTCTTGAAGAATATGGGAGGGCAAATTTTGGGGTACAACAGGCGGTCCAAGAAAAAGTTAGGGATAAAGCGTAATACTATGTCTCATTGGATCGCTCTGCATCCAGAATCCGGTATCTACAGCAAATTCAGACGACATCGATCAATCAGCTTCATCTTCGACTAAGGTCATCAAGTGATGAGACGCTCGAAGATATAAAGGCGGTAGCAGAGTTGAAACCCAGTGGGATCATTCATTTCGCACAGCTGTTTTATTTTATTTTGTACAAATTTGTATAAACTCTTTTGTTCGGCGGTGTTCTCTTACTAGGACGTCAGCCTCTTGTACATAAACGCCTATTTACAGGCAAATTCAAAAAAATCAATACAAAAATCACTTTTTAGCTCAAATTGCCATTTGTTTTTCTTTTCTGTTTTGTTTTGCGAAGAACGTCCAAGGTTCAATTTGTGATATATGCATTGACAATAATTTGCTAACTCATGAATATTTGCATACGAAACAAAGGATTAATTACAGGTAACATTAGAAACAGGGGCAATAAAGAATTGTCTAAGCGATCTAATTGCTCTATCCACTAAGGTACCAAGGTAAGTTCGGCTGAAGAACATAACCAGTATATCTTAATTCCCCAGAGAGTGCACCAGCAAGTCCATGCACTCTCCCCAGGCAAAGTTATACAATCAGCCTTAAGGAAATTAAGTATCCTCCAGCAGATCTCAACATTCCCCAGCATGATATACAAACATTTTTCAACAAACATCCCCGGCAGTCTTGGTCTAAAGATTGTTCCCCGGCGGTATATCAAACATTCAGTGGAGTTACTTCTAATACATCTCAAAAAACTTCCCCAGGAGAGTCCAATCAAGATTTCCCCAGGAAAGTTGGAATCCGTCTCCCCAAGCAGTAAGCTTATCCCCAGTAGATTCTGGAAGCTTATCCTCGCAGAGCACGAACGCGTCTCCCGACTTTATTCAAAGATTATTTTCCTACCAGGATATAACTGGGTTATCCTCAGCCAAAAGCCACGGAAAGATCGTCCTCGGCGAAGTCTTCTTATCCCCAGCGAGTCTATTAACACTTCCAACATAACAATGGTATCCCCAGCGAAGTTACCATCAACATCTCAACAAAGTACCTCTCTCCCCATAGAGTATTGTTTCCCAGCAAGATCGTTAGAGTACTTTTCTCCCCGCAGAGTAATCCGTTCGCCAAGTTTATTCCCCAACGGAGTTATCTTCTCCTACCAGTATTCTTGCAACTATCATCCCCAGCGGAAGCAAAAATCTATTCCTCAACAGTAGCCCAGGATTTAACTTCCTGACGCTCGTCAAAGATTTACTTTCCTAGACAAAAACATACATTCATAAACATCGCATTTCTATACATTATAGCATGCATATACGCATCATATTTTACAATCTCATTTATATTGAGAACATCATTGCTTGATCCATATCATGCATTGCATATGACTGACCTTTACCTTTCAGGAAAGATCCAGTTAAGTTCTCAGCTATTCCAAGACTTTCGTCTGGTTCAGTTAAATCGATTCTAAGATTTTCCTGATTCTTATCCAGTCAAAGATATTCCAAGGCTTTCTCTGGTTCAGTCAGATCGACCCTAAGATCTCCCTGATTCTTATCCAGTTGAAGTTATTCCAAGACCTTGCTTGGTTCAGTTAAATCGACCCTAAGATTTTTCTGATTCTTATCCAGTCAAAGGCCTTCTCTGGTTCAGTCAGATCGACCCTAAGATCTCCCTGATTCTTATCCAGTTGAAGTTATTCCAAGACCTTGTCCGGTTCAGTTAAATCGACCCTAAGATTTTCCTGTTTCTTATCCGGTCAAAGGCCTTCTCTGGTTCAGTCAGATAGACCCTAAGATCTCCCTGTTTCTTATCCAGTTGAAGATTTCAAGACCTTGTCCGGTTCAGTTAAATCGACCCTAAGATTTTCCTGTTTCTTATCCAGTCAAAGGCCTTCTCTGGTTCAGTCAGATCGACCCTAAGATCTCCCTGTTTCTTATCCAGTTGAAGATTTCAAGACCTTGTCCGGTTCAGTTAAATCGACCCTAAGATTTTCCTGTTTCTTATCCAGTCAAAGGCCTTCTCTGGTTCAGTCAGATCGACCCTAAGATCTCCCTGTTTCTTATCCAGTTGAAGATTTCAAGACCTTGTCCAGTTCAGTTAAATCGACCCTAAGATTTTCCTGTTTCTTATCCAGTCAAAGGCCTTCTCTGGTTCAGTCAGATCGACCCTAAGATCTCCCTGAAGATTTCAAGACCTTGTCCGGTTCAGTTAAATCGACCCTAAGATTTTCCTGTTTCTTATCCAGTCAAAGGACTTCTCTGGTTCAGTCAGATCGACCCTAAGATCTCCCTGTTTCTTATCCAGTTGAAGATTTCAAGACCTTGTCCGGTTCAGTTAAATCGACCCTAAGATTTTCCTGTTTCTTATCCAGTCAAAGGCCTTCTCTGGTTCAGTCAGATCGACCCTAAGATCTCCCTGTTTCTTATCCAGTTGAAGATATTCCAAGACCTTGTCCGGTTCAGTTAAATCGACCCTAAGATTTTCCTGTTTCTTATCCAGTCAAAGGCCTGCTCTAGTCTAGTTAAATCGACCCTAAGATTTTCCTGATGAAGACTCAGTAGAAGACATCCTAGATTCTCTCAACGTTACTGTTGAGGTTGAAGTCGCTCAAGATTCTCTCAGCGTTACTGTTGAGGTTGAAGTCGCCCAAGATTCTCTCAGCGTTACTGTTGAGGTTGAAGTCGCTCAAGATTCTCTCAGCGTTACTGTTGAGGTTGAAGTCGCCCAAGATTCTCTCAGCGTTACTGTTGAGGTTGGAGTCGCCCAAGATTCTCTCAGCGTTACTATTGAGGTTGAAGTCGCCCAGGATTCTCTCAACGTTACTGTGGAGGTAGTAATCGCCCCAAGATTCTCTCAGCGTTCCTGTTGAGGTAGTAATCGTCCAAGGTTCTCTCACCGTCCCGTTGAGGTAGTAACCACCCCGGGTTCATTCATCACCATTTGAAGCTCCAAATTCACTTCCTATAACCAGTCAGGGCGCATCTATACAAAGAGTCTGAAGACCAGCTCCTGTAACAGGCCAGGTACTCATTTTCTTTTTCAGGTACGCAAGTTCTCGCTAAGGAATCTCTTACGCAATCGACACCTCCAGATGGAATTTATAAGCCCATCCCCCTATCCATCAATCTCCAAATGGCATCTGTAAGCCCATTCCCCACATCACACTACTATGTGAGCGCAAATTTCTGGGCACTCTAGTGTTCAATCATCATCCACCTTCGGATTACGAAAGGCACGTCAGCCAATCTGCATCCTCAGGTCTAAGAAGATTGAACAGGGGCAACTGTTGTACCCCAAAATTTTCCCTCCCATATTCTTCAAGAATGGCAAAGAGCATGCTTCAAAATCTCCCCAAGGGTTGCACAGTTCAAGGGCCTCCTAACAGTCAAAAACTAGGGTTTTGGGTCTGGCAAAGAAATTGAAGTTTTCAAGGGTCCAATCAAGTCCCACATGCCTACAAACATGGTCAAGCATCCACATGCCAAGTTTCAAGACTTACAACACAAAATTGCACAGTCAAAAACCCTAATTGCTCAACAGTCAACTGCAGGGGCAAAATGGTCATTTGACAGTCAAGAGTTCAAATTTTTGGTCAACATCTTATTTTGAAGCCACAAACATCATTTGATCAATTCTTGATCATGATTTTCAAGGCATGGCTCAAAAAGTCTCAAGATGCAAAAGTTTCCATATTTGGACAGTTGAAAAAGTCAACTGTAACTTGACCAAGGCATAACTTCAACATGGTTCATCAGAAAAATTCCATCCAAAGCTCATTGTGAAGATAAAGACATTTCCTACAACTCCTCTTCACACTTCAAGTCCAAGAAATGCTCTCACAAAAAGTTATCAATTTCAACATTATAGGTCATTTTCAAAAGTCAACAAAAAGGGACTTTAAGTCAAAGGCCATAACTTGAGATTGATAAATCAAAATGACATGGGACCAAAGGCATTGGTTAGAGGACTTCAAGAACTTTCCAAAATGTCCAAGAACATGATCAAAGCTTAAAAATTGAGCAAGATATGCCTTGTGGAAGTTGGGAAATTTTTGGGAATTTTGAAAAGTCAACTTTACTTCAAATGCTTCAAAATTGCTAATGGGCCACATTTTCTTCCAAGATTCATTATCCAAAGGCTATGCACGACCATTTGACCCAAAGGGGATTTATTTCATCATTTTTTATTATTTATTTGAATTTTTAATCATCATTAATTCATTTAATTAAATAAAATATGAAAAAAATACTAAACAAATGTGTTTGAATCTTTTTATGCAGCATATGCTCTCATTGGTTACTCAAGATTCGTGCACATCAAAAAAGGGAAGATTTGGTGCAAATTGGCATGTTATTCATGGAAAAGATTTGAAAAAATATTCATGGAAAATCAAATATTTCATACATCAATGCAAGGATCTCTTGACTCAAATTTCAACCCTAATCCATTGGCATACATATACTGATCATAACCCTAAAGCTCACACCTTGAAGCTGCGCCCCATATCAAAAACCAAGTTTGCATTTTTTGTCCAAATTTTCAAAACTGAAAACTGCATTCTAGCACAATTCAAAGAAAAGTATTGATTCCAATAGCTTGCCAAGGCCTCAAGGAACGTTTCTGGATCAAAAACCACTGCTTCTAACGCAAGGAATTGGTAGAACGAACCCGTCCTGTTCATAACTTTTCTCATATCCATGTCTCATGATTCACGCGTTATTTTCAATTTCTAATGCTTGATTTGTATTAAGTTAATCATTCTAAAGCTAACCATGCCATTCAATTGAATTTTCGTGCCCTATATGCAAAGTTACCGTTGAAGCTTTCTAGGTTTTCAGAGGTCACGAATTAGGGGTTTCCTCTTCAGGAAAAATTGAGACACAAGACCCACGCCACTGAAACCAGAAGCTCAGGACTAATCGACTCCATACCTCGCGATCAATTTATGATCAACAGGGTTCTATTCGCTATTTTTTGTATGCATCATTTAGTGGGGGTTTAAAACCCCCGCTATCCAGTTTGTTTTTTTCAGGCAAAATAAAGAACAGAGGAAGAAGACGCTTATGTGTCATGACGTGAAAGGGCAATTCAAAGTTGGCGCGCGTTTTATTGATTCAGACCACTAACTCTTGTTTTTTCTTATAATAATTGCATTCCATTAATGTTACAAAGAAAGCGCCTGGCACAGTTGGTTGAGGCGTTGTCCAATAGGTACTGGGACCTGGGTTCGATCCCCAGGTCCCCTCCCTTTCTCAATATGTTTTGTTTTAACCAGATTCCATGCAGCTTCTCACCAAAAGACTACCATGCACTCTACGATCCAGCATGCCACATGTCCCACAACATCCATCCAGTGGCCAGGATCCAAAGTCCAGGGAACACCCCAGTCAACATTCCACACGCCAGCATGAAAAAGTCAAAAAGGCCAAGGTTCTATTGGGCCTAATTGCTGGCCACATAACCTCCAAATTGGGGTCAACACCCTCCATTGGTTTGCTTTCTTTCACTCTTTTTATTTTTCTATTTTATTTGTTTAATTTAGTTTTAATTTAATTCTTTAAATTAATTTGTTTTCTTTAACATAAAAAATAATTTAAAAAAAATTCAGAAACTATAAAATAAAAAATATGTTTTTTTTATGTTTAATTCACTAACATTTTTGTAAATAAATTTTATTAATTGATTTAGTTTTAATTCTAGGTTTTAATTTTAAATGTTTGTTTTTTTAAACTAAAAAATGTAGAATTAGGGTTCTGAATAAGTTTATTCTTTTTCTTTTCTTTCACCATAATTAATAATTAATTATTTATTTTGTAAATAAATTGCCATGTAAATAATTAGGTTAAAACTAGGTTAAATTTAAACATTTATTTTAATAAATTAAAAATAGTTAGAACTATGGTTAATCATTTTTTTTTAATTCCATTCATTCTCACTAAATTCCATAAATACAAAAACTCCAAAAAAACAATTTCTTTCTTTTATTTAACTTAATTAATTTATTAATTGTAATTTAATTTCTTTAAAAGGGTCCAACGCCCTCGCATTCGATCGTAATTCTATTTCGCGCGTTTATTTCCTTTTATAAATTTCATGTAATTCTCCCAAAGCTATGTAATAGATCAATTAGACATTTATTCTTTCTGCATTTTATTTTATTTCAAATCGGGTCTTGGATTAATTTGGTGATGTAGACCCGCGCCTTTGTAATAGCGTAGGACTTTTAATTCCGCATTTTTTAACTGTTAATAATTTGCATGAAAGAATGAATGGCCAAAATAAAAGCAACGCGTAGATCACCAATGCATGAACAAGATAAACATAAATGAATATGACACACAAATCACACACCACCCCTAGGGTACGCCTCACAGTTGCCTTGCCCCTCGAAAGGTGATCGTCGAGTAGAGGATGTTTTAGTAAGTCCTCATGTCCATGAACATGGCATGAGGGTAGCTTCTAAGGTGTTTTCCTATTGCTCCGGTGATCACCATGTCCCGAACCCTCGAATTGACCCGAACACCTCCAACGGTGGTGCTACCTACCTCTCAATGGTGGGATGACACTACTTTAAGGACATTTACACAGACGAATTCCTTAGGGTAGGTAGACGACTCTAGATACTTGCTCTAATTTCAAAACAAATCAAAAAATACTTTTTCACACCGACACCTTTTCAAAAAGCTTTCGAAAGCAACTTTTCAAACACTCTTGAGGACTGATACAAGAGTCGAACTGAAATTTTCAAAGAAACTTTTTTTTAAAACCCACAGTTGAAAAGCAAACAAACCATTTTGAAAACACAAATGAGCAAGTATCTAAGAGCCCATGGATAACCATGGATAGAAAGGGTGCTAACACCTTCCCTTTCTATAAATCTACCTCCCGAACCGAGAGCAATCTCTATAAGGAATTTTTCTGTGCTTTTGTCCTTTCCATTTGGAGAAAATAAAAGACGGTGGCGACTCTTGCTTCCGCGACATTTCGCGAACCAGCGTTAAACAGTCAGTTCCAGATCCACCGATCACAGACACCAACTTTTCTTTTATCCAATAAAGGAAAGGGTGAAAAGAACATGAAATACCTTTTGAGAATTTTTCTTGAGTTCGGGGGGTAGGTTATGAAAAGGGAAGTGTTAGCACCCTTTTTATCTGTAGTTATCTACGGGATTTTAGTTGCTAGATCACTTTGAAAATGCTTTGTGAAATGTGTTTGTGTTTGTTTGAAACTATTTTTGAAAAGTGCCTTCATTTAGGCAAACTTTGTAATGATTCTCGTCTCTATAAGAATGTATACAAAGTGTTGACTTTTGAAAAAAATTCATGAAAGTGTTGGTGTGTTTGAAAGATGTTTTGTTTTGAAATGTTTGTGAGCAAGCAACTACGAGCGTTTTACCTACTCAAAAAGTCTTTGTTCTTTTCCTCCTCCTTTAGATAGTGTTATCTTACCATTAGTTTGTAAGAAACCTTATCATTGGATGTGAAGGGACAGACGTGGGTCGTCATACAGTCATAGAAGGAAACATTGTAAGATACCTTAACAATTTGTTTATAAGGGTCTAAGATCATTTACCAAAGGCAATATCGAAGGGTCATCGAGGGACTACGATCTTTTAATCGAGGGTTTTTGCTAAGGTATCCCACGTTTGAGGGACATGACTATTTTGTTCTAAGGTAACAAGTGTGGGTTAACCCTAGAGGTGCAAGTGTGCAAAGTGTGTTGTTTTCATGCAATTGTCTTGAATTAGGATTGTATAGTATTGATTTTAAGATCTTGCCATACAAACCCTAATTACTAGCAATAATATGGAAAGCGATAAATTGCGGAATTTGAAGTCCTATGCTATTACAATACATGAGGGGATGAGGATACAAATTTACAAATGGGGATGACAAGTAAAGTAAATCCTAATTACTATTACAAGGCTTTGACAATTACATAATTTAATGCGAACTAATAAAATGTACAAAGGAATGTAAAAGAGAAGAGAAATTGTTCTTTAGGGTTTTTTTATAGTAAAGGTTTTTGTAATTCATTTAATTGAAGAAAAACCTAGGTCTAAGTTAACTTGAGAAGAAAACTAATTATTTAGAAAAATATTTTTAATGTTCCACTTAGAAAAAGGTTTTATGGTGTTAGGTCATCTCCAAGCAATGCAATATGTCCAAAATGACCTAAAAAATCTCAAAATTAGGAAATTTGGTGTCTGAGTTGACACATGTCGTGTCAGTGGACATGGACACCCATGTTAGGACCTGTTCTAAAACTGCAAATTTTTCCGTTCCAGCCAAATTGATGCGGGCGCCCGTGCCAGCCCCTGTTCTACCCATTTTGCACGTTTATGACTGACACGAGCAGTGTCGTGTGACACAGGCACCCGTGCCAACCCATGTCCTGGATTTTTACTGAGTTTTCTTTCCGATTTATCCTGTTGTATCTCTTTGGAAATGAAAGCAAATGATGTATGAATAAAGAAATCACAATTTGATAAAGTTTACCTCTTGGAGCGAAAACTTTAGAACATGTACAGATGTTTCTGGGTGCAAAGTGGTGATCGATTGAGCTTCTTTGGACCTTCTTGAAGTTGCTCCCATCCTCACTTTGTGCTGAAAGTTGCTGAATCACTCTAACCAAGTCAAGTTGCAAAGTACTGTTTTGAGTTTGGAAGATGGTGATAATGGTGTTACAGAAATTGTTCTTATGTTTGGACAACTTTTATATGATGTGTGTGAAGTATTTGGATGGTTTGTTTTTGCAAAACTTGCAAGGTGTGAGAGGTTTCAAAGATTTGGACTTCTAAACTCAAAAATGGAGATTTTATGGAAAACTATGATTTTTTTGAGAGTATAGGAGTTTTGAGGGCTTGTTCATCCTCCTTATCTTGCAAATGATCTCTCTATTTATAGGCAAGAGGTTTTAAGACAAGGGTTGATCAAATTTTTGCAAGATCACATGTTGTGGCTAGGTTGGGTTGTAAGTGAGACTTCATGAATTTTCATAGTTCCAATATGGGCATGGCCTGTTTTTTAGGAGTACTTTTCAGGTTGTAGATGGTTACTTCTTGCTTTGACATTGTGTATGTGCAGAAGAAACCATTGAGAGGCTCAAGGAGTTGACATTATGATTAAAGTATACTTTTCAAGAATGACAATGGTGCCTTTGTGCCATAAATGGAAAGATCACTTGGATAATGCTTAAATCAAATGGACCAAAGCTCAAAAGTTTATGTAAGCATTAAATTTGGTGAGATTTGCAAGTTAGAAGGCCTGCAACATAAGATTATGCAGCATAACATGTAGATTGGATTATGTGTTCTTCACCAAAATGACTTTTAATTCAATAATGGATGCCCAACTTCATGTCTTTGAATCTCCTAGATCAAGTATGATAAATTCACGCTCTTGGACGTTTTGGAAAGCTTGAAACATTATCTAAAACTTTCATGTTGACCACTTTGACTAAATAAACTTGGAACTTGATGAAAATTGGCCAAGAAGTTGGGACAAAAACCTGACCAAAGGAACTTGAAGACTTGGATTTATGTTCTTGAAGCTTGAAGGCGTGGAAGTTTGAAAGCTCATATGGTCTTGCACTTAAGGTTTTTCATAGTCTTGATCAGTTTATTGTAAAAGGAACAATAGTAAGCCTCAAGATACTAAGAAAATGACACACACACACACGCGCGATGTTTTTCAAACTTATTCTCTTTTGCTAAAACGTCTTAAAATAAGTTTGGGCAAGCGTTTGGTTGACTGAAAGCTTGAATAATCAATTATGAAGGTCAAAATATACGGCATAGTCGATTAAGTCAAAGTGTAATGATGGGAAAAATAATAAGTGTACTATTTCGCCTCTTGTAATAACAGAGAAAATTCCCTGAATGTCGATCTCAAGGACTGCACCGAATTACCGAGTTTAATGTGAGGTTCAATTAAACAAAACTCAATTTGGAATTTTGGTTTGGTAATTGTACTTAACAATAATTAAAAATATGTGAAAGGTAAATTATGACTTTTTTTACTAGTATGGATACTATGCTTGTGTGAGTGTGTGATTTTCCCTGTAATGACCTTCATTATTGATCTCTTCTAAAAATTCATTACCTTTAACTACCGGTCCTTTAGATTATTTTTCTCTAAGTCCTTAGTGAGAAAACCTTTAACCATCCACCCTAAATCCTAAGTCCTTCTGATGGAGTCAAGCCTTTATCTTATCAAGGGTTAAATCCAGTGACTATAGGGTATCCCTAGTCCTAGGTGATATCTACTATAGCCTAATCACATAAAAACCTTAACAACCGTGGTCCAGTTGGTTGTTAACCGTAAATCAATCCTAATTGGTCCAGTCAGGAAAGCATTAGATACCTTGAACGATTAAATTGAAAGGAAACTAATGTATTAACAATTAATAATTCATAGTCAATACATATCAGGGACACCCCTAGCATTGGGGGATTTAGCCGAACATAATATTCAAAGAAATTACAATAAGAAAGTTAGACATTACAAGATAATTGGATTCTGTTGATCTTCAATCACGATTGTTCTTGAAGGATCTCCGTCCTCTGAATCCCTTGAAAGCTCCAGTTTTTGTCGTAGAATTCTTCTCCAGTCCAAAAGTCATTCTCTTTTTCTCACAAACAGGTTTTTATAGTGTTATGTCATCCCTCAGTGATGCAAAATGTTCAAAGTACCCTTAATGACCCAAGAATACAACAAAATCTCAAAATTGGAATTTCAAGCGCCTAGGCTGACACATGTCGTGTCACCGGACACAGGCACCCGTGTCAGCATCTGTGATTTGCTCTTTTCACACCTTTTGGTTCCAGCTGAATTGACACAGGCACCCGTGTCGCCTTCGATCTCGCTTCCAACTTCAACTTTTTCCAAGTCTTCCCCCTGACACGGCCACCCGTGTCAGAGCTCCTAAAACACTTTTTTCTTAAACTCTAAATACTACACTTTTTTGCCCCGATTTATCCTATTTTATTCTTTTGAACCCGAAATCACTAAAACACAAAATCAAAGCATAAAATGAGGTAAAATAAAATAAAACACCCGTCAATTAAAAGAAACGATAACTAAAATAAATGCTAAATTCCCGTGTAAAAACCACTGATCATGTAACACATCTTAATTGATTAATAATAATAATCAATTAAGTGATGTAGTTTTTCAAACTTTTCTATTTTAGCTTAGTTAATAAATTAATTCATGAATTTAATCGATTAACTCATTAACAAGATCAATGAATTATTTCCTTTTTGAACCAAATTTTTTCCTATATAAAGGAGGTTTGTCTTTGTTGTACCCCAAAATTTGCCCTCACATTTTTCCACAAGAGATCGCAGCTTCAGGCGTTTCCTGATTTTTCAAACTGGCTCAAGAATCAGACAAACAGACTTTTTTTCGTCAGCCAAGCAAAATTAGGGTTTTATTGATTTTTCAGGACCCTGGATTGTTTCACACAGTTGGCTTAGGGTTTTGGTTGATTTTTGCTCAACTTTGATCAGGCGAACGCTCTTTGGAATTTAATCAGGAATTAGGGTTTTTTTGGGCACGTTCTCAGAAGGATTTAAATTCTACAGCACTTTGCGAGTTATTCCGAGATTTGGGTTGGATTCGCATTGTTTGACTTAATCAGTAAAAAGAATGCATTTGGTTTGAATTCATATTTGTTTGTTTGAGCCAGTCAAAAGATATATGCAGTTTGGATTTACAGTGCTCGGTAAAAACCAGTGAAAAGGGAATGCGCCTGGTCAGTTGTTTTGGTTAACTGTTGCTTTACTTTGGATATTGGAAAGGCCAGGTTTAACTGAGTAAATTGCTAAGAGCATTATTTATTTAAATTATTTATTATTCTGAGGTTAAGTGATTGGAATTTATTTTTCGATTATTTTAATTCAAAGAATTTTAAATAATGAATAAACAATAAAAGAGGAAATATAATTAATTGGATAGTGAAAACTTTTATTTATTCTTAAATTATTTGTACAATTATTGTTTACAATTTATTTACAAACAATGATTTTACATTAATTTAAATTTAAATAAAAAAATGAAACTATCCTATTTTTTTCTAAGTCTTCTATTCTTCAATTCTTCATCTGCTATCCTTTGCTCCCCTCCATTCAATTATTCATCTGCAAGAGAAAAAGAGAAAAGTCAAAAAGCAGATAAATAAATAATGACAGATAAATAAAAGACAGTTCATCATTAAGGGCCACTGATTGGGATCAGTTAACCCTCTCTGCAAATCACGGGATTTCTCCCGGTTCACAAAGAGGGACGAATTTTTATTTGCTAAAAATGAATGCACAAAAGTCAAAATTGCACAATTCAAAAAGTGTCAAACTGCACAAGTTCAAACCAAACTGAAAGTCCAAACTGAATCACAACTTCCAAACTCAAACTTTCTGCCAAAAATGCAAGTTACTATCCAAAAAGCTACTCAAAGCTATCAAAGAAGAAGATTTGGAAAAGATACAAAGTACAAAAGCTGTCAAAAGAAGAGACAATATGCAGAGGAAAACTATTATACAAGCAAACATATTCACTTTTCATCATTTCCCAAGTGGCCCTTTCAGAAAAGTACAGCATAAACATTATTTTAATGAAAACTGCACTAAAGAGAAAGAGAAGAGAGATAGAAGAGCAGGCTTAGGCTTTAGGCTTGAGAGATAGAAAGAAAACATATAAAACAAAAACTGAACACAGTGGACAAAAGGAGAGCAAATCCAAAAAGGCCAGGCCTACTAAATCAAAAGCAAAACCTTAACCTGTGTACAAGATAAGCCACCAAAAGAATATATCAGATATAACCATCAAACACAAGCCATACCAGGATGCCCAAAAAACCAGAATTTTCACCCAAGTAAAAAGATTACAAGTTCAAAACTCCAATAGAAAACAAATATAAAAAAAAAGCCTTACCATTTTCAGAACCTGAACTATCCAACCTGCCTAAGCACAAATCAAAAGCCAAAACCAGTAAGACCCTGTTCAAGGCCAATACTTGCATTAGCCTTACCAACCAAAGCCATTAGACCTATCAAGCTCAACCTAAGGCCAAACTGTCATAAACCAGTCCAACTGTCAAACCAACACAACCTGTCAAAAACTCAAACACAAAAAAATCAGATAACCTGTTAAGAAGCCTAACATGAAGCCTGAAGCCTCAAAGCCTCACCCTGCCTGAAGCCTAACATGAAGCCTGAAGCCTCAAAGCATACCTGCCTAAACCTGAAGCATCAAATATGCCAAAGACCTCAAACCTGCCTGAGAGCTGCCTAAGCAAAAACACTATCAAGCTAAAATAACCTGCCTGAAGCCTAACATAAACCAGATAAATCCCAAGCCTGAAACAAGCTCAAACCAAGTCCAGGCCTGCATCAACGTGTATGTCCAAAACCATTCAACAAAAGCACACATCAGAAGATACACAAATGCCTTCAGAATCTCTTCATCATTAGGCAATACAAGGCAACAAACGTTCAGAAACATTCCAAAGGCAACCAACATTCAGAGTCATCTCAAGGCAGCGCAAAGCAAATCAAAAAAAGGCAACGAGGTCAAGGCAACTCAAAGAAGATACAGAAGCATACAAAAGGCAAACGTTCAGAGGTATCTCAAAGCGTTTCAACAAGCATTAAAGGCAACGAGTATACAGTAGGAGAGAAGAAGAAAGAAGTGAATTTTCAAAAGGGGTTTTCAGTCAGTTCATCATAAAACCCTAAATCGGCAAAAAAAGGTAAAGATACCAGTTAAAGCTCTCATCGCGCCATCTTCCTTCACCGCTGAGCCTCCTAAGCACCTCCATCTTCTTCCTCCCCTCTGTCAAGGTAGTTCTCCTTTTCCCCTTTCCTTTCATACCTCACACAAGACAAACCAAAACGCATTAATCAATAAAACACAAAATCGGATTCAAGAATCAAAGAATCATAACATGCAAATCTAAAACGTCTAATAAATTTGAGACATTTCGTTACCTTGTTTTACCGTTGCTTGAACGAACGCGAGGGGAAGGACGAGAGGTGGCACTGGTGGCTAGGCGGAGGAGATTGCACTCAGGAACGATTGGAGAAGACGAAGTAATGAACGAAACCCCCAAGACGACGCCGCTCTCAAAACCCTAGGCATCCAAATGAAAACACAAACAATGAACCCTAAACATTTGTTTCAGTACTTTGGGCCTAACATGTTTCTCCAATGCCTCAAGCCCAAACGAGCTGCTGATGCACCCCCCTGTCTTCAGTTTTGGTTTGGACCTAATGCCCTTAAGGCCCATTTAGAAGCTTAAACCCTTTTCTTTTATAAAACAAGTTCTTCTTGTTAATTAATTGACTTAACCCTTTTTATCAAACAAGTTTTTTTTAATAAATTAATACCAAACTTTTTTTATATTTTTAAACACAATATCTTTCTCCCTAAATTAAAATACTTTTATTTGTACATAATAAAATGAAATATATCTTTTATACAACAATGTAATTAAAATTAATAGCATTTTCATTTTCTTTTAAATAACATGAATATTTATACATAAATATAATTGTTCATAGGATTAATACTTAATTTGTACATAAATAACAAAAATACATTTTTTTTACACCATATAATTAAAATTGAAAACACTCTTTTTCTTTTAATTCAAATATTCTCATTAATAATACAAAGATACTTTTTTTATATATCAAATATAAAATAATGACTTTCAAACTTAGAATATTTTTCTTTTCTTAAAATCTCCTTTTGTACATATTAAAGAAAATACAAGAATACAAGATTATTAATTAAACAAATATTTTAATTTCTTTCTTTAGGTCAAAATAATACTTAATACACATTCAATTTCACATCTCTAACCTGTAAATAATTACATATACAAATACACATATGCACGTACACTTACACAATACACTTGCATTTTGATACATTATACATTTGCTTATTTTGTATATTCGTTACATTTACTTTTGATCGATTCGATTTGGTTGTAACTTATTGGACACTATATTCCTAAGTCTCATCCCCATTCGTAAATTTGTACCCCCACTCCCGGATACTTATTTTGTAATAGCGTAGATTTTACATTTTCGCAATTTACCGCTTTTGAATTATACCATGGTTAGACCTAGGGTTTGCATGTACATAAAATCAAACGCTAGATAACCTAATACAAGACAAATACAAGAAATCAATACACAATCACACTTGCACCCTCTAGGGTAATCCCACATGTTGCCTTCCAAAAGGGGCCATGCTTGCACGTCGAGTATCTTTGGCAAAACCAATTCAAAATGATCATAAGTCCCTCGATGACGCTTTCGAATGTTGCCTAAACGGAATGATCATAGTCCCTTCAAAGCAAATTGCCAAAGACACTTGGCACCATTGCATTCATGGTCCATACGATGACCCGCGCCCGTCCCGAACAAACTTCCTAAACGCAAGATTGTCCACCAAATTCAATGGTGGAACAAAATTGTTAAAAAGGGTTGAAAACATAGAGAAAACCTTTGAGTACAATAGGGTAGACAAAACTCTTAGTTACTTGAGATCAACTTGCAAAAACGCTTGCCTTCTTTTCAAAAACCACATTCCACAAGCACTTTCAAAACAAACTCTCAAAACATTTTGAAACATCTTTTCGAAAAGATACACACCTTTGTAAAATATTCGAGTAAAGAATTGTTACAAGGGTAGCCTAAGACAAGGTATCTTCTTCCAAAACATTTTCAAACACACACACCTACACACCATTTTCAAGCAATCGAAAATCAAGGCAAGTGATCTAAAAACCAAGTAACTAAGAGCCCATGGATAACCATGGATGAAAAGGGTGCTAATACCTTCCCTTTTCATAATCTACCCCCCGAACCCACGAAATATCTCAAAAGGTTTTTGCTGTGCTTTTTTAACCTTTCCTTTAGGATAAAATAAAAAGTCGGTGGCGACTCTTGCTCAACCGAAACATTTGCGAAAACAAACGCAAAACCATAGTCAGTTCTCCCACCGTACCACAGTCTTTATTTCATTTCACACTATTTTTCTAATGGAAACTCTTATATAATTTCCTTCTCTCATTTCTTTTATAAATTTTTTTCCTATCAAAGTTGCTTTAATGCCAAGAGAGTGAAAAGTTCCTTTTGAGAGTTGTTGTATTGGTGCCATAATGAAAGTACTTATCCAAAATTGATTTTCTCTTGTAATACATTTGTATTAAATTTGATGGGTCTAAGCTAAACCTAAAAAATCTTGAGCGAATGTTTTTGAGATGACTTGTATAAAAGCTCTAGTTATTGGTGTAAGATTTTTGAGATAATCCCATGCAAAAGCTCAAGTTGTTGTCTAAGCTTATTCAATTGACCCTAAAAAAAGCTCAAGGTTGACCGTATTGAAAATCTTAAGAGGAAACTCTTGGGGACAAGAGTAGGGAAACTGGTTAGGTAGAACATGTATAATTCTTCAGTGAGATCTCTCTGTCCCTTCTCTCTTTATTTTTCGTTATTTACTTATTCAATTGCCAGGTTCTCTTCTATTATTCTGCATTGTTTCTCTAACATAAACGAATTTAAATCAAAGAATTTTAAAAAAATAATGTTTTCTCGAATTTTGAATACCACAATTCAATCCATATTATGTTTTAAGTCACTTGATAAACACTATTGTTAGGCTTAGACATAAGCTCCATAATTACTTATTGAATTTTTCCGCGTTGTAGAAATACACCACTAAGTTTACTTTTTGCCTTAATTGTCACAACATCACACGTCATATACAAACATTAGATGAATTCATTAAATAGAACACTATCCAACACAATATCTCACTCTATTTGAACTCTTTGTCATATCTTTGTTAATTTTTAACCATGTGACACACACCATTGTTTCATTACTATTTCTCATGTTCAGTTTACAAATTTTTAGTTTCAAAGTGTTTAACACGATCCTTGTGGAATCAATAATTTTCGTATTAATTGATACTAGTTTGATTGTGTATACTCGCAAATACAAAGTAGACGTCATGTGGCTTGAAGAAGGATTTCATATTAAGGTTGGTTGCATTTATAATGTGATAATCTAAAAGATAAGGATACAAATTTAAACACTTATACTTAGGAGTGGAACCATTATCAGGATTTAGATGCAAACATATTTTTGGTGTTTGTAATTGCGAACGACTTTGCGGAGGTTGTAGAAACAAGGAATTGTACAAGAACATAAATGATATAGGTGAATATCTTCTAGTTGGTCCTAGAGAATTTTGAGATCGATGAGGTATATGGAAAAAGATTTGTCACCTTGCATGATAGAATGAAAGTCTCGAAGGAGGCCAAATAATAATAAAAAATGGTTACCTTTGGTTAATCGTTCTCTGAAATCTTCTCTTAGTTCAAAAATTGAATATAAAAATGGTAATTTTTATAGCAATATGAAGAGATATAGTTCGATTGATCCATGATATGTTTAACACCATAAATTCCCCGAAGATTAATAAAATAAAAATCAGAGTAAATTTTATTTTTCTTCAAAATGAATTTAGGATGCTACACTTTCTCAAAACAATTTATAATTTGCTCAAAGTAAAAAAAAGAGATACACAACGCCTTTCGGATAAACACAATTACCATATTCTTAAGAATCAACTTTATTAAGCAGCAGAAAATAATTCACGCTCGTTATTCAAAACAATCTTAAATTCAACATGAAGCATAAATCAAATTATCCAAAAGTTTACAATACTCCATGACAATCACCAAAACAACGAGAATATAACAAGCATTTATCCCCCAACCCGGTGTTACGTATCAGAGCATGAAGTCGACTCTAAAATAAGACTGAAGAGAAACCTCTTCGAACTTCGTAGCAGCGAACTACTCCTGACTATTTGCATGTTACCCACATAGAGGCAACATTCAAACATAAGGGGTGTGATATCACAACAATATAAAGGAAAATATAATAACAAGTATACAAAAATATATCATGATAGTTATTCTTTCCACATATCACACCTTCACGTCATAAGCAACATTTAACAAGCATAAACAACGACATACAACATCTTTATGCTAACAACAAGGCATGCCATGAGACACAATATTGACTCTATACATGTGGTACCGATATCGCTTATGAATCCACGCCATCTAGGACCAGAGCCACCAACATTGTGAACAATTTGGTTCACTTAGCTCCCGATCCACACCATCTAGGATCAGAACCAACAACAATGTGAATATTTATATTCACCTCACTCCATATCTACGCCATCTAGGATTAGAGCCAACAACAACAACATGACTAAGTCCTCAACATGAAATATATGCGACACAACCATGCAACACAATACACATTTATATCTACATCCATCAATGTGGTATGTCATTACCGACTACCATGCAACAACACCTGCTCAACAAGCAACAATAACAATACAATTATATAGCAATAAATAGCAACATATTTGTATACATCCAACAACACCACATCATGGCAGTACAATTCACAAAAGTGTGTTATCAATTCATCATGTTATATTCAATAACAATAACACCATATCACAACATAGCATTTTAGCATCACAATCCACTAAGCATGTATACATATAGTTATCATGTACTTCATTAAACATCATCACTAACAACATAATTAACATAATCATCACGTAGCAGATGTTAATTATTTACAACATGCATATCACTAAGATATCATCATAATTCACATCGTTCATGTTGCAACAACATCATGTTCATCATTATAAACTGCACATTCATAACTATCAATCACACAAGATATTTGCATACACTTTATTGAACGACATAACTCAACACACACTAAACACCCGTCCACGCATTAAATAGTTGGAAATATAGTACAAGAAATATTTTTAAATTAAAGTATGCAAAATTAGCTTTCCAACAATTTGAACCACGCGTCATTTGGACACTCACAACTCGAGTTATGAATTTTCTAAGTTTTACAAGAGATGTAAACACTGACATCCTACACTGACATCCAAAACGCCTCATTACTAACTAATTAAATTCGTTTTTAGAATATGAAACCATTTTTATGAGGAAGTACACTTTATTAACTTTCTGTAGCCTCAAACGGACACCCGAGTCAAAAGATATGAATTTTTAGTTTTATAATTTTTCAGGATTTCGCTCAAGAATTCGATTACCCAAAATGGTAAATCGATTTCCCCAATGTAACATAGCCATTTTTCCAAATTTCACTGAGGAAATCGATCTCCAACAGTCTAGTAGCCAAAAATCAGTGTTTTCGTTCAGGAAATCGATTACGCCAAAATGGAAATTGATTTTCACGCCTTGGCAGTTAAAAATTCTGCAACTTTTTCTACTACGAGAATTCAACCTTTATCCCAAAAAATCAGTTTTGAAAACACACTAAAACATACAAATTCTTACAATTCTCAATCCACAACATACACAATAATTCTAATCAAAATATCACTTAGATCCAAACATACAAAGAGTCAATTTCATGAACAGACACACATAAAACAGCCACAACAATCAATATCCCCCATACCTATTATTATATTATCCCTTAGAAAGTTGGAACCTCACCCTTACCTTGAGTTGAAGGTTCTCTAAGCTCCAACAATAACTTTTCTCTTGCCTTAGCTGCTTTTCTCAAAAGCGATATTTCTTTGTTCTCTCACTTCTACGATGAATAAACCAAAAACACTTTTGTTTTCCTTTACTTAGACTTATCTAACCCTTTGACCCCTAATGTCATTATTCCCATTATGCTCTTCCTTCCTCTTACTATTAAAATAATTATTTAATTAAATAAAAATAATAATTATTCTATTATTCTACTAATAGTAATAATAAAATAATTATTAGCATTCTCACCACACTCTCATATTTTTCTGGTTTCGGTCATACACCCTTAATACCTTAATTTCAGAATAACTAAGGTAAAAACCTTTCTTTAGAGTACAACAATACATAATATCGTTCATCATAACACACCAGAAAATACCACATCGCGTAATTATTTTAATTAAAATAATTTAAATCGAAAATGGAATATTACATTATGACCATATTATTGAATCAATTTCAAAGTTTAAAGTTAAGGTGTGTGGATGAAGGGTTGGTTAAAAATCCATTAATAAATATGATCTTGTTGTTCTAAGATAAGACACGATGATATATTTGCTTCATTTGTAGTAGTTGGAATCATCCAAGGTTAACAAACTATCAAACTAATTTAACTTCAACTCTCCTAGTCACCTATTTTTTTCTTTAGCAAGATACACATTCTTAAAGCCCAAACATTGACGACTAAACAGCACATAGAGGCAGACACTAGTGACCTATCTGATTTTGTCTGTAAACAAAGTTATGAAAGTATTGAAGTAAAAAGAGAAAAAGAAGATCCGAATATCCTAATAATATTATTTAAGAAAAAAAGAGTAGATGATGAAATGAATTGAGAGGTAGATAAGTTGGAAAGAAGATAGATAGCAAGAAGCATAGGCTGAGATTTTCCACAGCCTCTACACCTCACACCACCAACCATTCCTTTTTCTTTCCTATATTCTCTCCATCCATCTATCCATCACTCAAAAAACACTTCATTCTCTCTATCATGGCTTCTTCTTCTTCTCTGCATCTCTCTCAAGCACTCCTCGCACGTGCCGTTTTTCTCAACTCCGACCGCACCTCCCTCTCCTCCACTTCCTCCCTCTCCTTCCCCTCTCTCAAACCCAAACCACTTACCTCCTCTTCAACTGCTTCGCGTCGCAGAACTACCGTCCGTGCAACCGCTGTTGAAACACTCGACAAAACCGCTGAAGTTTCCCTGGTTGAGAAATCGGTTAACACTATTCGCTTTCTCGCTATTGATGCTGTTGAAAAAGCCAATTCGGGTCACCCGGGTTTGCCCATGGGTTGTGCTCCAATGGGGCATATTCTGTATGATGAAATTATGAGATATAATCCCAACAATCCTTCTTGGTTTAACCGTGATCGCTTTGTTTTGTCTGCTGGACATGGTTGTATGCTTCAGTATGCTCTTCTTCATCTTGCCGGCTATCACAGTGTCAAGGTTACTTTTCTCTTTCACCTCAATCTTTGCTTCAATTCATATACTTGTTGCTTGACCTTGCTTTCGATGGACTAATAGGAAGAAGACTTGAAGCAGTTTCGACAATGGGGAAGTAAAACTCCTGGACATCCTGAGAATTTTGAGACTTATGGAATTGAAGTCACCACAGGTCTTACAATAAATCTTGTCTCTCTTTTCTTTACGTTACCGCCACTCTTTTTTGCCAATTTCAAATATCCTTGTATTTTTGTTGTTTAGGTCCTCTGGGTCAGGGTATTGCCAACGGTGTTGGTTTAGCACTTGCTGAGAAACATTTGGCTGCACGGTTTAACAAGCCTGACAGTGAGATTGTTGACCACTACACGTGAGATAACTAATTACATCGTCTACTTTCCTTGCACTTGTCAATTGGTAACGGCATTTATATTTTGTTTGTTTTTGTTTTTGGTCGGCTCTAGGTATGTTATATTGGGTGATGGTTGTCAAATGGAAGGAATTTCAAATGAAGCATGCTCACTTGCTGGACATTGGGGTCTTGGGAAACTTATCGCACTTTATGATGATAACCACATTTCAATTGACGGTGACACTGAAATCGCATTCACTGAGAATGTTGATCAACGTTTCGAGGCACTTGGATGGCATGTGATTTGGGTAAAGAACGGAAATACCGGGTATGATGAAATTCGTGCAGCCATTAAGGAAGCAAAGGCTGTCACAGACAAACCTACTTTGATTAAGGTTAGTGACATGAAATGGAGATTCAAGTAAGTGGATTTATTCAATCCGTCATATATATACGAACTGATTATACTAGTTGAAGTGACGTAGTGTGATTGCTGTGGGTGAAAATAAGCCTCCTTTTTTTTCTTAGGTGTTGTTTTATCGGTTTTGTTTGGCTTTGAGGCTGGTCATATGGTAATATTTCATTCATTTTGATTACTATTTCGCAGGTAACCACTACCATTGGATTTGGTTCTCCAAACAAGGCTAATTCCTACAGTGTTCACGGAGCCGCATTGGGTTCTAAAGAAGTGGACGCTACAAGGCAGAACCTTGGATGGCCATATGAGCCTTTCCATGTCCCAGAAGATGTTAAAAAGTATGAATGGGTGTATTAGTTATATCTTTGGTTTACTGATATTTTCATGATCTTGAGTGTAACTTGCTTAACATTCCCTAGGCATTGGAGTCGCCATACCCCTGAGGGTGCTGCACTTGAAGCTGAGTGGAATGCTAAGTTTGCTGAGTATGAGAAGAAATACAAAGAGGAAGCTGCAGAGCTAAAGGCTATTATTAATCGTGAATTACCTGCTGATTGGGAGAAAGCACTTCCAGTAAGTAAATTGTCACACTTCTTGGTTTCTTTTGATTATGGCGAATAAAATCTTTCATCAACCATTTGTGGAATGTTGATCATACTTCCAATTTGATTTCAACTTTCAGACGTACACTCCAGAAACCCCTGCCGATGCTACAAGAAATTTGTCGCAAGCAAATCTAAATGCCCTGGCTAAGGTTCTTCCTGGTCTTATTGGTGGTAGTGCAGATCTTGCCTCTTCCAACATGACCTTGTTGAAATCGTTTGGAGATTTCCAAAAGGCTACTCCAGAAGAGCGCAATGTTCGGTTTGGTGTTAGGGAACACGCAATGGGAGCAATCTGCAATGGTATTGCTCTTCATAGCCCTGGATTTATTCCATACTGTGCAACTTTCTTTGTCTTCACTGACTACATGAGAGCTGCCATAAGGATTTCCGCCTTGTGTGAAGCTGGAGTTATTTATGTTATGACCCATGATTCAATTGGACTCGGAGAGGACGGACCAACTCATCAGCCAATAGAGCACCTGGCAAGCTTCCGGGCAATGCCAAATGTTTTGATGCTTCGTCCAGCTGATGGTAATGAAACTGCTGGATCATACAGAGTTGCCGTGCTTAACCCGAAGAGACCCTCAATTCTTGCCCTTTCTCGGCAAAAGTTGCCCAACCTTGCGGGAACTTCTATTGAAGGAGTAGAAAAGGGAGGTTACACCATTTCAGACAACTCATCAGGTAACAAACCTGATGTTATCTTGATTGGAACTGGTTCTGAGTTGGAAATTGCTGCGGCTGCCGCCGACGATCTAAGGAAAGAAGGAAAAACTGTAAGAGTTGTTTCTTTTGTTAGTTGGGAACTTTTTGATGATCAGTCAGATGAATACAAGGAGAGTGTTCTCCCTGCTTCTGTTACTGCAAGAGTCAGCATTGAGGCAGGATCAACTTTCGGTTGGCACAAGATTGTAGGAAGCAAGGGAAAAACCATAGGTATTGATCGGTTCGGAGCAAGTGCTCCAGCAGGAAAAATATACAAGGAGTTCGGTATAACCAAGGAAGCCGTTATTTCTGCCGCCAAGGAAGTTTCATAGATCAATTGATGTTCTGTTTCTCGAGATATTAAGATTTGTATTACTACTACGAGAGTTGTTTCTTGAGATATCATTTTAACCGCAATAAGAACGAATTGGTTGCTCTCGCATATGATTCTCAAAAGAGCAACATAGATCAAATGATGAGATGAATTAAGGAAGTTGTATGAATTTGTAAAAACTATTTTGGCTTGTGAATTACAACACTGTGATGTAGTTGAATTCAGTGATTCTCACTTTTCTATCTCTGCACTAATTTGGCTACTATGAACTATTATATCTTTCTCAAAACAAATCTCTAGAAGATCTAGTCTAAAATAACACAACCCGATGATTCGATTTACGAGCTGATTAAATCACAAATATATTATGAAGCCTGTTATGAATTATGACAATGTATCAAAAATCAAGTTCAAGGATTTCCCTTGTTTGTTTTCAACCTTTGTAAAAGGTGAGCATACACTAATTCATTCCACAAGTCAGGAACACCAGGAAGACACCAATGGCTACAATCCTGATGTGTGAGCGTAAATCTTTTCGTCTCCTCAGTCATATTGGTGTATCTGAACATGGAAGGGTGAGCATCAAGTCTGTAATCTGTCATTCTCGTGATGTTCAGGTAAAACACCGGAGTCGTCATTCCTGTAATTACTGATTCAATAGTCTTCATCATTTCTGAAGGATTTTCTGGTAAATCAGATTCATCTTTCAATGGCTCTGTAATATTCTCACACTGACCACCAGAATTCCATTCCCCATCCCTGTAGCAGAATCAAAGAGGATTGGTTATACAGTATCCTAAATCCAAAACTTAAACAAGTTAAATGTTTATTTTATTTTTTTTACCTGAAATGAGAAGGTGAATAGCCTCTAAAGAAAACTGTAGTTTTCTTAGGATCAACATGAGTATCCACCCAATGTGCCCATGTCAATAAAGCTTTATTAATTGCATCTTCAACATTCATTTGTCCATATACATGATTTCCTTCTTGATAATATTCCTTCCTGCAATTCTCTCAAAAAAGTTTCCATCTTAATTTTACTTATTCCGGCCGATAAATCTACTAAAGTGATTTTCATTTGCAGGTAAGGGAAAAAAGAAGAAGAAGAAGAAAGCATTACCCTTCCTTTACTTTCTCATGAGTCCACCAATGACCTGTGTTGAAGATCAAAACATCAGCATTTTTGTACTTATCATAATAGTTCTCAACCAAATCAAGACGAAGTGTCTCTTTTTTCGATCCTTTCTGGGTTGGAATCTCCCACTCTTGAACAAGAAACGGTGAACGGAAGAACTCAATGGAACAATTGTAATCCTGTTCAACGGTTAACAGAAAAGAACAATTTCAGTCTCGAATTTGATCACTGTCATTTTGCTAGTTCAATGAAATGGAATAACATATGACAGACATACTTGGAAGATAAACGAGTAAGAATCCTCTGTTCGAAACTCTTGTCTACCAGAGGCTTCGAAAATCCTGCTCTTATTTTCAACTGAATTACTAAGAACACACACCATAGATTCCCACATGTTCCTATTGAGGGAATCACCAACAAAAACTAAACGTTTTCCCCTCAGTAACTCCAACATGTCGCTACCATTGAACCTGCAGAACATGTACATGCTCGTATCAGTAAAACGGAACCAAAATGTACAAGCAAAACAAACACAGCTCATCTCTCTCAAACAAAGAGAGGGAGAGACAGAGAGAGAAATACCTTGGCATGTTGCAATTCTTAGGCTGCCATCTGAACTTTTCGAACATATTATCAGTTCTACCATTGAGAAAGCAGTCAAAAGGCTCATCAATATTAGGACAAGACCCGGCTTTGTAAAGTGGATATGAATCATCAAAAACCCATGTCCCTTCATACATATTACAACTCTTTGTTAAGTCCACCAAATGTTGTTGATCACTTTGCACCACATTTGGTGAAGGCCTAGGTGCAAAAGGCTTCTCTTGTTGTGGTTTAATCGTAGCACCAATCGGTGGATGCGCCTTACGATGTTTTTTATGTCGCTTTGGTGCCAAACCAGAACCTTCTTTTCTAGAAATTTGAGATGAAGACGGAGAATTTACAGTCCTATGATCCACTAATCCATCATGTTTTCTAGAAGTTTGAGATGGAGAAGGAGAAGCTACAATCCTATGATCAACTAACCCACCATTCTCTTTTCTAGAAATTTGAGATGGAGAAGGAGAACCTACAATCCTATGATTCACTAATCCATCATGTTCTTTTCTAGAAGTTTGAGATGGAGAAGGAGAAGCTACAATCCTATGATCCACCAATCCATTATCTTCTTTTCTAGAAATTTGAGATGGAGAAGGAGAAGCTGCAATCCTATGATCCACTAATTCATCATCTTTATGAGAAGTTTTATCATGAGTAGGGCTATAATGAGGTGGATGAGAAGGAGGTTCTGAAGAATTAGAGGTGAAAATGTGAGTCATAACTTTTGTAAAATGATATCTACGAGAAGAAGGGTGAAAAGTATTTACAAGGACAAGCATGAATAAAATAGAAGCAAAAGTGAAAGCATAAGTAAAAGTTATAACTCCTCCTCTTGAAGGAAAGATGCGAACTGAGTCGGTTCTTGCCAACAAACGCTTCCTTGCAGGAGAATCCACCATTATTAACAATTAATTTCTTCTACTTTTTATTTACATGGTAATAATATTAAGTATTATTTACAAGAAGAGATGATAGCCAGAGGGAGAGGAAAAGAAAATGCATGCATGATGCATGGGAGAGATGATGATGGTTGAAGTTGAAATGCTATTTTTGGTATGAAGTTGGGAATGAGAGAAGAAAAAGGAGGGAACGGAAGATTTTATGTATAAGCCGTTTTTGTAGTATCGTTTGTATGCACATCAGCACATCTAGTACCCCACAAATCTAGGTGCATATCATTGCCAAACACTTTTCTCATTTGTTTACAAGTTACAATAACAAATATGGTCCAAACACAACTTTTTTTTATTATCATTTCCCATAAAACTTAAGGAGACAAACTGCCACCATAGAATCCATTATACTCGAACACAAAATATTGACACGTATTCTTTTATATATAAAGTTTTCCTTTCTATTTTTTTCTTCATTTATTTTTTATTTTTAAAATATACTCAATAACATTTATGGGCCTAAGGGGCTATGTTACATCACTAGAGTCCCCTTGGGGTCATAGATTACTATAGCCCCTAGAGTTTCCTCGGGAGCGGGAGCCCAAGTACCCGGATCACCCTTTAAAGTTCTTTTGACAGTAACTCGTAAGAGATTTAGTCCTTCAACGATAATAGAAGCAGTGGGACAGAACCTTTTATAGCCTAGTCCACAACTTAGTTGTAGGCCCTGAGCACATCTTGCATAGTTCGTTGAAGAGAATCCTGGAACGTCCCCCTCAGGTCGACAAGGGCCTTCAAAGCCTCAGCATGGGCCTCAGCCTCCTGTTGAAGAGTTTGTCGACACTTCTCCGACTTGAGGCTCATTTTCATAACATCATCAGAACCTTCTTAATGTTGTTTCTTCTCCGCCTCAAGAGTAGTCTCAAGCTAAATTATTCAGTCAACCAGAATAGAGAGAGAATCATGGATCTTCATCTCTTCTTGTAGAGAGTCAACATGCTTGGCCTTCTCCTTTCACTCGACCACCTCATTCTGAAAAGCGAAACACTTCTTCTCCATAACTTCACATTTACCCTTCCAAGTGTCTTTCTCCTTAGAGAGATTGTCTGCAGCCAAGACATCTTCCTTGCCAGCAGAAGCTAAGGAGGACAGAGAAGATAATTGGTACGTGTTGTAAGTGATATAAGAATGGAGATACATCTTCTCCATCTCATAGCGGTTTTGGACGAAGGATAGATCCCCTGCCGATACAACAACAACATATTTCTTAGGAGTGTGCGCAAGCTGGGAAGGAAGGATGTCATGCATCCCCAAGAAATAAGTCATCTCCCCCGATGAATAAAAATAAAAATAATAATAATAATAATAATAATAATAATAATAATAATAATAATAATAATAATAATAATAATAATAATAATAATAATAATAATAATAATAATAATAATAATAATAATAATAATAATAATAATAATAATAATAATAATAATAATAATAACTAAATAATAATAACAAGAAAAAGAAAAGAAATTGTTAGTAAATAAAAAATTGTAAATAATAAAAACCTAAAATTGAATCAAATGGGATAATAATAAAAAAGATTTTGGTTTTAATTAATAATTCAATTTAAGAGGATATTTCAAATTGAATTAAAACTAAAGACCAAATCAAAGTTAAAATTGAAAAAAGAAATAAATCACAATGACTAATTAAATGACCAAATTGAATTTTTATCAGAAATTCAATTAAAATCGAATATGGTTATAACCTGAAATTTAAATTGATCTTAAAGATAAAATATCAAAGTTAATTAGACGGTTGAATCAATGAGGCTTAAGAGAATCATGTCTAAAACTATATGTCATATCTTGAGGAAAACCTTGAAGAAGGTAGAACTTGAGATTCAGAGATAAAGCTGATATTTAGGATTCACAAGATTCCCTGTCGAAGTACTTTGAAGACACCCTAACCAATAATCTTGAGTTGAAGCACAACAAATGAGAAACCCTGACTCTGATCAAACATAGAGAAATAAATCCTAATAGTCTTGTAGCTTGAGGATAAGGACATTCAGGATAACCATACTCAAAATCCCTAATTACACCTTTCATTGTTTGGTGAAGAATTAGAAGAATCAAACTTTATTGGATATATACACCTCCACCACTGTAAAAACTCTAATATTGCACAACCACTGAACTTTGAACTTCGAGTGCTTTATTGAATGAAATGCATGCTATGTTAATGACATAATGAAAAGATGCAAATGAATGCGAAGTCTAAACCAGATAAAAGAAAATTATGAGGGCAAACTTTGGAGTGTAACACCAACAAACCACATTAGCATAAGACCACCAGATCTGCCAGCACCATTCGTGACGCAATTAATAACCTAGTTAATAACCTGTAAGTTATGCAGAAAAGTACTAAACTTGTGGTAGATTTTATTAAAGGATTGTATGTAAGGACAACTTAGCTTCAGAAATGAACGCAGTGACTAGGTGATGAGAGGACAAAAACTTCTTTAAAAAGAGAGAAACTTGAAGGGTTGACATATGAGATATACTAGAAGGGTCGCACCAGATCCTTGCCAGTCCCGAAATCAACGATGGCTTATGTATATGTTTATTCCATAAGAACTTACCCAAAATAACATTTTTGTTTTCCTTGAACATTTCTAGGACATCGTCTTCGTCCCATACACCAAATTTTGCATCCTCTAGTTAATCCTGATTAATATTAATGTTATGCTCTTGTGATATTGACTGTTGCTTTTTTATTGATTTTGTTGATTTCCTCATTGATAATTATGTTTTTAGGTATGAGAAGGGTTGAAGTGTATGATTCATTACCTAGTTTTATACAAGAACTTGGGCGTTTTCTTCTGTCCAAGATTTTGGACTTATCCATGAAGATCGCACCTGAGGCAAAAAAGCAAGATATGCAAACGACAACTCTGAAGGAGACAAGAAGTGGCAACAAAGAAAGGATAACAGGAGGACAAAAACAAAGAAAATAAGAAATTCAAGCAAATCCGAATTAGGAAAATCAACTCCAAAAAGAAAAGAAAACTGTTTCGCTTTGTTCAAAACTGAAAGTCATAGAACACCAAACTCTAGCCACAACAACATAGACTTGTAAGCCAATTCACAAAGAAGAACCACTGCATTCACATTGAACCGTCGTGGTTGATACCAATCCTCAAAGAATGACGAAAATAGGCTCTCACAATATAATTTAGTGAAAAAAATTTATTTTTAATTCTCCAAGAATGATTCTTTATTTCAATAGTTCATTTAATACTTTAAATTATCTTTATTGTACAAAACAAATAGAACAAATTATTTTTTATTTATTAAATCAACACAATTAATAATTATATAAAAACATTTCATTACATTGACATAAATTTGATTCTATGAATTTCTATTTAATTATATAAATGATAAAAAAATTTCCCTTTAAATTAGAAAATATGAGCCACATATCTAAAGTGTCCTAGTTAATTATATCTCTTATCAACAACATTTAATATAAAATACACATGGTGATATTTTCTTGAAGAATAATGCTATTTAAAATCTTTACGATGGACATCTTATACCATCAAGTAAACAATTTGATCAAATCAATTTTTGAACACACCCCGTGATAGAAAAAAAATACTAAAAAAAACATAATAATTTTATACTGATGCTTGTTTATTCGTTATTTCTCTATCTTCAATTAATGTTGTTATAATCTCTCATTTTTTGTGCTAGGACTGTCCATGCAAAATTTTGTTTTATCTTTAATCAGAGCTCTCGCTAGTGAATAGTTAGATTAGTCCCTCTTAAATTACCCGGTCGCAAAGCTTTCCAAAAAATAAAATAAAATGTTTTTTTAATTATCATTTCTATATTTTCTCGAAAATATATGACAAACCATTGCATTAAATTTCATAATCTACATGTTAATATCAGCAATGATAGGACTAAAGGAAATTATGCATTATCAGAAAGGGTAACATAAACAAAAAGTACACAATATCTCCTCAGATAATTATTCTATTAAGAAAAGAAACAAGAGAACATCATGGAGGAATATGGTGTTGTAAAACTCAGGAATTGGGTAATAGCATCCACGAAGGTTTTGCAACTGCTAGAACGCAATCCACTAGATAGAGGTTTCATAATTAAGAGAGACCAATGACTTTTCCGGTTGTTGTGTCGATATCAATGTCATAGAAGCATGGTCTTGTTGGCAAGCCAGGCATGGTACTCATTGTTCCAACTAAAGGATAAATAAATCCAGCTCCAATACTAGCTCTTACATCTCTTATTGGTAAGACAAAACCAGTTGGAGCTCCCTTAGCTGCTGCATTGTCTGAGAATGAATACTGAGTCTTAGCCATACAGATTGGAAGCCCTGAAAATCCTTGCTTGGTATACATCTCAATCTTCTTCTCGGCCTGGTTAGACATTGAGAATCCCAATCAGGTAGTTAAAAATACATCGATATGTGATCCACTAACAATTCACAAATAATTTTAGTTATAATTTTCAGGGGTTAAAGTAAATTGACATAACCAAACAAGATAAGATCACCTGCTCTGAGTAGTCAACGCCACTGGCTCCATATGACTTTGCTATTGCTTCTATCTTCTCTTTTATACCTATATCCAAAGGATATAAGAACTTTAATGGCTGTGTCGCATTCTCACAAGCTTTTTGAACTGCAATGCCCAGGTCCACCTAGATCATGACAAGACATGCCTCAGCAAATGATAGAACCAAGACTTGCAAAGTTACCAACAGAAAGATAATAGGACTTGCATCTATCCTATTTATGCATGTATATGAACTTAATTTTGCTCAAGATCTAAAGTTTAAACCACATGATGGATAAGTTTGTGTCACCATCAGCACTATTAGGATCTTTGATCCAACACAAATTAAAAATTAGGAGGGTACAACTGGCTAGGGATTAAAATTAAGTTTCTGTCAAGAAAATAATGAAGAAAGCTCAAAACTAAATTTTATATCTGAATATGATAAGCCACAACTTAATTATAGTGATCTATTCAGTCTTATATTTCTCTATGTTCTTCAGTGGCCTTACTAATATTATTATAACTCAATTTCCTATAATTTTGTGTCAAAAATATGCAAAGACATGTGAAGCACGAACTTACTGCTCCTTTGCCACCATGGGCATGATGGCTACATACTACAGCATCAAAAGCTCCGGCATCTAAGGCAGCTTTTCTAACCGCATTTAGCTCAGCTTCAGTGTCGGTTGAAAACTTGTTGATGGCAACTATAACATTTGAACCATAAAGTTTTGAATTTATTATATGCCTTGCCAAATTCACACAACCAGCCTCAACCAAAGCAACATTTTCATTCAGATATGCATGATCAAGAGGTCTTCCAGCAACAACTGCAGGCCCTCCACCATGCATTTTTAGAGCCCTTATTGTTGCAACGATAATTGCACATTGAGGTGACAAACCACTATATCGACACTTAATGTTCATGAACTTTTCAGTTCCAATATCAGACCCAAAACCAGCTTCAGTAACTACAAATCCACCTGGTCCAACCAACTTTAGTGCAATTTTATCAGCCACAATAGAAGAATTTCCATGAGCAATATTTGCAAATGGACCTGCATGAACAAAAACAGGTGTTCCTTCCAAAGTTTGCATAAGAGTAGGGTTAATGGTATCCTTCATTAGAACAGTTAAAGCACCTCCAACACCTAGATCATCAGCAGTTACAGGGTCACCACTCTTGCTATTTCCAATAACCATTTTCCCTAGCCTCTCGCGCATATCAGCTAGGGAAGTTGTCAATGCCAAAACAGCCATTATCTCACTAGCAACAGAAATATCAAATGCTGTTTCTCTTACCATTCCTTTCTCATCAGGTCCCTGACCAACAGAAATTTTCCTTAAGAAGCGGTCATTGATGTCCATTACTCTCCTCCATGTAATAGAATCAGGGTCAATATCAAGTCTAGCAAATTTAGTTACTTCTTCTGGTGTAAGATCATCTGGATTAGTCTTTGAAATGGCCAGCTTGTTGAGACGCCTAAACATGACATCATTAAAACTCCTTTTTCCTTCTTTATTTGCAGGGCATAACCGGTTGAAAAGAGCTTTATCTGATTGTGTTGATTCATGGAAAATCCGGGCATCAATTGCAGCAGCTAGAAGATTGTTAGCTGCAGTTATTGCATGGATATCTCCTGTTAGATGAAGATTGAATTCATCCATGGGAATCACTTGGCTATAACCACCACCAGCTGCACCTCCTTTGATTCCAAAAGTAGGACCTTGTGACGGTTGACGAACACAGGTGACCACCTAGCATAAAGAGATGAGATGGGATTACGCATAATCCAGCATAACATGTCTGGTGAACTCATAACTGGGTTAGCAATATACACTGAATGAATGGTTAATGAGCTATACAAATTTGAAATGTATACATATAATTTAATTTGAGAAACTTCAAAAACACATAGATTAGATCTAAAGAGGGATCATAATGGCATAGAATCAAACCTTTTTATCGAGAAAAGCACCTAAAGCTTGACAAAGACCAACAGTAGTGGTAGATTTGCCTTCACCAAGAGGAGTGGGAGTAATACCTCCAACCACAACATAATATCCATTTTTCGATTCCTTCAAATCATCCAAAACCGACAACAAAACCTACAAATATACAAATCAAATCACACTCTCCACGTATCAATAATCCAAAACCGACAACAAAACCTACAAATATACAAATCAAATCACACTCTCTACCTATCAATAATCCAAAACCGACAACAAAACCTACAAATACACAAATCAAATCACACTCTCCACCTATCAATAATCCAAAACCGACAACAAAACCTAGAAATACACAAATAAAATCACGCTCTAGACCTATCAATAATCCAAAACAACATAACGAATTAACAAAATTGAATAACCTTGGCCTTATATTTTCCGTAAAGATCGTAATGATTGGGAGTAAGATTCAGACTCTTGGCAATTTCATCGATGTGAACAGGTTGAACGGAGTTGGCAATGTCAATATCGGCGGGAACCGGAGAAACTACATCAAGCTTTCTCATCACAGAAGAACTCATTGTTGATTTTCGATTCAGTTTTGATTTTGAGGACAAAGATTGTTCTTCTTGTCGTATATGTATAGCACAGTTTATTTGGTTAAGAGTGAAAGAGTGGCTTTTTGACACATGTCGAAGATGAGGGGTGTTATGGTAAATTGAATGACGGTTGAATGGATATGATTGGACGATTTCAACGCTCTTCATTGTTCATTCAATTATTATTTTTTTCCTCCCGATGGTGACGCAAAAGAGAAGAGATGAATATGAATTCAGAGAGAAAAAAAAGTATCGGATACTCACTTTAATGCCTTGTTTGCTTTTATGGAAAGGAATATAGTGGAAAGAATTGTGTCATTCATTGTTTGGTTGTGTCAGAGAGGAAGGAAACACGTGTGAAAAGCCTTCCGATTTCCGTCCACTTGTACCAATGTTGCATGCCACCAAAATGACGGAAGGCTCCCTATTTTCTACAATTCTCACTTGTAAATTTTCCTGTCTCCACTATTATTGATATGTTTATTGTTTATAAAATATAAAACTACTTATACCACAAATTAAAATATATTTATATTTAAATAAAAATAATGTTTTTAAATTAATTATATATTATAATTTATTATAATAAATCTCTGTTATTAGTAATTTCTTTAAATAATAAAATATTTATTGTTAATATATATTATTAATAATATATTAATCACATGAAAAAAATTATAAAAATAAGAAATACTACATATTTTCATTGACACAATACACACTCCAAAACAAATAAAAAAAATTAATACCTATATATTTTCACAAACATAATATAATTTCTTTTTACAATTTAATTTATGACGTCTAATGAACCATCATTCTTTTAGTTATTTATGTTTTCATAAAATGTACATTAAAAATCACTTCAGAATAATCAAAATTAACATCTTAATAAAAAATAATGAACTAATAACATGCTCTCATTTAAGTGAAAACAAATAATTCCACCAGATTCTTGTTGAAAGATTCACTCTTCCCTCAAAACTTTTCATTCCACCTGTATATTAACTTCTGTAAATACAATCATAAAAAATTGACATGCCAACAAAGTGAAGATAATGAAGATCTTTTAGAAAAAATTAAAAAATAAACCATACTATAATTAAATAAAATGTAATTGATATAATAAGAAAATTAAAATTTATAATAATTGATTAGATTTAATGAGTTAAAATATAATAAAAGTAATTAAGATTGGTATCAGTAAAATTTTGGTTGATTAATGATTGATAATTCATCAATAAGAAAAGTAATTAGGAAATGAAACAAAGGGTTTTCAAGAAAAATGATTTATGGAAGAGAAGAAGAGAGAGAATTGAGAGTTTGTTAATTTGATTGCTTTTTCACTGTCTTTCTTTTTACAAACTCCACAGTCCTCTATATAGGCAAACAATGTCCAAGTCTAATTAGACAAAATATAAAGTCCAAAACATGAATTCGACAGACTGTAATATATGTTGTATTCGACTATGTCGAATACAACTTATAACCTATACAAAATCTATTCAACATACATTACACAAGCATTTCAACAGAACAAGAATTATACATCTAACACACCCCCTAATTCATGTTCTCGAGACTTCTGATCCCGATGCTTTTCTTTAACTCGTCGAATCTGTCTTTCTTCAGAGGTTTGGTAAATATGTCGGCCAGTTGCACTTCTGTATTACAATGCTATATCTCAAACATTCCTTTGTTGACTTGATCTCTCAGAAAATGATACCTACTTTCTATGTGCTTACTTCGACCATGAAGCACTGGGTGATTCGCCAGGTTTATAGCTGACTTGTTGTCAACAAACAACTTTATCTTCTTAGGTTCCATTATCCTGAGTTCTTCAAGTAGCATTTCGATCCATGTTGCTTGGCATGTAGCATATGATGTAGCCACATATTCTGCTTCACATGGTGACAAAGTCACAATGCTTTGTTTCCTCGAACTCCAAGAGATTGGAGCACCTTCAATCATGAAAATGTAGCCTACAGTAGTTTTCTTTTCGTCTTGATCTCCACTGAAACCTGAGTCAGTGTACCCATGAACTTCGACATCTGTGTTGTTGTTTAACTTCTTGGTAACAACACACAATGATCAATAGTTCCCTTTATGTATCTCAACACCCTCTTTACTGCGATGAGACGATATTCTTGTGGTTTCTCCATAAATCTACTCAACAATCATACACTTTAGCAAATATTTGGTCTAGTATTGCAAAGATATCTCAAGGATCCAATGATTTGTTTGTAAAGGGTCGAACTTATAAACTCATCATTCGTTTCTTTTTTCAACTTTGATTTAGTTTCTAACGGAGTGACAACTTCATTACAGTTGCTCATTTTACTCTTCAAAATATCTTGAGCATACTTCGTTTGATGCAAGAATACTCCTTCTTCAGTGTCTTGGAATTCCATCGCTAGGAAATATGAGAGATTCCCTAAGTCATACATTTCGAATTCCTGCATTAATTTCTACTTTACCTTCATTATCTCAGCTTCGTCTGCTCCTGTAATGAGTAAGTCATTAACATAGAGGCATAAAATGATTTGACTGACACTGTCGATATCATTTACATACACTCCATTTTTAGAGACATACTTTGTGAAACCTGCGTCGATCAGGAAGTTATCTATACTCTTATTCCAAGCTCTAGGAGCTTGCTTCAAAACATAGAGAGCCTTCCTTAATTTATATACTTTCGAATCTTGTCCTTTGACGTTGAATCCTGGTGGTTGAGTAACGTAGACTTCTTCTTTCAATGGACCATTCAAAAATGTTGACTTTACATATAATTAATGTATTTTCCATCCTTTATATGCTGCTGTCGAAACAACAATTTTGATTGTTTCTAACCTTGCAACAGGCGCATATACTTCGTCAAAGTCAATACCAGATTTTTGTAGAAAACCTCTGGCCACCTGTTGTACCCCAAAATTTTCCCTCCCATATTCTCCAAGATTTAACAAGAATCATATTCAAATGGCTCAAGACTTCTCAAGGGTTGCACAGTCCTAACATCTCCTAAGCCAGTCAAAAAATTAGGGTTTTGGTTCTTGCAATGAATCTGAGGTTTTCAATGGCCCAATCAAGTCTCATATGCCTATAAACATTTGCAAGCATCTACATGCCAAGTCTCAAGACTCACAGAGGCAAATTGCACAGTCAAAAGCCCTATTTGGTTCACAATCAACTGCAGGGGCAAAATGGTCATTTTGCAGTCAAAAGTCAAACTTTTTTGGTCAACATCTTATTTTGAAGCCACAATCATCATTTGATCAATTCTTGATCATGATTCCTCAAGCATGGCTCAAAAATCATCAAAGATGCAAAAGTTGCTATTTTTGGACAGCTGAAAAGTCAACTGTAACTTGACCAGGGAATAACTCTTTCATGGTTCATCAGAAAAATCCCATCCAATGCTCATTTTGAAGGGGATGACATTTCCTACAACTCATCTTCACATTCCAAGTCCAAGAAATGCTCTCACAAAAAGTTATCAATTTCTACATTATAGGTCAATTTCAAAAGTCAACAAAAAGGCATTTTAAGTCAAAGACCATAACTTGAGATTGGTAAATCCAAATAACATGGAACCAAAGGCATTGGTTAGAGGACTTCAAGACCTTTCCAAAATGTCCAAGAACATGTTCATATGATCAAAATTGAGCAAGATATGCATTGGAGAAGTTGGGAAATTTTTGTGAATTTGCAAAAGTCAACTTTACCCAAAACACATCATTTTTGCTAATGGGCCTCAAATTCTTTCTTGAAACTTTGTCCAAGGCCTATGCACCATTGAGATTAAATTGATTTATTTTCTTATTTTTTATTAATTAATTGAATTTTTAATCAATATTAATTCATTTAATTGTAGGAAAATTCAAAGATATGATTTCTCAATCTTTTTGTGAAGCAAAAGAGGTCAACACATGCTGAAGATTTCGTGTATCAATCAAGGGGACCAAAATCTCCAAAATTAGCAAGTTTTGTCAATAAAAAATATGCAAAAAGATGTGATTGGAAATCAAATATTGAAAGCATAATGCCATGGATCTTTTGCCCAAAGATTTAACCTAATTCAGTCCTCTATATGTACTAAAGCTAAACCTAATTCCATTCACGTGAAAAACTACTGCAGAAACCATAAACACATTGAAAAAAAATCAAGAACAAATTCAAAACTGAATTCCACCTTCCAGCACAATTCAAAGCTTTCTCTTGATTCAAACCTATTGCAGGGATTCCCAGAAGCCTTTTGCAATCAAAATCACGTGCCAACACTCAAGAAATCCCCATACACGAACTCACGGTTTGTCAATCTTTTTCAGAATCGAAACTCCAAAATTATGCATCATTAACATGATTTACTGTGTGTTTTGTGTTGCTAGCAATCATACAAAGCTTTTGGCATAAGTCAATTGGATTAAGATCTCTTAAATCAGAAGTTGCCATGAACACGTTCTAGGGTTTCCAAGCTCTGAAATTGGGGGTTTGCTCTATAGGAAAAATTGGACCTTGAGACGCATATGGTTGAATTCGTCAAGGCCGGACGAATCCAACCCAACCCTCGCGAACAATTTTTGATCATCACACGCCTGTTCGCTATTTTTGGTCATGCCATATTGTGGGGGTTAAAAACCCCCGTTATTTGATTTCTTTTTATCAAGTTTCAGCGAAGAAGACAAGACGTGGTGCTATGCCATTGGATCATTCAAACGCGCGCGCTATTTTGTTTTCTCTCTCCAGCATATGATTGTTTTTGTATATTATTTTCAATTGTTAATATTATATCAAATGCAGTGCGATGGCCTAGTGGTTAGTGAGGTGGACGTTCATCATTGGGACCTGGGTTTGATTCCCAGGTCCCCCAAATTCCTTGTTTCTATTTTTTTCAATGAGTTCACATGCAGGCTTCATGAAAGGCTCCACTATAAACCTCACGCTGCAGCTTGCCAAGTGGACACAAAGCTCAATCCAATGGCTATGAGATGCTGGACACCATGCTCCAAGTCAACATGCACGTGGACAATTACAAAAGTCAGAAGGGCTTGGCTTAATGGGCCAGAAATTCCAGGCTTAACCTCCATCTGGGCCAGCATACCCCCCTGGTTAATTGCTTGTTTATTTTCTTTTAACTAATTATTTTAATAATTGTTATTACTACTATTTAATTAATTAACAAATTAATATTTTTCATAATAAATTCAGAGAATAAAAAATGTAAATATTTTCATTAATTATTATTATTCTTATTTATTAATTTATTTTGTAAATAAATTCGAATTAATCAACTTAGTTTAAATTAGGTCTAATTTTAACTTTTTACAATAAATAAAACAAATTTAGAATTAGGGTTTCTTTTGACTTTTAATTTCTTATTTTTATTTTTATTAAAAAACTCAAAAACACTTTTTCTTGTAAATAATTAATCAATTGGTAAATTAGGTTTAATATTTAATTTAATTGCAAAAAAGGACCAAACTTCTTTCTTTTCTCAAAAAAAGGGTCAAAATCCTAAGGACGTCCCGATTTAATTTCTTTTCGCGCTTTAATTCTTTTTTATTATATTTATGTATCTGTTTCCAAGGATGTAATAGTTAATTAGGATTTTACCGCTTTCTTTACTTTTCTCGCACTTATTTTCCAAAACGGGTTATGTTTTTGGCGATGTATAGACCCGCGCCTTGTAATAGCGTAGTTTTACCTTTCCGCACTTTATTTTCCGCACTCTTAACTGTTAATATGAATGAAAGACTTGTATGAAAAATAAAACCAATCCATAGCTCACAAATAACATGTACAAGATAACCTTAACTGAATTTAACACACATGCACATGCCACTCTTAGGGTACGCCTCACTGGTTGCCTCGAACGTGGTCATCAAGTATAGGGTGTCTTAGAGGTTGCCCTCCTGTCTAAGATCCAGTTGCCTCGAAACGGTTGCCTCGGATAAAAAGGATCTAGGACATTAGGGTTATCGCTAAGGTGTCCTACCATTGCTTTGGTGACCACACATGTCCCTTATAATCGAATTGACCCGAACACCTCCAACGACGATGCTACCTACCTCTCAATGGTGGGATAGCACTATCTAAAGGACTCTTACACAGCCTAATTCCTTAGAGTAGGTAGATTTCTCCTGGGTACTTGCTTTTTTTTTAAAAAACAAAACAACTTTTCGCACCTACACTTTCAAAAGGTTTTCAAACAAATATTTCATACACTCTTGAGGACAGATACAAGAGTCACTTAGAAATTTTTCAAACAAAACTTTTTCAAAACCCACACACACTTGAAAAGCAAACAATTTTTGAAAACATAAGAGCAAGTACCTAAGAGCCCGTGGATAACCACGGATAGAAAGGGTGCTAACATCTTCCCTTTCTATAAATCTACCTCCCGAACCGAGAGACATCTCGAAAAAGGAATTTTGCTGTGCTTTTGTCCTTTCCATGTTGGAGAACATAAAAGACGGTGGCGACTCTTGCTTACCGCGACATTTCACGAACCAGCTTAAAAAACAGTCAGTTCTATTTCCACCGATCACACCACCAATCTTGCTTTATACTTCACAATCTCACCATTTGGCCTTCATTTCACCTTGTAAATCCACTTTACATCAATTGGTTTCTTGTTGGTTCTTTTGACAAGCTCCCGAGTCTTGTTCTTCTCAATAGCTCTAAGTTTTTCTTTCATGGCTTCACACCAATTCGAATTGCTCAAGGCTTCTCCCAAGTCAATTATTTCTACTTCAGCCATCATCATGGATTCTTCGATTAAGTCATCATCTACATCGACTGCTTGATCTAGAAACCTTTCATATCCAGTTAGCCTGGTCGACTCAGTTCTTGTTCTTGTCGACCTTCTTTTATTCTGCACAGGTGGTCCTTCATTTTGACTGATTGAAGTATCACCTTGTTCATTTTGACTTGTCAAAGCTTTATTTTGTCCATCTTCATCGAACACAGTTCTGACTGTGTATGATTATTGTCAAACTGAACTTTGACTCTAGTCCCACCATTTGCTTTCGTCTACAAGAACATCTCGATTGATCACTAGTTTATCTTTGTTTTGCGAATACAACTTGTATGCATCAGTCGAATGATAACCTATGAGCACCATGACTTCACTTTGATCATCCAACTTCTTTCTCAATTGTTCAGGTACATGCCTGAAGCACATTGATCCAAAAACTCTAAGATGACTCACATTTGGCTTCGACCCTGTCCAAGCCTCATGAGGTGTCTTTTTGACCATCTTCTTCGTTGGGCATCTATTTAGAATATATATTATTGTCGAAGCTGCTTCAGCCCAAAATCTCTTAGGCATATCTTTAGCTTTCAACATACTTCTCGTCATGTTCAATATACTTTTATTCTTTCTCTCAGCTATGTCATTATGCTGAGGCGTATAGGGTGAAATAACCTCGTGATCTATACCTTCCTCATTGCAAAATCTAGCAAATTATCAGAAGTATATTCACCACCACCACCAGTTCTTAACTTCTTCAATTTGCAGCCACTTTGTTTCTCAGCATACAACTTGAACTTCTTGAACTGTTTGAATACCTCACTCTTCCTTTTAATAAGGTAAATCCACATATGTCTGGTGAATTCATCAATGAAAGTAAGAAAATACATGTTACCTCTATTTGACTTTACTTCAAAAGGTCCACACACATCATAATGAACCAACTCCAGTTTTTGCTTTGATTTTACGGGCAAGTCATGTTTGAACGCCTTCCTTGCATGTTTTAGCATTCCTCACATACCTTCTTTGGTTCCTTTACATACGACAACCCAAATACCATCCTTTTTTGATTGAGCATGCCTAAAATTTTGAAGTTAGATGTCCATACCTGTGATGCCATAGCCAATTTTTGTCTTCTTCTGTAGTTGAAGTAAGACATTTGTGATCTGATGTGTTGAGTTCAACTTTAAATGTTTTATTCTACGCCAATGGTGCTTTCATTATTAGCCTCCCATCAGCCATATATACCTTCATCTGATTTTTCTCAAGCTTCATATGGAAGCCTTTTGCAAGTAATTGACCTACATTTATCAAGTTACTTGTCATAGAAGGTACATATAGTACTTCAGTGATAGTAGCTTTTCAACCATCCTTCATGACAATCAAAATATCTCCTTTACCACTTGATTTGATGTGCCTGCCATCTGCAAACTTTATCACCTTTTCGACTGAATCATCTAACTTAGTAAACCAATTTTTATTGCCAATCATGTGGTTGTTGCATCCTGAATCCAGATACCACATGTTATTTTTCTCAGTGTTCGACTGAGTGTTCAACATCAATAACACAAAATCTGAATCACCATCTCCATCTCGTGCATATTGAGCTTCATCACTATCTTTCACCCTCACAACTTTCTTTTTTCGATAGTATCTAGCATATTGACCAAAGCCTTGACAATTGTAATATTGCACCTCTTTCGTATCAAATTTCTTCCCAGAATACTTGTTGCCCATACCTTTCTCGATTGAATCAGTATTCTTGCTTGACTTCTCGTCACTAGAAATATTCTTTCCCTGCTTCAACTTCTCTTTTCCAACTTTCTTGCTGACTCTTGATTGCAATGCTTGTTCAGTCACCTTCTCTCTTTCTGAGTTTCTCTGCTTCAACCTCATTTCATGAGCCTCCAATGAAGCTTGAAGTTCTTCCAACTTCATCTCAGATAGATTCTTAGCCTCTTCAATTAACACAGTAATATAGTCAAAATATGCAATTAAAGATCTCAACACCTTTTCTATCTTCTGCAAATTCGTAATCGATTTACCACATGCCTTCATCTGGTTTGTTAGCGTCACAACTCTTGAGAAAAATGCAGAGATTGATTCATCTTCTTTCATCTGAAGCATCTCATATTGCTTCCTTAATATCTCTAACTTCACCTGCTTAAATTTCTCATCTCCACCATACAAGGTTTTTAGCTTTTCCCAAGCTCCTTTTGTTGTTTCTTCTTCAATTATTTTCTCAAATACATCAAAATCCACACACTTGTGAATCAAGAACAATGCTTTACCACCTGTCTTCCTCTGATCTTTATGCGCAGTTTTTTGGGCTTCCGTCGCATTTGCTTCTAGTTCTGATACTGCGTCATTCAATATTTCAACAACATCTTGAAATATGAAAATAACCTTCACCTGCGCAACCCACCGTTGATAGTTTTCACCTTTGATAATCGGTAGATTCGTTGAAAACTATGTTGTTGTTCTGTTTGCCATTAGATTCTCTCTGAATCACAATTTGTTGGAATAAAGGGTTTTCAAGAAAGATGATTTATGAAAGAGAAGAAGAAGGAGAGATAAGAGAGAGAATTGATAGTTTGTTAATTTGATTGCTTTTTCATTGTCTTTCTTTTTACAAACTCAGTAGCCCTTTATATAGGCAAACAATGCCCAAGCCCAATTAGACAAAATGCTAAAGCCCAAAACATGAATTCGACAGACTGTAATATTTGTTGTATTCGACTTGTCGAATATAACTTATAACCTATACAAAAGCTATTCGACATTGTGATACGGTGGGATAACTGACTTGAGGTTTTGCGTTTCGTTGCAAATGTTGCGGTTTAGCAGGAGTCGCCACCGACTTTTATTTTATCCAAAAGGAAAGGTAAAAAAGCACAAGAAAGACCTTTGAGATGTTTTCTTGAGTTCGGGGGGTAGATTATGAAAAGGGAAGGTGCTAGCACCCTTTTCATCCATGGTTTTCCATGGGCTCTTAGTTACTTGCTTAGATCACTTGCTTTGCTTTTGAAATTGTTTGAAATGGTGTTTTGTGTTTGGTTTTGAAAGTATTTTGAAAAGAGGCCATCTTTTAGGCAATCTTTGTAATGATTCTCGTTCGTAAGAATGTATACAAAGATGTTTGTCTTTTGAAAAATGTTTCAATGGTTTGAAAGGGGGTTTGAAAATGCTTTGAAAGTGTGTGTGTTATTTTTGAAAATAGCAAGGATTGTTTTGAAGAGAGAAATTAACTAGGAACTATCTACCCTACTCAAATGTATTTCCTATGTATTTTTATTCCTTTGACATTGTTGATTTACCATTGATTTGGTAAACAATCCTATCTTTGGATGTTAAACGGGACGGGCGTGGGTCATCGTATGACCATGATAGCAATGTTGCCAAGTATCTTAGCATGTTTGAGGGACCAATACCATTTTGTTTTAGGCAACCTTTTGATGGCGTCATCGAGGGACTATGATCTTTTGTTTTGTTTTGTTTTGCCAAGATACTTTGCATGCATACCATGGCCATTGTCTTTTAGGCAACCAAGTGGGTGAAACCCTAGGGGTGCTTGTGTGCAATGTGTGTCATATTACATGCTTGATTTGTATTGGATTAGGTCATTCTATTTGTTTGTTTTTGGTCTTGTCATGCAAAACCCTAATTTTACTAAACATGTATATAATGCGATAAATTGCGTAAAATAAATCTAAACTATTACAACAATTATTATGGGAGGGGGGATACAAGTTTTTGAATGGGGATATTTGCACAAAATAAAACCCTAAAATACTATTACAACCCAATTGAATTATTGTACAAGATAAATAAATATACAAATATTTAAATATGCAAATAAAATGTATTTATGCAAAAATATCTTGTATTATTTTATGTATGAAAAAAATAAAACTAATTAAGTCCTAAAAATAAGAAAAATAATATTTTCATTTTTTTTGAAAGGGTGAAAAACCCTAGTTTTCAAATAAAATAAAAATATGTTCTATATTATTTATTTGTCCATTTTTATACAAGAAATAATAAATAATATTATTAACAAATATTAAAAATTAAAAAATATATATGAAAATAATATTTTATGTGTATAAATAATAAAAATGCATGGTATTTTTAAATGTATTTATTATTTATTTAAGAAAATAAAGTTCTATTTATTTATATAAAACTATTTTTATATGTGGAAAAAATAATAAAAATAAAATAAAAATTGCAAAAAATTAAGAAAATATTTTTGTGATTTTTTAATGTTCAGAAAAAAAAATAAAGTCAATAAACATAAAAATATGAGAAAATATGCAAAATATAAAAAAAAAATGCAAAGGGGGTGCAAATAGTAGTCAGGGGGGTGTGGAAAACAAAACAAGCAGGCCCAAGGCACGCCAGGCCCATGACACTTCATCTCTGTCCTCCAGCTTCCATTTGCGCGCGTATCTGCCTCAAACCTGTAACTTGTTGTAGCTTGCATAAAAATGAAAACCCATAACATAAAAAATGTAGCTTGTAATCTCACGATTCCAATGATATAAAATTCATGACCTAACTCTCAAAGATCAGGGAGAATTTTAATGGCCCTAAATCGTGACCTAGTTTTTTCAGCATGTTCAACATTCAAATTTTCTTAGCTCAGTTAATATAAATGACAACTATGCATATGTACAACTTCACCATGCTAGAGACTACATTTTTGCTTCACAAATCGTGGCTTGAGGATGCTTAAATAGAGAGATAGAGTTTTGAAAAATACCTCATTCAGCTGGATTTGGATATGGCAATGTGGGGACTTTGAGTGAGGCCTGAGGATCGTGTGAGCTTCCTTGAAGTTCCCTCAAGCTATTCCAATGTTTTGCTGGCTTTGTGGATGGCTGAAACTTCCTGCACGAGTCAATCTGCAACCTCCAAGTTTGAAAATGGTGATGTCTGAAACAGGGCACACAGTTGCAGGATGATTGCTTGGATAGCTTTGGTAGGATGTATGGAAGGTGTTTGAAGTGTCACAAGGCAAAACGCACGAGCAAATATTGAGTTGGCAAAAGTTTTTGTAGAAACTGCAAGTTTGGGCAGAAAAATGAAGTTTTTCTGTTTAGGAGAGTTTCAGAGGTTATCAATCCATGATTTTTCTTGAGATAAGTTTGTGAAGTTGTGTAGAATGATGCCAAGTCCACACTTTATCAGATGTACAAGTTCTCTTGACTTTTGCAACTTTTCTTGCTTTTGAAGAAAAGTGAAGTGACTTGTGCCAAAGACCTGTACTTGTTTGCTTGCTAGCTACATAGGGTTGGTATGCTTTGCTTGATATCTGTGGACATTGCTTGTAACAAAGAAACAGGTCCATGGCTCAAGAATTGTAAAGTTGGAAAAGCTTGCCTTTATGAAAATGGCAATGTGCCCTTTATGCCATTTATAGATTTATTCTTTGTACAATGCTCTAAAAGCCAAAATAAAGCCATTAACCACTGGGTTAGCATTTAATTATGGAGTGTAGAAGGGATTTAGGACCTTTAATGCAAGGTACAAGCATGCTTGATCAGATTTGCAACTTGATGTATTATGAAAATGGCTTGAACAAAAGTGACAAAATGCCAATTTCTCTTCTTCGATTCTCCCTAACCACAAATGATCTTGGAGAGTTCTTGGACATTTTGGAAAGCTTGAAACATTCTCTACAATCCATCTTTGAAATGAATTTTAAGATACCTCTTGGAACTAGGTGAAAAATGTCCATGAAGTTGGGTCAAAAACCTGCCTAGATTAGGGCAAATTTTCACTAAGTTAAAAAGTTCATGGACCTCTATTCACAAATTCATAACTTGAGATCCAAGCATCTTTTGGGAAAACTTTGTGAATAAAAGTTGTATATTTCATGGAGGACTACAATTTTCATGTTGGAAGTTTTCTTTAAATCCAATTGCATCATGGTGAAAAAGTTGTGAAAAGTTGGGGAAAAAAAAGAAAATTTCCATACTTAGAAAAATTCTAAGTTATGAAAAATTTTCAAATTAAAACCCTAATTTGAAAAATTAGTTTTCTTGGTCAAAAAGTTTCATATTTTGACATGTCTTGATGAATTATGACCCTTGGCACTTGAATTTGACCAAAAAGTCAAAGTTTGACTTTTTAGTGCATAGTTGACTTTTGATCAGTTGACTACAAAATTCATCTGTCAATCCTATGAACTTGTGATCTTTTGAACCATGTGATTAGGTAAAGATGATGCAATTTAGTCCTTGGAATCATGTTTGAACCCAATTGGTCATTGACTAGGTTTAAAATCAGAAATTGCCCTTTCTCAGTCAAAACCCTAATTTTGACCATTTTGCCTTTTTGATGATTTGATCAAATTTCTTGAGGAGTTGTGATCCAAACTTGATCAAATGATACATATGAGTCTAAAATGTTGTTGTGGATAAAAAATTATGAAGTTCGACTGTAAATTGGCCATGGTTGACTTTTTCCCCAATATAGTTGATTTTTAGGTCAACTGTCCAATTGACTGGTCAAAAATGTGGTTCAAGGCTTGAAACTTGACATGGGAAATCTTAGGGATCCAAGATGGTGTATGAAGGTCACATGAAGCATTGATGGTCTAAAAATACTTGTGCAAACTCAAACCCTAATTTCAAGTTATCAGTGCAAGGGGATGCCTTAAGCTAAGCAAACCCTAATCTTGTCTTGAGTCCAAGAAGTCTTGTGAGAAAAAATCTTGATAAATGAGAGGGAAAATTTTAGGGTACAACATACATACACTATACAAGTATTTCGACAGAACAAGAATTATACATCTAACACTTCCTACTCCATCGGGTAAGTCATCATTGTTTGACCCGATGTAGTGTTTGATGTCGTAGCATCCATGTTAGAAACATATGCATCGGATTGTTAAAGACCTTGTCAGTTGCTATACTTTAACCATTAATTCAAATAACCAAAGCAAAGGAAGAAAATGGTAAGATGCCAGTGCCATTTTAGATCATAGTGTGCCTCTGTGTCAACTATAACATTGTACAAATTTCCACCAGGTGAAACCTGAAAATGGTTGTATTCAAGTTGTTAATGACAAAACTTTCATTTATAAATTTAGATATAACTTATAAGTAACAAATGATGTCAACCTCTAGGGCAGTCACCGTGGAGCTATCTTTCACTTTGATGAGTTTTATAACAACACCCTTCACCTTTGACCTATCAAAGTTCTTGACAGTATCACGGTATGAAAAATTAACATTAGCTAAGTTTACTGAAATATTGTAGATTTTATCCTTCAACTTGTGCACACTATCCGTCTCAGATTCATGCTCCTGATAGTCATTTTAAAGAAAATTTTAATTAAATGAGAATTGTGAACCTCTTTAGATTGAAAAGAAATAAATTGAAGAGAAAACAATCAAACCTTATGCAAAGCCTCCATCTCACCCTCTTAATTAGGAAGAGACTCTAACTTTGTTTTGAGAATTCCAACATCCTTTCTTTTATCTTCGACCTGTTTTTCACATTAGCAGCCTCATCTTATTTTTACTTCAACTGGTCCATTTTTTCTTTCAGTTCCTTTTCACAATGGCTAATTTTGGTTTTCAGCTGTTTTAATTCTGTTTCAGCACTTCCAAAAGTATGCATGTGCACTAGTAACTCTAACATGATGAAATAAGTATCAACATAGTTACCTATATTAATTATGCATGCCCCTTCTATCTATGTAATCTCTATATAAGTTACAACTTAATATCTCAAGACATGAATATCCAAACATCGAATTAATAATAATTTCAAAAATCATAAACCACATGTAATGGTGCAACAAAGAACAATTCTCATAAAGTGTACTAAAGGTAACAACATACTACTGGCAAAAGAAAAAAAATCCGGTGAATAAAAGAAAACCCCCACCACACACACGTGCAAGGAGAGAAAGATAATCAATATACTTACTCTTATAGTCATTCCATATTCCATGTGCAAACAGCCTAAGCATATTAAGATATAACTTCTTATCAGTTGCTTCAAACTGCAAAAAAAAAGTCAGAGTCAAAACGTTTATAAGACAAACACAACGACATTAGTTCCAACTCTCCTGCAGTATGAGTAAAATAATTATGTAGCAAGTTTAACACCAAAAAAGCAATAACAAAATTCATCTTTTATAATAAACATAAAAAAAATCAACATACAAAGTAATAATTCTATAGGCAGTTTGTAATATCCCACTGTGTCTAAGCATATATATATATAGTTGAATCAAAAGAAAGATTAGTGACTAGTTAGAATCAAAAGGAAATAGTTGAAATACGAGTACATGGCAAACTAGTAATATTGGTTTTGTTGAAGAGCAAATTGTTCTTGAAACATGTTGCATGTGTTATATAAGGCCTTGTTTGGTGATGGACTTTCAAAATCAGATTATTAGATAGTATAGTAGAGAGAGAAAGAGAAGGAATAACAACTCATGTTCATCACATAATTTGTATTTTCGTACTCCAATGACAACCTTCACTAATTAGGTAAGAACTTTTCACTCGTAACTCCAATTGAGCTGATTCTAGACTTTTTGGAAAGCTTACAAAATTATCTACATTTTTCATATAAACTTTTCATTCTGGATGTTTGTGATGATGGAGAAAAACGAGTTTGAAATTGATGATTTCTTGTTGGAAATGGTATAAGAGGGCTACGAATTTGATGATGATGATAGAAGTGGAATTTTGACCAAGATGAGAGTTCAATTGCAGCATGTGTGATCGGTGGATCTGGAACTGACTGTTTAACGCTGGTTCGCGAAATGTCGCGGTAAGCAAGAGTCGCCACCGTCTTTTATTTTCTCCAAATGGAAAGGACAAAAGCACAGAAAAATTCCTTTAAAGAGATTGCTCTCGGTTCGGGAGGTAGGTTATAGAAAGGGAAGGTGTTAGCACCCTTTCTATCCATGGTTATCCATGGGCTCTTAGATACTTGCTCAATGTGTTTTCAAAATGTTTGCTTGCTTTTCAATTGTGGGTTTCAAAAATATTCTTTGAAAAGTTTCAATTCAACTCGTGCGTCAGAGTGTTTTGAAAAGTTTGTTTTGAAAGTTTTTGAAAGTGTTAGTGTGAAAAGTATTATTTGTTTTGTTTTTGAAGAGAGAAAGTATCTATGAGAACCTACCTACCCTAAGGAATTCGTCTGTGTAAATGTCTTTTAAAGTAGTGCCATCCCACCATTGAGAGGTAGGTAGCACCACCGTTGGAGGTGTTCGGGTCAATTCGAGTTTTAGGGACGTGGTGATCACCGGAGCAATGGAAAGACACCTTAGAAGCTACCCTTATGCCATTGATCTTTTATTCCGAGGCAACTTATTCGAGGCAACTTTGTTTTAGGCAACTAGATCAATGGAACATAAGGACTTACTGAGACGTCTTATACTCGACGATCACCTTTCGAAAGGCAACAGTGAGGCGTACCCTAGGGGTGGTGTGTGCAAATTGTGTGTCATTTTCAGTTTATTGTTTGTCTTGTTATGCATTGGTGATCTATCGATTCGATTTTATTTTTGGGCATTCATTCTTTCATGTTATTGTTTAACAGTTAAAAGTGCGGGAATTTAAAGTGCGGAAAAGATAAAAGTCCTACGCTATTACAAAGGGCGAGGGTCTACAACGCCAAATTAATCCAGACCCGTTTTAAAATAAATTGCGGAAAAGAAATGTCTAATAACTATTACATGGCTTTGGTACAGGTACATTATATTCACAAAAAGAAACAAATGAAACGCGCGAAAAAAGAAAATAATCAAATGCGAGGGCGTTGGGCCCTTTAAAGGAATTAAAATAATTAAGTTATCTAAAATTAAATTTAAATGAAAAATGGTATTTTTGTGTTTTTTAGATTTAAAAGAAAAAGGAAAAATTAATTAAAATTTTAATGCTAAACCCTAGTTCTAATGTTTTTTAAGTTATTAAGAAAAAGATTTAATTCCTAACCTAATTTAATGCTAAATTAATTTATGTACATTTTTTTTAATTTATGAAAATAAATAAATAATATTATTATTCTGAAAAAAAAAGAAAAGGAAAATTAAAAAGAGAAAATAAAAATTATTAAACCTAAATTCTATTTTTTGATTTTATTAAAAGAATTAAATTTGTACCCTAATTAAACTAAGTAATTACAAGTATTTATTTAGAAAATAATTAAAATAAAAATTATATTTTTTATTTTGGTCCTTTTTATTTTTATGATGTTTTTGTATTTTGATTAAAAAAATTAAATAAAACAAATAATTAAAATAATATAACAATTAAAATAAATGATTAAAAGATATAAGAAAATAAATTAAATGGGCAAACCAGGGGGGGGGGGTAGACCCCAGAATTGGAGGTGCAGATTTGAAAAGCCTGGCCCATTTGCTTGAAGTCCATTGACTTTTTTGATCCAGTGTGATGCATTTGACTGAAGCGTAGCATATTTCCCAATCCTTGCCTTTGATGTGGGTGCTCAGGGACACGTGGATGAGCTGATTTTGAAGTGCATGGTGAGTCTTAATGTGAGGCCTGCATGGGAATTCAAGTGAAAAAATAATATGAGAAATGTGTGAGACCTGGGGTTTGAACCCAGGTCATGAGAGTCCCTAGCGCACGTCCCTGCCAGCTGAGCCACGTTGATTTCATTTAATATAATATGGTTAATAAATAACAAATATTAAAACCAACGCATAATGGATAAACGCGCGCAAATTTGAACTAGCGAACCAATGGTTGACAACGCATCGTCTCCTTCATTTTCCTGAAACACAAAACAAGAAGGCAACGGTTTTTGAAGTGTAGTGTTAGGCAGCTTTTGAGAAAATAGCGATTAGGTCCCTGTAGCTCATAAATTTGTCGCGAGTAGGTCAATCCATTCGTCTTGGTGTACTGAGTTCAACCATGGTGGTCCTGAGTCCTCATTTTTCCTCTACGCAAAATCCCCAATTTAAGAAAGCTGTAACCCTAGAAAACGCGCATGGTGGATTCTTATATACAGTGCAAAAACCAAATTGAATATAAGGGTTAGCTTGGAAACATCACATGGAACAAGAATACACTATTGAAATGCAATGAAGATGCTTAAAATGGAGAATACGATTTCAAATATTTTGCTGTACAGTTTGAGTTGTCACCACTGTTTCTTCGCGTTTTGATTGATGTTAGGAAGTGGAATGCCTTCAGAAATGCCTCAGGATGCTAATGGTATATGAATCAAGGCTTGAAAAAACTCCTAGTAGTGATTTCAGTTTTGCATTATATGGCCAAAATTTCAAATTGTCCAATGGCTTTTGAGCGAGCCTTTTGCTATGTTATGGTTAGGGTTGGACTCAGTGATCATAATGGATGGAAATTAGCTTGCTAACTGACCTTAATTCATGCTTGGGAAAGAATTGGTCTTAGGGTTTCTTCCATTAACCATTTTTCCTCCTTTTTAGCCAAAACCTAGACCTAGTGTGCAAATGAACCCTAGCCTGATTTCTTGAGTTGGTTCATGATACATAGGAATTGTCCAAGTTCACATGACACTATTCCATTGGTTTTTAAATTTTATTTGAATTTTCAAAGAATTAAAATGAATTAAATCATCAAAAATTAAATAAAATAAAAAATCAATATTTGGTCTTGAAATTAGCCATGGGACACGTGTGTGGCATGACAAGGATGAACCAAGTGGAAAAAATGGGGCCCTTTTGTCAAAAATTGGATTTTCAAAGATAGTTGACTTTTGCCATTTCACAAAAATTTCCCAACTTCTACAAGGCATAACTTGCTCAATTTTTAAGCTTTTCACATGTTCTTGGACATTTTGGAAAGGTTTTTGAGTCCTTTAACCAATGCCTTTGGTCCCATGCCATTTTGATTTACCAATCTCAAGTTATGGTCTTTGACTTAAAGTCCCTTTTTGTTGACTTTTGAAAATGACCTGTAATGTTGAAATTGATAACTTTTTGTGAGAGCATTTCTTGGACTTGAAGCATGAAGATGAGTTATAGGAAATGTCTTTCTCTTCAAAATGAGCTTTGGATGGAATTTTTCTGATAATCCATGTGAAAGTTATGCCCTGGTCAATTTCAGTTGACTTTTTCAGCTGTCCAAATATAGCAACTTTTGCATCTTTGATGATTTCTGAGCCAAATTTTGAGAATCATGATCAAGCATTGATCAAATGATGTTTGTGGCTTCAAAATGATATATTGACCAAAAATTTGAACTTTTGACTGCCAAATGACCATTTTGCCCCTACAGTTGACTGTAGTGCAATCTAGGGTTTTGACTGTGCAATTTTGAGCTGAATGCCTTGAAACTTGATATGAGGATGCTTGACCATGTTTGTAAGCATATGAGACTTGATTGAGCCTTTGAAAATTTCCTTTTCTTGATCAGACTCAAAACCCTAATTTTGACTGTATGAGAGACTGTTGCACTGCACAACCCTTGGGGAATTTTCTAGCTTGGCTTGGCAATTTCTTGAGGAATATGGGAGGGCAAATTTTGGGGTATAACAGTTGCCCCTGTTCAATCTTCTTAGACCTGAGGATGCAGATTGGCTGACGTGCCTTTCGTAATCCGAGGGTAAAAGATGATTGGACACTAGAGTGCCCGGAAATTTGCGCTCACATGTTAGCAATGATGATGGAATGGGCTTATAGATGCCATCTGGATGTTGGATTGGATGATGGGCTTATAGATGCCCTCTGGATGTTGATCGCGTAGGAGATTCCTTAGCGAGATCCGGCATACCTGCAAAACAAAAAATGAGTACCTGACACGTTGCAGGAGCTGACTTTTAGATGCTTGGTATCGATGTGTCCTGACTAGTTACAGGAGCTGAGTCTGGAGCTTCAAACGGCGATGAAAGAACCAGGGATGATTACTTCCTTAGCATGAATGGTAAGAGAGCCTTGGATGACTTTAACTTCAACAACGCTCGTTGAGAAAAAATCTGGGGTGTCTTCTACTGGGATAAGAATCAGGGAGATCTTAGGGTCGATCTGACTGAACCAAAGAGGCCTTTGACTGGGTAAGAATCAGGAAAATCTTAGGGTCGATTTAACGGAACCGGTCTAGGTCTTGAAATGTCTTCAACTGGGATAAGTATCAGGGAGATCTTAAGGTCGATCTGACTGAACCAGAGAAGGCCTTTGACTAGGTAAGCATCAGGAAAATCTTGGGACGATTTAACTGAACCGGTCTAGGTCTTGAAATGTCTTCAACTGGGATAAGCATCAGGAAAATCTTGGGACGAATTAACTGAACCAGAGAAGGCCTTTGACTGGATAAGCATCAGGAAAATCTTGGGACGATTTAACTGAACCGGTCTAGGTCTTGAAATGTCTTCAACTGGGATAAGCATCAGGAAAATCTTGGGACGATTTAACTGAACCAGAGAAGGCCTTTGACTGGATAAGCAATCAGGAAAATCTTGGGACGATTTAACTGAACCGGTCTAGGTCTTGAAATGTCTTCAACTGGATAAGCATCAGGAAAATCTTGGGACGATTTAACTAAACCAGAGAAGGCCTTTGACTGGATAAGCATCAGGAAAATCTTGGGACGATTTAACTGAACCAGAGAAGGTCTTGAAATGTAGCTTGAGAACTTAACTGGATCTTTCCTGAAAGGTAAAAGTCAGTCATATGCAATGCATGATATGGATCAAGCAATGATGTTCTCAACATAAAATGAGATTTGTAAGATGCAGTGCGTTATGCATGCTATAATGATGTATGTGATGTTTTATGTATGTTTTCATCTAGGAAAGTAAATCCTTGACGGGTGCCGGGAAATCGTATCCTGGGCTGATGTCGAAGAATAGATTTTGCTTCCGCTGGGGATGATAACTGCAAGGATACCGGTAGGAGAAGATGACTCCGTTGCGGAATAAACTTGGCGAATGGAAAATTCTGCGGGGAGAAAAGATACTCTAGCGATCATGCTGGAAAGCAATACTCTGTGGGAAGAGTGATGTCTTGCTGAATGTTGATAGTAACTCTGTTGGGGATACCGTTGTTATGTTGGAAGTGTGAATTGACTTTGCTGGGGATAGGAAAGAACTACGTTGACGACGACCTTCCCTTGGCTTTTGGCTGAGGATAACCCAGTTATATCCTGTTAAGGAAATAACTCTTTAAATCCAGCCAGACGACGCGTTCGTGTCCTGTGAAGGATAAGCTTCCAGAATTTACTGGGGATAAGCTTACTGCTTGGGGAGATGAATTCCATCTTTCCTGGGGAACTTGGATGGGACTCTCCTGGGGAAATTTTGATAGTTTTGATATGCTGGGGAAATGATTCCTTTGAATGTTGATGTATGCCGCCGGGGAACAATCTTTAGACCAAGACTGCCGGGGATGCTTGTTAAGAATATATGCTGCTGGGGGAATATTGGGATCTACTGGAGAATACCCAATTTCCTTGAGACTTGTTAACTTTGTTTGAGGAATAATGCACTGACTTGCTGTCTCACTCTCTGGGGAATTTAAGATGCCTGGTTAGGTTCTTTAGCTGAACCTACCTTGGTACCTTAGAGGGTAGAACAATTAGACTGCTCAGACAACTCCTTATTGCCCCTGTTTCTAGTGTCACCTGCAATTAATTCTTTGTTTCGTATGCAAATATTTATGAGCTAGCAAATTATTGTCAATGCATATATCACAAATTGAACCTTGGACGTTCTTCGCAAAACAAAACAGAAAAAGAAAAAACAGTTGGCACGTTTAACTGAAAAGTATATTTGTATTGATTTTGAATAGCCTGTGAATAGGCGTTTTGTATACAAGAGGCTGACATCCCAGTAAGAGAAACGTCGCCGAATAAGAGAGTTTATACAAGTTTTGTACAAAAGAAAATAAAACAGCTGTGTGAAAGATGAATGATCTACTGGGTTTCAATTCTGCTATCGCCTTTATAACTCTGAGCGTCTCATCACTTGATGACCTTGGTTAAAGGTGAAGCTGACTGATCGATGCCGTCTTGACGTAGATACCGGATTCTGGATGTAAAGTGATCCAATGAGACATAGTATTACGCTTTTATCCCTAATTTTTGCCTGGACCGCCCTTTCGGGTTTTCAGTCCACCGGGATACCCATTTTTGCCCAAGCCACCTTTTCAGGTTTTCGACTTGCCGGGTGTACAGATTTTTTCATTTCATCCCTTCATTTTGCCCGAACCCTTTTGGTTCGACGGGAAGCCCTAACTTTTGCCTAGACATGTCAGCCTAGCGGGTCTTTTTCATGCGTAGTACTTTTTAACTATGTCTGCATTGGCGGGGTGAGGAAGGTCGTCACCATCCATGTTGGTTAATATCATTGCTCCTCCTGAGAACACATGCTTAACCACAAATGGCCCTTCGTACGTAGGGGTCCATTTGCCCCTTGGATCACTCTGAGGAAGGATGATTCGCTTGATCACCAGATCCCCGACTTGATATTCCTGTGGTCTGACCTTTTTGTTAAATGCCCTGATCATTCGTTTCTGATACGTCTGACCATGGCAGATAGCAGCAAGTCTCTTTTCGTCAATAAGGTTGAGCTGATCAAGTCGTGTCTGGATCCAATCATCTTCATTCAAATTTGCATCCTTCATTATCCGGAGAGAAGGAATTTGTATTTCGATCGGCAAGACTGCCTCCATGCCATAAACCAGAGAGAAAGGAGTTGCCCCGGTTGACGTCCTAGCTGAGGTACGGTATCCATGTAGAGCGAACGGTAACATCTCGTGCCAATCTTTATACGTTACTGTCATCTTCTGCACGATCTTCTTGATGTTTTTATTAGCTGCTTCTACAGCCCCATTCATCTTCGGTCGGTAAGGAGAGGAATTGTGGTGCTGTATCTTGAACTGTTCGCAGAGCTCAGCGATCATCTTATTGTTCAGATTGGTACCGTTGTCTGTAATAATCCGCTCAGGGACACCGTACCGACATATCAGATTGTGCCGAATGAACCGTGCCACAACAGTCTTAGTTACTGTAGCATAGGATGCTGCCTCAACCCACTTCGTGAAGTAATCAATTGCCACTAGGATGAAGCGATGTCCATTAGATGCCGTAGGTTTAATCTCACCGATCATGTCTATGCCCCACATTGCAAACGGCCAAGGCGCAGTCAGAACATTCAGGGGAACCGGAGGAACATGCACCTTGTCTGCGTAGATCTGGCATTTATGGCATGTCCTAGAATGTTGGTAACAATCAGCTTCCATGGTGGACCAGTAATACCCTGCCCGTAGGATCTTCTTTGCCATGGTATGTCCACTGGAGTGTGTACCAAAGGTCCCTTCATGTAGCTCTTCCATGATTCTTTCTGCTTCAGTCTTGTCTACACAACGCAGTAGGGTTGAATCCTGGTTTCGCTTGTACAAGATGCCATTGCTAAGGAAGAACTTGGCTGCAAACCTCCTCAGGAATTTCTTATCATTGACAGATGCTCCTTCAGGGTATTCCTGAACTTCCAGATATCTCTTCACTTCGTGGTACCAAGGCTTCTCAGTCACCAATTCAGTTTCGAGATCACAACAGTATGCCGGTTCGTCCAGTTTCCAGATGATGATCCGGGGAGCTTCATTATCCCATTTAACCTTGAACATTGAAGACATTGTAGCTAACGCGTCCGCCAACTGATTCTCTTCTCTTGGAAAGTGCTCAAATGTTATCTCTGTGAAGTGGGGGATCAGGGCCAACACGCATTCTCTGTAAGGAATCAAGTTTGGGTGTTTCGTATCCCACTCTCCTTTGATCTGATTGATCACAAGAGCGGAATCTCCGAAGACACTCAGAAATTTGATCCTCAGGTCGATCGCAGCTTGAAGACCCATAATACACGCTTCATACTCTGCCATGTTGTTGGTACAGTTGAAACACAGTCGGGCGGTGAGTGGAGTATGAGTACCTTGCGGAGATACGATTATGGCGCCGATACCATTTCCCAAAGCATTGGAGGCTCCGTCAAAGTGCATAGACCATCGGGATCCTGGTTCAGGTCCTTCATCCGGTCCAGGTATTTCACAATCAGTTACTATCATAATGCTTTCATCTGGAAACTCGAAGTTCATTGACTGGTAGTCATCCACAGCTTGATGTGCTAAGTGGTCTGCCAATACACTTCCCTTGATGGCTTTTTGGGTCGTGTACTGAATGTCGTATTCCGTCAAGATCATCTGCCATCTTGCAATTCTCCCAGACAGAGCAGGCTTTTCGAATATGTACTTTATAGGATCCATTTTTGAGATTAACAAGGTAGTGTGAGTCAGCATATACTGTCTCAGCCGGCGAGCAGCCCATACCAAAGCGCAGCAAGTTTTCTCAAGCAGTGAGTATCGGGTCTCACAGTCGGTAAACTTTTTGCTAAGGTAATAAATGGCATGCTCTTTTCGGCCAGACTCGTCATGCTGCCCCAGCACACACCCCATTGCATTATCAAGCACTGTCAGGTAAAGTATCAAAGGTCTCCCTTCAACTGGTGGCATAAGGATGGGTGGTTCTTGGAGATATTCTTTGATTCTGTCAAAAGCAGCCTGACATTCATCATTCCAACGTACTACCTGATCTTTCTTCAGCAGCTTGAAGATTGGTTCACAGGTAGCAGTTAAATGTGAGATGAACCGAGCAATGTAATTCAGGCGTCCTAAAAAACCTCTGACTTCCTTCTCTGTCTTAGGAACCGGCATCTCTTGAATGGCTTTGACCTTAGCTGGGTCCACTTGAATGCCTTTGTCACTGACCACGAAGCCTAGCAACTTCCCAGATCTTACCCCGAAGGTGCACTTGTTCGGGTTCAATCTCAGCTTGTATAATTTCAACCGGTCAAACAGTTTCTGTAGATGATCAAGGTGTTCTTCCTCGGTCTGGGACCTAGCGATCATGTCGTCAACATACACTTCTATCTCATGATGGATCATGTCATGAAATAAAGTGACCATGGCACGTTGGTAGGTTGCCCCAGCATTCTTTAGCCCGAAAGGCATGACTTTGTAGCAGAAGGTGCCCCACTGAGTAACAAATGTAGTCTTTTCCATGTCTTCCGGAGCCATTTTGATCTGATTATAGCCTGAAAACCATCCATGAAAGAGAACACTTTATGCTGAGCTGTATTATCAACAAGGACATCAATGTGAGGTAGAGGGAAGTCATCCTTGGGGCTGGCCCTATTCAGATCCCTGTAATCGACACACATCCTGACCTTGCCGTCCTTTTTAGGTACCGGCACCACATTAGCAACCCACTGAGGGTAAGAAGTTACTGCAAGAAACCCGACATCAAACTGCTTCATAACCTCGGCTTTAATCTTCTCAGACATCTCTGGACGCATACGGCGGACCTTTTGCTTAACCGGAGGGAAATCTTCTTTAGTTGGTAAATGATGGACCACAATGTCGGTATCTAATCCGGGCATATCTTCGTAGGACCAGGCAAAGATTTCTTTATAGTCATGCAGCATCTGAGTCAATCGTTGCTTCACGCTGAGTTCTAGGTTGGCACCAATCTTCACCTCTTTCTTGTCTTCCTCAGTACCCAAGTTTATTATTTCCACTGGCTCTTCATGGGGTTGAATTGCCCTCTCTTCCTGCTGTAACAGTCTTACAAGCTCACCAGGCACTTCGCAATCATCTTCACCTTCGTCTTCGGCTAAGTTGATCGGATTTTCGAAGTCATAACTGGCAGTAGCAGAGTCGTTACCAGTGAGATCCAGAGTGGATTGAAACCTGTATGAGTGAGTGTGTGTGTAAATACAGCTGTTTTGCAATATGTAAAGAAAGGAAAGAAAAGGAGCGCAAAATTTGAATTGTGAAAAACGTCCAATGCTTTTATTCATGATATATGATAGTGACAAACAAAAGCCCTCATAAATAAAACCACGGTGCCCCGGGTAAGACACCGGGCCATATAGTCTCAAATTATTGTTTATTACAAATAAAAAAAACAAAGAAATTCATTACTGGGGAACAAAAGTTATGGGTGTAAAATCTTTAGCAGTCCAATTGGTCAATCCACCGTCGGCCGTCGGGTAGATCCAGCTATCGAACTTTGACTCTTCCACTTCATTTTCCTCTCCAATAGCATTCACTCCATGCTGAGTGATGAGCACCGGAGGTCTTCCAATTCTTGCCTTGCGCACCGCTTTCTGAGCTTCTGTGGTGAAACCCAGCCCAAACTTGTTAGTCTTAGGAGTAAGATCAGGGAGCTTGCCCCAGTTTGCACATTCGCCTTTTTCGATCACAGCCCGGGCGTCCTTTAAGGAGGCCATCTTCATAGGAGAAACCTCTTCATCTTCTGCTGCTGCCAAGGTTTGTGGTACTTCCTCAAAATGTTGAAAGGGGGTTTCAATGAACTCCCCATCCATTTCTACATATCTGAAGGAGTTGAGGTGGCTGACCATGTACTCTTCTTCCCCTTGCACTGTTACGATCTTCCCCCTGACCGGGTACTTGAGCTTCTGATGTAATGTGGAGGTTACAGCTCCAGCCTTGTGGATCCACGGGCGACCCAGCAAACAAGAATAGGACGGATGGATGTCCATCACATAGAACTTTGAATCAAATACCTGTGACCCAACCCTGATTGGGATGTCCACTTCACCATGCACCATTCTTTTGGACCCGTCAAAGGCCCGGACAACAATGCTACTTGGTTTGAGCTCTAGACCCTCACAATCCAGCCTATCCAGAGCCTTCTTGGGCAGCACGTTTAATGAAGAACCTGTGTCCACCAGCACATGAGCAAGAGTAGTGCCCCTGCATTCAATGGAGACATGCAGGGCATCATTATGGTTCTTCCCCTTTGCTGTCAGATCGGCATCAGAGAAACCCAGGCCATTATCAGCAGTTAGGTTGGCCACACAGTCGGTGAACTGGTCAGCAGACGTCTCTTGGGGTACGTGGGCTGTCTTTAAAAAAGCAATCAGAGCCTTTGCATGGGCCTCTGAACACAGCAGCAGTGACAACATGGAAATTTTAGAGGGGGTGTGCCCCAGCTGTTCCACAACATTGAAATCACTTTTCTTTATTATCTTGAGGATTTCTTCCATTTCCTGCTTGGAAGCCTCAACAATGGTCTTTGGTGCCTCCGTCCTGGCAGGCATATCAGCAGCAATTCCCTTGCCCCGAGCATCAGATGACTCAATAGCAGGGGTGGATACTTGGTCAGGGGGAGAAACAGGCACTCTGGCAGGTGTGAAGATCAAAGGCCTATGAATTGCCGGAGGAGCAATGTCTGGCGAGAACAGTCTTCCACTACGAGTGACCTTAGCAGGCCCGGTGATGTTGGAGACACCAGTATCAATGTTGCACTCTTGTTTCACACCCAGAACATAAACATCCGCCCCATAGTGCCATGGGACAGCCTTATCAGATTTATAGGGTATAGGCCCCGGAACAGTAATGGTGATGGGAACATTCTTGTGAACTGACAAAATTTGTATAGGCTTCTTTGAAGGAGCCTCGGAATAGTTGCTGAAGATGGTAACAATCGACACTTCTTCAACAGGAGCAGCAGGAACAATAGTCTTTTCAAACAAAATCTCTCTACTATCTATCAGGTTTTGGATGCCTGACTTCAACAGAGAACAACCAGCAGGGGAAGCAACACATAGAGGGCAACTTTCGCTACATCCCGGAAATAAACCGGCTAGCAACAGATTCCTCTTGACCATCAGCAACGGAGTAGCAACATCATCCACCGAAGCTACATACAAATTCTCCTCAACAGCATTCACTCCATGCTGGGGCATGGGAGCAGTTACAACATTCGGCTTCTCGGGCGCCTCAAACTGTATTTCCTTTGCATCAATGAGGTCTTGAACCTTATTCCTTAGGGCCCAACAGTCATCTGTGTTATGCCCCGGGCTATCAGAGTGATAAGCACAGCGAGCATTTGGATTGAACTTGGGAGATGCAGTGTTGGGAAACTTTGGAGCCTCCTTGACAGTCACTAAATTGGTGGATAGCAACTGTGGCAGGATCTGTGATAAGGTCATGCTTAACCGGGTAAACTCTCTTCGGGGTCTTTCAAACTTTTGAGGATTAGTTGGCCGAGGAGCGGCAGCAGGTTTGGCAATCATTACCGCATTGACAGATTGGCGGTGTTCAGGTCGCTCTGTTCTCCGGGAGCCATATACAGCACTAGCCTCCTTTTTGAAGGGTTTCTTCTCAGTACTGGAGGAGGCAACTTTATGTATCTTCCCCGATTTTATACCGGCCTCGATCCTTTCACCAGTCAGGATCAGATCAGTAAACCCAGCAGAGGAATTACCAATGAGATGATTGAAAAATGGACCAGATAGGGTCCCCAAGAACATATCTACCAGCTCCCGATCCGTCAATGGTGGCTGCACCCTGCCAGCCAGGTCTCTCCATTTCTGAGCGTACTCTTTAAAACCTTCACCCGACCCTAGCGACATACCCTGGAGTTGGGTACGCGTAGGAGCGAGGTCGGCATTATACTGATACTGCTTGTAAAAAGCAGTGGCCAGATCCTCCCAGTTACGAATGCTGATTCCATCTAGCTGATAGAACCAATCGAGGTGAGTCCCTGAAAGACTCTCCTGGAAGAAGTGGATCCAAAGGTTCTTGTCTGTTGTGTAAGGCTGGATCTTCCTTACATAAGAACGGAGGTGCATCTTGGGACAGGAAGCCCCATCATACTTCACGAAGGTAGGTGTTTTGAACTTGTGTGGGATCACCACTCCAGTAGATAACCCCAAGTCTCCGAAATCCAATCCAGGCACTCGCTGAACTTCCACAGCCTTTAATCTGTCTTCCAGCTGTTTGTACCGGTCTTCAGCAGGAGGGTACTGTTCGTCGTTAAAGTCTGTTTCAGTATCAGAACCCACAGGAGTAGTGACCTCCCTTTCTTGGTGACTACCTTCCGTCACAGATGGAGGAGTCCTTTCAGCTTCAACCAAAGTGTTCCCGAGTCTGCGCCCAGTGTTAAATAGCACAGTCCTCCTCTTCTTCTTAGTCTTCTTCAACAGCATGGTCTTCAACTCTTGTTGACCCTGAGCCAAGCCCTTGATCAGCTCCTGAAATTGGGCGTTTTGCGCCTGAAACTGGACGTTCTGCGCCTGAAGAGCCTTGATAGCCGCATCGGTTGATGATTCAGGATTCATGATGCTGAAATAAATAGCGAAGAACGGTAAACAACCTGAAAAGAAAAGTACCTATGATGCACATGATGAATGATATGTGTTTATGCAATGCATTCAAGAGTTCGAAAATTCAAATTTGTTGTAGACCAAAAGGAACACACGTTATTTATTAAGAAAATCATTGTTTAATACATCAAAGCCTCATGGGCAAAAGTACAAAAAGATCAAATCACATCCAAAATATGTTGCGCATCTTCTTTGGAGCTATGTAAGTGTTGAGACTCCTTTCCTCATGCAACAGGCGGGTGAGCTCCAAGACCTTCTTTTCACTGGCATGCAAACTAGTCTCAAGAGAATTCCGCTCTTCCTTAAGCTGAATCCAGCTCTTCTGCATCTCTTCCCAGGATGTGGGCATATCAGGGTGCTGAATAACATGAGACACCTCTCCTTCCAAGGCAGGCTCTTTGATTACGGGAAGCATGTGAGGATAAGGCATTACTAACTTCTGAGAGCGGGCTCGTACCCACTTGAGGTAAGGCTCCAAAGGGATGGAGTTCCTGTGCCCCAGTGTTTTGCTGTCTATCCTACTAGGCATCCTCCAAGCTCTGATAAATCTCTGGCGAAGTCCTTGAGTATCGTTGTCGAAGTCAAAAACTATGTCAGGAATCAACATGTCATGAGGACCATCCCTCCGAGCATAACCAAATTGCCTCCAAGCCAGGCATGGACTATAAGTAATACCCCCTCTGATTCCAAGTAAAGGAACATTAGGATACTCCCCGCAACGATCAATGATAGTGACATCTTCCCTGGACCTAGGGCACCAATGTATATCTGCATGTGTAAGCGTCATCAACCGTTGTGACCATCTCAAACCCCGCTCATTCTTCAGGACTGATTGTGGAAGGTGCGAAATAAACCACTTTCCCAGGAGAGGAGTGCAACACATAAGGACACCTCTTTTTCTCATGGTTCGAGTGTAACATGAGTGAAGGAGGTCCCCCAGCAACGTAGGTATAGGGTTCCTGGACATAAAGATCTGGACAGCACTGATATCAATGAGCTGATCTGGGTTAGGGAACAACACCAAACCATAAACAAGAAGGGCCACAACCTTTTCAAAAGCTTGTAAGTCAAGAGAATTCCAACATTCATAGGCCTTTTCAAACAGAAACCTGGCTAAGAACCCTTTGATACCACTTCTGACTTCCCAATGTCCCTTGAGGTCAGATGACTGTAGGTGCAAGGCTTTAGCAATCTCTTCAAGCTTAGGTTCCTTTTCTGTACCGTTGAAGGGTAGATGATCAAGGATAGGGATCTTCAGGAGTCGGGAGAACTCCTCCAATGTAGGTACCAATTGATAGTCCAAGAAGGTGAAACAATGATGCAGAGGGTCAAAGAACTGGAACAGGACTTTTATCATATCTTCCTCAATGTTGGTATTGACCAAGCTGATGAGACTTCCATGCCTTTCACTGAATGAAGAGTTCTCGGGAATCCTGGATATAAGCTCCTTAAGCTGAGGAGGGATCCTTACAAGACTGATTGGAATTGTCTTTCTACGAACAGTTTCCATGTCCTACAAAACAAGAACAAAGATGAAAATTCGAACCCCTGAAATGGTTAGTTAATGCATATGATGCTGGATGATGTCATGATGCTATGATTAAACACATCACAGATATTTACAAAGACAAACATGTAAGGCACACAAGGAACACAAGACAAGCCCTTAAGGTTTAAGGCCAGCATGGGGTCTGGGTAGTACCCTCTTGAGGTTGGTGGGTTCATCCTGTCCTAATCAAAGTAACCGGGTTCTAAGGTTCCCAATATCACGGGATTGCTTTCATTGTTCATCGTTTCGATTTAGCCACTGAACTGGCGACCGAAATATTCCAGGAAAGCAACCCTCAATTGAGTGTAGTATCGAGTATCAACCAACCTCGGACTGCACCAAAGTCAGTTATCTCACTACCCTAAAGAGGCCAAGATAGTTCAATTAAGGTTCCTAAGGTCTGTTGATGCTTCATGACACCACATGGAGGCCCCGTACTCTCCTTGACTGACTCAAGGGTTACCGGTACACACCAAAGTGCCACATCAACGTAGCAGACTGTTTCAACCATGTCGGTATACCCCGCACAGTTCCCTCACAACCTTGTTGCTACTTTCTAAGAAGGTATCCCCCAGATCCGGGTTAGGATCTATAGAACTCCCAAGCAACCCACAATAATAAAGCAAACAAGGAAAGCAATTGAAAACACAATGATCTTAGTCCTAAGGTACACCTCACTTTAAGTTTTTCCCCAGCAGAGTCGCCAGTTCTGTGATCGGTGGATCTGGAACTGACTGTTTAACGCTGGTTCGCGAAATGTCGCGGTAAGCAAGAGTCGCCACCGTCTTTTATTTTCTCCAAATGGAAAGGACAAAAGCACAGAAAAATTCCTTTAAAGAGATTGCTCTCGGTTCGGGAGGTAGGTTATAGAAAGGGAAGGTGTTAGCACCCTTTCTATCCATGGTTATCCATGGGCTCTTAGATACTTGCTCAATGTGTTTTCAAAATGTTTGCTTGCTTTTCAATTGTGGGTTTCAAAAATATTCTTTGAAAAGTTTCAGTTCAACTCGTGCGTCAGAGTGTTTTGAAAAGTTTGTTTTGAAAGTTTTTGAAAGTGTTAGTGTGAAAAGTATTATTTGTTTTGTTTTTGAAGAGAGCAAGTATCTATGAGAACCTACCTACCCTAAGGAATTCGTCTGTGTAAATGTCTTTTAAAGTAGTGCCATCCCACCATTGAGAGGTAGGTAGCACCACCGTTGGAGGTGTTCGGGTCAATTCGAGTTTTAGGGACGTGGTGATCACCGGAGCAATGGAAAGACACCTTAGAAGCTACCCTTATGCCATTGATCTTTTATTCCGAGGCAACTTATTCGAGGCAACTTTGTTTTAGGCAACTAGATCAATGGAACATAAGGACTTACTGAGACGTCTTATACTCGACGATCACCTTTCGAAAGGCAACAGTGAGGCGTACCCTAGGGGTGGTGTGTGCGAATTGTGTGTCATTTTCAGTTTATTGTTTGTCTTGTTATGCATTGGTGATCTATCGATTCGATTTTATTTTTGGGCATTCATTCTTTCATGTTATTGTTTAACAGTTAAAAGTGCGGGAATTTAAAGTGCGGAAAAGATAAAAGTCCTACGCTATTACAAAGGGCGAGGGTCTACAACGCCAAATTAATCCAGACCCGTTTTAAAATAAATTGCGGAAAAGAAATGTCTAATAACTATTACATGGCTTTGGTACAGGTACATTATATTCACAAAAAGAAACAAATGAAACGCGCGAAAAAAGAAAATAATCAAATGCGAGGGCGTTGAGCCCTTTAAAGGAATTAAAATAATTAAGTTATCTAAAATTAAATTTAAATGAAAAATGGTATTTTTGTGTTTTTTAGATTTAAAAGAAAAAGGAAAAATTAATTAAAATTTTAATGCTAAACCCTAGTTCTAATGTTTTTTAAGTTATTAAGAAAAAGATTTAATTCCTAACCTAATTTAATGCTAAATTAATTTATGTACATTTTTTTTAATTTATGAAAATAAATAAATAATATTATTATTCTGAAAAAAAAAGAAAAGGAAAAGTAAAAAGAGAAAATAAAAATTATTAAACCTAAATTCTATTTTTTGATTTTATTAAAAGAATTAAATTTGTACCCTAATTAAACTAAGTAATTACAAGTATTTATTTAGAAAATAATTAAAATAAAAATTATATTTTTTATTTTGGTCCTTTTTATTTTTATGATGTTTTTGTATTTTGATTAAAAAAATTAAATAAAACAAATAATTAAAATAATATAACAATTAAAATAAATGATTAAAAGATATAAGAAAATAAATTAAATGGGCAAACCAGGGGGGGGGGGGTAGACCCCAGAATTGGAGGTGCAGATTTGAAAAGCCTGGCCCATTTGCTTGAAGTCCATTGACTTTTTTGATCCAGTGTGATGCATTTGACTGAAGCGTAGCATATTTCCCAATCCTTGCCTTTGATGTGGGTGCTCAGGGACACGTGGATGAGCTGATTTTGAAGTGCATGGTGAGTCTTAATGTGAGGCCTGCATGGGAATTCAAGTGAAAAAATAATATGAGAAATGTGTGAGACCTGGGGTTTGAACCCAGGTCATGAGAGTCCCTAGCGCACGTCCCTGCCAGCTGAGCCACGTTGATTTCATTTAATATAATATGGTTAATAAATAACAAATATTAAAACCAACGCATAATGGATAAACGCGCGCAAATTTGAACTAGCGAACCAATGGTTGACAACGCATCGTCTCCTTCATTTTCCTGAAACACAAAACAAGAAGGCAACGGTTTTTGAAGTGTAGTGTTAGGCAGCTTTTGAGAAAATAGCGATTAGGTCCCTGTAGCTCATAAATTTGTCGCGAGTAGGTCAATCCATTCGTCTTGGTGTACTGAGTTCAACCATGGTGGTCCTGAGTCCTCATTTTTCCTCTACGCAAAATCCCCAATTTAAGAAAGCTGTAACCCTAGAAAACGCGCATGGTGGATTCTTATATACAGTGCAAAAACCAAATTGAATATAAGGGTTAGCTTGGAAACATCACATGGAACAAGAATACACTATTGAAATGCAATGAAGATGCTTAAAATGGAGAATACGATTTCAAATATTTTGCTGTACAGTTTGAGTTGTCACCACTGTTTCTTCGCGTTTTGATTGATGTTAGGAAGTGGAATGCCTTCAGAAATGCCTCAGGATGCTAATGGTATATGAATCAAGGCTTGAAAAAACTCCTAGTAGTGATTTCAGTTTTGCATTATATGGCCAAAATTTCAAATTGTCCAATGGCTTTTGAGCGAGCCTTTTGCTATGTTATGGTTAGGGTTGGACTCAGTGATCATAATGGATGGAAATTAGCTTGCTAACTGACCTTAATTCATGCTTGGGAAAGAATTGGTCTTAGGGTTTCTTCCATTAACCATTTTTCCTCCTTTTTAGCCAAAACCTAGACCTAGTGTGCAAATGAACCCTAGCCTGATTTCTTGAGTTGGTTCATGATACATAGGAATTGTCCAAGTTCACATGACACTATTCCATTGGTTTTTAAATTTTATTTGAATTTTCAAAGAATTAAAATGAATTAAATCATCAAAAATTAAATAAAATAAAAAATCAATATTTGGTCTTGAAATTAGCCATGGGACACGTGTGTGGCATGACAAGGATGAACCAAGTGGAAAAAATGGGGCCCTTTTGTCAAAAATTGGATTTTCAAAGATAGTTGACTTTTGCCATTTCACAAAAATTTCCCAACTTCTACAAGGCATAACTTGCTCAATTTTTAAGCTTTTCACATGTTCTTGGACATTTTGGAAAGGTTTTTGAGTCCTTTAACCAATGCCTTTGGTCCCATGCCATTTTGATTTACCAATCTCAAGTTATGGTCTTTGACTTAAAGTCCCTTTTTGTTGACTTTTGAAAATGACCTGTAATGTTGAAATTGATAACTTTTTGTGAGAGCATTTCTTGGACTTGAAGCATGAAGATGAGTTATAGGAAATGTCTTTCTCTTCAAAATGAGCTTTGGATGGAATTTTTCTGATAATCCATGTGAAAGTTATGCCCTGGTCAATTTCAGTTGACTTTTTCAGCTGTCCAAATATAGCAACTTTTGCATCTTTGATGATTTCTGAGCCAAATTTTGAGAATCATGATCAAGCATTGATCAAATGATGTTTGTGGCTTCAAAATGATATATTGACCAAAAATTTGAACTTTTGACTGCCAAATGACCATTTTGCCCCTACAGTTGACTGTAGTGCAATCTAGGGTTTTGACTGTGCAATTTTGAGCTGAATGCCTTGAAACTTGATATGAGGATGCTTGACCATGTTTGTAAGCATATGAGACTTGATTGAGCCTTTGAAAATTTCCTTTTCTTGATCAGACTCAAAACCCTAATTTTGACTGTATGAGAGACTGTTGCACTGCACAACCCTTGGGGAATTTTCTAGCTTGGCTTGGCAATTTCTTGAGGAATATGGGAGGGCAAATTTTGGGGTATAACAGCATGGATGACATCTTAATCCTCATTGATACAATGTGAGTTCCATTAGATAGAACTTGCATAGGAATTGGCGAAAATTGTATGATCAAGAGTTTAATTTGTGATCAATATGATACATGCTTGATTTAACAACGCACATGTTTTCTTATGATGTTCTTTTATGTCTTGGGTATATAATACATGTCGGGGTTCGTATTGGGATGGATAGGGATGAAAAAATGGATGTTAGAATCCAAAAATTCGCATTCTGCACTGTCAAGTTCGCTTAGTAAACTCTATGTTCGCTTAGCGGATGCCTGCAGACTGCACCAAATTATGTTTCATTAAAATGGCCATAACTTGAGTTTTGCAACTCGAAACGGAGCATGGTTGAAAGTGTTGGAAAAGTCTTCTAATTATCCTTGTGAATATTCTAAGATTTCATTCTTTTTGTTTATATGTGAAATATGTCACATAAATATTGTATTGCGTGATGTTGAAATAAGTATAAACGGACTTAGAAATGGTCATAGGAATGCAACCTCTTGGACAAATCTCATCCCATAATGTCACCCTTATTAATACAGGTGATATAAGGACTAATGACCTGAACCTAGATTAGAATGGTTAGGTGGATTTGGTTGAAATGCATTCTCTGGTTTTCTGATTTTTGTAACTTTCGCTTAGCGACCTTAGGATTCGTTTAGCGACAGTCTGAAACTAAAATAAGGAATTACTTGCTAGAGCTCGATTAGCAAATCGAGGATTTAATAAGAGTTCGCTTAGCAAACCTGTCCTGACAGATTTATGTGATTTTCTCCCCAAGAGCAGAATTGTTCCAAAATTGGGAACAAAATGCCTTATTAGCTAGCTAATGATGTTGTGTGTATGTTTGTGGCTAGTGTATTGCTATGTATGCTCTTTAGAATGTTCATGGTTATTATGAATGCTTAATACATGATTGTTGTTGAAATGCATTATGTTATGAATATTGTGATTCCATTTGTTCGGGTTGAACGTTTGGATGTATTTATCGTATGGCTTGATGTGATTATTTATACCGTGTTATGTGATCTTGGTGAATGTATGCTTGAATTAGAGTAGGCCCGGATACTAGGTGTAACGCCCGTGATTTAATTAATTATTTAATTAAATTATTTTTAGAATATTTGTGAAGTTGTGTTATGATGATAGTTGATGTGTTGTGATTAGTTGGATTTAATTATTTTATTAAGTTATGAAATAATATTAGAATGATAATATTATTTGATGTGGGCTTGTATTAAAGGATAGAAGTAGTAGGAAAAGGGGTGTAGTAGTTTTAAGCTCATTAAGGTATTTTGAGAATAATATGGTTATTATGTTATTGTTAGAAATAATAGAAAAGAAGAAGCAGTAAGAGAATAAGGGTTGGAGAAAGAGAACTTGAAAGTGCAGAAAAGAAGGAAAAAGAGGCAGAGTGGAAATTCAATCGGGAAAGTTGTAGAGCAACCTTCAATCCAAGGTAAGGGTGGGGTTCTGACTCTATAATAGGGTTTATGATGATTGGTATAAGGGATTAGATGTGAAAATGTTGTCTGGTTTATGATTTGAATGTACATGATGTTGTTTGATGATAATCGATGATTGATAGATGAATAATGATGCCTTAACGCTGTATATTTGATGTAGAATTATAGGATAATTATAATTGATGATTATGATTAGAGGATGTTTTTAGGGCCTAAAGCATGGAAACCGTAATGAAAACGCAATGAAATCGCAGAAAATATCCATGACAGAACAGTATGTGTTGACCCCAAACGTCATGCATCGATGCATGAAGGCTTTTAGACTCAGGATGAGTCGATACGAAGGAGTCATGCGTCGATACATGAGGGCTTTTAGACTCAGGATGAGTTGATACGGAGGAGCATATATTGATACATGCAGTGTTGTAGACTCAGTATGAGTCGATATAAGAGAGTACACATCGACTCGTGTAGCGTGTTAAGTCTAGTACGCGTCGACCCAAGGCATTACGCGTCGATCCATGTTGTTTGTTTTTTTGACATAATCATTTTGAAAAGGCTGTAACTTGAGTTTTCGGACTTCGTTTGAGGTGCCGCTCAAAGCGTTGAATAGATGGAACAATGAACTTCATTCTTGAGGATTAAATTGGAGAATAGGAAGGATAATCCTAGTATCCAAATTAGGATTAGAGTTAGTTCCCGTGTTAATCTCTATGTTGATTTTTGGGAAGAATGATGAGGATGAGATGATTATGGATTATTGTTTGGTTCGTACAGTAAGACTAATGAGGATAATAATGTAGTATTACAGAATGAATAATATATAGAGGTTTGGTAATTTCTAAGTAAGCCTTAGATTATTAATTAATTATAGGCAATATTATGTTGTAGGCCTATGGCCAACGTTGCGAGATTGATGAGTTACTGTTGTATTGTTGTATGGCTGAGTTGTTGATGAAACGATGTTTGCTGAATTATGATGATAAATGATGTTTGATGAATTATGATGATAAATGATGTTTGCTGAATTATGATGATAAATGATGTTGATGAAAGATGTTGAGATGCCTCTAATAATTGGCATCTATTAAGATGTAGGCTTATGGCCAACGATGATGTTGTGTTGAGATGTTGTTAATTATGGTGTTGTTGTTACATTCATGATTGTGTCGCATACATTGCATTTCAAGATGAAGCTTATGCTCGTTAAGATGGCTTGTATTGGCGAATACTAAGATGAAGGCTTATGCCTTGTTGATGCCTCTATTTATTTGCATATTTTTAAGGTGGGAGTTATGCTCCAAATGGTACCACATGCATTTGCATAGTATTGTGTCGCATTATTTGATTGCGTAAAGAGATTATGCATTGAAGCGGTATATGTGTATATTGTTGATATTCTGTTACGATGTTTGTTGTTTGTAAGATGAGAAGTGGTGATGTTATGAGATATAATTTATTATATTAATTATCATACATTTTATTATATTGTTGGATATCTCACCCCTTCTGTTTGAATGTTACCCTTACGTTGGTAACGTGCAGGTAATCGAGAGTGAAGGCTGTATATCTTCAGTAGTTCGAGTCGGTGTCATTGCTCTGATATGTAACACTCGGGGGGGGGGGGGGGGGGGGGGGGATGAACGCTTGTTGCTTTCGATTATTGATTATTTCAGTTGTTGAACTTTAAATTGTTTATTTCAGTTGATGTAATCGATGGACAAAGATGTTATCAGAATTCTGCCACGTAGATGTTTAAATTGTTGAATTAAGAGATTAAAGTATTATGCTGATGGTTCATCCGAATTTTAAAGTGTTATGTATCCACGATGAATGCAATGTATTTTTAAATTTGAATTTGTGGCATCCTGATTAGTTTGTATGAATGATTATAACTCTGATTTACATTTATAATTATTGGGTAGTTGAGGTGTTACAAAGTTGGCATCAGAGCAGGTCGGTCCATCCGACCAAGTTGTCTAATGTTGTTGGTTCCATAGTGTGCGACAAGTGTGTGAAACACTGTTGGTACTTGTTTGCCTTAATTGCAGGAAATTGGTTGAAGATAAGTGGGGGGAGAAGCTTTGCTTCTCGGATATGTTCAATTTAAAGGTGTTGGTTCAGTGTGCTGTCGATGATGATAATTCAAGAATTGTTGGAGTCTTGTTGTTCCCGAATTTGAAGGTGACTTGGATTCAAGGTCTTGTTGTTAGTCGAGCTAGAGCTCCTTGAGAGAAATTGACCAGACATTGTTGGTTCTTACTTCTCGAAGAATGAAGAGTGATGTAATATTTGTTGATTTACGAAGCAAGTGTAAGATGTCGATGTTTGAACAATGATGGAGTAATAAAGTTGCTGTAACTTTTGTGTTGGGATCACATAAGTGATTGTCGGAAGTATTTTACGTTGATAAGTAGTTGTGAATCGCGAGTCTAAATCGAAACTTGAAGAAGTGAGTAGCATTGCAAAAAGAATTGTTGCCCTGGTGTTTTGGAACCTGAACTTTGGCGAAGGAATGCATCTCTCGGGTTATAAGAAGTTTGGGAGCACGATATATGTTAAGAGTTGTTTGGAATATGTCTAAGTTGAAGACAAATGAGTTTTGGAGTGGAATTTCCGTAAGCGAATCGAAGGAAACTGCAGAATTATTGTGGGACTTTGAAAATTCATAACTAGAGTTTCGGGCATCCGATTTGAGTTTTGTTTGAATTATTAGAAAGATAACGAAATGAGCTTCATTTTAAAAATGGTTCTAGTAGCTTTAATAGATTCATTTATCATGTGATGATATTGGAAGTAAGTGCAGTTTATGGTTAAGCTTGTCTTTGGAACTAGACTTGTTCTTTAGTGTTGTACGGGACGTCAACGTTCGAGTTAGGAGAATTAAAGGAGCAATTGGAAGATTTATTTAAAGTAATTTGTGAAATCAAAGGTATCATTTGGAAAGCTTTGGTGTTATTAATTAGAACGAATGACGATAGTGCAAAGTTGTGTGAAATTTACGGTGTCGAAAATGAGGAAGATTTATACTAAGTTATCAGGATGTATGTTATAGTTTTGGGAGAAGAGTTCTCTTGAGTAATCTTTAGTTCCAAGTGAAAGTGTATGTAGATCCATTCAAGGTGGATGCAGTTCTAAGTTGGAGAACAATGAAGTCTATTATAGAGGTTAGTAGCTTGTTGAGCTTAATGATAATGTTGAGAGTGTGATTGGAATGAGTTTGAGAGGTGGAGATACATGTATTTTTGATGTTGTGAAATTCGGAAGAGGATTAAGAGTTTAAGAATGTTGTTAGAATCCTTTATGTAGATAAAGACTCAGACTAGAGTAGAAGGATTTGTAAAGTATTGATATGCCAACAGATGTCGAGTTAGAAAATGATTGATCATCGTGGGATGGTGGATGAATGAGGATTAAACATGTTGTGTTTTAGAAAACTTAAATTCGAGTTTTAAGGAAACGCTATTATAGTTTGGTAATGATTATTTATACTCCATTATGATTGTTGGCTATCTATTGACAAATTGAGGAACTGATCACCCTTAATCTCTTGTTGATAGTAGACGAGATCGTGTTGGATGGTGTAGATGTGTCTTGCTACCTTAATAGTGTGTAAAGTGGTTGATGTTATATCAGGAGGTAGTCACTCACCAGTTTGTGTGAAGCAATAGAGGAATTGCTAGGAAAGAGTTGTGACGTATTGAACAATTCAGAGTAACGGGTTGATTTGCGAGCTAACATCGCAAAGTGAAAGATTGAGAATATCAAGTGAACAATGGTTTTATGGTGGATGTTGAGGAAAGTCTGAATCTAGAATGAGACTTGTAAGCTTTATAGTTGGCAGAAACATTAATGAGGATGGTGACTTAAGATGGATTATCAGAGTTGCGCAGCTGAAGCGTATGTGGCGCAGTTGCTATGAGTATACGACTCTACATGATTGATTTGGTAGATTGTGGATGTGGGGATGATGTGCCAAGGTGTTGTGATACCTCAGAGATATTTGCTGATTTATGAGGATATTGATGTGGTTGTTAGTTTATGGTAGGTTGTGTGTATATCTATTGGGTTATATTGTTAAGTTGACGTTATAATGGTTTTGTTTGCGTTGTCGTGATGTTGTTGTTGGTTACCAAAAAGGGTGAATAATACTCCATAATATGACGAAGTTGATTATGTTGGCTATGTTGATGTCACTATAAGGGTGATATGGAGATATGAATAGAGTTGTTGAGACATATATATATATATATATATATATATATATATATATATATATATATATATATATATATATATATATATATATATATATATATATATATATATATATATATATATATATATATATATATATATATATATATATATATATATATATATATATATATATATATATATATATATATATATATATATATATATATATGAGAATGGAATTGTGTGTGTGTTTTGGTGTTGAAGATGTTGTTTAGATGATTAGATGATAAGGTGATGTTGTATATCCAAGTATAAGTGGGTTACTACTTTAGAATATTGATATGTCAAGATATTGTTAAAGCGGTTAATAAATTGTTAACGATTATGTCACGGAGGTTTCGAATGATTAGCATGCGTGTATTAGATTTAAATCATGTAAAGTTATTGTTATGTCAATAAAGTAGTGGTCGAAGTGTTGCCAGACGCGACTTTGAGATCAGAGGATGGAATGCGAAATTCGCGTTAAGAGTGGTAGTATCGAGTAGATTTTCGAGGACGAAAATATTCTAAGTGGGGGAGAGTTGTAACGCCCGTGATTTAATTAAATTATTTTTGGAATATTTGTGAATTTGTGTTATGATGATAGCTGATGTGTTGTGATTAGTTGGATTTAATTATTTTATTAGGTTGTGAAATAATATTAGAATGATAATATTATTTGATGTGAGCTTGTTTTAAAGGATAGAAGTAGTAGGAAAAGGGGTGAAGTAGTTTTAAGCCCATTAAGGTATTTTGAGAATAATAGGGTTATTCTGTTATTGTTAGAAATAATAGAAAAGAAGAAGCAGTAAGAGAATAAGGGTTGGAGAAAGAGAACGTGAAAGTGAAGAAAAGAAGGAAAAAGAGGTAGAGCGGAAATTCAATCGAGAAAGTTGTAGAGCAACCTTCAATCCAAGGTAAGGGTGGGGTTCTGACTCTATAATAGGGTTTATGATGATTGGCATGAGTGATTAGATGTGAAAATGTTGTTTGGTTTATGATTTGAATGTACATGATGTTGTTTGATGATAATCGATGATTGATAGATGAATAATGATGCCCTAACGATGTATATTTGATGTAGAATTATAGGATAATTATAATTGATGATTATCTATGATTAGAGGATGTTTATAGGGCCTAAAGCATGGAAACCGTAATGAAAACGCAGTGAAATCACAGAAAATATCCATGAAAGAACAGTATGTGTCGACCCCAAACATCATGCGTCGATGCATAAAGGCTTTTAGACTCAGGATGAGTCGATACGAAGGAGTCCTACGTCGATACATGAGGGCTTTCAGACTCAGGATGAGTCGATACGAAGGAGCATGCATCTACACATGCAGTGCTGCAGACTCAGTATGAGTCGATATAATAGAGTATGCGTCGACTCATGTAGCGTGTTAAGTCCAGTACGCGTCGACCCAAGGCATTATGCGTCGATCCATGTTGTCTGTTTTTATGACAAAATCATTTTGAAAAGGCTGTAACTTGAGTTTTCAGACTCCATTTGAGGTGCCGCTTGAAGCGTTGAATAGATGGAACGATGAACTTAATTATTGAGGATTAAATTGGAGAATAGGAAGGATAATCCTAGTATCCAAATTAGGATTAGAGTTAGTTCCCGCGTTAATCGCTATGTTGATTTTTGTGAAGAATGATGAGGATGAGATGATTATGGATTACTGTTTGGTTCGTATAGTAAGACTAATGAGGATAATAATGTAGTATTACATAATGAATAGTATGTAGAGGTTTGGTAATTTCGAAGTAAGCCTTAGATGATTAATTAATTATAGACAATATTATGTTGTAGGCCTATGGCCAACGTTGCGAGATTGACGAGTTACTGTTGTATTGTTCTATGGTTGAGTTGTTGATGAAACGATGTTTGATGAATTATGATGATAAATGATGTTTGATAAATTATGATGATAAATGATGTTGATGAAAGATGTTGAGATGCCTCTAATAATGGGCAACTATTAAGATGTAGGCTTATGGCCAACAATGATGTTGTGTTGAGATGTTGTTAATTATGGTGTTGTCGTTACATTCATGATTGTGTCGCATACATTGCATTTCAAGATGGAGCTTATGCTCGTTAAGATGGCTTGTATTGGCGAATACTAAGATGAAGGCTTATGCCTTGTTGATGCCTCTATTTATTGGCAGATTTTTAAGATGGGAGTTCTGCTCTAAATGGTACCACATGCATTTGCATAGTATTGAGTCGCATTATTTGATTGCGTAAAGAGATTGTGCATTGAAGCGGTATATGTGTATATTGTTGATATTCCGTTATGATGTTTGTTGTTTGTAAGATGAGAAGTGGTAATGTTATGAGATCTAATTTATTATATTAATTATCATACGTTTTATTATATTGTTAGATATCTCACCCCTTCTGTTTAAATGTTACCCTTACGTTGGTAACGTGCAGGTAATCGAGAGTGAAGGCTGTATACCTTCAGTAGTTCGAGTCGGTGTCATTGCTCTGATATATAACACTCGGGGGGGGGGGGGATGAACGCTTGTTACTTTCGATTATTGATTATTTCAGTTGTTGAACTTTAAATTGTTTGTTGCTAAGTATGCATTATTTTGAAGTTGTTGTAATCGATAGACAAAGATGTTATAAGAATTCAGCTGCGGAGATGTTTAAATTGTTGAATTAAGAGATTAGAGTATTATGTTAATGGTTCATCCGAATTTTAAAGTGTTATGTATCCACGATGAATGCAATGTGTTTTTAAAGTTGAATTTTTGGCATCCTGATTTGTTTGCATGAATGATTATAACTCTGATTTACATTTATAATTGCGGGGTAGAATTGGGGTGTTACACTAGGTGGTAAATCACTCATGACGTAGAACTTGTGTGTCATTTGTAACGTTGTGATGTGCTTGTGTGGACCGATATGATAGGGAATTTCCACCAACAGTTAATATCATATGCATTCTTGGTATGTCATAAACACCTGAGCTACCATTGTGATGTACTTGTGTGGGCCGATATGATAGGGAGTTTCCACCAGCAGTTAATAGCATCAGTATGCTTGGTATGATGAGGTCGTGATGCCATGTAGGCAATATCACTTCATGGATTTCTAACTCACCTCTAATGGTTCCACGTAGACAAAACCATTAGGCTTTTTCCCGGTGGCCTTGTGTTGTCAAGATGGCATTTTTGCACCGGCAGTTAATCACATGCGCTTGGATGATGGACGAGTTGTGACGCCACATCGGTGAATGTCCCTCCTGGAACTTGTCGTAGATGTAATTCCATGTAGGAATGATCTGACTCATTGTGTTGTAACCAGCGCAAGTCTCTCGATGTGTTGCACGAGTGTAACTCAACGAGGGTGTGATAGTGTAACCTGTGTATGGGCATTAACGTACTTATGGATTCCTCGTACACGGGTACGGGTTTGTATACCTGTTTGTGTTTGACTATGTGTTTGTTACTGCCTCATCGGATAGTTATGGGACTTCCAATGGTTGTGTACTTCTGTTGTGTATTTGCATCCAGCTGTGAGGAAACCTTGGATTCACGATGAATTCGTTTTATTTGCATGCACCTTGTAGAACCAAGTGAACCCGTAAGATAGGGGAACTCACTAAGATTTAGTAATCTCACCCCACCATCTTATTATTTTTCAGGAACAAGTTATAGGTAGAAGAATTACTAGATGGTCAATATTGAGGATTGCGGACGAGCAGATGGCAGGAATACCTAATCAGATCGTATCTTTCTGCTGTGCACTATTGAAGACAACTTAATTGTATACATTTTAGTTGAATATTGGTTGTATATGATTTTAAATTTCTTGTCTTTTCCAGCTTTTGTGTGTTTCTTGTACCATTTTTAGCATCACTACATGTTATTCTAGACATATATGTATGAGGTGTTACAGTTGGTATCAGAGCACGGTTGATTCTTGTCCCTGCCATGAAACATAACTAGCAATTCTTTTATCCCTCACATGTGTGAGTTTCTAGCCTAATTTCTACCACCGTAGTATTCAGTCGTTGAGCCTGATCACCTCACTGACTGTATATGCGATGGATAGGATCACAGTGGAGCCACCATGAGGACGCGTAAGATCTGTAGTGACTCGAGATGAAGTGGTGGAAACTGTAGGAGTAAAAGGGAAGGTTGGGATTGTCAGTCATAAGTGGAGAATTTGATATGGGATAGTGGACAGTCCAACTGTCATAGTAAGGTTTAAGACAATCAGAGGTTCCAAAATTTCATAGAGATAAAGTGGAACTTTCTCTAAGTTCCAGCAATAGTGAAGGAATTGCACGAAGCACCTAAGGAGTAATGTAGTAAAAGTATCCTATGATGGAGTTAGACTTAAAGTTAGTAGAATTCACTACTTAAACCTGGTGCCAATGGTACATATGACTAGCGAACTGGTTAGATGAAATACTTTTGGGAGTTAACCGAGGAGTCAGATCTTTCTGGTTACTCTGGTATGGGGAGTCTTTGGATGGGCAAGGTATTATATTCTTACTCGTTTTGGTGTACCCTAAGCGGTGAGTAGTTACCTAGTAAAGGATTGAAGGAATGAGTGGAAGTGGAAATCTCTAACTGGGCAATATTGGATACCCGATTAGAGAAGGGAATATTACATCCTCGTTCTTACCATTATGCGATTAAGTCCTAGAACAACACTAGGCTACAGATGAAGTGAGCAAAGGCGTAGAATGTAGTAGCCTAAGTTCCTTACTAGTTTTGGTTCATCTAACCCTGAGTGAGGTCATAGAACTACACTTGGCGTTGGGTAATTAGATGAATAAATTTAGCGTATATTTGAAGCATCAGCGGGATAATCATAGTCGTGTTGGTCGTTTGGAACCATGGTTTTCCTATCTGGGAGAATTTTCTTAGAATTTCTTATGCATGTTGTAATACGGTGGGAGAACTGACTTGTTTTGCATTTTATCGCAAATATGCAGATAACAAGAGTCACCACCAACTTTTCTTTTATCCAATAAGGAAAGAGTGAAAAGAATAGGAAAGACCTTTGAGATTTTTGAGTTCAGGGGGTAGGTTATGAAAAGGGAAGGTGTTATCACCCTCTTCATCTGTAGTTATCTACGGGCTCTTAATCGCTTAGCTCACTTTGTTTTGAAAATTTCTATGTGTTGTGTATGTTTGAAAATATTTTGAATATGCCAATTGTAAGGCAAACTTTGTAATGATTCTCGTATCTATTCTCGAGAATGCATACAAAGTTTTTGTTTGAAAATATTTTGAGAAAGTGTTTGTGAAAAGATGTTTTTGTTTTGAAATGTTCGTGAGCAAGCAATTACAGCGATCTACCTACTCAAAGTCTTTCTTATAATTTTCCTCCTCCTTTAGATAATGTTATCATACCATTAGTTAGTAGGAAGCCCTATCGTTGGATGTGAAGGGACAAGCGTGAGTCGTCGTATAGTCGTCGAAGGCAACTTGTAGGGGTGCTTTAGCAATTTCGTAAGGGACTAGATCGTTCACCGAAGGCAACATCGAAAGGGTCATCGAGGAACTACGATCTTTGTTTTCGGAGGGACTTTGCTAAAGTGTCCCCACGTTCGAGGGACATGACTATTTTTGTTCTGAAGGCAACAAGGGAGGTTACCCTAGAGATGCGCATGTGAGAAGTGTGTTGTGATTCAGTTATTTTATTTTGTATTAGGGTTTGCAACCGTTTGCTTTTAATCTTGCCATACAATCCTAATTACTAACAGTAACAGTAAAATAGTGCGGAAAGTAAAAGCAGAAAATAAAACCCTAGACTATTACATGGCTTTGGGAGAAAGTACAAAAATAATAAAATATGGAAAATAAACCCTAATTACTATTACAAACTGTGAGCATTTACAATAAATCATAAAACACACGAGAATAATAAACTACGCGAAAATGTAAGACTAAGAAAAAAGAAAAGAAAATTGTTTTTGATGATTTTTTTTTATAAAAAGTTTTAATGATGATTAACCTAAAAAACCCCTAATTAATGTTGATTAAGAAAGAAATTATTAATTAAAATAAAACCTAAAAAAACTTTAATTAATTTTGAAAAAAAGAAATTAATTTAATTATTAAAAAAAAGGAGTTGATTAGTTAAATTAATTAGAAAATAATTAAAACCCCTAAAAGTCTAAATCAATTTTAATTAATTAAATTAAAAAACTAATTAGGATATAAAAAAAGAATAAAAGAAAAGAAAAGTTGGGCTTGAATAATAGCAAACCGGAGGATGCAAATAGCGTGAAATACATGGCCCAATAAGTTTGGTTTGTTCGATCCAGTGTGTTGCAGCTCAAGTGACATATTATGGGGAAGCGTTTGATATTGAGGATGATGAGATCTGATGGCTGAGAGTTGAGGGCGCATGGTAGATCCACTTGACACACTTGATCTGCAGGAATTAGAAAACATGAAAAAAAGATTGGGAAGCGCAAGGATCGAATCGGCGTATGGGCATAGTAAGGACTTATCACGCACGCTTCAACCGCTGAGGCGATAATACATCTGTTGTATTAAATAAAATGAAATATATATAATATGAAATCATTTCCTGAACCAGAGAGGCGTTGAAGCCCTAGCTCCGGTTGTCTTCTCTGGTTGCCTCCTTCCTTCAAACCTGGAAAACAAACATTGTTAGTAACCCAAAAGCACCCTACCCCTCTAAATCAAGACCTGCGAGTTCGATGGGACAATTATTTTGGATTGAAACACAATAACTTGATGGGTATAACGTAAATGATATGGATCAGACCAAACATGGCAATTCACAATTTCGATTGCATGGGACTCCTATGATGATCCGATCATGTATAAACACATCTCAGAAAACATATTAATGGTATTAGTATGACTTAAAACAAAACGAAAATCAAAGTATGAATTTTGTAAAAATCCTGAGATCGGAGATGGATGCATGTGAGTTTTGTGAGCTTTGGACCATCAGGTTTGGTCCATTCTTACTATGTATCTTATCAGGAATCGATTAGTGATGCAAGGATGCTTGGAAGAGGGCTGCAAACTAGGGTTTCAAGTTGCCCTAGTTTGATAGTTTTTTGTGATTTTGGAGGGATGTTCTCGAACAAGGTTTTTTGTGGCTTTTGTGTCTGACTTGAGTAGAATATATAGCATGAATTAGGTCAAAAATATGGGCTTGTACTTGTGTTAAACGCCTTGTCTTATTTTATCTTATTTTGACTTTTAAATAATAAAAAAATTAAAAATATAATATAATAAACCAAAGAGAGGTGTATGAACAAGTCTTGAGGTGAATATGGAGTGTAGTACACCCTTGGACTCTGAAATAATAGCCTAATAGCCCAAAGTTTCAAGTTTTCTCAATTTGAACTTCATGTATTTGCTCAAATTTTCCCAACTTGCACTGGTTATAACTATCTCAATTCCTCTACAATCTCTATGTTAAACATTTTTGCATTTGAATAATTTATCTTAATGTAAGTTGCCTTGACAAAAAGTGTCTTTTTGTTGACTTTTGAAATGACCTATAATGTATTGGTCCATATCTCTCAAATAAAGCACTTTTTGGACTTGAGCTTAGAGAGACAAAGTCGTAGAGAATTGAATTTACTTCAAAATGAGCTTTGGTTGAGGAAAATTTAATGAAGCATGTGAGAGTTATGCTTGGTCAAAGTTCAGTTGACTTCTCCTTAAGAAAACCCTAATTTGACAACTTTTGACTTTTGATAATTTTGAGAGTCTTATTGATGAATCATGATCAACCCTTGATCAAATGATGAATGTGACTTCAAAATCTTGACGTTGACCAAAAATTCTGAGGTTTGACTGTATGTTGACCATAATTGACTTTTTACCCAATACAATTGATTTTCAGTCATCTGAGCCATTGACTGAGAAAACTTGTGATGCAAGGCTTGAATTTTGATATGAGCATTCCTTGAGACATATAAGAGACCATGAATTCCATTTGAGACCTTAGAAACCCAAATTTCCTTGTGAAAGATAAAACCCTAGTTATGAACCCATTGCTTAGGAGGAGAATTTGTCTAATCAATTCTTGAGCAGCCTTGAGCAATTGAGAATCCTAGGAGAATGTTTTAAATAAAATGAGAGGGAAAATTTTGGGGTACAACACATTCACTATGCAGGTGAGTACACACATGGCATAACAATTCGAGTCGGATGCTTACCCAAGGTTAGATGGTGAGATGAATGCAATTGTGTCATCACCTACAATATGAACATTCAAAGATACATATATACATATTTTGATGTTAGTCTAAGAAAATATGTAAAAGATACACAATTCAAGGTGCTTGATGATCTCAAAAGAACAAACTTAAAGATAGGATGAAACAGAAAGGGAGAACTAACCCTAATGTGTGATCTTGATGTATTGATAATATGAGATGATGAGGGATCTTAGAGGCAAACATTGAGGTATAACAAGGAGTCAAAACCAGGTCAAGGAAAGTTGTATCAAATTCTTGCTTTGTTTCAAAATTTGAACCAAAGAATGTCAAAAAGGCTTTGACTGATGAATTCTGGATTCATGCTATGCAAGATGAACTTTGTCAATTAAAGAGAAATGAAGTTTGAGACTTAGTACCAATACCTGAAGGAGTGAATGTGATTGCTACTAAATAGATGTATAAGAACAAGTCAGATGAACAAGGGGTTGTCACCAGAAACAAGGTCAGACTTGTTGCTCGAGGGTATACTCAAATTGAAGGAGTGGACTTTGATGAAACATTTGCTCATGTATCTCGTTTGGAATCTATCATACTACTACTTGGAGTGGCATGCCTCTTAAAGTTCAAGTTATTCCAGATGGATGTTAAGAGTGCCCTTTTAAATGGCTATTTGTATGAAGAAGTATATGTTAAACATTCAAAAGGATTTGTTGATCCTTCTTTCCCAAATCATGTGTTCAAGTTAAAAAAGGAGTTGTATGGTTTAAAATAGGCTCCAAGAGCTTGGTATGAGAGGCTAATTGAGTTTCTAATTAACCATGGATATAGAAAGGAAGGAATTAACAAGACTCTCTTTGTAAAGGAGAAAGATTAAAAATTATGATAGCTCAGATTTATGTGGATGATATTGTGTTTGGAGGGATGTCAGATGAAATGGTCCAACAATTCGTTAAACAAGTGCAATATGAGTTTGAGATGAGTTTGGTGGGTGAGTTAACATTCTTTCTGGGGATGCAAGTCAAGCAGATGAAAGACTTCATTTTCCTTTATCAAAGCAAATATGCCAAGAATATAGCGAAGAAATTTGGATTGGAGAATGCCACCCATAAATGAACTTCTGCTACTACACACTTAAAGTTATCCAAAGATGAAAAGGGAGTGAGTGTTGATCAGAGTTTATATAAAAGCATGATTGGTAGCCTTATGTATCTTACAACAAGTAGGCCATATATAGCTTTTGTTATTGGAGTTTGTGCTAGATATCAAGCCGAACCCAAAGTAATCCACATCAATCAAGTCAAGAGAATTCTGAAGTATGTGAATGACACATGTGAGTATGAAATACTATATTCTCATGACTCAAATTCAGTTCTTGTGGGATATTGTGATGTCGATTGGGCGGGGAGTGCTCATGATAGGAAAAGTAACTCTGGTGGATGTTTCTTCGTGGGAAACAATTTGATCCTGTGGTTCAGCAAGAAACAAAGTTGTGTATCTCTATCTACTGCTGAAGTTGAGTACATTGCTGCATGAAGTAGTTGCTCTCAACTTGTATGGATGAAACATATGTTATCTGAATATAATGTCACACAAGATATTATGACATTATTTTGTGACAACTTGAGTGCTATTAATATTTCTAAAAATCCTATTCAGCATAGTTGGACTAAGCACATTGATATCATGCACCATTTTATTAAAGAGCTTGTTGAAGACACAGTTGTAACTCTTAAGCATGTTAGCACTGAAAATCAGCTTACAGATATTTTTATCAAAGCTCTTGATGTAGTTCAGTTTGAAAACTTGCGAAGGAGACTTGGGATCTGTATATACGAGGATTTATAGCAATTATTGTTGTTCTGATAGGTCAATAAAATCATGCATCTTGGTATTTTATTGGCTATGGATAGTGTCAAGAAAAGGGATTCTCCTTTATCTTTACAGTATAGATTGGTTGGTGGAACACATGTTCCAGAATTTTTTGTGACATCTTCCCAGGTGAAGACCTTGTTGACAAAAGTAATAATAATGTTGCTGGTAGTGAAATTTTTGCATCTGCTGGTGCTAATGTTGATGAAGAAGGAGACGAGTATGATGCATATTATGGATTATGTGATTCCTTTTTGTGTACTTACTTTTACTGCTTTATGATTTTATAAGGGTTAAGTGCCCAGGATTTGATTAGGTGCTAAATGTGTTTTTTCCATATTATGGTTAAAAGGAGGGAGTAATATGTGTGATGGTTATTGCTTCTATTGATGGGGGGAGAATCTTATATTCTTCGATGTTACTTAGCAGGTATTGAGGGGGAGTTCCTGCTCTATTCTGGACTGGCTTAAAGAAATGTCAGACATGATGTGTGGACATGTTGAGGTTTTTTCTCTTGTTGTGATGGGTAACTTCCACTATTGCTGCTCTTATCTTTGTTGTCTAGACTTCTGCTATTGCGCCTCTGATAATTCTGCTGATGTTTATGTTTGCAAGGAGTATTAAGTTGTTTTAGCCAAAATAAGTCAAGAGGGGAGATTGACAATTCTCTGATTTTTTGATTGACATTATATTTGGTAAAACTAACTTAGCATAAACATGTTTAAGAAAATGTTCTAGCAATTGGATAAACATGTCGAACAAGATGTCCTATGCAGAATCATTCGACATCGCGCCTGTGTACAGCTGGACTGTTGGATCCGTTTTGATTTTACAGATGTAAAATATTCTGGGAATATTTCCTATGTAGCACTCAGTTTAAGGATTAAGAGATCCAAGCTCAATTCAAGGAATATTCTTAGTTTCTAATTATGGAGATAATTTAGGAAACTAATGATTGAAGTCCTATTTTTGTGCATAAGTTTTTGCTGATTTGTAGGAGCTGATTTCCTGCGCTGGTGAAGCCCAATCCAATCCTGAGGATGGCTTTAGATAGATTATCACAAACCTAGTTTTAGTGTGGAACTTAAGTGTATTTTTGTTAGGGTTTGTTTGTTTTATTAGTGAGCCTCTCGAATATCATCTTGATACAAGAGTATGAGTGTTTTTGAGTTGTAAGTTATGCAAGTCATTCATAAGCTTTTAAGCATTGAATGGTTTTGTATCATTGAAGTGTGTCTTTTAAAAGTATTCTAAATTGTTTAGAGTTGTTCGGTCACTGTTGTGATCGAAAGGGATTTGAGAAGGGTCTCATACCTATGTGAGTCTTAGGTAGAAGTTAAGCACGGATAGTGATTAAGCGATAAGTTGTAAACAGGGGAGTTTAGCTTCAAATTGATACTATCTAGTTAATTTCGTTCTTGGCTTGGTAGCTCCCAGAGTAGGTGTTGTTGTACACTGAATTAGGTTAATAATTTTGTGTGTTGTTTACTTTCTGCATTGTTTTATATTGTTCAATGTGTTGTTGTTTAGAGATCGGTGTCTCGACATCTCTTAGGACATTTGTGATCTGAATACCAGAATTTCAGTAACGATCCCATCGAATTATGTAATAGCCTTGGTTGAAAATGTCACATGATGGCCAACTTAAATTCATCCCACGTTCTCAATGGTGCTTGTTCTTCCCACTACCGATACCAGTTCAACGCCTTATCCTTCATCGCCAACACCACAACATCAATTTTGTCTTATACTCGCACCCCATTCAGGTGGAAATACCATTCAATACACACCAACCAACCATACACATCTTCTCCTTTGAATAATGGAATCTCCAACCTCCGCCTACTTCCGAAGAATTTGGGACCGGTTCTACCCCCATGACGGAGATGGCGTAGTCGTGACTCTCGCAAAAAGCGTACTCTGGTAGTTTCCTTCTTCCTCCTCCTCATCATCGTAACCTCGAACACGCGATCGTCTATTTCTTAGGTGATTTTGAGCTGGTTGCTCTTGAATCAACGGTCGAATCTGATCCATCGTGACTTACTGTCTCGATTGTTGCTCCACCACCAGCTGACGAATCTACTCCATCGTTACTTTGAAGTTGTTCATCCTCTCTTTTCCACAATGCTCTGTGTAATGACCATTCACTATGTAAACACAACCGAGGCTATATATACCAAATTGATAGGTTCAATTTAACAATTAGGGCAAATATAGTAAAGAAATATGGGATTTGTATTTGGTTTAATGGAAACAGGGAGAACGAAAGTACAAGCTAGAATTCAAATGGGATCTAACTGATGCAATAGTGAAAAGAAAATGCAGAAAATAAAGCTAAGCTCTTCGAGAGACTTATTCTCTCCTTAAGGGACGATCCCATAATTCATGCATGATCCTAACTGATTATTCCTTTGGTATCTAATACTCAGATTTGTTTTCTCTCATCTGCCACTAGTAGTAGTCATGTGCATTTGCTCAATTCAGTTACAAGAGAATTATTCCCTGCAACATAACGCCCCTTTTCCGTGTGTATACTTTCTTAAAATTATCATTGAAGTTTTAGAACATATTTCTACATCAATCATCCACTAACAAACAATGAAAAACATGATACACCCAACTCCATTTTCAAACATTGTGAACTGTGTTTTAATCATGTTTAATGATGTCTAAATTTGTGAATAATTATTTTTATCATATAGTTCACGAGTTACAACACTTATTATATCTTTCAATAATCATGTATTTCAACTACATTATCTATCTAACTTTTTGTTTGAAAATTATTATATCCAATTGTGTCCAAATAATATAGTTAGTGAGCAAATAAGGCACCACATATTTGACCTAGTGTCCTATTTTTAAAACAAATCAATTTCATAAATAGCTCAAATCGGATAATCACACATGTCCTAGATAGAAACAAGTTGCATGAACATTTGCATATTTACTTGGTAACTATATTAAATAGCAATACTTGCTAGAAGTGTTTGCTCAATGTTTCCACTATACAAGACATTCTAGTCTGCATAAATATGGCAGCAATCCTAGCATTGAATATTGAAATTCATTAGAGTTCTGGAATGAATCCAGACCAAAAATATGAGCAAAACTTTCTGCCACTGGCATGTTCTGTATGGTAGAAGCTGATTAACATTGCAGTCACCGGCTTAGTTGAGTGGTATAGAAAATTGTCATTGTGCCAGAAAAGAGCATTATGCTGACAAGAATGACTGAAAAGGATGTAATAGAATGAACATAACAGCAGCAACAGAAGATTAATATTCAAGAAATTTGACCTTCTAAGAGTTGGGAAGTAGCCGTCCATTATACATCTTATCAAGCAGTTTCTTTGCATCGGGCCTTCTGAGAAGACCTTTATTGTTTGGCACACCAGTTCCTAAGCAAACAGGGCAGACAAGCTTTCCTCGACCTATGGATTATAAACAATTTACTATAAAGATGAGTAAAAGTAGAAGGTGGGTGGGGATGATAGGATACCGTAACAATTTGGACACTCTGTAAACTCATAAACATCTTGTGCTCGCTTCCTGTTTAGTGCTTTCCATTTTCCTGTACCACCACACATATCACCTAAACCACAAATTATGTAACAAACATGAGCCGTTTGATATTCATCTTACAGAAAGAGATTGTAAGAGAGAACTCACAGATGATGTTGCCGCTTCCGCCACAATTTCTACAGCCAGCAGGTTTATCAAGAGCGGTTGCGTTGGATGAAATGAAAAAAGGAGTTGAACACAAACAAGTCAGACATCGACGTCTAGAAACATTCACTTCCTTGGAAGAGCGTTCTACATTTCCATCTGGTGAAGTTGATGTATCGTTTTGGTGAGTTGAATTAACAACAAAAAGCGTTTTTCTTCTTCCTGTTTGGTTTGCGGAAGGAAGGCATCGAGGAATAACGGATGCCTGCAAATTGCACTCCATTACGATTCTTCTTCTGAGATGATGATGATGATGATAAGATTTTTTTAAATAATAAATAAATATCTTCTAATATTATCCACAGGTCCTGTGTCTTCCACGTATTGTCTCTCACTCCGTTCATCTAATCTCCAATTTTGCCATATTATTTATTTAAATTGTTTAATTTCTTAAACAAATTTTTAACGTCAAAATTTTTATTAATTAAAGTTATTAAATCTCCTAAAAGAAATTTAGTGCCAAAAAATAAGATTAATGTAATAATTTCATTTTTTAATATTTTTAATTAATTAATTTTTATTATTAACCATAACTTCTGATCTTACCCAATCAGACTTGGACCGTCACAGCTGGCTCGAACTGGATTTGAGTGAGATGGGGGTACCTGCAAGACACTCCGATGCCAAAAAGAGAGACAAAATGGGCAGGCAAAAAGTATATAGGCGTGTAATAGATGAATACCTGACCCTCTTGAAACAGAGGGTATTTATAGCCCCCAGCGCTAGGTCAAGGTCCCCTCATAAACTTTTTTTAATGGATGTTTATTTCGCCTTAATTTGCTCGTGTCTAGGTTAATGTTTGACTGTTACTTTGTGATGAATATTTTGTTTAAGTTATGTCCTCGAGCGGAGATATCCTTTCGACCCCTTTGATGGTTCGACGTACTTCGAAATGCGTCGGTTGTGCGGAGTGGAGCCCACATGTCGAGCGTATGACCTAGATCAAGGTCATATGCTTGCGGCGTGAACTGCCCATCACGAGCTAGGTGTTCTGCCATATGAGTACATTCAACAGTGGAGCTCGATCGAGGTGTCCCTGTTGGGCATTGTCGTTTGACTCGTTGGCTGAACGACGGTGTGTCTTTTGGATGTAGATCGGGTCCGTACCTCGACCCGTCTACGTGGTCGAGACATTTCCCTTTGTTGACTAAAGGTGGATGTTCGACAACGAAAGTCCACGGTGGTTGAGGGATTTAGCTATAGTACTATTTTAGCTTAGCAGCGTTCCAGGGTCGTGGTAACGGTTCTCTGTTTAGTAGCTCGAGGTAATATGCCCCGGTGCCTGTGGCGCCATGAACGCGATAGGGTCCTTCCCAGTTCGCGGCCAATTTCCCTTTGCGGGAGTCTTTCTGGTTTCTTCGTAATACCAGGTTGCCGATCTGGAACTCACGTCTGATGACCTTGTCGTCATGACGCAGGGCTACTCGTTGTTTTAGAGTAGCCTCGCGCAGGGCTGCCCCCGATCGAATTTCCTCGACCATGTCGAGTTCGTCCCTAAGTGCTTCTTCGTTCATTTCCTCGTCGAGAGGCATTTCTGTCCGCCTGTAGGGTTCCCTAATCTCTACGGGGATGACGACCTATGTGCCGTATGTTAGTCGAAAAGGGGTTTCGCCCGTTGTTGAATGAGGCGTGGTGCGATAAGCCCATAAGACATTGTGCAGCTCCTCGACCCACCCTCCTTTTGCTTCGCCGAGCCGGCGTTTGAGTCCTCGCAGGATGACCCTGTTGGCGGCCTCGGCTTGCCCGTTGGTTTGGGGATGTTCAACCGAGGTGAAATGTTGTTTGGTTCCGAGCTTGGTGACGAAGTTTCGGAATCCATGGTCGGTGAATTGGGTGCCGTTGTCTGTGACTAGCGCCTTCGGGATCCCAAATCTGGCGAGGATGTTTCTTTTATAGAAACGGAGGATGTTGTGCGAGGTGATCTTCGCAAGAGCCTCGGCCTCTATCCATTTCGTGAAGTAATCCACGGCCACGATGAGGAACTTATTTTGGTATGTCCCTTGTACGAACGGCCCGAGGATATCCATCCCCGACCAGGCAAATGGCCACGGGGATGACAGTATGTTCAGCTCGTGGGGGGAGCGAGATGCATGTCGGAGTGCTTCTGGCACTTGTCGCACTTCTTAACGTGATCTTTGGCGTCCTACTGCATTGTCGCCAATAGTACCCCACTCGTAGAGCTTTCCTCGCCAGGGACTTACCGCCCATGTGCTGGGCTTTAAACCCTTCGTGTATTTCCCGTAATACCTCGGGGACTGAGGATTCGTCGATGCACTTCAGGAGGGGAATGGAAAATCCCCTGCGGTACAGCTTGTGCTCGAGTACCACGTAGGAGCACGCTCGTCGTTGGGTTGTGGTCGCTTTTGTCCGGTCCAAAGGGAGCTCGCCCTTTGTCAGAAAGTTGTACATCGGGGTCATCCAGCATGAAGCGTCTCCGATGGCGTGTACCTCGATGGGGGTCGGGGTTCTTTCGATGCTCGGGCGCGATAGGGATTCTTGTATGACAGATTTGTTCCCGCCCTTCTTTCTTGTGCTTGCGAGCTTCGAAAGTACGTCGGCCCTTGTGTTTTGCTCGCGCGGGACGTGTGGTATTTCTGCTCGGTCGAACTTCCTCATGTGTTCTCTGACTAAGTTTAGGTATTCAATGAGGCTGTCGTTTTTAGCCTGGTAACTCCCCTGGACTTGGGAAGCAACGAGCTGAGAGTCTGTGAAAATTTGTACTTCACGTGCCCTAGGTCCTCGGCTAGCCACAGTTCCACGAGCAGGGCTTCGTATTCTGCTTGGTTGTTCGAAGTTGGGAAGGAGAGGGTTAACGAGTGCTCGATCACCACGCCCTCCTTGTTTTCCAGGAGGATCCCTGCGCCGCTTCCGGATGAGCTGGAGGCTCCGACGAAGATGGTCCACTTGTGCTCTTTCCCTACGGGGGGGTTGTGAGCTGTCATCTCTGCAACAAAGTCAGCCAAGGCTTATGCCTTTAGGGATTTCCTGCTCTCGTATTGAATGTCGAACTCAGAGCTCCAAGGACCACTTCAACATTCGACCCGCCATGTCGGGTCGACCTAAGAGCTGTTTCACCGGTTGGTCGGTTTGTACTATGATCATGTGAGCCAGGAAATAGTGCCTGAGTCTCCTCGCCGCATTGACGAGGGCTAAAGCTACTTTTTCTATCTGCTGGTATCTACTCTCGGGCCCTTGTAGCGCTTTGCTCGTGAAATAAACGGGCTTTTGTCTGTCGGTTCATCATTAACTTGTCTTGTTCATAAACTTTTCTTAATGGATGTTTATTTCGCCTTAACTTGCTCGTGTCTAGGCTAATGTTCGACTGTTACTTTGTGATGAATATTTTGTTTAAGTTATGTCCTCGAGCGGATATATCCTTTCGACCCATTTGATGGTTCGACGTACTTCGAAATGCGTCGGTTGTGCGGAGTGGAGCCCGCATGTCGAGCGTATGACCTAGATCAAGGTCCTATGCCCGCGGCGTGAACTGCCCATCGCGAGCTGGGTGTTCTGCCATGTGGGTACATTCAACAGTAGAGCTCGATCGAGGTGTCCCTGTCGGGCATTGTCGTTTGACTCGTTGGCTGAACGACGGTGTGTCTTTTGGATGTAGATCGGGTCCGTACCTCGACCCGTCTACGTGGTCGAGACATTTCCCTTTGTTGACTAAAGGTGGATGTTCGACAACGAAAGTCCACGGTGGTTGAGGGCTTTAGCTATAGTACTGTTTTAGCTTAGCAGCGTTCCAGGGTCGTGGTAACAGTTCTCCGTTTAGTAGCTCGAGGTAATATGCCCTGGTGCCTGTGGCGCCGTGAAGGCGATAGGGTCCTTCCCAGTTCGCGGCCAATTTCCCTTCGCGGGAGTCTTTATGGTTTCTTCGTAATACCAGGTTGCCGATCTGGAACTCGCGTCTGATGACCTTGTCGTCATGACGCAGGGCTACTCGTTGTTTTAGAGCAGCCTCGCGCAGGGCTGCCCCCGATCGAATTTCCTCGACCATGTCGAGTTCGTCCCTAAGTGCTTCTTCGTTCATTTCCTCGTCGAGAGGCATTTCTGTCCGTCTGGAGGGTTCCCTGATCTCTACGGGGATGACGGCCTCGGTGCCGTATGTTAGTCGAAAAGGGGTTTCGCCCGTTGTTGAATGGGGCGTGGTGCGATAAGCCCATAAGACGCTGTGCAGCTCCTCGACCCACCCTCCTTTTGCTTCGCCGAGCCGGCGTTTGAATCCTCGTAGGATGACCCTGTTGGCGGCCTCGGCTTGCCCGTTGGTTTGGGGGTGTTCAACCGAGGTGAAATGTTGTTTGGTTCCGAGCTTGGCGACGAAGTTTCGAAATCCATGGTCGGTGAATTGGGTGTCGTTGTGTGTGACTAGCGCCTTCGGGATCCCGAATCTGGCGAGGATGTTTCTTTTGTAGAAACAGAGGATGTTGTGCGAGGTGATCTTCGCAAGAGCCTCGGTCTCTATCCATTTCGTGAAGTAATCCACGACCACGATGGGAAACTTATTTTGGTATGTCCCTTGTACGAACGGCCCGAGGATATCCATCCCCCGCCAGGAAAATGGCCACGGGGATGACAGTATGTTCAGTTCGTGGGGGGGAGCGAGATGCATGTCGGAGTGCTTATGGCACTTGTCGCACTTTTTAACGTGATCTTTGAGCCTTTATCTACATTTTGGGTCAAGGCGGACCCAATCCAGCACAACTTCCATAAATTCTACTAATCTTATTAATTAAAGTAATGATTTTTTAAATTTAATCTATTAACTCCATTATAGTAAAAAATGCATTGAAACATATTCCCACACGTTTGTAGTGGGTTAGATATCTCTTTAATTTAACCTCTTTTTTTCTTCATGTTTTCATTTATTAAATTAAATTAAAGTTAAGTAAAAGGTTAAATAGTATTAATCCACGTTTTGAAAAACCCATTTTCTAATTAATTTATAAAAAATAATATAATAATACTGATTACTATTCAATTAATTTTAATAATTTTCCATTATAAAAAAATTCACTTACTTTATAAACTAACTAGTACTTCCACCTCAATGCACATGACAAATTATGAATAAGATATTATATTTGAAAAATTATTTTTAGAATTTTTTTTGATTAAATAAATGTAGTATATAAAAATTAATATTGGAGTAATTAATATTAAATATTAATTAATATATTAAATAATATTTATTGAAAATAAAAAAGAAAATAGTGTGATTATAAATTATTTAAGCGTGATTTTATTTAAAATTTGATGCTTAAATATATATTATGTTTTCATATATATTAAGGATTAATTCATATTTTCTTTAACTCCCCGTCACCCCCACTAACTTCCTTTATCTCCATTATTTATACCTCAATTGTTCATCATTTTATGTTTCTCATTCTTTCTACAAATCATCACTAATTCCTTATATTTTTATCCCTCTTTACTACCACCACCAATAACTCATTTCTCCTATCATTTTAGGTACATATTGAAGCATCACAAAAATGCATTTAATTGGTACCATCACCAATAATTCATTTCTCCTATCATCACTAATTTATTCATATTTTATGTATCTCATTATTTCAACAAATCATCACTAACTCATTTTGTTTTTCTCCCTCTTTCTGCAATTTCATTTTAGGTACGTATTGAATCATCACAAAAATGCATTTAATTGATAAGTATTGGAAATATAATTTAGTTAATGTCTACAATTTACAATGCTTATTTTTTGATAGGGTCTTTTGACATTTTCAATTTTAGTATAAATATGTTATCTAGGCTATCAATATTGAAACTCATTCATTTCTTTTTTGATATACAATAGTAGTCCTCTTTGTTATCATTCATTGTTCATTCTTCTTCTCCCTTTTCATTACCTTGCACTAACAAATTGGTATATAGAGCACTTGGTTCTGTTTTTCCTGGGAAACACGAGTGTTTGATTTTGGTTCATTGATTTTCTGTTGAAATCTTGAACAAAATCTGAACAGAATTTGATTCCGTGGGTTGGGAAACAGTGTGTTTGAAGATCTGAAAAATCTGTGCAAGGTTTAAAATGAGTGGAGACAGTAATTTGAACACCAAACTTTCAGTTTTTAATGGCAAAAACTGGAACAGATGGATGATACAAATGCGTGTGTTGTTTGGTACGCAAGATATTCTAGATCTGGTTACAGATGGTTATGTACCAGCTGCAGCAGATGCAACTGAAAAACAGAGAACAACTGAGAGGATGATGAGGAAGAGGAACCAGAAAGTTTTGTTATATATCCATCAGTGTATGGATGAAAGTGTGTTCGAGAAGATTGTTGATTCAACAACGTCAAAAGGGGCGTGGGATTTACTGGTGAGATGTTACGGTGGTGACGCATCAGTAAAGAATGTGAAGCTTCAATCCCTACAAAAGCAATATGAGAACCTGAACATGAAGAGCAGTGAGAAAGTTTCTGAATATATCTCCAGAGTGATTATGATCACTAACGAGATGAAGGTGTGTGGAGAAACTCTGTCTGAACAGGTAATCGTAGAGAAGATTCTGAGGTCGCTTACTCCTCAGTTTGATTACATTGTTGTTTCTATTGAATATTTTAAAGATCTGGAAACTATGAGAATAGAAGAATTGCAAAGCAGCTTAGAAGCACAGGAGTTACGCCTGTCTGAGAGAACTTCTGAGAGGGAAGCTGAGCAAGCTCTGAAGGCTTCTTTTGTCAAGAAAGACCAAAAGCATAATAGACGTGGTGATAGATTCCAGAAGTCAGAAGCCTCAACTTCTGATGATAAGAAATATCATAAAGGAAAGGAGAGTTATGACAAAAGGAAGGTTAAATGTTACTCTTGTAAACAATTTGGCCATTTTGCCAGAGATTGTAGGTTAAACAAGGAAAGGAAATCAGAAGAAGCATATATGGCCAAAAGAAATTCTGATGATGAACCTGTACTACTAATGGCTTCTGAATCTGATGGAAAATGCTCAGAAGATTGGTGGTATATGGACACTGGCTGTTTAAATCATTTAACTGGAAACAAACAATGGCTGACAGACTTTGACTCCAGAAGGAGAACAAAGATCAGATGTGATGACGATAAGTATCTTAATGCAGAAGGTATGGGAGATGTCATAGTTAGAGTGAAGAATGGGAAAGACATTCTGATCAAAGATGTTTGGTATGTTCCTGGTATTAGAAGAAATCTGATGAGCGTAGGACAACTGATTGAGAAAGGTTTCTCAGTTGTTATGAAAAACAATTTTCTGACGTTGTATGATTCCAATCAGAAGTTGATTATGAAGTCTGAACAAGGAGGCAACAGAACATTCAAGGTAAATGTAGAAACAACTGAAGCAACGTGTCTTAGTGCAGAAGTCGCTGAAGGTAACAGTAAGTTGTGGCATAAGAGGTTGGGGAATTTGAACTATAGAAGCTTAGGGCATCTATGTTCTAAGAAGCTTGTACATGGTATTTCGAAGATTGTGAAGCCTGAGAAGTCATGTGAGATATGCATGAAAGGAAAGCAACCTAGATTGCCATTTACATTAGAAGTAGCCCCCAGAGCGAAGCATGCTCTGGGAGTAGTACATTCTGATGTGTGTGGACCATTTCCAGTACCTTCACTTGGAGGAAACAATTATTTTGTGTCTTTTATGGATGAGTTCACAAGAATTACATGGGTAACACTCATTAAGTTCAACCATGAAGTGTTTACTGAGTTCCAGAAATTCAAAGTGAAGGCTGAGAAGCAGAGTGATCAGAAGTTAAAAATTCTGAGAACGGATGGTAGAGGTGAGTATAAATCTATAGTGTTTCAGAAGTTCTATGAGGAGAGTGGAATAGAACATGAGGTTACTGCTCCATATACTCCTCAACACAACGGTCTTGCTGAAAGAAGAAACAAAACTTTGCTTGATATAACCAGAAGCATGCTGAAAGAGAAAAAACTACCTCACGTGCTATGGGGAGAAGTTGTTGCCACATCAGCATATATTTTGAATAGGTGTCCAATGAAGAAACTGAAGGAAGCTGTCCCTTTAGAGAAATTTACTGGAGATAAGCAGAGTGTCAGTCATCTGAAGGTGTTTGGCTCTGTCTGTTACAAACACGTTCCAGAAGCTAGAAGACAAAAATTGGATGATAGAAGCAAAGTAATGTTGCCGGTGGGGTACCACAGTACAGATGCGTATAAGCTTTATTGTCCAGAAACTAATAAGGTTGAAGTTAGAAGAGACGTTGTGGTGAAAGAGTCTGAAACATGGGATTGGAACAAATCTCAATCAGATAATGGTGTAGTGCCAACACCAGAGTTAGCCCCTGAAGATGTTTTAGAAAGTTCAGAAGATGAATCTGATTCTGAAAATCCTAAAGATTCTGAAGATGAGTCAGAAGAAAATTTTGGAAATGGATCTAATTCTGATCCAGATGCTGATGATGATCCAGAATATGATGGTGATCATAGTTCTGGAAGGGAAAACTCTGAAGGTGGTAACTCTAAAAGTAGTAGTTCTGGTGCAGCTTCAGAACAAGCTCAAAGACCACAGAGAATCAGAAAAAAAACCAAGAAGGTTTGTAGATTTTGACATGTTGCAGGATAATAAAGTTGACTCTGAAGGAGAAGTCGTTCAGTGTGTCATGTTTGTAGATTTTGAACCAGTGGGCATTGAAGAAGCTCTTAGGAAGAAAGAATGGCTGAATGCCATGAAAGAAGAACTTGAGACAATAGAAATGAACAAAACATAGAAATTGACTAAACTTCCAGATAAGAAAAAAGCCATCAGCGTCAGATGGGTTTTTAAATTGAAACTTAAGCCAGATGGTTCAATTGGCAAGCACAAAGCTAGGCTAGTAGCTAGAGGTTTTTTTTCAGAAACCTGGGCTAGATTACTTTGAGGTGTTTGCGCCTGTAGCTAGGCACGAAACAATCAGACTGGTGATTGTTTTAGCTGCAAATAGAAATTGACCTTTAATGCATCTGGATGTGAAGTCAGTATTTCTGAACGGTCCATTACAGGAAGAAGTTTACGTGTCACAACCTCTTGGATTTGTGAAAAAGAATCAGGAAGGGATGGTATACAAGTTGAATAAAGCTCTGGATGGACTAAAGCAAGCGCCCAGAGTTTGGAACCTGAAAATTGATTCGTTTTTCAAGAAGCAGAAGTTTCAGAAATGTGAGATGGAATATGGCGTTTGTGCAACACTCTCATAACAATATGATTCTGGTGTGTCTCTATGTTGATGATATTTTGCTAAAAGGAAGTTGCCCATAAGATATAAAGAAGTTCAAAGAAGTTCTGATGAATGAGTTCGAGATGACAGATCTAGGAAATATGACATATTTCTTAGGGATGAAGATTCTGTACTCGAAGAAGGGTATCATTCTGCATCAGTTGAAGTACGAACTAGAACTTCTGAAGAGATTTAAGCTGCAGAATTGTAAAGTTGCTGTGACACCATCAGAAACCAATCAGAAATTGGATTCAGACTCTGATGGTGATTCTGTTGATTCTACAACCTTCAAACAGTTGGTTGGTTATCTAAGGTATTTATGTAATACTATACCTGACATTTGTTATGCAGTTGGATTGGTTAGTAGATTCATGAGTAATCCAAAGTGGTCTCATTTCCAAGCTGCTGTCAGAATTCTGAGATATATCAAGGGAACTCTGAGATATAGAGTGTTGTTTCCTTATGAAAGAAAGACATAATTAGAATTAGTAAGTTATTCTGATTCTGACTGGTGCGGAGACAGAGTGGACAGGAGAAGTATTTCTAGATATTTGTTTAAATTTCTGGGAGGTCCCATTTCCTGGAGTTCCAAGAAACAACATGTCGTGGCTCTGTCAACATGTGAAGCTGAGTATATCGCAGGTGCTGTAGCTGCTTGTCAAGTTGTTTGGCTTCTGAATCTCCTGCATGATTTAAAGGTTGAAGTTGAGGAACCTCTGAACCTGATTGTGATACGGTGGGAGAACTGACTTGAGGGTTTTGCATTTTATCGCAAATGTTGCGGTTAGCAAGAGTCTCCACCGACTTTTCTTTTATCCAAAAGGAAAGGTGAAAAAGCACAGGAAAGACCTTTGAGATGTTTTCTTGAGTTCGGGGGGTAGATTATGAAAAGGGAAGGTATTAACACCCTTTTCATCCATGGTTTTGCATGGGCTCTTAGTTATTTGCTAGATCACTTGCTTTTGTTTTGAAATTGTGCTTTGTGTGGTTTTTGAAAGTATTTTGTAAAAGAAGCCATTGTTTAGGCAATCTTTGTAATGATTCTCGTTCGTAAGAATGTATACAAAGATGTTTGTCTTTTTTGAAAATGTTTTCAACGTTCGTAAGATGTTTTTGAAATGTGTGTTTGTTTTGGAAAATAGCAAGGATAGTTGTTTGAAGATAGAGCAAGTAACTAGAAGCAATCTACCTACTCAAAAGCCTTTCTTATGCATTTTCTATTCCTTTGACATTGTTGTCTTACCATTGATTTGGTAAGCAACCCCATCTTTGGATGTAAACGGGACAGGCATGAGTCATCCTATAACCATGATTAGCAATGTTACAAAGTATCTTAGCATTTTTGAGGGGCCAAGATCGTTTTTGCAAGGCAACCTTGAATAGCGTCATCGAGGGACTATGATCTTATACTTGTTTGTTTTGCCAAGATACTTTGCATGCGTAATATGGCCATTTTTTGTTTTAGGCAACCAAGTGGAGAAACCCTAAGGATGTTTGTGTGCAAGTGTATCATTTTCATGCTTTGATTTTATCTTGTATTTAGGGTTTTCTATTTTGCTTTGTTTTGATCTTATCATACAAACCCTAATTACTAATCATGGCATGTAAAGCGGTAAATGGTGTAATGTAAATATTACTAAGCTATTACAACAATTTTATGGGAGGGGGGAATACAAATTTGAATGGGGATTTGTAAGAATGTAAACCTAAATAAATTATTACAACCAAATCGAATTTGTACGAATTAGAATAAATAAAATACAATATTTAAAGATGCAATATAATGTACATGTAAGAAAATATTTTTGTTTTGTTTTTCATGTGAAAAGAAAATTTTAACCTAATCCTAAAAAATAAAGAAATTAATTCTTAGTAAAAGTTAACCCTAATTTCTATTTTAAAAGAAAATGAAGTTCATATGTATCATTTTTTATGTATTTTTTTATATTAAAATAATACATAATATTGTAAAAATAATATAAAGTTTTTTTTTATATATGCAAAAATAAATATGTGTAAGTATGGGATGAAAGGGAAATAAATAAACTAAATATATTTTGATTATATTTCACAAGTTTTATGATATATATTAAAAATAAATATATTTTTATGTGAAAAATAAACTAAAATAAAATAAAAATGCAATATTATGAAATTTATATTTTTTTGGATTTTTATACATTAAAGAAAATATTAATGAAAAAAAAATTAAATAAAAATGTATGGAAAATAATGGGCCAGGGGGTATAGCAAGCAAACTAGAGACATCATGTTAGTAAAAAAACTATGGCCCAAATATGGAGGCCCATCCTACAAAAAGATCACAAAGCTGAAAAAATGGAAAGAAATGGAAAAGTAGCGCCCAGGTTCGAACCCAGGACATGGGTCTCACCAGTGCGCTACTTTGCCACTGGGGTGGCTATACATCCGTTGATTTAAGTGAAACGAAAATAACATAACATGAACAAAGTCCTTGCCCTGTACTTCATCTTCTTCCTCAAGCTTGGCCAGATGTCTTGTAACTCTCTCATTCTTCCATGAAAATAAAAACTCATAACATGAAAGTTGTAGTTTTTGATCTCACGATTCTAACCATATAAGTTATGTAAGCTAACAATCAAAGATTAGAAAGAATTTTAAAAGCCCTAAATTTAAACCTAATTTTTTCAGAAACTTCAAGTTCTAAATTCTCTCAACTCAGGTCAAATAAATGCAAGATAAAGATATGTACAACTTCGTTGCAATGAGGACTACATTATTTATTCACAAATCATGGCCAATGGTTGCCTGTACAAGGAGATAGAAGTTGAGATTTTACCTCCTTCAGTTGTCATGTTATGCACGTGGGATGTCTTAGCAAAAAACAATAAAAAATACAAGATCATAGTCCCTCGATGACGCTTCAAATGTTGTCTTTTAAAATGATCTTAGTCCCTCAAAGAGAAATGCTAAGATATCTCACAATATTGCTATCATGACTATACGATGATCCATGCCCGTCCCTTTTCATCCAAAGATAAGGCTTCTTACCAATCAATAGTAAAATAGCAATATCAAAGGAAAGGAGGTAATGAACAAAAGAATTTTGAGTAGGTAGAAACGTTCTTAGTTGCTTGCTCACTTTCAAAAAAACAAACACACACCAAACACTTTCAAAACAAACTTTCAAAACATGAAATATTTTCAAAAGTCCAACACTTTGTATACGTTCTTACGAAACGATAACCATTACAAAGTTTTCCTAAACGAATGCGCCTTTTCAAAAATACTTTCAAAACCACCATAAAGCATATTTTCAAATAAAGCAAGTGATCTAGCAAGCAACTAAGAGAACATAGATAACTATGGATGAAAGGGGTGCTAATACCTTCCCTTTTCATAATCTATCCCCCGAACTCAAGAAATAATCTCAAAGGTCTTTCCTGTTCTTTTCCACCTTTCCTTTTGGATAAAAGGAAAGTCGATGGCGACTCTTGCTAACCGCAACAATTGCGATCAAACGCAAAACATCCCAAGTTAGTTCTCCCACCGTATTATAAATGGTTTACAAAGAATATTACTATAAATTCCCACTTCTGATTTAGGCTTAGTGAAATTAACAAAAGCATGTCCTTTATTCAGCCCAGTTCTACAAATAAATAGTAAACAATACAAAATCATCAATCATCATTATTTTTAGAGAAGTGTGTGAACAATGAATGTTCTAGAGAAGGAATTTAGCAGTGTACCTGAAACCTATCGGTAAGTAGACAAATTCAAAGGAGAAAGTGTTTTCAACAACAAATATTTGGTGGAATCTAAATTTTGTTGCATACCTTTATGTTGCATATATAAAAATCACTTCATAACTTATCCAACTTAGGATAAGTTATTTTATTTTCTGCACTTGCAATCTATCTCAGAGATATGTTCTTAAGTGATTCAAGATCAAAAAAATTCATGGCAATGGACTGTGATTATAGCTAGAATTAGGGTAAAATATATTTAACAAAGGTATTTATAGTAAAATCTGATAACTTTACCCCTCGGTGTTAGCATAAAATCGATGTATTAAATCTTCTGATTATAGTTATCACCTCTTTTTTATTTAAACCGAGGTGAAAGGTTTTTTTTTTTTTGGAAATTACATTGTTTACACAAAATATTAAAATAAATGGTTTAAAACAAATATTTGCTCTTTTGAATGAATATCTTTGCTAATATACATCATCTGATTAGTTAAGCTCCTTTCATTGTGTAACTTTTAAAAAGAGAAGGAAGTTTCCTTCATTGTCCCCTTGAATCAAAAATAATTTTTCTGCACTTGCAATCTATCTAATGAGAAAAAGTACAAAAACACCACCAACAACAACATCAACACCATTATGTGACATAGATTGCAAGGGCAAAAAAAAGTTTTGTTCTATAAGAACATTCACTGTTTTTCTGTCTTGCAATACATCTCAAAGAATGATGCTTGCGAGTTTGGGGTGGCTACAAATAAGTAAGAATTAGGGTAAAATCTTTTTGCTTTTATAGTGAAATATTTTTAGTTGATCCCTCAGTTATATCGAAAAACCGAAGGATTAGTTGTTTTAGTTTACAATTATAATCAAAATAAAACATAAACTGCATAAGTTTAGACTCGAAGGGCGTCCATATTAGTTTTACCCGTCGATATATTAGAAACAAATGTAAATTGTTATTTTTATAATTAAAAAATATAAGACACGGTGCACCTAGGCTTAATACCTCGTTGTTTTTCTGGATGATATGAAAGCTCTGTCACGAAATACGTTATTTGTTGTAGTGGGGTCCTTGATTTTTCGGCAGGATGAGTCGTTCAAGTGATCTCGGAGAATTTCAAGAGACACTAACATGCATCATTAAATGCTAGTGATGAGTCTCCCTCGAGAAGGCAAATTGGTTTGGGTTTCTTGTATACGTCAGTAACACGGGGGATTACCTGTCTGTTTATTTACTAATGTTAATTTATATTTGCTTGCAAAAAGAATGTTTTTCATTTTTGTTGCCAAAAGGAAAGCTCGTTACACCGAGAAGAATGCAGGGCAGAATGAACAACAAGTTGACAGCTTGAAAAGTAACCTTGTCAGTTTATTGATCATGTTGGTTGATGGGCCAGTTGTAACTAAAGACCTTCCTCATAAAATGAGGAATCTCGATGCACAGGATGGGGGTTCCTCTAGCCAGAAGGACACCGTGCTCCTTAAAAAGAAAGAGGGCGGGAATCTTGGAGGGTCAACAATCCATGTTAATGCACCTGAAAGTTATCCTTAATATCTTTGGGATAAGTGATTTAATGCTAAAAAATATAGCAGTGCTCGCCTTGCCTTTGAGGAATACTTTCCCAATTACTTCAAGGCTTTCAGTCATTAGGATACCTAAAATTTATTCCATGCACTGGAGAGGCATCTTCTATAGGGTCTTATGCTGGAGGGGGTTCTTTTTAAGGATCTTTTCCAAGATGACAAGTTTGTGTGGGAGTTGATGTTTGAACATCACCAATATCTTTAACTAGCAGAGTATTTTCATTTGCAAATTTCACCATGTTCTTCATTGAGGGTTTTATGTTGATAAACTAATCTTTCTTACGAGTCATGTGTGATGAGCATCTTAAATCCAAGTAAGATTGGTCTTTAAATCTTTCTTCATCTCTTGGTGTGATCATCATCAATATCTCTTCTTCTTCATGCTTTGCAAACTTTGCATCATTTCTCGATTCTTCTATTTTTCAGGGTAATCACTAGAGTAGTGACCATACTACAGAAAATTGATACACTGAATGTGACTTTTGTTAGGTTTTCGACCATCACCTCTTCCTTTACCTGCAACATCACCTCTTTGTTTGCTTTGGTACGAGGGTCTTCTCTAATTCAACAAATTTCCTTCCTGATGGTTTTCTCGACCAGTCGAATTGTTGTAGCCTCTTCTGCCTTTATTGTCGAACCACTTTCATTTTCCTCTCTTTTCTCTTATTGATTATGCTTGCAGAGCCACGTAACTCTTCAAAATACCTACAACTCTTTCAGCTGTTCTTTGTTCTTGAGATTCAAGTGTCCCTTGAAGCTCTTCATATGTCAATGTTGACAAACCTTTCGACTCTTCTATGGCTGCCACTACATGGTCAAACTTTGGAGCCAATAACCTCAAGATGTTTGCAACAACTGATCTTGATGTCCACGCTTCTCCACATACCTTAATTTGATTCACCAGTTTCGTAACCCTAATGAAGAAATTAGTTATGCTTTCATTTTCTTCCATCTGAAGCAATTCATACGTTCTATTGTGAGTTTGTAACCTCACCTCTTTCACCTTTTATGTGCCTTCAAATGGTTTCTCCAGAATTTCCCATGCTTCTTTTGATGATTCAACATCATTCAGCTTCTCAAAATTGTCTGGATTAACACATTGATGAATTATAAAGATAGCTTTATAATATTTCTTCTTAAATTATTTGTATGTAGCCTTTTCTTCATCTGTCGCATTTTCTTCAAGCGGTGTTAGTTATTCTTTCACAAGATTCCAAAGATCTTGATAATAAAAAACAACTTTCATCTACTTGCACTGTTTCTCATAATTCAGACTCTTCTGAATTGGGAGACTCACCGGAAAATGTTTTCTTGGATGATTCACCGCCATCGTGTTTTTCTTCCCACAAATTTCTCAGTTTATGCTCTAGATACCATATGTTAGAATTACACCAAACCTATGAAGAATTCTAAATCAATATTGATGAACAAGAATCAATCAACCGATAAATTTCCCTCTTGTTCTTCACTCTTCACTCGAGTGAATCAACCAACCTTGATTTCAAGATGATTTTGTGCAATAATGATTATGGGAGACGAAAGAAATTGAATTGGGGAAGAAAGAGGAATTAGGGTTTTAAAGAAAGAGGAAGAATAAGAGATTATTTTTGCAGAGTTTCTCTTTGCCTTCAAAATGAAGTTTTATTCTCAATTATGCAACTGTATTAAGTATTTATAATAATAGTGGTTAATCCCTATTTATAGATGAAAATTTACTTGCTCCCTAAACAAAGCTCAAAATATCTAATTCTGCTAACACTACAAAATTAGGCTTAAGTCGAAATTCCTGTCGAGGCCACCTCTTTCAAAATTTCAACAACTACACAACTTTGACACACACTAAGCTATTACGACACAACCTTGTTTTTGTAGAGCAACAATCTTTGACACAAGGAATTACATTCTCAACATTAATTTCTTCATTGAATAAAGCTTCGACGAGGTCGAGTGAAGACTGTTACGAACAAACTTTTAAAGTTTCTCAAGTCCTTTGGTAGAACATAGGCTCAAGAAAGGAACTTCACATGGATTTAATTTAAGAAAGTTGTGGACGGAATCTTAGAGCATATATTTGTTTCTGGGAAGGTATTTGGTCCAAGATCGAGTGAAGATCTTGAAGATTTGGAAATTTTAGTGTTTTGCTTGTAACATAAGGGATGTTTAGATTCAGACATGTGTTTGTTTGGCATTTTGGTTTGAAGTGTTCAATGTTGTTTTGATTATCAATTTCCCTAGATGCTTATTATAATTTGTGAATATAGTGGAAGAAAAACAACAAATTTTCAATGGTTTCCATTGGAGACTGGATTTAGTACTAACGAGTATGAATGTGTTGAATTTTGATTAATTAACGCATTGTTTGTTTATCGTATTCATCTTTCATCTCCATTATATTTTCTTATTATAGTGTTAACTGTGAAAACGTTCCAATCACATATTTTGTAGAAATTCCACTGTTACAATATTAGTAAAAGTTCTAAGTTTTGAGAAAAGAGTGTTGAAACTAGTTTAGAAAAAATGTCAATTCAACTCCTTTCTAGATCGTACATATTCTACCCAACAGTTCCCCTACATGGGTGTTAAAGCTATTCATTTTCTCCTAGCAAGATGTATATCTCACCACCCAAATTTTCCTCGTGAAGTGTTAGGTTCTCCAGGCAAGCTTACGTTCCTTCATTTTTAAGCTTATGCTAGATCATCATCTGAGGTTTGTAAAACTTTCTGAATTTTCTTCGCGAATAGACTTGCATGTTTGTAGAAATAGCCTAGTTGCATAATCTTTAGAACTTACTGACTTCTTGTTCGCCAAACCATTCATTTGTTCACTAGACGAGTTGTTTGAACTAGTCTCTCGTCTTTCTCCTATATTAAGTGTTGAAAAAGGCGTAATAATATTGAAATTTAACTTAAACAATCCTAAGTCTAATATTACATAAATTATGTTTTTTTATTCATGTCATTGTTTTTTACTCATTTTAAGTATTTATTACAATCTTGAGTAATCATCGTATCAAAACTTGATATTGGCTACAATAACTAATATTGTATATGGATTATTTAGAATATTAGAAATCACATTATATTCAATAATCAAATTATTGGTTCTAACATTGATGTCAACATTATTAATTGATCCATATTTTTTCTTTTGAGTATTCAAAAGGCCGCATGTTTCCTTCCTTCCTTCTATTTTGGGATTCAAAGTTCTAAAAAAATTTATGTCAAATGCCACCCCTCCAACAAAAACTATTATTAAGAAAGTTAATTAATTAAATCCTCCTTTATATTGGATTAAATTCAACACAAATGAGTATCTCGTAGATCTCTATGATCATTTATCTGTGGAGGGCTCTTTAGAGACCTTGTAGATTTCATCACTCTTTCTAAAATTTAATTTTCTTTAGAGATTATTCTTTCCACTCTTATATGTTCTCTCCCACCACCATAAAAAGTCATGAATGCTTATGGAGTACAGATGACGTGTCTTTTAAACTCATTTCTCAGACTAATTTGAAGAGGCATCCCTATTCTGTCAAAATTTAATCTAGAGATGTATCTCTATATAGATAAACGGTATGTCCGAATATGCATATCTATATACACCATTTATTAAAAAATTAGTGGGTGGTCCGCAGATGCATCTCTAGAAGCTTTTGTTTCATATCCCGCATCACACCTTCCCTTTTCCCCCCTTCTTCATTTTCTAAAAATTTCTCAAAACAAGACAGTTGAGTTCTGCAACATTGAACCTTCTCATCCATTCATCAAGCGTCTAACGTTAGATCTCTGCAACATTGTAACTTCTTCTCTTTTCTAGTATCTCAAACATTCAAGCTACTTTTCATCATTTTGATTAGGTAAGTATTTCAAAATTGTATCTCTTTTTTTTTTTAATTTGTAGTTAGTTGTATTAGGTACAATAGTTAGTATTGTAAATGAATTTGGTACGCTACAAGAACATGCATTTAAGTATTTTGGAGGGTTAGGGTAGAAATTGTGTATCTACCATGGATGAGAATCACAAGTTTATATGGATATGTATCTTAGAACTTGCTTTGAATTGTTTTGGAGATGCATCCTCTGAATTTGACTCAGGAAAAAATTTGGTTGCTTTTGTGAAATTTTTGGATTTGTCCTGACATGCTGTTTTTCTTTGTGTTTGTTTGTAACACAAGTGCAATGGTTGAAAATAACACTGGTAAAATTAGACTTAGGCAAGTGTCTTGAACTGCGTCAGTACAACGTGCGAGGACATCATCCAGGACCACAATTTGATGATAACTCGTTTGGTGGTTCGCAACATTGAGGTTTTCGTTTGTTTCTTGTAGCTGCCTCTCTCATGCTTCTACTTCACGTGCCACGATGATTCAGCAGAACCTGAAGTTCCTGAAGTCTAGAAGGAAGCCGTTATGGATGCCTCTTTAGAGAGTTATCTAGGAGGTCCATTTACCATAGTCCACTGCTGCTTGGTTTGTTGATGTTATCTGTTATTTTGGTCTTGTTGGTTTATGTTCTGTTGCATAAGTGACCATCAACCACGAAATGCATGCGAATTTTGCAAAAAGATAGCATTCTAAGACATCATATTTCCACCTTCCTATAGGAGAGATGACCATCACCTTGGATAATTTCCCATGCCTTCTACATCTTCCCATCAGAGGGAGATTACTATACCACTGAACGATCGGGCGAGAGGAAGGTGTCGATATGATGGTCACCCATTTGAAGGTTGACCCTGATAAGGCCGCACATGAGACAGCTGACACAAGAGGTATTCATGCAAGATTTGGTTTTTTGTAAAAGCTTTATAAATATTATTTGTTATGGGCCATGGATTCCGAAGGTGATGATGTGCAAGTTCAGTACCACCAACCGTGTGCATTGAGGTGTTACCTCTGGTTCCTGGTTGGAACATACATGTTGGTGGGCAAAAGTGAAACCTATGTCAATATGCTCTACCTTAAGTACTTCGTCGACCTGAATGCGATTCACGAGTACAACTAGGGTCCACCTGTTTATTTTATTTGTACTCAAAGTTAGGTGCGGGCTGTCTTTGGAAGACAAAGCAAATGACAGGGAGATGCACAATGCTTACAGTAATTTAGTGTTACTAATATTTTCATAATTTATTTGGTACACTTGTTACTAGTATTGTAATATTATTGCATTTTCAGGATGGATCATCTCCCACTTTCCTCGCATCACTGGACGAAAACCTGCTTCTAGTTACACCGAGGATTGGCCATGTGCTGCCATATTTATTATGTAAAGGAGAAATAGTACGGTCGAGTCATTCAGAGTGTATCTTGACTGTCATGTATCAAATGATGTTTGCTTATGCCCATATGAGGGTCTCCGCGAGATGCATCAATTTGACATTATTTTCCTATACTCTAAATGGCTGGCATGCGGGTTATCTCTTATGTATCCTTATATGCCCGAGCGAGTGATGCATTAGTTTGTCTACTTGTAGATTATTCTAAGACCTCCCTATGAGTCCATTCCTCTCGGTGTTCGCCACAGAGATTTTGGTGCGATACTGGGTAGTTTCGAGAGTCACTTGGTATTAAAGAAGTATCGCAGGGTGTCAGCCCCTATACAATGGATTTATGCAGAAGACTAAATGACATGATTCTATAGGGTATCACACCCTATCATGACACCAAATGCTTTTGAAAGACCACCTAAACCTAGAGATGACTACACCAAGAGCGTTTCGGAGGTCTGTCAACGTGTTATGGAGATGGGTAAAGCAAGCATACATGCAAGACTCTTTTTAGAATGTCGTGCAGTACATATGGAGAATGAGGCAAGGGGTAGACATTACCAATAGTTTATGTTTGGATGTTTTTTTTTATTTTCAGAAGAATGTTATGTATGGTCTTGACTTTTTGGATTAATGCATGACTTTTTACTTTTATTTAAATTTAATATAACTTGATTTTACTTTAATATAACTTAGCCTCAAAAAATTACAATGTTGGAACAACGGTGCTGCTCTGAAATGATTCATAAGGGTTTTCAGAGATACATATTTAAAATAATTATCCCTTTTAATTAACACGCTTCTAATGTCTTTTAAAGAACTTCAGAGGATATTTCAGAGATGCATTGCCGGATACACCTAAAAAAATATACGAAGATATATCTTCAGACCATATTTTGTTCAAAGTAGGGTGAATCTTATAATAGCATATTTTTATATGATTTGGGTGCGCCCAGAAATATGAAGGGAATTTTCAAATTTTAAAGAGTGTAGAATTCACACATAAGAGTGAACAAAATAAATCCTTTTCTTTTCTTTTTGGAATTCAATGGAGCTTAAGCATAAAATAAGAAAATTACAACGAAACTAAACTGAGAAAAGGGTTAAATATACACCCCCCCTTGTAATGTTAGCGAATTTTGGTTTTAACCCATGGTAAAGTTTTTTTTAATCCCCCCTTATCTTATTTAGATTCCCTCATAGACCCCCCCCCCCCCCCCCCCCCCCAAATGCCAAATGGCATGGAAGATTGACATACAATTTCACGCGTGACTTTTAATTTGGAAACACATGTACATAACACCATGTCATGATATCATTTATCTTCTTCCCGGCTAGGGTTTCTCTTTTCCTTTCTCTCTTCATCTCCGTACATCTTTTGCCATTCTTCTACCAGAATCTGAGACATGGGTGGAAGCAAATCTTCCTCAAGGAGTAATTTTAGAAAGGGTTTGCCAAGATGTGGATGCAACGAAACGATGAAGATGTGGGTATCAACCACCATTGATAATCCAAGTAGAAAATTCTGGAAATGTAGAAATTCCATGGTGAGTGTTTTTTAAGCTTGTCATCCTATTAAGTTTACATTTTATGTTATATGTGTGTTAATATTATATTTGCAGAATGGATGCAGATTATTCATGTGGGACGATTTGGTTAGTCAGCTTGAAGTAAACGACATAAATCCGTCCAAATGCTGTGAATGTGAAATCACTAATGTTTATTTGAGATAATTTGTGAAGGAGATTGCTGAGGAGATTGAATGCAGAGTAGGGAAAACATGGGGAGTAGAAGGAAGCCCAAACAAGTTAGAAAAACTGAAGAGAAAGCTTCTAATGAAAAAGAGAAGAAATTTTTGGATGATGATTGTAATTGGTTTGCCATGGATGGTGTTTGCAACTGTGTTTAAGTTAATGTAATGGAATTGTTAAGGTTATCAATATGTAGTTGTTTGCTTATATTTTCCATTTTAATCATAACTATAATTCAACCAGTTTCTTATCAATGAAAGTTTAAGTTATATTTTCCATTTCAATAAGCAATATTATATATACTATTTCAATTAAGTTGTTACATAAGGCACATATAGTGCATAAACTGTTTAATTAAGTTGTTACATAAGTTGTTACATAAGTTATGTTTTCCATTTCAATAAGCAATGCTATGTTCAATGACATGGATTAAACCTAATGGACTGATACATAAAACATTGACAATAGAATTAATTCATTTTATATTAACAAGCACACTTGGTGCATATGTCTGTTACAAGCACATTTGGTGTATATGCTTATTACAACATTACAAAATGACACAAAAAACACATATAGTGCATAGGTCTATTACAACATTACAAAATGAAACAAGCACAAATTGACACAAACACAAAATGATACAAAAGGAACATATAGTTCATATATATATTACAACATTACATAATACTTAATCTTTCCTTTTCTTGGTCTTCCATGTATTCATAAACCTAGTTTACACTCCAAGCTTTGAGTCTTTTGCACATGATTTATCTTCAATTTCTTTTATGGTAATTGGCTGGTCACTAGAAGATCCTTGGCCTATAATTGGTTTTTTTAAACCAACTCAATTTTATCCTTTCACTTTGCCTTCTTTTAATGACTGGCTTCTTTCCTTCCTTTTTTTATTGCTTTTGAATTGAGTCAACATCACAAGATCCAGTTTGACTCATAACAATTGGTACTTGGGTTTGGTTTATGGGCTCTACATGACTGTGCACTGCATTCCCAGTCTGCCCATCAGTAGGCACTACAATGTTAAAAACCATTGTCTCTGTTTGGCCATCAATAAGCATTATAGTCTCAGTCTGCTTTTCAGTTGGCAATGCATCATCAGTAGCCACTGCAGTCTCAACTTCAGCATGTTTTTGTTCATTTTTAACTTTTCTATACACAAATGACAAGATGTTATGTTAGGCATAAACAAATATAACACAACTGTTTGAATTGTAAGAAACACGCATTACCTTTCTTTTAAGTGCATTGGGGTCCTGTGTTAAGGTCTTACAAGTCAATTCATTGTGACCAAACTTGTCACATTTGGTGCACTTATATGCAACACTGAGTCTTGTCTTCCTTGCACCATCCTCTCCAATTTCTCTTATCCTAACCTTCCTAGGTCTCCATGGACCATTTTTATATGCAAATGGTAAGAGTTATTCCATTTAAACTTCTGGCCACATATCTTGACCATTGATAGGACTTATACAATAACCATAACAAAGTGCAAACTTTTCTCTTGTATAACACTCATCAACAAAGTCACCAGGGTTTTGCTTCCTATAGCTCAAAACATGCCTACAAGGAATTCCTACTAATTCCCAAAAGTTACAGCTACAAGACCTTTTTGCAATGTCAACAATAAACTCTTGAGTGTTGAAACTATGTGTAATCTAGAATTGCTCAACCATGGACCGAGTTGGAAACCAATGTCCAATGTTGAACACTTCATTATCTAACCTCCTCCTAGTTTTGGAATCACTCTATGTTACCACTTTTCAAGTTTACTAGCAGATGTAGCTAACCTATTCATAAGATATTTTTTTATCCATTCACACATAGTCAATATAGATTTTTCCCTAGCTACTAGAATTGTTGCATTAAAAGACTCTGAAATATTATTCATCAAAACATCGCGTTTAGCATACAAGTGTCTGGGACACAATCTGTGCTCAATCCTGTCAAACATTTCCTCAAATACAACCACGAGTCCCTGAAACAAAACAGTAAAAGTTGTAACATTAATTACATAACCAACATTTAAAAGTACAATGAATTAACTACATGATGGTAATGCCGTACCTTATGTTGATCAGAGATAAATGAATATCTTTTCTCCTATCCAATATTTTCCATTAATAGTTGTATGAACTATATCCAACTCTCCTTTGTTTCATTTTCAACCATACCAAATTCCAAAGAGAATTATTGATCATTATCATCCCTACCTACATCAATTAGTAGTTGTCCATCATACTTGGTCTTCAAGGGACATCCATCAACCCCCACAAAAGGTATGCATCCATTAATAAAGCCTTTCTTATAACCATCAAAACGAAAATAAAAGGAGCCAAACCTTGGTTGTATGGATGGACTAGGTCTTTCAACATTAATCTTGACAGTGTTGTCATGATTTACCCTTCTTAACTCAGCTGCATAGCTCCATATGGATGCATACTGATTATCAGCATCACCTTCAATTATCTTCTTTGCTATCAACTTAGCCATCCGTGCTCTTGCATCATTAATACCCACATAATTTTTTCCCTAATATCTTGCATGATACCTCTTATCCTAATTGTTTTAAATGTTTGCATCCTCTTTACCACATGCTTGGCCACCCACTTTGAGCTTGCAGATTTGTTGTTCAAAACCCTAACACATGTGTGGGTATCTACAAGTGTATTTATATAAAAGGTGTTATTGTGGTCCACTTTAAAGCATAAGACTAAAAACCCATATTTAGCCTTACACTCTACCTTTACCCTATAACTTTCATTTTTTTACAAATGTAATTTCCCTCCCATTGAGCATTGGCCACTCACGAATAACCTCTCTAAAGTCTACAAGTGAATTAAATTTCATACCCCAGTTAAATTTATAGTCCTTGTTGGGGTGCTCTTTCCTAAATCTCTCACACTTGGGCCTTTCATCATCACAAGAATCATATGGGTCAGAACTATTCAATTCATCACTATAGTAATCATCTTCATCCACAAAATCCCACTAAGACTTGCATCTTCATTGATAGACAATGTTACATCAATTCCTCCAAAACCATCAACAAGAGCAGTATCTCTATCATATTCACTATCATCTAACCCATCAACCACCTCCTCTTATAACCCATCAATTTCCTTCACCTAATTAACACACTTAGGTTTCATATCCTCATAATCCATGTTTTCCAAATAATGTTCCACAAATATATCTCAATTAATAGCCATTGCACTGAAGTATGAAGCAAAATCGTATGTGTCATCATATTTTCTTATCATAATCAATCCATATTGGATTTCTAATACTTTTGTTCATATCCTAAAACTACCATTCTTATACCCCCCACCTACTCTCCAACTTGCCAATGTTATCCATTGTCCAATTTGTAACATGTAGCCCAGTTACAATCGAATCAACCATCCTCTATAAATAATTTCATTCGAATTAACCCTAATAAATTCACCCCCATGGTGAAAAGTAACATTAAAATATTGTGAATCCTGTGAAGAAAGCATACTCAGTTATCAAAAACTCAGATTTCCCAAAAAATATACCCAATTACCCTAATATTACTAGTTAACAGTGAAGAACTTTAAAAATCAACTTATCTGAGACACTACAAGCTTCAATGTCTTTGATTATGTGTTTGTATTCTTCTTCGTCTTTGATTATGACCGTGTGAACCTTCGTCTTCGTCCCTGCAATGTGCCAAGCTTTGTCTTCTTCGCATATGACTCTTCTTCGCATGAACCCTAACTATTGTAATGGGGTATTTGAAATGTATATACCCAGTAAGCTGCAAAATGAATAAAACAAAATGTCATGTGTGTAAATAATTATACCACGTGGAGAGAATTTGAAATAATAGGTGAATCTTCCACGTCACTTGGAATTTGGGGGATTCTATGAGGGAATCTAAATAAGATAATGGGGATTAAAAAAATTTACAGGGGCTAAAACCTAAACTGACTAACATTACAGGGAGTTGTATATTTAACCCATGAGAAAAATGGTATTTTTTAACAAGTGGCATAGGGTACTACTCTTTTAAAAATATTAATAAATTGAATACATAATTTCTATAATAACTAGTAAGAAACACGTGCTATCGCACGGGTCCCATCTAGAATCATGTTACACATCTATTTATAAAATATGAATTCATTATTCAATTGGTTGACATTCACATAGTTATAAATATAAGTTAATAATATGCACTAACTTTTAAACATTGATTTGTAATTATAATATATCGTACAACTGACTCTCTAACTTCAATTATATGAACAACAACAAAAAAAAGTTTAGAGATGAACATTAAAATAAATAGACCACGACTGACATCTCATAGATACATTCACATATACCCATCTTAATAACATGGACTATATCAGAACGCTTCCTCTTGGAACAATAGAAAAAATATATCTAAAATCTCCTCCAAAAACAATAACTTGTCCACCTAAACAACTTTGAAAGCTGAAACAATAGCCCGCCCGCCTAGCAAAGGAGAAGTTGAAGCTAAAACAATATCACGTCCTTATTTCTTCAAAAACATATAATGTTCGTTTAATTAACGATGAAAAAACTCAAATCATTTGGTTTATTATACGTATGTATTTCTCATTTGTTAAGTTTGAATTCATGTATTAAATTAGTTAACATTCATATAATTACAATATACATTTATCAAATTTGAATTTTCCGTTTATAAAAATAATTGTAACTTATTCTCGTTTATAAAAATAATTATTTCAATATATAGGCTTTTCCGTTTATAAACAACGCCTTGAGCCCGTGTCCATATATAAAAATATTCGTAATTTATTCTTGTTTATAAAAATAATTGTATCAATAGAGAGAGAGCGGTATTGTGTTGGCAACATTGAGGGGCAATATTGCGTTGGCAATTATGTATCAATAATGATATTTTAAATATATTTTAAAATTAAATAATTAGTTTTTACTCATAATTTTATAAATAATAATAAATGACAATTTAATATATAGTTTTACATATAATTTAACAAATAATTATCTATAACAATTTAATATATATTTATAAATTATACAATAAAAATTATAAAAGTAGTTTTAATTAAAATTTTAATTTTTTTGTCAAATAAAGAAGTTACATTTCAACCGTTATCATTTTTTAAAATTAAATAAGTCAAATTTTATTCTTATAATTTCAATCATTAAATAAGTCAAATTTTATTCTTATAATTTCAATCATACTCCTAATTATTTATTTAAAATATTTTTTCTATAGAATAACTATTTTCACGCTAATATTTGTCAAAATGGAATAGAGCCACTAAAAAAACCTTGAGCAATGCACTCATTATTCTATTCTATTTTCATGCGTACATTAATTATATGATTTATTACACCTAGATACTTCTCTTTTCCTATGTAGTAACTTACTTTTTGATAAAATTAATTAATAGAATATAATAAAAAAACAATCAATATGATTCATTAATTAATGAAATATAATTAAATGAAATCAATTGCATATCAATAATAAATTATAAAATTCAATCAAATATTTCTTATTTCAATAATTAAGTTATTTAAATTCTTTGAAGTTTATAATTGTTCTGGACTGGGCCCGACAGGCCCAAAAGCATTGCTAAGATCCAGTCCAAAGGGACTTACTGAGGACCACGCCGAGCAAAGGGGCCACATCCGTGCCTGACATCCTGATGTCCAGCTCGACATCCCGTTGTCCAACTCCACGTGGTGATGTCCAGCTCCACCGCCTGACGTCCAGCTCGACACCCTGCCGTCCAGCTCCACGTCCTGACGTCCAGCTCGACACCCTGCTGTCCAGCTCGACGTTGCCTCGAGCATCCCAACTAGGGCAGACTCAGTCCACTGCTCCCCCAACGATACTCCGGAAAGACCGCGTCTTCGTCCGCCCGCACTTCACGCAGAACATCCAGGAAGGGGACCACGTGCGGGTCCCCACTACCCACGTAGAACCTGGCAGTTCCTCCATTGGGCCAAATCCGCTCGGCCCAATGAAGGAACCTTGGCCCAACGCTGGGGGCTATAAATACCCTCTGCTTCCAGAGGGTCAGTATTCATCATTCTAACCTCAACTTACTATTATCTGCTCGTACTCCTACTTACTTCAGCATCGGAGTGCCTTGCAGGTACCCCCCCACCTCGTTCAAAAAAGATTTCTGCTCGGAGCCAGCCGTGACGGTCCATTTCTGATCAGGTCAGATCAGTGGCGCCGTCTGTGGGAAACAGCTTCCCCGTCTAACGAACAATTCTAAGGACCAAAGCTCAATCTAACTACCTGTCATGGCTGATCCAGCTCGTGACGAGCAGCCCGTCCGTGTCGCCGACACTAATAACGGTCCCGCGGACAAGAATGGACACCTCGACAACCCCGGTGATCCCGGCCACATTGCCATCCCTGTGACCACCGCCCCTGGACCTTCCACCTACAGGGACGGGGCTACTGCATCATCCTCGACGACCCCTCCAGCACTCGAGGACGACCCGGTAGCTCTCGCCCATCACAGAGCTGCCCGGTTCTATGAAGTCCCAGTTCCTGCCGGGGCAGATGCCACGACTCAGGCACTGTTCGCGGCCATCAACCAGACAAATTATCTCATATTCGCCCAAGGAGAAAGACTAAGGGCACTTGAAGATGATCGACGACCCCCGAGGAGGCATCGGAGGCCACCTTCTCCACCTCCTCGGGTCGAAGAAGTTCGACACCCTTCTCCCCCGCGGAGACACTACAGGGAGAACTCCAGGAGCCCCTCTCCCCGACCAAAGCAGAGGCGGCCCAACTATGAGAGACAACCCGCTATTCCAGCCGGAGAACCCAGTCGCGACCCATCAAGGCACGACAAGAGGCACGCCGGAGACGGGCGTGTGACCTTCAACCACCGAGCATCACGCTCGAGGGAATCTCAGCACGATCATCGTGCCAAACATAACTACAGGACCCCTTCTCTTTCTCCGGAGAGGAGCGACGAGGACGACCCCCGCGGTCCCCTGTCGCAAGCCATCATGGATGCACCTATCCCCCCGGGCATGGAGAAGCCCCTGCATCTGAAGGAGTATGATGGAGTAGCGGACCCGGTCGACCACATTGACGGGTTCGAAGCCATGCTCCACTATCATAATGTCGGGGGGCCCATCAAATGCCGCCTTTTCCCCACAACTCTCAGGAAGGCGGCCATGGACTGGTATAAAGGGCTCGCCCCGGGCTCAATTACATCGTGGCGGAACCTGAAGAACCAGTTCATCAGTTCCTTCACAGCTTCTCGGCGCCACCCGAAGACCGAGGCGGCCCTCGAGGCCATCATCCAAAGACAGGATGAAACCTTGAGGGAATTCATCAACCGCTTCAACCGGGAAGCAATACAGGTCCCCTGCGCGGACCATATGAAAAGATATTTGCTGGAGAGGGGCCTCCTCCCCGGCACAGAATTCAGAAAAGCTGTGGGTATTGAGCCACCTCCAACTTTTGACGCCCTCCTCGACAAAGCCCGAGCATACATGGACTACGAGGAGAGAGAAGCTGCCAACAGGGCCCGAGACTCCAGGGCTCGCGCTCCCAATCATAGCAGCAGCTCGCGACAAGACCCTCCTCCCCGACGTACCGGGGAGAAAAGGAAGGAAGATCGACCCCGGGAGGTCCGGGAACAAAGGGGCCCCTCGGGCCGTTTCACCGAGTACACTCCGCTCACGGCTTCCCGCGAGCGTATTTTGGCGGAGTGTGCTAGCACAGATTTCAGAGACGGTGGCGTCAAGCGTCCCCGACCTGCTCCCGCCAAGCCAGGGGCAGACAAAAATAAATACTGTCAATACCATAGGAGTCATGGTCATTTGACAGAGGACTGCGTCCACCTCAAGGACGCCATTGAAACCCTCATCAAGGGAGGGAGGCTCGCACAGTACAGACGAAACGACGCCCCCCGTCGTGAGGCCCATGAAGTCAAGGAGTCCGAAGAAGATGCCCGACCATCAGACGAGTCGGTACCAATCCAGACCGCCTTCTCGGTAACCAGGCCCGAGGACTTCGACGTTCCCAAGCTCCTGCAGGAGCCCCTGACAACACACAGCAGGTGGGAATACTTCCCCTCCGCCATGGTCATCAACGGGGGCGGGTTCAACGACCTCACCATCAATTCAGCCAAGAGGAAGTTGGACGAACTGGTCGACATAGCTCCTCCACAAACTGTGACGTTCGAAAGGGTGAAGGGCAGATCAGAGCCCATCACCTTCTACCTAGAAGAACTCCCCGGCGGAGCCCCGAACGCAGTCATCCCCTTGCTAATAAGGGCAAAGATAGCCAATTTTGACGTGCATCGCATCCTGGTCGACGAAGGGAGTTCCGTCGACGTGATGTACAGCCAGCTGTTCCGGACCTTGCAACTGGACGACTCACATCTCTCTCCGTATGTGGGTTCAGATCTTCAAGGCTTCAACGGCTCGACTTCCAAACCTTGGGGTTATGTCGAGCTCCTGGTGACGTTCGGAGAAGGAACGGCTACAAGACAGGTTAAGGTCCGCTTCCTCGTCATTGATTGCCCGTCCCTATACAATTGCATCTTGGGGAGACCGACATTGGCGGAGCTGACAGCGGTGCCCTCAACTGTCCATCTAAAAATGAAGTTCTATACCAAAAGGGCAAGGGTAGCCACCATCTAGGGAGACCTCGCCGCTGCCCGCAGGTGCTTCAACGCCGCTTCAAAGGGACGGGATACCGTCGACGTGGGGACCAGACCCACCAAGAGGACAAAGCAGGAGCCCGACAAAGCATCCCCCGAGGAAGAAGTCCAGAAGGCTCCACCAAAGGTCGACTCCATAGCCCTCGAAGCTCGCTTCGACCAAGACGAGCCATCCAGCAGCGAGCAAATCCCACTCCCACCTATTCCGGACGGTGATTTTGAACTCGTTCCCCTCGGAGCAGACCCGACCAAGGGAGTGAAGATTGGCAAAGACCTCCCCGACTTGGCCAGGAAGCAAATCAAGGCCTGTCTGCGCGAGAATGCTGATCTCTTCGCTTGGAGCGCTGCAGAGATGCCCGAACTCGACCCTGAGGTCGCCTGTCATCACCTCGCCATTGATCCAGCCGCCAAGGCCGTAGTACAACGTAGGCGTAAGCAGTCTCCAGAAAAAACGGAGGCTGCTGAAAAAGCTGTAAAAGACCTCCTAGAGGCAAATTTTATTTCTGAAGCCCGGTACTCCACCTGGATCTCAAATGTTGTACTTGTTAAAAAGAATAATGGAAAATGGAGAATGTGTGTTGACTATACCGACCTCAACCGGGCTTGCCCGAAGGATGCTCTTCCTCTACCTAACATAGACATGCTGGTCGACAATTCGGCCGGCTACAAGACTTTGTCGTTCATGGACGCCTACTCGGGATATAATCAAATCCCAATGGCTCTGGGCGACAAACGCTGCACGGCGTTCATGACCAGCTCGGGCAACTATTACTACAACGTAATGCCCTTCGGACTGAAGAACGCCGGTGCAACTTACCAACGCATGATGAACAAAGTGTTCAACAAACAGATTGGCGACATGCTCGAGGTATATATGGACGACATGATCGTCAAATCCCGAGCAGACACCGATCACGCAGCTCATCTCAAGACAGTCTTCTCCCAAGCAAGACAGTGCAAAATGAGGTTCAACCCCGAGAAGTGCACGTTCGGGGTTAAGGCAGGAAAATTCCTAGGATTCTATCTAACAGAACGAGGGATTGAAGCCAACCCCGACAAATGTCGGGCGTTCTCCGACCTCCCGACACCGACGTCGAAGAAGTCGATACAAATCATGAACGGCATGTTGACGTCACTATCCCGCTTCGTCGCGAAGTCCGCTCAGCACGCCCTCCCCTTCTTCAAGCTCATTCGAAAGGAAGCAACATTCGAATGGAACGAGGAATGCGAGCACGCACTTCGCCATATGAAGCAGAGCCTATCTCAACCGCCCGGTCTTGACCCTCTTCGATGACAGCGTATGGATGTCGGTCGTCCCGGCTGTAGACCGACGCTATCCCCCGTGGCTAGACGCCCACCCATTCCAGCAAAGGGTCGGGCACGGTATCAATCAGGGTGACCGACTCGTCGGCACTCTGTTCTTCACGGTCGCGGCGTCCGGAGGAGCTCGGCTCGTCCGCCATGGTTACCTGCAGAGCACGGGAAACCAGTCAGTTGAGCACGAAGCCCTACGCTCGACAAATCACGTCGTCCCATGCACGACTACATAAGTCCGTTTCCACGAATGGTTGCCTCCCCGACATCCTGAACCCAGTGTTCTTCCTCAACCCAACTGCGCGGCCACTTTCCAAGCAGGTCGACCCGAGGTATGAACATGGCGATCTGCACCATGAAGCCCACGGCCAAGACCATGAACATACCGGGCGCGATCATGAATCAGGCGCCCTGGATCATGAAGACCCCGGGCAGCTCTGAAGTTTATCACCTAAAACTATGAATGCGCCGGCCACAAACATGCGTTTGCCGGTCCTAGACATGAATGTGTCGGGCTAAGCATGAGTTTATCGGGCTAATCCCACGCGCACGGTCCTAAAACATCTACAAACGCCAGAAATCATGCATTCTAAACAGAAAAATGAAGAAGATAGATCACTTACTTGGATCAAAGAGTGGGATTTGGCTACGAAATGGAAGAATCTGTGACGGAAAGTCGCAACTGGAGAAAATCTGGAAGAGCAGCAACAGAGAGAGCACAGAGAGTAGAAACGTATTATGGGGCCCAAGGTTCCTATTTATAGTGATGACGTGGAATACCAAACGTCACCTCGGGTAACCACGGACTCCATCTCCTCGACGCACTGCTCCCAACGCAATGATGACCCTACCCCCATAGGGTGGCGGCACAGTTCCCGAAAGATACCTCGTGTGCTCGACCGACGCGCCCGGTAAGGATCCTCCGCGCATCCACCGTCGAGGACGTCTCCGAGCACGACACGAGGAGGCCCCTCGAGGGCCCACACCTCTATCCCGGGAACGAGACCTCAACGAGGGAATAACTTGGGTTCAAGTCATGGCTCCTCGCAAAGGAACCACGACTTGGGGGGTTCCTGTTCTGGACTGGGCCCGACATGCCCAAAAGCATTGCTAAGGCCCAGTCCAAAGGGACTTACTGAGGACCACGCCGAGCAAAGGGGCCACATCCGTGCCCGACATCCTGATGTCCAGCTCGACATCCCGCTGTCCAACTCCACGTGGTGATGTCCAGCTTCACCGCCTGACGTCCAGCTCGACACCCTGCCGTCCAGCTCCACGTCCTGACGTCCAGCTCGACACCCTGCTGTCCAGCTCGACGTTGCCTCGAGCATCCCAACTAGGGCAGACTCAGTCCACCGCTCCCCCAACGATACTCCGGAAAGACCGCGTCTTCGTCCGCCCGCACTTCACGCAGAACATCCAGGAAGGGGACCACGTGCAGGTCCCCACTACCCACGTAGAACCTGGCAGTTCCTCCATTGGGCCAAATCCGCCCGGCCCAATGAAGGAACCTTGGCCCAGCGCTGGGGGCTATAAATACCCTCTGCTTCCAGAGGGTCAGGTATTCATCATTCTAACCTCAACTTACTATTATCTGCTCGTACTCCTACTTACTTCAGCATCGGAGTGCCTTGCAGGTACCCCCCACCTCGTTCAAAAAAGCTTTCTGCTCGGAGCCAGCCGTGACGGTCCATTTCTGATCAGGTCAGATCAATAATTATTATATAATTTTAGATGTTATAGCAAAATAATAATATTTGATTTTTCAACGAATTTGTCAATATATTTTTTTTGAATAGTTAATCAATAAAAATATTTAGAAGCTTTTTTTAATATAATACTTTTTTTTTAGTCAAAAAATAATGATAATTTATTTTCGTTTATAAATATGATTGTATCAATAAATGTTTATCCCTTGTCATTATTTTTTTTCATGATTAACTATTTATCATTTTTTTTCATAACTACTATTTATCATTTAAAAAAAAAATTATTTAGTGTTATATTAACAAATTTGAAACATTACTTTTCACTATTTGTTATAAATAATAATCTATCCATCTAAATGTCTTCAATTTTGTTTTGTCAAATTAATAATAATGATATTGTAAATTAACCATAATTGGAATTTTGCAATATCTTTTATTGGATAATACTCTTTCTAATTAAATGTTTGATATATTTTCGAAGTTAAGAAATCCAAAATTTACTAATAAATTTTTTACAATTACACACAAATTTAAACTAAGTTAATTTTATTATTTAAGTCGCTAATTATTATTAGGTATTTAAAATTAAATTAACATATTATTGATTATTGATTATTACTATTAAAAAAATTAATTGAACCACCGATTTCAAAAGAAAAACGAAAAATTCACTTACAACATCTTCAAACCTATAATTCTCTTCGTCCTAAAGAAATTAAATAAATTAAAAATCATAATTAACATTTTTTATGTTAGGAGTTTTATTGATTTACTCCGTTCTTTAATTAACATTTTCTCTTTGTAATTAATTAAATTTAAGTTTATTAATATATTATTTTTCATTTTTGATTTTCTCTTTCTTTGTTTATATTGATATTAATGATTGATGTATAAAAAAAAAATTTAAAATACTTTATCCTCATTTGATATTTTAATATTTTAATAATCAATTTTAAAAATAATAATTTTATAATTAAGTTATTAAATTAATTTAATAAAAAAGATATTAAAAATAATTTTCTCAAAATACAATATAAGATATTTTATTTATAAAAAAAAATCAAAATAACTTCTAAAAAAAAGATTGAATACTAAAAAAAATGAAATTTGTTTAATTGAAAAAATTGATAACAAAAAAAAAAACGATAAAAATAAAGTAATTTTGTGTTTGTTGTTTTTTTTAGTATTCAACACTTTCACAACAATTCTGCAGGAGTATTTACACAGTTTCACCATTTTCATGAGCAAATCAATAAATCTTAATTATTCAAAATAAATCAAAATCTTTTTTTCAAATCTCATTCTATAGAATCCAAAACAGAAGAAAAAAAAATGTATAAAGTATTTCTCAAGAAAAATCAAGTCTTTCCAAAAACTAAGTTGAATTTTTTCATTACAACAATTTGATCATATCAAATCGGATCTGAAACTTTGTCTCATTCAATTATAAAGACAAATTGCACCATAAAATCAAATTAAAAAACTTCCTACGTCATAATAATCAATCAAAATTTATTTAGTGCCACCATTTTTTTCCTCCAAATCAATCTCTGTTTTTCTGTTTTCCTTATATGCATCAAAATATTCAACAACACAACCACATGATTAACCTCCATATAAAAAGGCCTCTCATGTATTCATGTTAATACCAAACAACCTACAATTCACAATTGAATGGTATCCACCAGCAACCATCTATGGCCTGCAATACAATCAAGAAAAACCTAATCAGAATAAAGCTAACAGAACATAAACCTATTATAATTTTAAAAATAAAATAAAAAGGATATGATCCAATTTTTTTGAGATATCAATCATATTAATCTAAAAGACATTATCAACAAATACAACAACTAATCAATTCCACTTTGTGACATTGCAAACACGTTAGTCACACGAGCAGTGTACTCAACCATAAATTCTCCCAATAAAACCTCTAACGTTTAAAGTACAAAAACTAATTGATGTAAGCATTAATTTTGAAATTGGATGGTCCAAGATTTGGTTAGGTTTAAAAAGGTCATTTTACCGTATTTACGAATTTTGAGGAGGGCAATTGTGTTAGAATTAATTTATATTTAATTAGATATTAGTTTATATTTAGGAAAATCTTTTAGATTGTTTATATCTTTGTTAGAAGATATATATCTTAGATCTTCTTATGTCTTTCTAGAAGATATATTTTAGATTTAATTTGTGTGTATAAATAGCCTAGTGGAGTAGGTTATTGTAATTCATTGTAAATCCTTATTTTTTTTGAAGTTATCGGTAAATATTCCTTTTGCCTTTTATCTTCCTTGTGCTCTAACAGTTGGTATCTAGAGCTCCGGTTCGAAATCCACGGGAAAAGAAGTATTGTGATTAAGAATTACAATATTCTGATTCTGGGAGTTTTGAGAAAACATTGATTTGGGAAATTCTGCTTAAATTGCATAAGGTAGAAGATGAACGGAAACGGTGGCGATATTCATTCCAAGCTTCCAGTATTTGATGGCAAAAACTAGAATCGTTGGAAGATCCAGATGCGTGTGTTATTTGGCTCTCAAGATGTGTTAGAACTTGTTACTGATGGCTATAATCTGTTAAAAACAGATGCAACAGAGGACCAGAAGATAGCACAAAAGGTGTTGAGGAAGAAAGATCAGAAAACATTGTTCTACATCCATCAATGTGTGGATGTGAATGTGTTTGAGAAGATTGTTGATTCTGAAACAGCAAAGGCTGCGTGGGACACACTGGTCAGATGTTACAGTGATGACGCATCAGTGAAGAAGGTGAAGCTTTAGTCTCTCAGAAAGCAATATGAGAATCTCAACATGAAGGACAACGAGAAGGTTTCTGAATACATCTCTAGAGTGATTCTGATCACTAATGAGATGAAAGCTTGTGGAGAAACTCTGTCTGAACAAGTAATTATTGAGAAGATCTTGAGATCTTTAACTTCTCGGTTTGATTACATTGTTGTAGCAATTGAACATTCCAAAAATCTGAGCACCATGAGAGTTGAAGAGCTGCAAAGTAGTCTAGAGGCGCATGAGTTGTGTATGACTGCAAGAACTTCTGAAAGGGAAGTAGAGCAGCAGGCTCTGAAGGTAACTTATGGTAAGAAGCATCAGAAGAAGACTTGGTCAGAAGCCAGGAAGAGAACTAATGGTGGTCATAAGTCAGAAGCTTCAAATTCTGATAGGTAGAAGAATGTCCAAAAAGGGAAAGGAGAAGTCTGACAAGAAGAATGTTCAGTGTTACTATTGCAAGAACTTTGGTCACTATGCCAGAGATTGCTGGTCCAACAAAGAAAGGAAGCCAGAAGAAGCAAATGTAGCCAGAGGAGATTCAGATGATGAACCTGTGCTATTTATGGCTTATGAATCTGATGAGGAACCAGTGAAATTGTCATTTTCTAATTCTGAAGGGGAAGAAGAATATGACTCTGAATATTCTGATTCTGAAGGAGTGATTTTGTATGAGTCAGAATCAGAATATGACTCTGAGTTAGAATCAGATGACGCTGAAGATTTTGAAGATGACTCAGAACTTGAGGTTTTTGAATACGAGTCAGAATCAGAAGATGACGCTGAAGATTTTGAAGATGAGTCAGAATCTGAGGTTTCTGAAGACGAGTTAGAGTCAGATGATGACTCTGGAAACTCTGAAGGGGAGTAAGCTGGTGAATCTGATTCTTCCAGAATTTGGTGGTGATCATGCTTCTAGAAAGGAAAAATCTAAAGATGTAGGTTCTGGAGGACAAGCTTCTAAAAATGATCATGTTTCTAGTAGAAATCATGATTCTGAAAGTGGAACTTCTGAAGGAGGAGCTTCTGAAGGAAATTCAGCCTTTGACGATGATCATGATTCTCAAAGTGGAACTTCTGAAGGCAGAGGTGATCCAACTTTTGAAGATGATATTTCTGAAGGTAGTGGCTCTGACTTTGATGATGATTCAGACCCTGAGAATTTTCAAGACTCTGAAGACAATCAAGGTTCTGGAGAAAGTCAAAACTCTGAAGCAAGACCTTCTGAAGAGGGAAGTTCTGGTGTCCAAGGTTCTAAAGGTCCAGTTCAGAGGCAACAAAGAGTCAGAAGCATCCCAAGAAGATTTGTAGAGTTTAATATGTTGCAAGACACTGAAGTAGACTATGAAGGAGAAGTTATTGAGTGTGCAATGTTAGTAGACTTTGAACCCGTGAGTACGAAAGAGGCTCTTAAGCACCAAGTTTGGTTACAGGCCATGAAAGAAGAACTTGATGCTATAGAGAGAAACAAGACTTGGAAGCTGATAAAACTTCCAAAAGGTAAGAAAGCCATCAGCGTCAGATGGGTTTTCAAGCAGAAGCTAAAGCCAGATGGATCAATTGGCAAACACAAAGCGAGATTAGTAGCAAGAGGCTTTCTACAGAAGCCTGGGCTAGATTACTTTGAAGTGTTTGCACCTGTAGCAAGACATGAAACAATCAGACTAGTGATTGCAATAGATGCTAACATGAATTGGCCTATGATACATTTAGATGTAAAATATGCATTTTTGAATGGTCCATTACAAGAAGAGGTGTACGTTTTACAACCTCCTGGATTTGAGAAAAAGAATTAGGAAGGGATGGTGTTCAAATTACACAAAGCATTGTATGGATTGAAGCAAGCGCCTAGAGCTTGGAACTTGAAGATTGATTCGTTTTTCAAGGAACAAGGGTTTCAAAAATGTGAGATGGAGTATGGTGTTTATGTTCAGCATACTTTAGAAGGTAATATGATTCTGGTCTGTTTGTATGTTGATGACATACTACTCACAGAAAGTTCTAAACAAGAGATAGCTGAGTTCAAGAAAGTTTTGATGAATGCGTTTGAGATGACAGATCTTGGAAAAATGAGTTTCTTTCTAGGGATGGAATTTATATACTCTAAGAAAGGAATCATTTTACATCAGATGAAGTATGAACTAGAGCTTTTGAAGAGATTTGAGCTAGAAAATTGCAAGGTTGCTATCACACCTACTGATATGAATCAGAAGTTGGATTCTGATTCTGATGGAGAGGATGTGGATGCTACAACCTTCAAACAGATGGTTGATTCTCTAAGATATTTGTGTAATACCGGACCTGATATTTGTTATGCAGTTGGAATGGTTAACAGATTTATGAGCAAACCAAAGTGGTCTCATTACCAAGCTGCAGTCAGGATTCTGAGGTATGTGAAGGGAACTCTGAAATATGGAGTTTTATTTCCGTCTGGAAGATAGATCAAATCAGAACTTCTGGGTTATTCTGATTCTGATTGGTGCGGAGATAGAGTTGACAGAAGAAGTACTTTTGGGTACTTATTCAAATTTCTGAGAGGTCTTATTTCTTGGTGTTCCAAGAAGCAACATGTTGTTGCTCTGTCAACCTGTGAAGCTGAATATATTGCAAGTGCTCTGACTGCATGTCAAGCTGTGTGGATTCTGAACTTGCTGAAAGATCTGAAGATTGAGGTAAATAAACCTCTGAAGCTGATGATTGATAAAAAGTCTACAATCAATCTTATCAAGAATCCAGCGTTGCATGGGAGAAGCAAGCATATTGAGACCAAGTATCATTTTCTGAGGAATCAAGTTCAAAATAGAATAATAGAGGTTGTGCACTATAGCACTCAGAAGCAGTTGGAAGATATTCTGACAAAGGCTATCAAAACTGATCAATTTCTTGGTTTAAGGGATGAAATTGATGTTTTCAATTTTGGGTAAATATAAATTAAGGGATGGTGTTAGAATTAATTTAGATTTAATTAGATATTAGTTTATATTTAGGAATATCTTTGTTAGAAGATATATATATATATATATATATATATATATATATATATATATATATATATATATATATATATATATATATATATATATATATATATATATATATATATATATATATATATATATATATATATATATATATATATATATATATATATATATATTAGATCTTCTTATATCTTTGTAGAAGATATATTTTAGATTTAATTTGTGTATAAATAGTCTAGTAGAGTAGGTTATTGTAATTCATTGTAAATCCTTATTTTTTGAAGCTATCAGTAAATATTCCTTTTGCCTTTTATCTTTCTTGTGCTCCAACAAATTGAAGAGATGAAGATTTCTTCAAAGGAATCAAGGGTTGGGAATTTGGGATCAGAAGACCTAGCCCTCCATCAAACCTTTGTCAAATCGCTATGTTGATGATGAAGGAAAATGGGAAATTGTAAATCTCAACCTTTCTCAAATCTCTTTGTTATAAAACATATCATTGTTTTGTTTTGGAGGGTTTCAACTTTTTTGTATTGTCAAGGATTGGATGGAAAGTGAAAAGAAATGACGTAGTCGCGAAGATCAAAGGAGGGTGAATGGAAGAAGATGGAAAAACTCAGAAGACCGTTGTTATGGGATTGAAATGAATAGTCATTGCACTTTTATATCAGTTTAGATATGGTGAACTTGTAGTAAATAGAAGGAGATATGATTGATGTTTAAAATGCTGCATTATTGGAGCAATTAAAGTAAAAAATGATTAAATTAAATAGATAAAGTATCAAAGTGTTAGGTGATGACACATCAACAATATTAATTACCAAAAAAAATATGGTGATAGTAGTGGTACAAAAACCTAAACTATCTTTAAAATTAGATTAATTATTAATTGTAATTAAAGGGGTATTTGATGCATTTCCAAGTACTTAATTTTTATAGATTTATAATGTATTATAATAGAGTTATTATTTCAAGTTCCTAAAGAATGTAATGTTAGACTTATTATTTCAAGTTCCTAAAGAATGTCATGTCTTCAGGTGTGTGTTTGCTTCGGGTATTAAAATTGGATTTCTTATGGGTGGAAAGCAATACACTTATGTTTGTTTGAAGTTTTTAAAAACTATTCCCAAATAAATTTTATTTCAAGAAATGTTAGTTTATAATTTCTCATCATTATTCTCATGGTTAAGGGGTAGGAATCCAATATTTTTTATGTGAATAAATTCAATTACCATTAACTTTCTACTTCTACTCACAAATTATTACTATTTTTATTTTTTATAATTTTTAAATTAAATAAATTTGTAAACATTTTCAAGAAATTTTATTTTTATCCAAACATATAAGTTGAAATATTATTCAAATAAATATAATTCCAAAGAATACAATTTGATAATTTAAAACAAACATACACTATAAAAAACTCGTAAGTAATTTCCATAAAATATTGAGCAGAAGTCTCACAACTTCTTTTTAAAAGACTCAAATTCCTCATTACTTACATGAATCTATCTAATCTACCATTAATGTTTTAATAGTTTATTTTTATTTTTTATATATTCATCTATTTCAACAGCTTAAACCAAAATGAACACCTTAAATTGAATAATAAAATGAACAAAACCAGTTGATCACTGTGATAATCAGTAAGCAGGAATCACTGCAACCTAATCCTACCTCAAAGTCTCCGATGCAACAAAACATACAAAAATATTCTTAAGAAATCTATCTTATGTGCTACCTTAATGTCAGTTAACTTTTCCTCTCCTCCATCTTCTAAGAAGCTAATGATCTCGCTCATAAACCCCCCTTGGATGATTTCTCTACTGAATCCATAGCCTCAGCTCCAACTCCTATAACAGGAAATGCATCCACACTAAAATCTTTCTCCATGCCTCTATCATCTTCATACTCGCTTCCGGCCGAACTGCTCTCCTCTGGTGTTTGAAGAGAATCTGCCTCAGCTTCATCAAATTTCATATCAGCATTCAACATATCAGTATCGGCTTCAGGAAGTCGCTGTTGAAGTGGCTCCGCATCACTAATGACTTGATCCGTCTTCAACTTCTCGCGGTAAGACTCCATTTCTGTTTTGTACCTCTCTTTGTCCTTCATGGCTTGTTCTTGATAAACCTAACATTTTAATGCAACTTAACATGTTAACATAATAACAAAACAGTGCCTATTTATGTTGTGGAATAAATCATCATTTAAGTCCATAATAACTAAATTGTACAGAGAATAGTAACATTTTAATGGTTTATTCCATGATGTAAGATAAACAAATTCCTTACCGCTTTTTCAGATTCGTTTAACTTGTTCCAGAGTTCACCGATGGTCCTACTGATCTCTCGGTCCTTCCCTTGGTTGAGAGGTTTTAGCCTAGCATGTTGTTCTGCAAAGAAGAAATTGTATCCACTTCTGTTTGGTTTTGGGTGAGCAGGATCTCTCCTTTTCATTTCAGATTTCTTTCTACGCCGGCGGCGATGGACACCAGCATTGTTGTTATTAGCCGAACCACTGTGGTTGGGAGCTGGCGGTGCTGGCAACACAGCAGCATTTTCTGGAGCTTGATAAAGTACTCCCTTGAGTTTCTCCGAACCGATTGTGACAGTAACGAGATACCCACTTTCAAATTTCCCATCAATGACCCCGACAACATGAGACCCTGCTGAAGATGATGCCATTGCTGAGAAAACACAAGAGAATAAACAATACTGGTTATTAAGTTATCGATAACACCAGAGAAGTTATCGATATTGCATTTTTCATGAGTTGTTATACAAAAAGCATCCGAAAAATCCGGTCCAACTTCTAAAATAGATCAAATCGAATGGTTAACAGGGCTGAGAGAAAAAAGAAAAGACCTTCAGGCAGTCTAGCGGCATTAACATTTAACGGTTGAACGACAGCTGGTTGAACTTCAGACGAAGTATGTGAAAACGGCATCTTCAGAGCAGGAACTGGGGTGGATGATGGACTCTGCAAAACATCTGCCATAGAGAAATTAACAATTTCCACATTAGAGTAGGCCCAAGTGTTAGTACAAACAGCATTGTGGTTCCAATAAACATACCAGAAGCTGCATGGGTCCAGTTATGAGCTTTAAAGTAATAGATTTGCTCATAATGGTAGAGTAATGAAGTATAGTACTTCCTCAGCACAAAAGAAGCATTTGTAGCCGTTGATGGAAAATTGAAAACTAAAGTTATATCTTTCCATTTTCTATCCTTAATGATCTGCAAGATATATTAACCAGATAAGACAACTATATCACTACATAGCGGAAAAACCAAAGTTGCGAAGACATCATAAGATTCAAGTATCTTTCCAAACAAGGCAAGATCTTGTGATCAACTACAATTTACAAAAACATGCAAAGATGTATTACTAACAAGTTCTTAAGATACGATAACAAATATATAATATTGATTCTCAAAAATAGACTTTTTATAAATGATGTTCTTGCCTAAATTTATTTATCAAGCTATGTGTTGACAATATTGGTGTCTACTTGTTCAGTTGGTGTCGGTGTCTATGTTTCATAGATTACAAGACATAAAAATCTATACGAACAAAAATTGAAATTATAATCACATCTTACTTTCTCAATCCCTCCACGAGAAGTCACTTCAACAAAGAGGCGGTGTAAATCCAACTCCTTTCCCCCAATAATGGGAACCCTGGAATAAAATTTCAATTTTTTTTTTGTAGTTATTAGAAAGTTATGCAATTGAAAGGCATTAATAGTGTTTAGCATATCCAAATATACAAAACTAGAAGTCAAGAAAACCATTTAGATCCAAAACATGAACCATTTGCAAACATTGTAACATTAGAATCTCCTCCCTCGTTATTGAATAATTATCTCATCTTAAACACAATGTCAAAACCAAATAATGCCAATGATTAAATAGAGCATCAACAAATGCATGATTCATCACTTACCAAAAAATATATAGAAAACCAAACACCATGATGCAAGAAATTTGACATGATATGCTTGTATTTTTCACATCTTATGAAAAACTAAACCAATTCATAATCTCTAGTAGTTTATTAATCCAGAGAACTTACATGAACTTGGTGCCCATTGTAGCATGGAGCTTCTCCAAGCTATGCAAAAAGAGCTTAGGATTGTCTACAACCTCTTCATACGTTGCCATAGGAGGAGGATATTGACCACAGCTTGAACCAGTCTCTTTCATAGCTAATGGACTTTTCATAACACAAGATGTTGAAGCCATTCTTCACAACACAATATATTCAGCCTTCAATATTTTTCTGCACCACCATTAACAAAACAAGGTAAAACAAACCAAAAATCATTAAAAAACATAAAGATGAAAACCATCTAGTATTTGTAGATAGGAAAAAATCAAAAACATTAATGAGAAATAGAAATGTAAATGTCTAAGCTACCTGTCTATACATGCAGACAAAAAAAGAAAAGAAAAAAAGAAAGAGACACGTTTTTAAGGATAAGAAGAGAGAAACTGTGTCATCTCATCTAATCTCATCTACCTTGAAGACAACAAAACAGAAGAAAAAAGAAAGAACAACCAATAAAATCAGCATGCATCAGAAAATCCAGAACTGAAACAACCTTGAAACCTCTGATGAAATAACTATCAGTAAGAAGGGTATAGTATAGATATTAGATACAAACCCCAAGAAAAAGGTAGGAGTAGTACATAAAAAAGCTGTAACAACCAACAAAGCCATGAATTCTTCCAGATTACCGAGGATGTAATACAACACAACACAACACAACAGCATGAACCCATCAAAACCTTTGAAACAAAAACAGTAAAAACAGCAAAAAGAAAGACCCTTTTACGCTACTGTAATAAAGACACATTCACAGAGACCAAAGCACAAACACTTCAAAGTCACTTTCATTTAACCCAAAACCAAAACACTGTTCAAAAAACTGTTGAAAACCTATATACTATATACCCTATATAATCTCTGACAAAACATTACAATATCTTGAAATCAAAGTCAAACTTTATTATATAATCTGACACTGTTTCAGGGTAAAAGTAAAAACCATTTGTGGGGTTACCAAAAATTTTACTTTTTTTCTTCAAACAACAAATTCATATTAAAATAATGTGTGGTTACATAAAAAAAGAATGTGCCAACCAAGAATCTTGATAATCCAGAGAAATTTTTGTGTGTATGTGTGTATATACAAAAAGAAGAAAAAGACAAGAAAATAAATAAAAATAAATAATAAATAATTAATTGAATAAAATATAATATAAATGTGAAAAGGTTCTTACTGAAAGTGAAAAGTGTATACGAAAAGATGAGAAGCGTCGTTATCATGTAAATGTTATGACCATTATTAATTATAATAATGAAGAATGAAGCTTTTAAGAGAGATGTGAATGAATGAATGTGAATTATGAATTATGAACCCTAGTTAATAATAATGATTTTATTTATATATATGAAATTTTTGGAATTATTTATGATATTACGGTATTGTCCTTGTTAGTGTGTTTATATATTTGATTTGTAGAGGGTGATTCTGACTTTGTATTTTTTTTTTTTTTGTTACTTTAAATTAATAGATATGATGATTTGTGGATATGGAAATTTTGTTAAGGTGTGTGAAAGGGACGTTTCGGTTTATTCTTTTGTGGAAAACCGTAACCCTCGCCTTATAATATTTTTTCTTTTGTTTTGTTGAATTTATTAGAAGTTTTATTATTATTGTTTACTTGAATGGTTTAAATTTAATATTCACTCATAAAATTACAACACCTAATTTAAACTAGTATGCTTGAGTTTAATTTAATTGTCATGTATTGTCTTTGTCGGTAACACGTTAAACATTTTAATGTATTAATAATTGTGATTTTTTTAAAAGTTATTCATTTATAAATTATTAACAACTTATTTACGTGATACTCATTTAACTCCACTAATATATATTTAATTTTTTTATAAGATAAAAAAAAAAGTAACAAAGAGAAAGCGAGCAAAAAAAAGTTGAGGACTGACGTCTCTCAACTAGTACCCTATATGTATATGTCAGCAAAATAGGAAGTAACTCATCTGGTGGAATAAAAAATTTCAACAAAGGAATTGATCTAGGAGTCCCAATCTTGGCCACGCAATTAGCTTCATGTTAAGAATGTAATTCTTTGTGTCGAAACTATATTATATGTCGAAATTGTTGTGTGTGTCAAAATGTTTAGCAGTCGGAGTGTCGAAGCAGTCTGTCTCGACAGGATTTTGACTTAGACCTAATTAGGTATTTTAGCCTTTTGTATTTTAGGTTTTGCCTTGAGGAGCAAGTAAGCTCAAATATAAATAGAGAAAGTAATCTCTATTGTAAACAAATCAGAATATTGCAGTTGTAAAATAAAGAATATTCACAGTTTGTGAGCAGAGAGAAATCCTGCTGAAAATTCTCTTCTTACTTATTTTGTTCAAACCCTAATCCTCTTCTTCCTAATTATATTTTTCTTTCTTCTTCATTATTAATTGTTGCGCAAAATCATCTTGCAACCAAGGTTGGTTGAATCACTCGAGGGAAGAGTGAAGAACAAGGGATTTTGATCGGCTTGATAGAATCTTGTTCATCAAGATTGATTTGGAATTCTCCATAGGTTTGGTGTAATTCCTAACATCTGGTATCAGAGCTCTGATTGAGCGATTTGAGGCAAGCAATAGTGATGGCAGTTAATCATCCAAACGAGCATTTTCTGGAGAGTCTTCTGATTCTGAAGGGTCGGAATTATGAGAATTGGTGTAAACAGATGAAGGTTGTTTTCTGTTATCAAGATCTTTGAGATCTTGTGAAAGAAGGAGTAACATCGCTAAAAGAAGACGCGGCGGGTGAAGAAAAGGTTGCACACAAAGAATTGAAGAAGAAGAATTATAAATCAATCTCTCTTTATAATTTATCAATGCATTGATCCAGATAATTTTGAAAAGCTGATTGATGTTGAATCAACGAAAAAAGCTCAGGAAATTCTAGAGAGATCATTTGGAGGCGCAGAAAAGGTGAAAGAGGTGAGGTTACAAACTCACAAAAGAACGTATGAATTGCTTCAGATGGAAGAGAATGAAAGCATAACTGATTTCTTCACTAGGATTACGAAATTGATGAATCAAATCAAGGTATATGGAGAAGTACTGACAACAAGATTAGTTGTCGCAAAGATCTTGAGGTCATTAGCTCTTAAGTTCGACCACATGGTATTATCCATAGAAGAGTAAACAAATTTGTCGACATTGACAAAGGAAGAGCTTCAAGGGACGCTTGAATCACATGAACATAGAATGGGTGAAAGAGCTACAAGAAATTCGAAGAGTGACGTGGCTTTACAGGCGCAATCAGTAAAAGAAAATAAAGGTAAAGGAAAGTGATTCGACAACAAAGATATATGAGGCTACAATAATTCAAGTGGTCAAGGAAACCAGCGGGAAGGAAATTGGTCGAATTAGAGAAGACTCTCATACTAAAGCAACCAAAGAAATGGTGTTATGGGCAGAGGAAAAAGTGGTGGTCAAAAACCTGACAAAATTCACATTCAGTGTTTCAATTGTTAAAAGTATGGTCACTATTCTAGTGATTATCCAAAAAATAGAAGAATCAAGAAAGTGATGAAAAGTTTGCAAAACATGAAGAAGAATAGATGATGTTGGTGGTCTCAACAAGAGATGAAGAGGGATTCAAGGACCAATGGTACTTGGACTCAGGATGCTCATCACACATGTCTGGAAGGAAATATTGGTTTGTCAACATAAATCACTCTATGAAGAACATGGTGAAATTTGCAAATGACAATACTCTAACATTTGAAGGTATTTGTGATGTTCTAATTATGAAGAAAGATGGCAAAAGGTCATTAATTTCCAATGTATTATACACACCAAGCATAAAAAGTAATTTGTTCATCATAGGTAGTTGGTCGAAAAGAACTACAAAGTTTCGATTGAAGACAAGTTGATGATAGCTCTCGACTCAAGTAGAAGGTTAATCTTGAAGGCTCATATATTTCAGAATACAACCTTCAAGATTGAACTTAATGTGATGGAGCACAAGTGCCTTGCGACTACATCTAGCAGAGATGAATGGATATGGAACTATCGACTTGGTCATCTCAACTTCAAAGACATCAGAGATTTGAAAAGAAGAAATATGGTTTCGGGGTTACCAAAAATTGACAATCCAAATTCTGTGTGTGAGGAATGTGTGCAGGCGAAGTAGCACAAGAACAGCTTCAGCAAGGATGCGGGAAGCAAGTTGAAGGCAATTCTTGAAGTCATATACTTTGATGTATGTGGACCTATCCAGGTGGATTTGATTGGAGGTAATATGTACTTTGTCACATTCATATATGATTTCAGTCGAAAACTATGGACTTACCTGATCAAGAAGAAAAGTGAAGTGATCGAGGTATTTTCCAAGTTTAAATCTATTTTAGAAAGACAAAGTGGTCGAAAGACAAAGTGGTCGAAAGCCCAATATTCTGAGGACTGGTGATGGTGGAGAATATGTGTCGAAAGACTTCACCATGTTATGTGAGAAAGAAGGGATTCTGCATGTGGTGGTGCCACCCTAGACTCCATAACAAAATGAAATTGCTGAAAGGAAGAATGAACCCATCATTAATATGGTGAGAATTATGTCGAAAGGAAAGAATTTACCTAAATATTTTTAGGGTGAAGTTGTGTCGACTGCAACATACATTTTAAAAAAATGTCTGATGAAGAAGCTAGAAGGAATCACACTAGAATAATGTTGGTATGGTGTCAAGCCTAGCTTGAGTCATCAGAAGGTATTTGGGTCTATAGCACATAGACATGTGTCTGATCAGTTGAGAAGAAAACTTGATGACAAGTAAAGTCAAATTATCCTAATAGGATATCATTCAACTGATGGATACAAGTTGTTTGACCTAGTGAACAAGCAAGTAGTGATCAGCGTATATGTGATCATAGATGAGCTTAAAGAATGAGATTGGACTGAAAATATAAAGAAAGATTCAGTAAGAATCTTATGTGAAGAACCGGCCACTGAAGTCAAAAGAGAAGAAGTTTGACAGGAAGAAGTGAGAGGTTAAGCAGACCCAAGCTGACCTCAAAGAACAAGACACATGTATGCAAGGTTGCAGGAATGTGTGATTACATAAGATGATATGGTCGATAATAAAAGTGATCTGGTACACTATGTTTTCTATGCAGATGTCCAACCATTCAACGCAGTTGAGGCATTGAAAGATTCGAAGTGGATGAAAGCAACAAATAAGGAATTGGAGTCCATAGAAGTCAACAACACTTGTGTTAGACGACGACAACGTATCTAGAGAGGGTGAATAGATACCCCTTTTAAAAAATATATCCAGAAAAATTCTGGTTCGAAAAAGTTGGTTTATCAAAAAGAAACGCGAAAGCTTTTTCAAAATGTCGTCTTTTATGAACGTTATTAGAAACTCGGATATGCAAACTTAAAAACAAATTCAATGTGGAATAAGAATAAAACTTGAATTAATTTGCTTGAATCTCTTTACAACTTATTTAATGTTTATTGCAAGTTACTGTGAGGGCAAGGTTCCTTCAAATAAGGGTTTCAATGATGTCAAAACTTTCCACGATATGTTGAAAATGTTGCTAGATGATATGGTGGACAAGGAAGCATGAAAAGTCTTCAAGAATTGGTATTTTTGGAAATTTCTATGCTTTTAGTCGACTCAAAGAAAGCTTTGGTCGACGCATGATTGAAAGTTGTTCCTTGGGGAAGTCCCGGGTTTGCTCACTTCAACTGTGTGTTCGACTCAACCTGGGAACAATTTTTAGGAACTATGCATCGATGCATAGCCCTGGAGCGGTCGACGCATGGATTGAAAGTTGTGCCTTGGGGAACTTTCGGGTTTGCTCATGTCGATTGTATGATCAAATCAACCTGGGAGTAATTTTTAGGAACTATGCATCGACACACAGCCCTGGAGCCTTCAACACATGGATCGCGCACTTTGTCTTCTGGCACTCTCGGGAATGCTAAGGTCGAGTCCCCCTTTTGGCATAGGTTGATTGTTCGCTCGTTAAATCTGTTTTTCAGTTTGACAATTTAGGTTTTGAATTGAGATAACATATATAATCTTGTTAGGTTCTATCATTTGATTTTCAACAAGAAAAGTGAAATAGATACACAAGGTACTCATCATCTTCAACCTTTCACTCATCCATTGACAACTACACATAATAATTTTTGTCGATCAAGGTGCGGAGCGTATGTTGATAACGTCTGAAGTAGAAGATTGCGATCTTGTTCGAGTTGAGTAATTTTGGGTTTTTCTTGAATAAAATATGAGGGTTTTGTCCTCCAAGATCATTGGGATTTGGGGGGGGGGGGTTGACAATTCTTTTCTTCAAATTCAACTGTGCTTAAGGGATTGAGGAACCGTGGGTTCGCTCGACAAGGTAGCTACAATCAGAGGATTGTGAAGGAAGAATTGGGGTCACCATCTTGCGATTAAATCAGACGAGTAGAGGGTTTGAGCAACGGTTTGGGTTCTCAACAAGGTAGCTACAACCAGAGGTTTATCGAAGATTGGTGACATACTTGGTTCAAATCAAATCAAGGGAAGAGAGGAGCTTAGTTTTCAATTCAACATATTGGGTTTGAATTGTGGTGACTATTTTCTATCTCTTGTATAAACTTTGCAATCATAATAGCAATTATCCTAATTCTACATTTTAGAATTAGGGGCAGAGTATCCCACGCGAGGACGACATGGGGAACTACCTAAACAAATTGTGTGTCATTTTTCTTTCTCGTCTTTTACCGTTTATTTTCTATAATTTGTGAATTTGCACTTGTGGTTCCAATTGTTTGAATTTGTAGTGTGATAGGAATATTTCTAAGGACTATAGTAATCACTTTGATTGCTATAATTGGTTTTAACACTACAAATTAAGATAGATTGGACTTGGTGTGATTACGCACACCAAGTGTTCGATAAAAGTCCAAAAGTGCAAATTTATGGTTTTTATTCTCAACAATTCATTGGGAGTAACTGACTACAGTTAAAAAAGTATAAGTGATCTATTATAATTAAATTAAGATTTAATAATTCTCATTTATTCATTCCATTCGGTTTTACGCATATCCGGTCTTTTCAATGGAGGATCATTTTTAGACGAGTGTATCCGAGTAGCTTTCACTGTGTTTTAAGTTTTCATCAAAAACTCTTTTTAAAAATCATGGTATCTATTCAACCCCCCCCCCCCCTTTAGATACGTCCTATCGTCTAACAAGTGGTATCAGAGCACCGGTTCATCTAGTGCTTCACATATAACTCTTTAGACAATGGACAACGATAAAAAAGGGGCGTACAATAGAGCGCCTATTTTCACCGGTGAAAACTATACCTATTGGAAAGATTGTATGCACGTGCATATCAATTCTGTTGATAGAAAAATTTGGAAAGTCATAGAAGAAGGTCCTATGGCCATAACTATGTTAACCAATGCGGGTGTCATTGTGCCTAAACCGGAAGCACAATGGGATGAAAAAGATGAGAAAAACTATGCTTATGAATGGAAAGCTAAAAATATGCTCATATCAGCTCTTGGAGTTGATGAATACTTTCGTATCTCACATTGTTCTACCGCTAAGGAAATGTGGGATGCTTTACAAGTTACCCATGAGGGTACAAATGATGTCAAATTAGCAAGGATTAACATATTAACTCAAGAGTTTTATCTCTTTCACATGAAGCATGGTGAAACCATTGCGGACATGCAAAAGAGATTTTCTCACATGATAAATATCTTACACACACTTGGTCATATTACTTCCAATGTTGTTGCTATTGACAAGATTTTGAAATGTCTTAACAGGGAATGGAAACCTAAGGTCACGACAATCAAGGAAGCCAATGATCTAACTACATTGGAACTTACAACATTGTTTGGTAAGCTTCAAGAACATGAGCAAGAGCTCACAAATCTAAATAAGCATGAAAAGAAAGAGAAAAAAGAAAAGTTGAGGGACACTGAGAAGAACTCTATCGCGTTAAGGGATTCAAGTTACAAGTCTTCCACCATATATTCGGGTGGAAGTAACTCAAGTGATGGAGATGAGATTCCGAATGAAGATTTGGGTTTATTCGTAAGGAAGTACAATAGATATCTTCGGAAGAATGAAATCCAACATTTGGATAAGAATCTCGTTGACTATAGAAGGCAAGCTAATCCAAGCAAACCTTTTGAAAGCAAGAGAGATAAGTCAAAAGGATCTTGTTACAATTGTGGGAAACCCGGTCATTATAAACCAGATTGTCCCTTGTTCAAGAAAGACAAAGTAAGATACAAGTTTCAAAAGAAGTCAAACAAAGCTAGAAGAGATTACATTGGTTGGGATAGTGATATTGATTAATTAAGAAAAGATGACTCTAGTGATGAAGATGAAATGGCAAACTTGTGTCTTATGGCGCATCACAAAAAGAAAAAGAATTTAAGTCATTCTAAATATGATTATATTGATGATATGTCTTATATTGAATTACTACATGCCTTTAATACTCTACATCGTGAGGCTAAGGAAGCTTTCAAACACTTATCCTCAAATAAAAAGATTTTCAAATACCTTGAGCATAAAGTTTCCAAATCCAAAAAGGAGTTGGAAACTCTCAAGGCATCCATGATAGAGAGTATCAAAGACAAATATGAAATTGACAAGACCTCTTGGCAAAATTGGCATGGATGTGAAACTTGTCACATTTGGAAAAGAGAGACTAGAATTCTTAAAGCCAAATTAGACAAGGCTTTACAACCCAAAGTTACATTTGTTATTGATCGATCAAACTTTAGAAAAAGTATGATTAATCCTTATCAAAAAAATACTTATCAGATAAAAGATCAATAAAATAAAAGTAACTCCTATCAAGACTTAGCTTGTCTATATTGTTGTAAGGAGGGACACACCATTAAAAAATGTCGATTTAGAAGATTCCCGGTACCTAAAGGCATTTTCAAATGGTCTCCCAAAGGCAACCCATGTTTCACTCACACACAAGGACCCAATAAAAATTGGATACCTATTTCCCTTGTTTGATTTTGTAGGTAGAATGTCTTGAGACTACGGAGAGAATATGGTTTCTCGACAGTGGGTGCTCAAGACATATGACGGGTGACATTTCCCTATTCTTTGACTTTGTGGCTAAGAAGAAGGGCTTTGTAACCTATGGTGATAACAACAAGGGAGCTATACTCGGAAAAGGTAGTGTAGGTAATCCCTCTTCTACTATCTCAGATGTCCTTTTAGTTGAGGGTCTTAAACACAATCTCATTAGTATTAGTCAATTATGCGACAAAGGATATAAAGTTTCTTTTTCAAAAGATTGTTGCTTAATTGAAAATAGTGATAAGGCAAATGTGTTTAAAGGCTTGAGGGTTAATAGTGTACATATGCTTGACTTGAATGAAGTATCTTTGACCGGCGCTAAATGTCTTGTTTCCATGAGTGAAGACTCATGGATTTGGCATAGGAGATTAGCGCATGTCAATTTTGAATTGCTAAACAAAATTATATCAAAATATCTAGTTATTGGTTTACCCAAAATAAATTTGTCTAAATATCACTTATGTGATGTATGTCAAATGGGAAAACAAACAAAAACTTCTTTTAAATCTAAAAAGATTATCTCTACAACAAAACCACTTGAACTTCTCCACATGGATATTTTTGGACCATCTAGAATAAAAAGTCTAGATGGTAATTATTATGGTTTTGTTATAGTAGATGACTTCTCTAGATTTTGTTGGATAATTTTCTTGGCTAGCAAAAGTGACACTTTTTTCGCGTTTAAAAAATTTGCTAAGATGTTCCAAAATAAGTTAAAAACTAACATTGTTACAATTTGAAGCGATCACGGGGGTGAATTTAAAAACCATCTCTTTGAGGAATTTTGTGAAAAACATGGCATTGATCATAATTTTTCTGCACCAGTACTGCAGAACAAAATGGAGTAGTGGAATGCAAGAACCGTGTTTTAGAAGAACTCAGAAGAACTATGATCAATGAACATGCCCTTCCTAAGTATTTTTGGGCCGATGCCATAAGTACGGCTTGTTATGTTTTGAATATGATCCTAATCCGTCCAATTCTAAACAAAACTACGTATGAACTACTAAAAGGAAGAAAGCCTAATATTTCACACCTTCACGTTTTCAGATGTAAATGTTTTGTATTGAACAATGGAAAGGAAAATCTTGCTAAGTTTGATTCAAAAGCAGATGAAGGTATCTTCTCGGATACTCTCAATCTAGTAAAGCTTATAGGGTATTTAATAAAAGGTTACAAATTGTTGAGGAGTTCGTGCATGTGTCTTTTGATGAATCTTGTTCGAGATCGGTCGAAAAAGGTATTGTGCTTGATGGTGCAGGTGTATCTTCGGAGAGTATACTTAAAGATTCAGATGTTAAAAGCGATGAAAATGATCTCCCATTAGAATGGAAATTTATCAAAAATAAAGATTCAAATGTTAAAAGCGATGAAAATGATCTCCCATTAGAATGGAAATCTATCAAGGATCATCCCATCAACAATATCCTTGGAGATATCACAAAAGGAGTCACTATACGGTTCAAGATAAGTAACTTTTGTTATCATTTTGCTTTCGTCTCATAAATTGAGCCTAAAAACTCCAAAGACGCTTTACTCGATGAATGTTGGTTTTTAGCTATGCAAGATGAGCTAAACAAAATTTAGATAAATGATGTTTGGGACCTTGTCCCTCCTCCGTGAGACCATCATGTAATCGGCACTAAATGGGTGTTTAGGAACAAATTGGACGAAAACGAAATAATAACTCGCAACAAGGCTTGCCTTGTTGCTCAAGGGTATAACCAAGAGGAGGGTGTCAACTATGAGGAAACTTATGCACCGGTCACCCGACTCGAGGTGTTGTACCCCAAAATTTTCCCTCTCATTTATCAAGTATTTTCTCACAAGATCTCCTTTGGTTCAAGACTACACAAGGGTTGATCAGCTCAAGACACCTCCTTAAGCACTGATGACTGAAATTAGGGTTTGAGATTGCACAAGGATAATTGAACTTTTAATGTCTCGTATGACTTTCATGGATCATTATAGACCCTCAAGATTTCTCATGTCAAGTTTCAAGTCTTGGATCACATTTTTGCTCAGTCAATTGATCAGTTGACCTAAAAATCAACTATATTGGGGGAAAAGTCAATTATGGTCAATTTACAGTCAAACTTCATAATTTTTTATCCATATCAACATTGTGAACTCCTATATGTCATTTGATCACGTTTGGACCATAATTCCTCAAGAAATTTGATCAGATCATCAAAAGGGCAAAATGGTCAAAATTAGGGTTTTAATTGAGAAAAGACAATTTCTGATTTTTAACCTAGCAAATAGTTGATTGGTTGAAAAAATGATCTCAATGATTCAATTGAATCATTTTTACCTAATGACATGACTTAAAACATTGCTCAAGGTCATTTGATTGATAGTTGATTTTCAGTCAACTGATCAAAAGTCAACTGCACACTGAAAAGTTAAACTTTGACTTTTTGGTCAAAATCAAGTGTCAAAGATCACAATTCATCAAAACATGTCAAAATATGAAACTTGTTCATCAAGAGTTCAAAAAGTCAAGATTTCATTTTGAAAAGTCAAAGTTTTCAAACTTAGAAATTTTTCTGTGTTGAAAACTTCATATTTTTTCACAACTTTGAGCCAATTTTCCACAATGATGCAAGATGATTCAAAGGAAACTTTCAACATGAAAGTTATAGATCTCAATGATATATAAAACATTGCTTTACACAACTCCTCCTATAAATGCTTGAATTTCAAGTTATTAATCCATGAAATCAGGGTCATGAAATTAAACACTTAGTGAAAATTTTGCCCTAGTTAGGCAGATTTTTGATACCAACTTCATAGCAACTTTTCACATAGCTCCATTTGGAATTTGAAAAAGTTATTCAAAGAGGGGTTGTAGAGCATGTTATAAGCTTTCCAAAATGTCCAATAACTCATTGAGATCATTTTGAGTAGGGAGAATCGAAGAGATGAAGTTAGGGTTTTCAAACTTGAATTACAAGCCATTTCACGATGAACAAGAATTCAAATCCAAGCCTAGGCTGCATAATCTTTGCTTTGAAGGCCTAAAACTTGTTTGTCACTCCATAATTAAATATTTACACAGCTGTTAGAGCTTTAATCCAAGCACTTTATCCTCTATCCAAGTCACATTTCCATTTATGGCACAAAGTAACCATTTCATTCTTGTAAAGAAGCTTTAATCACAAAGTCAATGCATAGAACTTTGCACTTGTTCCTTCTGATCACAAGCAATGTCAAAGGCAAAAGCAACATGTCTAGAGTCCCCCGTAAACTCAGGCTATGCTTGTACTATGCCTTGAAACCATGTTTTCACCTTTCTTCAAAATCAAGTAACATAGCCATAACTCTACATCTTGTGCTTCTGACCTCCTCAAGTACTAGAACCTTTTCCTTACTTATGCACAAGTTGTTTGCAAGCTAACACACGAATAACGAAGCTCCAAAAACTTCCCCAAACTTAGAACTATATTACAAACCACCAATGTTGCATATTCTGACCAAGAACTTCAAACTTCCATTTCACTCGTGCGTTTCTTTGCCTTTTGCTTCCAAAAGCTTCCAAGCATCATACATAAGCCATTCCTATCTCTGTTATACGAATGTAACACCATCTTCACCCATTTCCAAGTTTAAAAATAGAGCATCACAATTGGACTTCTCCAGACCATTCCAGCCACCTTCGGCTCAAACCAGCCATTGCATTAGCTTCTTAGAGGTCCAAGGAAGCTAACCTGATCATCACCATCATTTGAAACAAGCTCAAACTAATTTTATGATTTCCAGTTTTGAGGTATTTTTCTTGAACTTCTATCTCATTTAGGCATTGTTAGCCTTGCATTTGTGAAGATAGAATGTAGATATTATTACCCTGAAACTATACATGTCCATAGATTTCATTTATGTTGCTTAAGCATAGAGAATTTTGAGTTTGAATTTGCTAGAACATTTAGGTCAGAATTTGGTACTTTTATAAATTCATCCTTATCTTTGAATGTTAGCTTAAATTAGTTACATGGTTGGATTCGTGTTGGAAAAATGCACAAGTTTCATGTTTACATTTTTGAAAATGGTTGATGAATGAACAAGTTTGAAATCCTTTGGCTGGAGGTTGAAGATGAAGTACAATCAGGGAAAAATATGTGTTATGTATTTATTATTGTGCCAATGCTAACGGATGTATCACCGCCTCAGTGGTTAAAGCGCGCGCATGTCACCTTAGGGACCTGGGTTCGAGCCCCGGTGGTATCCTTTTACTTGTTTTTCATATTTTTTCACTTTTTTTATTGTTGTTTGCAGCGTTGAGCCCCTAACTTGGGTCTGGCTATTTGTTTGCTGATTCTAACCCCCCTGACTATGTTTACACTTCTGGCCCATTTTATTTATTTATTTTATTTTTTTATCTATTTCTATTTTTATTCCATATTTTCTTCATATATTTTATTACTATTTTTTTATTATCATTGTTATTATTATTTTACTATAAAAATATAAAAATATTTTTATTTTATTATTTATATTTATTTAGTTTATTTTTCTTCATAAAACAAAAGAATAAAAAACATTTTCTTTTAGTAAATTAATTTCTTTTTTAATACTTAAATGATTAGTTTTAATTATTATATCATTATTTTCTTGTAAATTAAATAATTTAGAACTTAGGTTTCCTTTTAATTAAATTAATTGATTTTCATATATATAATTTATTATTTAAAATCTTTTCATGAAAAACCCTAAAAAATCCCTTTTTTAGTTAATTTCTTTTCTTATTTAGTTTAAGTTAATTTTATTTAATTTTCCTTAATCATTTTTTTATTAGATCAAGACTAAACCCTTTCATAAAAAACAAACAAAATCATTTCTTTTTTCCATTTACATTCTTGCATTTTTATTTTCAATTTTGTATAATATTCAATATGGTTGTAATAATTATTTAGATTTATTTTTCTTGTAATTTCCCCATTTGTAAATTTGTGCACCCCTCCCCTATTGATGTAATAGCTTAGTATTTTTATTTTCTGCAATTTAATGCTTATATATAAATGCTAGTAAATTAGGGTTTGTATGGAAAGATAAAACCAATGCTTAGAAAACTCTAATGCAAGACAAATCAAGCATGAAAAAGATACACTTGCACACTTACACCCTTAGGGTAAATCCACTTTGTTGCCTTATGAAAAATGGTCATGTTATGCATGTGGGGTTTCTTAGCAAAAGCAATAAAAAATACAAGATCATAGTCCCTCGATGACGCTATCAAAATTGCCTTTCAAAAATGATCTTAGTCCCTTAAAGAAAATGCTAAGATATCTTACAACGTTGCTAATCATGGCTATACGATGACCCTCGCCCGTCCCTTTTACATCCAAAGATAAGGTTTCTTACCAAATCAATGGTAGGATAACAATGTCAAAGAAAAGAGGAAATAAACAAGAAAGACTTTTGAGTAGGTTGAATGTTCCTAGTTGCTTGCTCATTTTCAAACCAAAACATCCTTGTTATTTTCAAAACAAACACCAACACTTTCAAAAACATCTTTCAAACTTGAAACATTTTCAAAAGATCAACACTTTGTATACATTCTTACGAACGAGAATCATTACAAAGTTTGCCTAAACGATGGCGCCTTTTCAAAATACTTTAAAAAAACCACACAAAGCACATTTTCAAACAAAAGCAAGTGATCTAGCAAGCAACTAAGAGACCGTAGATAACTACGGATGAAAAGGGTGCTAATACCTTCCCATTTCATAATCTACCCCCCGAACTCAAGAAAACATCTCAAAGGTCTTTCCTGTTCTTTTCAGCCTTTCCTTTTGGATAAAAGAAAAGTCGGTGGCAACTCTTGCTATCCATAACATTTGCGATCAAACGCAAAACACCCAAGTCAGTTCTCCCATCGCGTTACAGAACTGGCGACTATGTTGGAGAAAATTTTAAAAGTGGGGTTACCTTAGAGCTAAATCATATTTACGTGCTTTCATTGTTTGATTTGTTTACTTTACATTTTGGTTCTTTATTTGGGTTTAAATCCTCTATCCGGATTTGGGATACCTTATAGGTAAGTAGCAATACGTTGTGGAAACTATATGGGGTATACCGACATGGTCTAAGCAATAGCTACGTTAGTGTGACATATTTGTGGGTACCGGTAGCCCTTGAGTAGTCAAGGAGAATACGAGGCCGCTGAGTGATGTCATGAAGCACTAACTGACTTCTAGAACCTTTACTTAATCAACTTGGCCATTAGGACGTAGTGAGATGACCGTCTTTGGTGCAGTCCGAATTTGGTAGATACTTGATACTACACTCATTGAGGTTTGGTTTTTTGGGATATTACGGTCGCCATTAAAGAGGCTTGTGCTGAAACAATGCCCGAGAAGACAAAACAGTGATATTGGGCTCCCCTAGAACCCGGTTACTATTGTTAGGACAAGTTTGAGCCAACTAAACTTCAAGAAGGTACTTACCTATGAGACTCCATGCAAGCCTAGACCTAAGGACTTGTTTGTTTTGTTTTTATATATTTACTTGTACATAACATCATAAACATCATAACATCATACTCATACTCACTAACCATTTCAAGGATTTTTGGGATTTATCCTTGTTCTATTTTGTAGGACATGGATTCTATTCTCAGGAAAACCATTCAAGTCAATCTCGTAAGGATCCCTCCTCAACTTAAAGAGTTAGCATCAAGGGTTCCTGAGAATTCTCCATTTACTGAAAGACATGGTCGCCTCCTAAACTTGGTTACCTCCAACGCTGATGAAGATATGATGAAGGTGCTCTTCTAATTCTTTGATCCTCTACACCATTGCTTCACATTTCCATATTATCAACTTGTGCCAACTTTGGAAGAATTCTCCCAACTCTTGAGGATTCCCATTCTCAATCAACTACCCTTCAACGGTACGAAAAGAGATCCAAAACCAGAAGAGATTGCTCAAGCCCTACACTTGCAACAATCTGATGTCACAACTAATTGAGAAACAATGAGTGGTGTCAAAGGTTTCTTAGCCAGGTTACTGTTTGAGAAATCTCAAGATTGTTGGAACTCCTTGGACTTGCAAGATTTTGAGGAAATTGTGGCTCTTCTCATCTATGGGATGGTTTTTTTTCCAAATCCTCACCAACTCATACATGTAAACGCCGTCAAAATCTTCATGTCTCATAACCCGGTGCCTACTTTGTTAGGAGACATCCTACATTATTTTCACTCTCGCACTATGAGGAAAAGATGTATCCTCATGTGTTGTACTCCTCTCTTGGCAAGATGGTTTATTTCGCATATTCCCCAATCTGTATTGAAGAACGAGTAAGGTTCAATGTGGTCACATAGGTTGATGACGCTCAGACATTCAGATATTCATTGGTGTTCCCGATCTGTGGAGAATGTTACTATCGTCGACCATTGTGGATAATTACCTAATGTCCCCCTAATTGGCATTAGGGGAGGTAACACTTACAACCCCTGTTTGGCCTTACGACAGTTTGGTTACGCCCGAAGGGATGGTCCACATGAGATGCTTATTCAAGGGTTGGTATTTGATTACGAGAATGATGATCAAGGTTACTGCCAGAGGTTTATCCGAGCTTGGAGGATGTTGAACAAGATAGATAGCAAGACATTGGGGCACAAAAATTCCATCCCCCTTGAGCCTTACCTTAAGTGGGTGTGAGCTCGTGCTCAGAAACTTGTGATGCCTTATCCTTCCATTCTCCCAGTTATCATAGAACCTGTTGTGGAAGGAGAAGTCCCGTACACCATCCTTCATCCTAACATGCCCACCTCTCTCGAAGACTTGCAAAGGGATTGGATACAGCTTAAGGGGGAGCAAGACACTTTTGAGGCCCAATTCTACGCCAGCGAGAAGAAAGTTCTGGAACTCACCAAGAAGCTTCATGAGGAGTGGAGTTTGAACGCCTACATCGCACCAAAGAGGATGCGTTTAAATTTTTTATCTTAGAGTTTTTGTATTTCTTTGTAAGCCCAAAGAGGCATGATGTACTCAAACTTTGATTTATTAATATAATGTATATTCCTTTTTTGTCTAAAGCGAATTTAAATCTCTAATTTCCTTGAAATCATTTGCATATGCATCTTCATTCATCATAACACAAACAGGTTTCTTACAACAGGCCTCCTTATCTTTCTACTGTTTATTTCAGTGAGATGGATATATAACAGACAGTAAAAGATCTTCAGGTGCAGAACGCTCAGTTTCAATAAATGTTCTTGACTCTGGCAAAAGGACAGGAGGATTTGAAAACTTTGCTTATCAAAGAAAAGAAGAAGAAAGAGAAGAAATCAACCGGTGTTTTGAATCTGGGAAGAAGGTTCCAAGGGCCATCCAGAAGGACTCTAGACTTCTCAACATCATCAGGTGAAGGGGACAATCAAGAAGAGAAAAACAAGGAAGTGACTGACCATCCAGAATCTGAAGAGGAAGAAGAGGATGATTACTCTAAAGAGCAATATCCTCCAGCTGATGAGAAGTACAAACATCTGGAAGAGCGTCTAAGTGCAATGGAGATTCAGAAAGTGCTCGGGCTGGACTTTGAAGAGATGGGTTTGGTGTCTGGGATTGTTATTCCACCAAAGTTCAAGGCACCAGTGTTTTCTAAGTACAACAGGGTTTCGTGTCCCAAGATGCACCTCCGATCTTATGTGAGGAAGACACAGTCTCACACTTCTGACAGAGATTTGTGGGTCCACTTCTTTCAGGATAATTTATCCGGGACTCAGCTAGATTGGTTATATCAACTGGAGAGGGCCAATATCCATAATTGGGAAGACCTGGCCGCTGCTTTTTATAAGCAGTATCAATATAACACAGACCTTGCTCCCACCCGTACTCAACTCTAGAGTCTAGATATTGGTTCGAGAAAGGGTTTCAAAGACTACGCTCAGAAGTGGAGGGACTTAGCAGGAAGAGTCCAGCCTCCGTTGTCTGACAGGGAGCTAGTGGACATGTTTCTAGGTACCATGTCTGGTCCTTTCTTTAATTATCTAATTGGAAGTTCCTCAGCCGGCTTCACTGAATTAATCTTGACCAGGGAGAGAATGGAAGCTGGGATTAAGAGTGGGAAGATCCAAAAGGACACACCCTCCAGTGTCATGAGAAAACCATTCAATGGGAAGAAAGAGGTTGGTGATGTGTACCATCAAAGGAATCAGGACAGAACTGAACTTCGTCCAGCAGTAGGGGCCGTCATGATCCCTAAGCCTGCACCTACTCAACAAAAGAACAACCAGCCTAGAATAGAAAGACCAGTAAGACAATTTACCCGAATAAATATGACGTTATCTCAAGTCTTGCCACATTTGTTGAGATCTAATCTGGTAACGTTGCGGGAAGCTCTAGAGAATCCCAACACTTCCTCTTCCCGTTACAACCCAAACACCCATTGTGCTCACCATTCAAAAAGTCTAGGTCATGATACAAACGACTGCTGGGGTTTTGAAAAACAAGGTGTAAGACCTTCTCGAGGCAAAAGAAATTGAGTTTGATGCTCCTGAGATCCCAAATGTTATCAACGCTCCTATTCCCAAGCACGATCGTGGTGTTAACACTGTTGAAGATGATATGTTTGTTACTGTTGTTGATGAGCTTGTTACTCCTCTCCTGACCGTCAAGAGGAACCTATTGAAGGCAGGTTTATTTTCGGGCTATGGAGAAGACTACCACCTCTGTTTATCCCTACCAACTGATTGTCATTTATTGAAAACAGGTGTCCAGTGCCTGATGGATGACAAAGATATTTTGTTTGAAAAGACTCTCGTTCCAACCATTGCTTACAAGTATGTTTCAATAGTAACCATTTCCGCCAATCCTCCCAGTGTCTCCACCAAAAGACCCGTCAGGATTACATCTGTTTTGAAGGTGACTCCACTGATAATTACTATGCCAGGACTAATCCCGTACTCCTCAGACAAAATTGTCCCCTGGAACTATGGGGGTGACGTCTACTACCACGGCGTCAAGCAAGATTGTCTGGCTGATAAATACTCGGGTTTTGAGAGGGCTGACCCCGACATCGGCAACATTATGGGAACCAGCAAAATAACCAGAAGTGGAAGAGTGTTCTCCCCTGAGATTGCTCCTCCGAAAACTGTTATCGGTCCTGTGATCATCCCTGCTTTTGTTCCTGTTGACACTACTACTACATCTCATGTGGTTACCCCTACTGACACCCATATCATCGAGTCGACCGAGACTCGGGGCAAAGGAATTTTGGTTGAACCTATCCGGATGAAGGCATAATCATTATCTATCCCAGAGGCTTCCAAGAAGGAGATGGAAGAAATTTTGAAAATCATAAAGAGAAGCGACTACAATGTAGTCGAACAGCTAGGGAAGACCCATTCAAAGATTTCTATGCTAGTGTGATCGGTGGATCTGGAACTGACTGTTTAACGCTGGTTCGCGAAATGTCGCGGAAGCAAGAGTCGCCACCGTCTTTTATTTTCTCCAAATGGAAAGGACAAAAGCACAGAAAAATTCCTTAAAGAGATTGCTCTCGGTTCGGGAGGTAGGTTATAGAAAGGGAAGGTGTTAGCACCCTTTTTATCCATGGTTATCCATGGGCTCTTAGATACTTGCTCATTGTGTTTTCAAAAGTGGTTTGTTTGCTTTTCAACTGTGGGTTTTAAAAAGTTTCTTTGAAAATTCCAGTTCGACTCTTGTATCGGTCCTCAAGAGTGTTTGAAAAGTTGCTTTCGAAAGCTTTTTGAAAAGGTGTCGGTGTGAAAAGTATTTTTGAATTTTGTTTTGAAATTAGAGCAAGTATCTAGAGCCGTCTACCTACCCTAAGGAATTCGTCTGTGTAGATGTACTTTAAAGTAGTGCCATCCCACCATTGAGAGGTAGGTAGCACCACCGTTGGAGGTATTCGGGTCAATTCGAGTTTTGGGACAGTGAGGTCACCGAGCAGAGGTAAGATACCTTAGGAGCTACCCTTATGCCATTGATATTTTATTCCGAGGCAACTATTCCGAGGAAACTTATTTTGAGGCAACCAGTTTTGAGGCAACCAGATCAATGGGACATAAGGACTCACTAAGACGTCCTATAGTCGGCGACCACGTTTCGAGGGACAAGGCAACAGTGTGATCACCGGAGTAATAGGAAGATACCTTAGAAGCTACCCTCATGCCAGGTTCCCGGATCATGAGGACTTACTAAAACATCCTCTACTCGACGATCACCTTTCGAGGCAAGGCAACAGTGAGGCGTACCCTAGGGGTGGTGTGTGATTTGTGTGTCATGTTCAGTTATTTTGTCTTGTTCATGGCAAAGTGATCTATGCGTTTGTTTTTTATTTTTGTCATTCATTCTTGCATGCCATTATTAACAGTTAAAAAAAACGAGAAAGGTAAAGTTCTAAGCTATTACAAAAGGCGCGGGTCCACATCGCCAAAATTTCCAGGACCCGATTTGACAGAAAATAAAGAAAGTAAAGTGCGGAAGATTAAAATGTCCGAGTTTACAAAGCTTTGGGAGAGGTACATAAGAATTATACGAAAAGAAAATAATTGCGCGATTTGAATTAAAATTAGAAACGAGGGCGTTGGACCCTTTGTGCGAAATTAAATTAAATGACTAACAAATTAATTAAATTAAAGAAAAAGAAATTATTTTTTTGTTTTTTGTATTTATGAGAATTTAATGAAATTAAAATACTAACCCTAACTCTAATTGTTTTTTAGTTTATTAAGAAAGCATTAAATTTTAACCTAAAATTAAACCTAATTATTTACATGGTAATTTAATTATAAAAATAATATTTAACAATTAATTATTGTGAAAAGAAAAGAAAAAGGATAAAAATTATTGTAAACCCTAATTCTACCAAGTTTTAAGTTTATTAAAAAAATATTATTAAGATTAACCCTAGATTAAAACTAATTAATTAATAAAGGTTTTATTTACAAAAATATCAATTAAATAAATATATTTTAATTTTGTAATTTTCTGATCTTTTTGTGTTTTTATGTTTTTTATGAAAAATAATTAAATTAAGGAAATTAATTAAAAAAAACATTAATTGAAATAAAGAAAAGAATGAAAAAAAATGTAAAAGCTTTCAAACCTAGGGGGTTCTGCCCCTAATTTGGAGGTGAAGTCTTAGCATTTTAGGCCCATCAAGACCTTGGCCTGTTTGACTTTTGCGCTGGCATGTGAGATGGTTGACTAGTACCCATCATGATCTCTGGATCCTAGCCCTTGGATTGGTGAAATTGGCCAAGTGGCGTGTTGGATTGAGGGGCGCATGATAGAACCTTGTATTGAACCTGCATGGGATAACAATTGAAAAAACAATATTGGAAAGGGGTGGGGACCTGGGGCTCGAACCCAGGTGCCAGGGATTACCAGTAACATTCTCCACCACTAGGCCATTCACACGCTTCTGAATATGTGATACCTAATAAATAATATAACATAAAAACAAAGGTTAGTGGGACAGTTAGCGCGAAAATTTAAACGGACCAATTGTTGCCTTCCACTTCATCATCTTCCTCGCCTTTGTTTTTTTTCCTGAAATAAAAAGAGAATCAGCAACGGTTTTGCACCGTTCCAAAAGGTGCCATTTGAGAAAATAGCGAATAGCTTGTTTCTAATCAGAAATTGGGCGCGACCCCATCAATGAATTTGTTGGAAGCTTGTGGTTCTCATGATGCCAGTCTCGTGTCCCAATTTTTCCTTAACTGGGAAACCCCAATTCACAGTTTTGAAAACCCTAGGTCCCATTCATGGTGAAATCGCGTGTGGTGCATAAAAATTCAATCAAAGTATACCGTTAGCTTCAGAAAAGTCTCATTAGTACAAATCCATGAATAAAATGCAATGATATGGTCTAAATAATAGAGCACGATTATGCAAAAAGAGTGATACAGTTCTCCCTCGAATTACCAATTCTTTGAGTATGGGACCAAGTTTTTGATTGGAATCGTCTCCTGGCAACCTTGGCAAGCTAATGGAATGGTGATTTTGGCTTGAAAGACCCTGCAATCGTGATTTCAGTTATGGAGTTTTCTTGAAAAATTTCAAGTTTGCTTATGACTCTTCTGCGCAGCCTCGAGTCCAAAGGCACGAGAGTTTGCTTTGTACTTATGTATGGAAGGATTAGGTCAAAGAATTTGATCAAAAAATCCATGAATTGAAGGATTCAATATTTGATTTTTATGCCATGATTTTCCAAATCTTTTCCATGCTATTTTGGCTTCAATCATATCCAATCACTTCAATTCCTTCCATATTTGATTGTACACGAAATATTGATCCTATTCTATGCACAAAAAGATTCAAAACATTAGGCTTGGTATTTTTCATGTATTTTATTTAATTAAATGAATTATTAATAAATAAAAAATCCAAATAAATAAATAAAAATGATAAAAAACTTCCCTTTGGGCCAAATGGTCGTGCACATGCCTTGGATGATGAATTGTGGAAGAAAAAGAGGCCCATTAGCAATTTTAGGTCATTTGAAGCAATGTTGACTTTTCAAAATATCCAAAAATTTCCCAACTTCCACAAGGCATAACTTGCTCAATTTTTAAGCTTTGCTCATGTTATTGGACATTTTGGAAAGGTATTTGAGTCCTTTAACCAATTCCTTTGGTCCCATGTCATTTTGATTTACCAATCTCAAGTTATGGTCTTTGACTTAAAGTCCCTTTTTGTTGACTTTTGAAAATGACCTATAATGTTGAAATTGATAACTTTTTGTGAGAGCATTTCTTGGACTTGAAGTATGAAGAGGAGTTGTAGGATATGTCTTTCTCTTCAAAATGAGCTTTGGATGGAATTTTTCTGATAATCCATGTGAAAGTTATGCCTTGGTCAATTTACAGTTGACTTTTTCAACTGTCCAAATAAGGAAACTTTTGCATCTTGATGATCTTTGAGCCAAGCTTTGAGAATCATGATCAAGCATTGATCAAATGATGTTTGTGGCTTCAAAATGAGATGTTGACCAAAAATTTGAACTTTTGACTGTCAAATGACCATTTTGCCCCTACAGTTGACTGTAGTGCAATTAGGGTTTTTGACTGTGCAATTTTGTGCTGTAAGTCTTGAAACTTGATATGAGGATGCTTGACCATATTTGTAGGCATGTGGGACTTGATTGGACCCTTGGAAACTTCATTTTCTTTGTCAGAACCAAAACCCTAATCTTGACTGTTTAGGAGGCCCTTGAACTGTGCAACCCTTGGGGAATTTTGAACCTTGACTTGGCAATTTCTTGAAGAATATGGGAGGGCAAATTTTGGGGTACAACAGCTAGCTTTATTGTTGTGCTTTGAAGCTCATGTGAAGGCCTTGGTGAAATTTCTTAAAACTGCCCATGTGCCACAGGAAACCTCTGCTGACCAATTCGAAGATTGTGTGGCCAGTTTGACCGCTGATAACGGTTTGGGCTTTTCTGATGCTGACCTGACACCTAGAGAGAGGAAACACAATAAGGGATTGCATGTCTCTGTCGAATACATGGGCACTACTTTGGCCCATGTCCTGGTAGATACTGGTTCATCTTTGAATGTGTTGCCTAAGAAGGCTCTAAATAGACTAGACTGTGAAGGTTTGACCTTAAAACGCAGCAACATAGTGGTAAGGGCCTTCGACGGTTCGAAGAGAATGATGCACGGGGAGGTGGACATCCCCATTAAAGTTGGAACTCAGACCTTTGATTCAACTTTCTATGTAATGGATATTCTCCCTTCATATTCCTGTTTATTGGGCCGGTCTTGGATTCATGACGCTGGTGCCGTCACCTCTACATTACATCAGATGTTGAAATACCCAACCAAGGGAAAAATCATCACTGTCCATGGAGAAGAGGAATATATGGTCAGTCACCTGAACTCTTTCAGATATGTGGAAATGGATGGTGAATTCATCGAAACTCCGTGTCAGCATTTCGAGGAAGTCCCACAAACATTTGCGGCAACCAATACTGTTTCCAAAGTTTCGAAGATTACCAGACCTCCGCTGAAGATGGATTCTCTGAAAGATGCCAAGGCAGTAGTCGAAGAAGGTGGGTGCACTATTTAGGGCCAACTCCCGGATGTTCCCTACAAATCTAACAAATTTGGTTTAGGTTTTACTTCAAGAGCCCAGAAAGCTGTTCGTCATGCTCGTGCCGGGGGACCACCTTTGCGGATCAACAACCATGGAGTCAACGTAGTGGAAGATAGTGATGACAACTGTGACCTGGAAGAATGGATTTTTCCAACTATCAGCGGAGGACTCAACAACTGGGAAGCCAAAGAATTTGTCCATATTACTTTTATTCAATAGTAATTGTCTTTAAATTTTTGTCGAACTTGTAATAATTAAATAATTTATACTTTTAAAACCTTGTGTCTTACCCGAGGCACAACAGTCCATTTGTAAGGGTTGTTACTTCATTTTCATATGTCATCAATGAATCACGGACATTTTTGCATACAAATTTTATGCTCTTTGTTCTTTCTTTTTCTACATTTTTATTTTTTCAAAGATAGCTATGCTCTTACACACACTCATATATCAAAATGCAGATCCACATCCACTAAGGATCCCATGGGTAACGATTCTGCTATGGCCTTTTGTGACTTTGAAAATACGATCTACCAAGTCGAAGATGAAGGTGAGGAAGATTATGAAGTGTCAGGGGGACTAGCCAGGTTACTACAACAGGAAGAAAGGACCGTACAGCCCCACGAAGAACCGGTTGACACAATTAACTTAGGTACCTGATCTTACCGGATCAGACTTGGACTGTCACAGCTGGCTCGAACTGGATTTGAGTGAGATGGGGGGGGGGGGGTACCTACAAGACACTCTGATGATAAAATGAGAGACGGAATGGGCAGGCAAAAAGTATGTAGGTGTGTAATGAATGAATACCTGACCCTCTTGGAACAGAGGGTATTTATAGCCCCTAGCGCTAGGCCAAGGTCCCCTCATTGGGCCGACCAGAACTGGCCCAATAAAAGAACTGCCAGGTTCTACGTGTGTAGTGGGGACCCACACGTGGTCCCCTTCTTGGGTGGTGCTCTGCGAAGAATGAGGAAGGACGAAGACGCGGTCTTTACGGGGCTTTAGGGATCCCATGGTGTTCGGAGGGGACAAAATCTGCCCTACGGGGAGGATGCTCGAGCAAGACTCGAGCTAGAGTGTCCTTGGTCGGGGACGTTGCTCGTTGCGGGTAACAACGGGCATTGCCGCTATGGTCTATGGTCGGGCATGCTCGGGACGATCTGATTATGAGCACTCCTCGAGGAGCTTCCTGGATTTGGGCCTTTTATTTGTAATTTGGGCCAAGGCGGGCCCAGTCCAGAACAAGAGCCCCCCAAGTCGTTGTTCCTGGTGCAGGAGTTATGACTTGATCTCAACTTGCTTTTTCCGCGGGGACCTGATGCCCGACCCAGGGCTTTGCCTTTCGAAGTGTGCTCAAGGAACCCTCACGGGGATATCTGGGCCGCGTCCGTCAGACACGTGGCGCAGTCCTTGGGAATTATAGCGCCGCCCTAGTAAATAGGGTCATCATTGCCTAGGTGGGTAGGTGTCGAGGATGGGGGAAGTTTGTGTCTCCCTGGTGTGACACTTCATATTCCACGTCATCTTTATAAATAGGTCCCTTGGGCCCATAATCTGTTTCTCCTCTTCACGCTCCTCCTTCTTTCTCTGTTTCCACAACCGTTGATTCCCGTAACACCGTGAGACCACCGCACCATTCGTCGTTGATTACTCCCACTATCATCGTTCGTACTCCTCTTATTCCAAGTAAGTGTCTCTTCCTCCTGCTTCCTTGTTGTTGTAGATAGCTTTTTCGTCATTTTTTATGCAAAAAACATGTTTCTGGAAGTAATGCCTGGTAGATTTAAGCGCGCTAGGCACCTGATTCATGACTGTGCTCGAGACACTCATAGATTTAGGCATATAATTCATGATATTTCCCGTGAGACTCATGCGTTTGGTCGGCATATTCATGAACTGGCCGGGATATTCATCCTCTTAGGAAGTATGTAGGGTAGACTCCTCGCGGTATTCTAGTATCAGGTAGGTGAAGTCAGGAACTTTGTCGCGTGATTCACGATTCACCTGGGGCGCTCATGTTACGCTCGTGCCATCCATGATTGATGCATGGTCGGAGTTGGGGTGTCGGTGTTTGGCTTTAGTTTCGATCTGAGTGTTGCGTACTTCTCCCTGCCTTTGTGGCGAGCGCGCGGATTTGCTGTCAAATTCATCGATTTCCTGTACTTTGCAGGTAAATGGTTGATAATTCGGAGTCCTCGAGACATAATGACATCGAGGAGACAAGTATAGAAGAGAACGTTACCTTGGTCGACACCGGCGACGACCCCACGCTAGATTGGGTGGGCGCTGAGCCCTGGGAAATTGCCTCGGCATACTGCCATCGTAGCCGGCGAGCTTATACCGTCGTTGAGCACGGCGGCACTCGGGAAGGATTTCAAAGGAATTTCAAAATAATGAGGCCGACGATTGATGCTCGTATCTGCTTGGAGTTCACCGAATATGCGTTCCTTATGTACGAGATTATATTCAGGGATCTCGGTCTTAGGCTACCTTTTAGTGACTTCTAAGTCGGGGTGTTCAGTCATCTAAACCTTCCCCCCTCGCAGCTTCATCCCAACGCGATCGCCTTCCTCCGGGCGTTCGAGCTGACCTGCCATTTCCTGAGAATTGGGGCGACGATTCCCCTTTTCTTCAGGGTTTTTCATCTGCAACGTCAATCTCGAGGAGGCAAACATAGTTGGGTATCCCTTAAACCGTCGAAGAGACTGTTTAGGATGTACATGGATTCGGTGAGGGATTTCAAAGATAAATGGTACGTGTTGCAGTCGGCCACCCAAACGGCCCTAGATTCTCTATTCGAGCCGGAAACTATGGTGGTTGACAGGGAAGGGGAGCCCCTTGTAGATGCTGAGGGTAGTCCCGCAGTCGGGCGAATCTCCAAGTTCCCTATCCATTGGTGCTCGGGTCATTACGAGCATGGCACCGGGCATTATCATACCCCTGCGGGGAGCATGAGTGCCGAGGATGAGGAGGCCTATGCTGTCCTCTGTAAGTTTGTTGATGGATTTTTCCCCTCCAGGTGGGTCACGAGGGAAGGGGATGACATTCTTGATGAGGATGGCTACCCGACGTTCGAGGCGCGCCCTATCAACACCAATGCGCTCGTTGAATGTTGTGGTACGGTGGGAGAACTGACTAGTGTTTTGCGTTCGCATTCGCACTTGTGCGGTTGAGCAAGAGTCGCCACCGACTTTTTATTTTATCCTAAAGGAAAGGTTAAAAAAAGCACAGCAAAAAACCTTTTGAGATATTTCGTGGGTTCGGGGGGTAGATTATGAAAAGGGAAGGTATTAGCACCCTTTTCATCCATGGTTATCCATGGGCTCTTAGTTACTTGGTTTTTTAGATCACTTGCCTTGTTTTTCGATTGCTTTGAAAATGGTGTGTGTGTGGGTGCTTTTTGAAAATGTTTTTGGAAAAAGATGCCTTGTCTTAGGCAACTAATGTATTTGACTCGTGATTGAGTGTTTTACAAAAGTGTGGATCTTTTCGAAAAGATGTTTCAAAATGTTTTTGAGAGTTTGTTTCGGAAGTGTTGTGGATTGTGTTTTTTTGAAAAGAATGCAAATGTTTTTGCAAGTTTGATCTCAAGTAACTAAGAGTTTTGTCTACCCTATTGTACTCAAAGGTTTTTTTTGTCATGTTTTAACCCCTTTTAACAATTTTGTTCTACCATTGAAATTGGTGGACAATCTTGCGTTTAGGAAGTTTATTCGGGACGGGCGCGGGTCATCGTATGGACCATGAATGCAATGATGCCAAGTGTCTTTGGCAATTTTGCTTTGAAGGGACTATGATCATTCCGTTTAGGCAACACTTTGAGGGACTTATGATCATTTTGAATTTGTTTTGCCAAAGATACTCGACGTGCAAGCATGGCCCATTTTGGAAGGCAACATGTGGGATTACCCTAGGGGGTGCAAGTGTGATTGTGTATTGATTACATGTATTTGTCTTGTATTAGGTTATCTAGCGTTTGATTTTATGTACATACAAACCCTAGGTCTAACCATGGTATAATTGGAAAACTGTAAATTGCGGAATGTAAAATCTACGCTATTACAAAATAGTGTCCGGGAGTGGGGGTATAAATGTACAAGGGGGATGAGACTTATAGTACCCGATAAGTTACAACCAAATCGAAGTCGCAATCAAAATGTAAATATCGAATATACAAATATGAGATAAATAAATATGTATAGGGGAATGTGAATGTATTGTGTCATTTGTATTGTGTAAGTGCGAAATGTATATGAGTATGTGTAATTTATGTACAAGCGTGATATGTGAAATTGAAGCGTATTAGGGTTTGACCTAGAGAAGTGTATCTTAATGAATCTTTGATTTATATGTTTAATTATGTACAAAAAATGTTCAAGTTTTAATTAAGAATGTTTCTTTATTTGCAAAAAGTATTTTGATTAAATGTTCAAGTTTTTAATTAGATGTATTATGTATAAAAAAAGAAAGTATTTTAATCAAATATTTGTGAATTTAATATTAGAGAGAAAAAAATGTATTTAAATTGTTATGTACAAATATGTATTTTAATCAAGTATTTAGAAATTAAATTATGTATATAGAAAAACATTTAATTACACTTAAAGAAAAGATGTATTTTTTTACTAAATGAATTGTATTGATTAAGAGAGTAAATAAATAAAAGAAGAAAGTATTTTCAATTTTTTTAATATATGAGACAAAAATGTATTTTAATTAAGTTAGTATTTTACAAAGAAAAAAAAAGGTAAATATTGTTTATAAAATAAAAAAGGGTTAGTGTTTAATGTATGTTTAAAGAAACAGAAAGGAAACATCTTTAATGGGCTTTAGAGAGACTTAGAGACGGGTCAGGCCCATGTTTAACTTGAACGAATTTTAGGGTTAGTGATTGTTAGTTCAGTTTGGGGAAAGCAATAGGTTTAGGCGAGGCAGCGGCGGCGCGTATTCGTTCAACGTTCTCTTCCTCATCTCCCTGAATGCTTCTCTTTCCGGCCACCAATGTCACTCCCGAACTCTCTTCCCTCCAAGGCAAGAGCTCCACATCTTCTTGAAACAAGGTTAGCTTTTAGTTGTTATGTTCTTATCTCTTTCCTCTTTTACGGATTGCATGTCTTTCTGATTTGAGTCTTAATTGATCTTTCGTTATTATGAAGTGAAGGAGAAGAGGTAGAAAGTTCATTACCTGACCTTAGAGAAGGTGGAGAGAAGAGGGGTGGAGACGCTTAGGAGGCCGGAACGGCGATTCGGTGACGAAGCTGGATGCTTGCTTGAGGAAATTTGGTATTTTTGTATTTTGTTACCGTTTTAGGGTTTGATGATGAGTTGTACTGAAAACCTTTTGGATTCACTTCTTTATCTTCTTCTTCTATGCCACTGTTGCCTATGTATCGATTGGAATATGATGCTTTGCTTGTCTATATGCTCGAGATATGTCTTTCTGAGATGTTTGCTTTCTTCTGAATTGCTGTTGAGTTTGCCTTCTTGTACGATTTGCCTATGTTGTTGCCTATGTTGCCCTGAACGTGCTTCTTGTTGCCCTTGACGCTTTCTCTCTTCTTCTCTTGTTGCTGTATGCTTATTAATCGCCTATGATGTTAATTCCTGAGGCTTAGTACTGGATGTGGCCTTGAATGGTCTTGATGGTGACAGGCAGGTTTATGAGTCCATGGTTGTGACAGTAAGTTTTGCCTTTTGGTCTAGAGCTTGCAATGTGCTTTTTTTTGGATTAGGCAGGTTGTGGCATTTTCAGGTTATGTGTTTGTATATTCTTGGGGGTGAGGCTTTTTGCATTGGTTTGAATAGGTTTTTTGACTGATAAAGCTTCAACAGGTTGGAGTTTAACAGTAGGCTTTTGGTTGTTATCGTTTTACAGGATATCAGGTTTTTGAACTTGGTTTTGAGTTTCTTGGTTCGTAACCGGTTTAACAAGGTTTGGGTGGATTAATGTAGGTGCAGGTTCTGGGGAGTTTTTTCGAGTTTTGTTGTGAGGCTTCAGTTTGTAGGTACTGTGTTTGGTTGTTCAGTTTATGGACTGCAGGTTGAGGGATTTGGATTTTTGTTTTTCAGGTTTGAAAGCTAGGCCATGTTTTGATGGTTAGGCCTTTGAGGTTAAGGCAGGGTGTTCGTTTTTTATCAGCTTGGTAATTCAATGTATGTTTTATGCAGGGTTGTGTGTTTTGCATGAAGGTTATGCCTTGACAGTTTGTAGAGGTTTCATGCCTTTTTGAGTTTGTATCTTTCTCTTTTTCTCTTTTGCTTATCAGTTTTTTTGGAGTTTTGTATCTTTTTCTCCTCCTTATCCTCTCTCACTTCTGAACTGTCTTTTTGATTATATCTTTTTTCTGTCTTGCCTAAGCCTAAAACCTATGCTGCTTTTTCTCTCTTTTTCTCTCCAAAAGTACAGTTAAGATTTTTATATGATTATTACTGTGCTTTGCTCTGAAGGGGCCCTGGGAAGTGATGACTTAGATTAGCTTGCATAACACACTACTTGACTGCATCCTCTTTATCTCTTTTTTGACAGATTGTGTGCTGACTTTGCATTGATATCTTTCCAAAATCCTTCTTTGACAGCTTTTGAGTACTTGTGACAGCAAATTGTACTTCCTTGATTTTCTTTGATATCTTTGGCATTTAAGTGGGAATTGGATTTTTCAGTTTAGTTTGAATTTGAAGTTGAGATTCTATGCAGCTTTGAATTTTGGAACTTATGCATTTGACATTTGCATTCATGAATAAAAATCTTCCCTCTCTGTGAACCGGGAGACATCCCGTGATTTGCAGAGAGGGTCAACTGATCCCAGTCAGTGGCCTCTAATGATGAGCAAATTTCAACTGTCTTTTAATTAACTGCTTTCTGACTTTTCTTGCTTCTTTTTGCAGATAAAAAATGGAGCACCGGAGCGGAGTGAAGAATGAAGAATATTAGAAAATAGGATAGTTTTTATTTTTTTTATTTTTTTATTTTATGTAATATTTAAATTAATGTATATTATTGTTCATAATTTAAATTATAAACAACAATTTGTACAAATAATTCAAATATCAATAAAATCTAAATTATCCAAATAATTCTAATTTTCTTTATTGTTTATTTATTTATTCAAAATTCTTAGAATTAAAACAATTGAAAAATAAATTTCAATCATTCAATTTTTAGAATAATAAATAACTTAAATAATAACAATATTGATCAATTAATCCTGTCTCTTCCGATATCCAAAGCAAAGCAGCAGTCAACCAAAATGAACTGACCAAACGCGTTCCTTCTTCACTGATTTGCCATAAACACTGTGAATCCATTACTGCACATACTGTATTTGACTGGCTCAAAGAAAACAACATGAATTCCAACCATTGTTTCTTTCACTGATTAAATCAAAACAATGCGAACTTAAACCCGATCTCAGAATAAACTGCAAGGTGCTGTGGAATTTAAATTCTTCTGAGAATATGCCCATAAAACTTTAATTCCTGATTAAATGTCGAATAACGCTCGCCTGATCAAAATTGAACCAATATCAGCCAAAACCCTAAGCCAACTGTATGAAACAATCCAGAGCTCTGAAAATCAGCAAAAGCCCTAATTTTGCTTGACTGTCAAGAAAAGTCCATTTGTCCGATTCTTGAGCCAGTTTGAAAAGTCAGGAAATGTCTGAAGCTGAGATTTCTTGTGGAAAAGCGCGAGGGCAAATTTTGGGGTACAACAGTTGCCCCTGTTCAATCTTCTTGGACCTGAAGAGTTAGATTGGCAAGTTTGCCTTTCGCGACTTGAAGGTAAAAGGAGATTGGACACTAATGTGCCCAGAAAATTTGCGCTCGTCGATGTGATGGTGGAGGTGAATGGGCTTAAAGATGCCATTTGGTGATGGGCTTAAAGATGCCATCTGGTGCGATAGAATTTTGTCGGGGGATGGTCTTAGAGATGCCATCTGAGAATGGGCTTAAAGATGCCATTCGACGACTGCTGGTAGGAGGATGGGCTTATAGATGCCATCTGGACATGTTGAACTGTATGTCAAAGGTGAGTGGACAAGTATCAGAAGGGTCTCCATGTTTTGGGACATCTCTGAATTAGGGGTCTGAACAAGCAACAGATTGACGTCCATGTCGGGAGAATCTGTGAACTATCTGAGATTGAATAAGCAATAGAGCAGTATCCATTGTTGGGACATGTCTGTAAACTATTTTCAAAAATTGAGAAGAGTCTGAATAAGTCGGTAGATTGACATCCGTTGTTGGGAAGAATCCGTAAACTGTTTCAGAAGTTGAGAAGGGTTTGAATCAGTTGGTAGATTGACATCCGTTGTAGGGAAGAATATGTAAACTGTCTTCAAAAGTTGAGAAGAGTCTGAATCAGTTGGTAGATTAACATCCGTTGTTGGGAAGAATCTGTAGACTATTTCAGAAGTCTTGAAGTTGAAGAGGAACCGGTGTAGGGTTTCTTGATGATGCGTCTGAATGAATCTGGAATAAGTATCAAAAAGTCACTGTGTCTGGGTCACATCTGAACTATTTCTGGATGAATCTCGGGAGATGATCTTTGTCTGTCGACTGATCTTTCCTGAAAAGGCAAAGGGTTAGTTGTATGTAATGTTATGATGCATGATGCAATGCCTGTGACATCAATGTTTATGTCATGAATGTAATGAACGCGCATGTAAGCTGATGAGCCAATCCTGCCGAGGATACATGAATCCGAGATGGCTGAAGGTAAAAGCAACTTGACTGCTACCGGGGAAAATAAATCCTTGGCTGTCGCTGGGGAAGAGAATTCCTGATGACCTCTACTGGGGAGCTCCAAACTAGTAGACTCATACTGGGGAGGCCAAATTGAGAATCTTCGGCTTGATGGGAAGTAACCCTGGAGACTTCACTGGGGAACTCAAGATTTGTCCTTCCAAAACTCCGTGGGGAGAAGGTTCAATGGTCTGGCCCCGCCGGGGATACTGAAGCTTAAACTCTGAGGGGAACTGAACTCCGGAGGATTCTTTGGCTGGGGATTTTGATGAAACTCCGCTGGGGATAGGGAGAATTTTGGCGAGCGCGATCTTCCGTGGTGGTTAGCTTGAGAAGAATCTGAATAAGCGATAGGTTAACATCCGTTACTTGGAGAACCCGTAAACTATTTTCAGCAATCTTGAAGTTGAATCAGCAATAGAGCCGCATCCGTTGTTGGGAAGCGTCCGTAAACTAATTTCAAAGGTTGCATCTGAACAAGCTGATAGATTAACATCCGTTGTTGGGAAGAATCCATGAACTGCTTTCAGAAGTCTGGAAGAGGAACCGGTGTAGGGCTTCCTGATGATGAGCTTGTGCAAAACTGCATCGGGTTTGAACACTTTTGACATTCGAATGCCCCAAGTGATGATGTAGATAAATTCCTGCTTATTACAGGTGTCGGTCTACCATCGGTTGTTCACAGATATTTTCCTGGGTTGTTACAGGTGTTGATCTGGAATTCTTTAGACATGCCCTGGCTGGATACAGGAATCGAGTCTGGAAATAGTCGTCAACAGATATGCCCTGGCTGGATACAGGAATCGAATCCTCGAACTCTTCAGACGTGCCCTGGCTAGATACAGGAGTTGAGTCTGGAAATGTGGTCAACAGATATGCCCTAGCTGGATACAGGAATCGAATCTTCAAACTCTTCAGACGTGCCCTGGCTAGATACAGGAATCGAGTCTGGAAATGTGGTCAACAGATATGCCCTGGCTGGATACAGGAGTCGAATCAGGAAATGTTGTAGTTGATAGATATGCCCTGGCTGGATACAGGAATCGAATCTTCAAACTCTTCAGACGTGCCCTGGCTAGATACAGGAGTCGAGTCTGGAAATGATGTAGTTGATTTGTTGAACACTTTTGACATTCGAATGCCCCAAGTGGTGAAGAAGGAGTCTTAAATCAGATTACTCTGCATATTGAGAGATTTCTTGAAATCTTGACTGGACTGCCCCAGGTTAACTGTACTTTGAAAGATCTGTTGGACCTTGACTGGACTGCCCCAGGTTAATTGTCATGCCCCTTGTTGATAGGAGATTTGATGGAAGTGTTATTCTCTTGAAGTGATTTTGACTTACTGAGAGAGTTTCCGTTCCTCCGAACATTCGCCGTATGAATTTCTTCGCTGTCAAACAAAAGGGTCAAATGCAGACAGTGATATTCAAGCAATGCAAAGTCTATGTTTGTCTCGAAGTTTTGAAAAATGCGTTTTTTAGCAGAAAACTTTTCATAAGACAAGTTAACACAGGATTTAGAGCAAAGCCCTACAGGAGTCAGGATACCTTTTGTAACAGTATGCTTTCGAACTAACCCATGCTTCAATTAGGACTTTTGAAGGGTTGTAACGAGGCCTGGTTCATGGTTTAAGAAACAAAGGATAAAGGCTCAAAGTATATTTGTACCCACCCGCTCTTCGTGATGTTCTTCGACCTAAGCTCAGTTAATTGTGCGTCGCACTCTGTTTCGAGTTTGGAACGACTTTTGGGCGATGGTTCACCAGTTTTGAATTCGGGGAGATAGTCACCATCTCCTCTTTTCTTTTTCAACACTTTTCATGTTGTTGAGGATTTTGTAATGACCCCACTATTTTGATTTTGATTTGTTATCCCTAACTTTTGCCTGACTGTTACCGTTTTCCGGGATTACTGTCAGCGGGATGCCCCAGCTTTCTTAAGCCTCCTTTATAGGTTTTGGCTCAGTGGGCTTCTTTCTTTTGAGAGATTGACTGTCTATGTGATAGGGGACCACCTTTGTCTTTTGATTCCAAAGGAATGCTTTCTCTTTTGATGTCGTTCGTTGTGTTACGAACTGAGAGTTTGCGACCTCAATGCGCATTTTCTTTTGAATTAACTGAGATACTACCCTGCCCCGGGTTTACATCAAAAGGTTTCGATCGTTTAGAACAGGAAACTCCTACTTCTTTGGCTCGAAGGGGTCGACTAGGGATTAACTTCCTTATAACTCCAGTGTTTGGGAATTGAAAGAAATGCCTGTACATCATCAGCAAGGTCTGTTCAAAAGCATACTGTATAAGATCACGGTATTGTTTCGTCATCCTCCCTTTAAAGGCTGGCAGCCTTTTTTTTTTATCAAGAGTCAAATATCATAAAGAAAAGCATAAGAGTAGTGAAACGAATGGATGAATTCAAGACAAACACATGCAATGCATTAATGAAAACAAAGTTTAACATCAACAGATAATTGTTTGATAGCAAAAGAAATTACAACTTTGAAAACTTAAAAAGAAGCAAAAGTCTTTCAGCTTCGAGCTTCGCCACTTCAAGCGGAGAACCCTTTAACGGAAGATCTTCATCTCGCCGTCTGGCATGAATTCTAGCACCCCAATGTCAATCAGATCTTGAATCTTGTTCTTCAAGGCCCAACAGTCGTTGGTGCTGTGTCCCGGGCTGTAGGAGTGGTAAACACAGAATGCGTCGGGATTAAAGTGAGGAGAGGAGATATTGAGCTTCTGAGGAGGGTCCTTTACGGTGAGCAAATTGACCTCCAACAGGCGCTTCAGTATGAAGAATGATGGTATTTCAGTCTCCGTAAACTGTCTTCCCGACTTTTCTTGTTTACGCCGATTCCCCCGTTGACGCTGGCGAGGTTGTTGATGAGATTGTGACCCTGAAGCTAGCAAAGGAGCTTTCCCTTTGTCTTCTTGAGTGGATGGAGGCTGAGCGGTGACTTGCTCTTCAACCTCAGATGTTTGCCCCAGTTGGTTGTTTGGAAGCAGTTGGCGGACAAGAACTCTGAGTTCCTCTTGTCTTTGAGATAGGTCTTGGATGAGAGCCATCTGGCCCACCAACTGTCCCATCATTTGAGTTCTCAGTGTTGTCAGATCAAACTGCAGCTCCGCAATCTGATCACTCCTGGCATTGTTGGAACTCCCCAAGCCTTTGGTGAGGAGAGCTTTCATCTCTTCTTGCCCTAGAGACAAGTTCAGGAACATCTCCTGCAGCTGAGAAGTCTGGTCTTGGATGTCTTTGACAGACTGTTCTAGAGCCATCTCTTGCTGAAATAAACAGCAGGAGAGTAAGGAAACCTGAAAAAGGAAAGATTGTCAAAATGAAATGCATGATATGTGGATGCATGCTTTCAAGGGCCTCTTGGGGTAAACACAAGAAAATGTTAGAGGTTGAACTCTGCTCTTGGATTGGAGATCTCTGCACCGATGGACGTCCTTCCACGAGAATCAAGCTCACCATGTCGAGTGGGTCATAGCCACTGATTCAAGTTGTTGCACTTGAACTCTGACTGGATTGGTTAGAGGAGAAACCCCCTTGCCCCTTGATAGACGTCTGGCTCAACGTAATCCTGCATCAAAAGAACCCTCGAGATCCTTGAAATGGTTACTGAAAATGCTAAAATGCTATGGTATGATGTTATGATGTTATGTACATGTATGCACAAGCAAGTGAGTGTATATACAGGCAAACATATTCGCACATAGCACACAAGGCCTTAGGTTTAGGCTTGCATGAGGTTCAGGTACTACCCTCTTTCAGTTTGTTGGTTGAAACCTGTCCTACCAGAAGTAACCGGGTTCTAAGGGTCCCAATATCACTGGATTGCTTTCATTGTTCATCGTTTCGATTTAGCCACTGAACTGGCGACCGAAATATCCCAGGAAAGCAACCCTCAATTGAGTGTAGTATCGAGTATCAACCAACCTCGGACTGCACCAAAGTCAGTTATCTCCCTACCCTAAAAAGGCCAAGATGGTTCAATTAAGGTTCCTAAGGTCAGTTGATGCTTCGCGACACCACGCGGCGGCCCCGTACTCTCCTTGACTGAACTCAAGGGTTACCGGTACACACCAAAGTGCCACATCAACGTAGCAGACTGCTTCAACCATGTCGGTATACCCCGCACAGTTCCCTCACAGCCTTGTTGCTACTTTCTAAGAAGGTATCCCCAGATCCGGGTTAGGATCTATAAAACTCCAATACAAAGCCCACAAATGTAAAGCAAACAAAGCAATCAATTGAAAGTAAAGGTGATCTAAACCCTAAGGTAACCCCACTTTTAAAATTTCCCCAGCAGAGTCGCCAGTTCTGTGGTACGGTGGGAGAACTGACTAGTGTTTTGCGTTCGCATTCGCACTTGTGCGGTTGAGCAAGAGTCGCCACCGACTTTTTATTTTATCCTAAAGGAAAGGTTAAAAAAAGCACAGCAAAAAACCTTTTGAGATATTTCGTGGGTTCGGGGGGTAGATTATGAAAAGGGAAGGTATTAGCACCCTTTTCATCCATGGTTATCCATGGGCTCTTAGTTACTTGGTTTTTTAGATCACTTGCCTTGTTTTTCGATTGCTTTGAAAATGGTGTGTGTGTGGGTGCTTTTTGAAAATGTTTTTGGAAAAAGATGCCTTGTCTTAGGCAACTAATGTATTTGACTCGTGATTGAGTGTTTTACAAAAGTGTGGATCTTTTCGAAAAGATGTTTCAAAATGTTTTTGAGAGTTTGTTTCGGAAGTGTTGTGGATTGTGTTTTTTTGAAAAGAAGGCAAATGTTTTTGCAAGTTTGATCTCAAGTAACTAAGAGTTTTGTCTACCCTATTGTACTCAAAGGTTTTTTTTGTCATGTTTTAACCCCTTTTAACAATTTTGTTCTACCATTGAAATTGGTGGACAATCTTGCGTTTAGGAAGTTTATTCGGGACGGGCGCGGGTCATCGTATGGACCATGAATGCAATGATGCCAAGTGTCTTTGGCAATTTTGCTTTGAAGGGACTATGATCATTCCGTTTAGGCAACACTTTGAGGGACTTATGATCATTTTGAATTTGTTTTGCCAAAGATACTCGACGTGCAAGCATGGCCCATTTTGGAAGGCAACATGTGGGATTACCCTAGGGGGTGCAAGTGTGATTGTGTATTGATTACATGTATTTGTCTTGTATTAGGTTATCTAGCGTTTGATTTTATGTACATACAAACCCTAGGTCTAACCATGGTATAATTGGAAAACTGTAAATTGCGGAATGTAAAATCTACGCTATTACAAAATAGTGTCCGGGAGTGGGGGTATAAATGTACAAGGGGGATGAGACTTATAGTACCCGATAAGTTACAACCAAATCGAAGTCGCAATCAAAATGTAAATATCGAATATACAAATATGAGATAAATAAATATGTATAGGGGAATGTGAATGTATTGTGTCATTTGTATTGTGTAAGTGCGAAATGTATATGAGTATGTGTAATTTATGTACAAGCGCGATATGTGAAATTGAAGCGTATTAGGGTTTGACCTAGAGAAGTGTATCTTAATGAATCTTTGATTTATATGTTTAATTATGTACAAAAAATGTTCAAGTTTTAATTAAGAATGTTTCTTTATTTGCAAAAAGTATTTTGATTAAATGTTCAAGTTTTTAATTAGATGTATTATGTATAAAAAAAGAAAGTATTTTAATCAAATATTTGTGAATTTAATATTAGAGAGAAAAAAATGTATTTAAATTGTTATGTACAAATATGTATTTTAATAAAGTATTTAGAAATTAAATTATGTATATAGAAAAACATTTAATTACACTTAAAGAAAAGATGTATTTTTTTACTAAATGAATTGTATTGATTAAGAGAGTAAATAAATAAAAGAAGAAAGTATTTTCAATTTTTTTAATATATGAGACAAAAATGTATTTTAATTAAGTTAGTATTTTACAAAGAAAAAAAAAGGTAAATATTGTTTATAAAATAAAAAAGGGTTAGTGTTTAATGTATGTTTAAAGAAACAGAAAGGAAACATCTTTAATGGGCTTTAGAGAGACTTAGAGACGGGTCAGGCCCATGTTTAACTTGAACGAATTTTAGGGTTAGTGATTGTTAGTTCAGTTTGGGGAAAGCAATAGGTTTAGGCGAGGCAGCGGCGGCGCGTATTCGTTCAACGTTCTCTTCCTCATCTCCCTGAATGCTTCTCTTTCCGGCCACCAATGTCACTCCCGAACTCTCTTCCCTCCAAGGCAAGAGCTCCACATCTTCTTGAAACAAGGTTAGCTTTTAGTTGTTATGTTCTTATCTCTTTCCTCTTTTACGGATTGCATGTCTTTCTGATTTGAGTCTTAATTGATCTTTCGTTATTATGAAGTGAAGGAGAAGAGGTAGAAAGTTCATTACCTGACCTTGGAGAAGGTGGAGAGAAGAGGGGTGGAGACGCTTAGGAGGCCGGAACGGCGATTCGGTGACGAAGCTGGATGCTTGCTTGAGGAAATTTGGTATTTTTGTATTTTGTTACCGTTTTAGGGTTTGATGATGAGTTGTACTGAAAACCTTTTGGATTCACTTCTTTATCTTCTTCTTCTATGCCACTGTTGCCTATGTATCGATTGGAATATGATGCTTTGCTTGTCTATATGCTCGAGATATGTCTTTCTGAGATGTTTGCTTTCTTCTGAATTGCTGTTGAGTTTGCCTTCTTGTACGATTTGCCTATGTTGTTGCCTATGTTTCCCTGAACGTGCTTCTTGTTGCCCTTGACGCTTTCTCTCTTCTTCTCTTGTTATTGTATGCTTATTAATCGCCTATGATGTTAATTCCTGAGGCTTAGTACTGGATGTGGCCTTGAATGGTCTTGATGGTGACAGGCAGGTTTATGAGTCCATGGTTGTGACAGTAAGTTTTGCCTTTTGGTCTAGAGCTTGCAATGTGCTTTTTTTTGGATTAGGCAGGTTGTGGCATTTTCAGGTTATGTGTTTGTATATTCTTGGGGGTGAGGCTTTTTGCATTGGTTTGAATAGGTTTTTTGACTGATAAAGCTTCAACAGGTTGGAGTTTAACAGTAGGCTTTTGGTTGTTATCGTTTTACAGGATATCAGGTTTTTGAACTTGGTTTTGAGTTTCTTGGTTCGTAACCGGTTTAACAAGGTTTGGGTGGATTAATGTAGGTGCAGGTTCTGGGGAGTTTTTTCGAGTTTTGTTGTGAGGCTTCAGTTTGTAGGTACTGTGTTTGGTTGTTCAGTTTATGGACTGCAGGTTGAGGGATTTGGGTTTTTGTTTTTCAGGTTTGAAAGCTAGGCCATGTTTTGATGGTTAGGCCTTTGAGGTTAAGGCAGGGTGTTCGTTTTTTATCAGCTTGGTAATTCAATGTATGTTTTATGCAGGGTTGTGTGTTTTGCATGAAGGTTATGCCTTGACAGTTTGTAGAGGTTTCATGCCTTTTTGAGTTTGTATCTTTCTCTTTTTCTCTTTTGCTTATCAGTTTTTTTGGAGTTTTGTATCTTTTTCTCCTCCTTATCCTCTCTCACTTCTGAACTGTCTTTTTGATTATATCTTTTTTCTGTCTTGCCTAAGCCTAAAACCTATGCTGCTTTTTCTCTCTTTTTCTCTCCAAAAGTACAGTTAAGATTTTTATATGATTATTACTGTGCTTTGCTCTGAAGGGGCCCTGGGAAGTGATGACTTAGATTAGCTTGCATAACACACTACTTGACTGCATCCTCTTTATCTCTTTTTTGACAGATTGTGTGCTGACTTTGCATTGATATCTTTCCAAAATCCTTCTTTGACAGCTTTTGAGTACTTGTGACAGCAAATTGTACTTCCTTGATTTTCTTTGATATCTTTGGCATTTAAGTGGGAATTGGATTTTTCAGTTTAGTTTGAATTTGAAGTTGAGATTCTATGCAGCTTTGAATTTTGGAACTTATGCATTTGACATTTGCATTCATGAATAAAAATCTTCCCTCTCTGTGAACCGGGAGACATCCCGTGATTTGCAGAGAGGGTCAACTGATCCCAGTCAGTGGCCTCTAATGATGAGCAAATTTTAACTGTCTTTTAATTAACTGCTTTCTGACTTTTCTTGCTTCTTTTTGCAGATAAAAAATGGAGCACCGGAGCGGAGTGAAGAATGAAGAATATTAGAAAATAGGATAGTTTTTTTTTTAATTTTTTTTTATTTTATGTAATATTTAAATTAATGTATATTATTGTTCATAATTTAAATTATAAACAACAATTTGTACAAATAATTCAAATATCAATAAAATCTAAATTATCCAAATAATTCTAATTTTCTTTATTGTTTATTATATTATTCAAAATTCTTAGAATTAAAACAATTGAAAAATAAATTTCAATCATTCAATTTTTAGAATAATAAATAACTTAAATAATAACAATATTGATCAATTAATCCTGTCTCTTCCGATATCCAAAGCAAAGCAGCAGTCAACCAAAATGAACTGACCAAACGCGTTCCTTCTTCACTGATTTGCCATAAACACTGTGAATCCATTACTGCACATACTGTATTTGACTGGCTCAAAGAAAACAACATGAATTCCAACCATTGTTTCTTTCACTGATTAAATCAAAACAATGCGAACTTAAACCCGATCTCAGAATAAACTGCAAGGTGCTGTGGAATTTAAATTCTTCTGAGAATATGCCCATAAAACTTTAATTCCTGATTAAATGTCGAATAACGCTCGCCTGATCAAAATTGAACCAAAATCAGCCAAAACCCTAAGCCAACTGTATGAAACAATCCAGAGCTCTGAAAATCAGCAAAAGCCCTAATTTTGCTTGACTGTCAAGAAAAGTCCATTTGTCCGATTCTTGAGCCAGTTTGAAAAGTCAGGAAATGTCTGAAGCTGAGATTTCTTGTGGAAAAGCGCGAGGGCAAATTTTGGGGTACAACAAATGTCAATCCTTCGGGCAGGCCGTAGATCTCATAGGTTTCTTGCTTCTGCTCTTATTGTTATTCCATTTTCATTGCCTTTAATCGCTGGTAGCTAACCTGAGTTCGCTCTTTTTTGCAGGTCACATGGCGGAACGTCGATTGAGGCTGTTGAAGCTGACCCAAGACAAAAAGATAAACAAGAGGCTGGTGAGAGCACCACAGGCTACGCGGATGGGCCTGCCCGCTAGTTCAGGCAGAGACGCATCCAGTGGGTCCTCAGGCTCTCTTGATGCCGAGCAACAGACCGAGCTGGTTAGCAGGAAGAGGGGTCGGACAGAGAGCAGAGCGGAGACTGGTGATGAACCCGTGGTTGCTCGGGCCTTTGGCTTACCGCCCTGTTTTGCAGAAAAGGATTTCTTCGAGGGGTTTCCTCTAATAGTGTCTGATAACGAGGCCGACATTATTAAACGGCTCGACAAAGAAGGCTGGAGGAAACACCTCATCGCCAGCATGGTCGGGGTGGTGAAGATGGTCGAGATGGTCGTGGTCCTTGCCGGGGAAGGATCGGATTCCTCGGACCTTGTTAGGGAGTTAGAATTAGAGAATGCTGCTTTCGCTGCCAAATCTCGCAAGTTAAAGGCGGCCCTCGAGCGGTCCGAGGAGATGTTTCGTGAGCAGGATGACCTGCTGTCGGGGGAGAAGGAAAAGACCGCGAAGGCTTCCGAGGAGAGGGATTGCCTTCAACTTGACAAGGAACAGTTGGAGAGCGACAACCAACAGTTGTCCAAGGAAATCGAGGAGCTAAAAGCTTCTATGCTTCCTGCTGACGACGAGCCAGAGGAGGTAGCCTCTTTGCGCACCCGTTCAGATTTGGTTGCTCGTATCCACCTTCTCGAGTCAGACTGTGTCGGTGCCCTAGCCGACGGGTTCGAGGCTGCGGTCAGTCAGCTATCCATCCTAAATCCGGGCATGAACACCGAGGGAGTCGGGTTTCTGTCCCAGATTATTGATGGTCAGGTTGTGCCTCCTCCCGAGTCTCCTGATGTGGATGCCGGTAGTCCTGGGGATGTTTAGCATCAAGTTATTGTTTGGGCCTGCGCACCCGTGTATTGGTTTTTATTTGTTTTGAGGCCTGCGTGCCCGTGTTCCTTTTTGGGGGCCTGCGTGCCCGTGCTAATTCTTGATTTCTTTTGGCTGTTATGCCATGGTTTGTAACCTTTAACATCTCCGGCCTTCTTGGTCGGTTCACTATTAACCTGTTTTGTGCATATATTTTTCGATGGATGTTTATTTTGCCTTATCCTGCTCGTATCTAGGCTAATGTTCGACTGTCATTTTCGTGATGAATATTTTGTTTAAATTTTGTTCTCGAGCGGAGATATCCTTTCGACCCCTTTGATGGATCGATGCACTTCGAAATGCGTCGGTTGTGCAGAGTGAAGCCCGCATGTCGGACGTATGACCCAGATCAGGGTCCTATGCTCGTGGCGTGAACTGCCCATCGCGAGCTGGGTGTTCTGCCATGTGGGTACTTCAACAGTGGAGCTCGATCGAGGTGTCCCTGTCGGGCATTGTTGTTTGACTTGTTGGGTGAACGATGGTATGTCACTGGGTAGTAGGTCGGGTCCGTACCTCGACCTGCCTATGTGGTCGAGACTTTTCCCTTTGTTGGCTAAGGGTGGATGTTCGACGACAAAAGTCCCCAGTGGTTGAGGGCTTTAGCCATAGTACTGCTTTAACTTAGCAGCGTTCCAGGGTCATGGTAACGGTTCTCCGTTTAACTGCTCGAGGTAATATGCCCCGGTGCCTGTAGCGCCTTGAACGCGATAGGGTCCTTCCCAGTTTGCGGCTAATTTCCCTTCGCGGGAATCTTTATGGTTTCTTTGCAATACTAGGTTGCCGATCTGGAACTCGCGTTTGATGACCTTGTCCTCGTGACGCAGGGCTACTCGTTGTTTTAGAGCGGCCTCGCGCAGGGCTGCCCCTGATCGAATTTCCTCGACCAGGTCGAGTTTGTCTCTAAGGGCTTCGTTGTTCATTTCCTCGTCGAGAGGCATCTCTGTCCGCCTGGAGGGTTCCCTGATCTCTATGGGGATGACAGCCTCAGTGCCGTATGTTAGTCGAAAAGAGGTCTCGCTCGTCGTTGAATGGGGCATGGTGCGGTAAGCCCATAAGACGCTGTGCAGTTCCTCGTCCCACCCCCTTTTTGCTTCGCCTAGCCGACGTTTGAGTCCTCGCAGGATGACCCTGTTGGTGGCCTCGGCTTGCCCGTTGGTTTGGGGATGTTCGACTGAGGTAAAATGTTGTTTGGTCCTGAGTTTGGCGACGAAGCTTCGGAACCCATGGTCGGTGAATTGGGTGCCGTTGTCTGTGATCAGCGCCTTTGGGATTCCAAATCGGGCGAGGACGTTTTGTTTGTAGAAGCGGAGGATGTTGTGCAAAGTGATTTTTGCAAGGGCCTCGGCCTCTATCCATTTTGTAAAGTAATCCACGGCCGCAATAAGGAACTTGTTTTGGTACGCCCCTTGTACGAATGGTCTGAGGATATCCATCCCCCACCAGGAAAATGACCACGGGGATGAGAGTATGTTCAGCTCGTGTAGGGGAGCGAGATGCATGTCGGCGTGCCTCTGGCACTTATCGTATTTCTTGACGTGGTATTTGGCATCCTGTTGCATCGTCGGCCAGTAGTACCCTGCTCGCAGAGCTTTCCTTGTTAAGGACTTGCCACCCATGTGCTGGGCGTTAATACCCTCGTGAATTTCCTGTAGTACCTCAGGGGCCGTGGATTCGTCGATACACTTTAGGAGTGGGATGGAAAATCCCCTACGATATAATTTATGCTTGATAACCACGTAGGAGCATGCCCGTCGTTTGGTCGCGGTCGCCTCTGTCTGGTCCGAAGGGAGCTCGCCCTTCGTTAGGAAGTTGAACACCAGGGTCATCCAGCACGAAGCGTCTCCGATGGCATGCACCTCAAAAGGGATCGAGGTTTTTTCGATGCTTGGGCGCGATAGGGATTCTTGTATGACATATTTGTTCCCGCCCTTCTTTCTTGTGCTTGCGAGCTTCGAAAGTATGTCGGCCCTTGTGTTTTATTCATGCGGGACGTGTGATATTTCTGCTCGGTCGAACTTCTTCATGTATTCTTTAACTAAGTTCAGGTATTCAACGAGGCTGTTGTTTTTAGCCTAGTAACTCCCTTGGACTTGGGAAGCAACGAGTTGAGAGTCCGTGAAAATTTGTACTTCACGTGCCCCTTGGTCCTCGGCTAGCCTCAGTCCCACGAGCATGGCCTCGTACTCTGCTTGGTTGTTCTAAGTTGGGAAGGAGAGGGTGAGCGAGTGCTCGATCACCATGCCCTCCTTGTTTTCTAGGAGGATCCCCGCGCCGCTTCTCGATGAGTTGGATGCTCCGTCGACGAAGATGGTCCACTTGTGTTCTTTCCCTGCGGGGGGGTTGTGAGCGGTCATTTCCGCGACGAAGTCGGCCAGAGCTTGTGCCTTTAGGGCTTTCCTGCTCTCGTATTGAATGTCGAACTCAGAGAGTTCCAAGGACCACTTCAACATTCGACCCGCCATGTCAGGCCGACCTAAGAGCTGTTTCCCTAGCTGGTCGGTTCGTACTATGATCGTGTGAGCCATGAAGTAGTGTCTGAGTCTCCTCGCCGCGTTGACGAGGGCTAAAGCTACTTTCTCTATCTGTTGGTATCTTCCCTCGAGCCCTTGCAGTGCTTTGCTCGTGAAATAAATGGGCTTTTGTCCGTCGGTGGTCTCGCGGTGAGGGTTGCGCTGATGGCTTCGTTCGAGACAGCCAGGTACAAGAACAAAGGTTCCACGTCGACTGATCTTGATAGTACGGGCGGTTGAGACAGAATTTGTTTGAGGTGGAGCAACGCCTGCTCACATTCCTTAGTCCATTTGAAGGCTGCCTCCTTGCGAAGGAGCTTGAAGAAGGGGAGGGCGCGCTGAGCGTATCTCGCGACGAAGCGGGGTAACAAGGTGAGCATGTCGTTCATGACTTGTATGGATTTTTTCTATGTTGGTGTCGGGAGGTCGGAGAAGGCTCGACACTTGTCGGGGTTAGCTTCGATTCCTCGTTCTATCAGGTAAAAAATGAGGAATTTCCCTGCCTTGACCCTGAAAGTGCACTTCTCGGGGTTGAATCTCATCTTACATTGTCTTGATTGAGCAAAGACTTCTTTAAGGTGAGCTGCATGGTCGATATATGCTCGGGATTTGACGATCATGTCGTCCATATACACCTCGAGCATGTCCCCGATTTGGTTGTGGAACACTTTGTTCATCATACGTTGGTATGTTGCCCCTGCATTTTTTAGACCAAAGGGCATTACGTTGTAGTAATAGTTGCCCGAGCTGGTCATGAAAGCAGTGCAATGTTTGTCGCTTACGGCCATTGGGATTTGGTTATAGCCTGAATAGGCATGCATGAACGATAATATTTTATAATCGGCCGAGTTGTCGACCAACATGTCTATGTTTGGTAAAGGAAATGCATCTTTCGGGCATGCGCGATTGAGATCAGTATAATCAACACACATTCGCCATTTTCCATTGTTCTTTTTGACTAGTACAACATTTGACAGCCAGGTTAAATACCGGGCTTCAGAAATAAAATTTGCCTCTAAGAGGTCTTTTACAGCTTTTTCAGCAGCCTCCGTTTTCTCCGGGGACTGCCTACGTCTATGTTGTACTACTACCCTAGCGGCTAGATCTATGGCGAGGCGGTGACAGGCAACCTCGGGGTCGAGTCCAGGCATCTCTGCAGCGCTCCATGCGAATAGGTCAGCATTCCCGCGTAAGCAGGCTTTGATCTGCTTCCTCGCCAGGTCGGGGAGGCCGGTACCGATCTTCACTCCTTTGCTCGTGTCCTCGCCGAGAGGGACGAGCTCGAAGTCTCCGTCCGGAATTGGTCAGAGGGGGCCTTTCTCGCCGCTGGGAGGCTCATCGTGGTCGAAGTGGGTGCCCAGGGCTATGGAGTCAACCTTTGGGGGAGATCTATGCTCTTCTGCCTTGACGGACTCTGTCTTCTCGGGCTCTGGTCGTATCGTTGCTGGTCTCTTGGCGGGTCTTGTCCCAGTGTCGACCGTGTCGCGTCCCTTGGATGCCGCGTTGAACCACCTTCGGGCAGCAGCCAGGTCCCCTTGGATGGTGGCGACTCGTGCCCTCTTAGTGTAAAACTTCATCTTCAAGTGGACGGTAGAGGGTACCGCGGCCAGTTCTGCCAACGTCGGCCTTCCCAGAATGTAGTTGTAGAGGGACGGGCAGTCGATGACGAGGAAGTGCACCTTGACCTGCCTCGTTGTTGTATCCTCGCCAAAGGTAACCATGAGCTCGACGTATCCCCAAGGTTTGGAAGTCGAGCCGTTAAAGCCCTGCAGGTCTGACCCCACATAAGGCGAGAGGTGCGAGTCGTCGAGCTACAGGGTCCAGAATAACTGGTTGTACATTACGTCGATGGAACTCCCTTCATCGACGAGGACGCGATGTACGTAAAAGTTAGCCATTCTCGCTCTTATTAGCAGGGGAATGACCGTGTTGGGGGCCCCACTGGGGAGTTCTTCGAGGTAAAAGGTGATAGGCTCCGACCTACCTTTCACCCTTTCAAAGGTCACTGTCTGAGGAGGTGCAGAGTCGACCAGTTCATCCAGCTTCCTCTTGGCCGAATTTATGGTGAGGTCGTTGAATCCTCCACCATTGATGACCATGGCAGAGGGAAAGTGCTCCCACCTGCTGTGCGTTGACAACGACTCTTGTAAGTGCTCGGGGAAGTAAAAGTCCTCAGGTCTTGTGACGGAGAAGGCGGTCTGGATGGGGACCGACTCGTCAGATGGTCGGGCATCCTCCTCTGGTTCTCTCGTCTCACGGGCGTTGCGACAAGGAGTGTCCTTTCGCCGGTACTGGGCGAGTCTTCCCCCTTTTATGAGGGTCTCAATGGCGTCCTTGAGGTGGACGCAGTCCTCCATGAGATGACCATGGCTCCTATGGTACTGACAATATTTGCTCCTCTCCACCCTGGGCTTAGCAGGAGCTGGTCGGGGGCGTTTGACGCTGCCATCTTTGAAATCTATACTGGCACACTCCGCCAAGATGCGCTCATGGGAAGCCGTGAGCAGAGTGTACTCTGTGAAACGCCCCGAGGGTCCTCTATGTTGTCGGACTTCTCGGGGTTTGTCGTCTTTTCTTTTCTCCCTGGTCCGCCGACGAGGAACGGCTTCTTGGCGCGAGTTGCTGCTGGATCCGCGAGTTCTGGGGTCACGGGCTCTATTAGCCGCTTCCCTTTCCTCGTAGTCCATATAGGCCCCGGCCTTCTCGAGGAGAGCATCGAACGTTCGGGGTGGTTCGATGCCCACTGCTTTTCTGAACTCTGTGCCGGGGAGGAGTCCCCTCTCTAGCAAGTATCTTTTCATGTGGTCTGCGCAGGGGACCTGGATGGCTTCACGGTTGAAGTGGTTGATGAATTCTCTCAAGGTTTCATCCTGCCTCTGGACGATAGCCTCGAGCGCCGCTTTGGTCTTTGGATGTCGCCATGACGCGGTGAACGAGCTTACGAATTGGTTTTTCAAGTTTCTCCACGAGGTGATCGACCCCGGGGCAAGACCTTTGTACCAATCCATTGCTGCTTTTCTGAGGGTTGTGGGGAACAACCGACATTTGATGGGTCCCCCAATGTTATGGTAGTGCAACATAGCTTCGAACCCGTCTATATGATCGACCGGGTCGGCGACTCCGTCGTATTCCTTCAAGTGAAGGGGCTTCTCCATGCCCGGGGGGATTGGTGCCTCCATGATGGCTTGTGATAGGGTACTGCGGGGGTCCTCCTCATAACTTCGCTCTGGGGAAAGGGACGGGGACCTGAGGTATTGTCGGGCACGACGGTCCTGATCATGCTGGACATCCCTCGAGCGGTGCGCTCGTTGATCTGTCCTTCCGTGCCTGTCTCCAGGATGTCTTCGTTCTTGCTGTATAGGGTCGTGGTTGCGCCCTTCGGCTTCAATGACTGGTTCCCTCTCCAAGGGGGGTTGTCTCCCCGGTTATCGGGGTGACGCGCTTCGGGAGGTGTCTCTGTATTGTCTCCGCGGGGGAGATGGGAGATGTACCTCTGTTCTTCGAGGAGGTAGGGACTGAGGCCTCATGTGTCTCCTCGGGGGTCTTCTATCGTCCTCTAGCACCCTCAATCTTTCCCCCTGGGCAAAGATGAGGTAGTTGGTCTGGTTGATTTCTGTGAACAATGCTCTGGTCGTGGCGTCTGCCCCAGCGGGGACCGGGACCTCCTGGAATTGGGCGGCTAGATAGTTTGGGGGAGCTGTATTGTCTTCTTCGAGCGGAGGGGGCACTGAAGAAGATGAGGCCGTGGCTCCGCCCCGGTGGCCCGAGGGCCCAGGGAAGACGCCCTCGGGGAGTGTATTATGGCCGGGGTTACCGGTGTTGTCGGGGACTCCGTTCTTGTCCGTGAGGTTGTTGTTGGCATCGACGATGCGGACATTCTGGTCGTCCCGAGTTTGGTCATCCATGACGGTGGAAGATGGTTTTTAGCTTTGGTCTTTGAAATTTTGTAAGACGGGGAAGCTTAGTTTCCCACAAACGGCGCCACTAATCTTACCGGATCAGACTTGGACCGTCACAGCTGGCTCGAACTGGATTTGAGTGAGATGGGGGGGGGGGGGGGGGTACCTGCAAGACACTCCGATGATAAAATGAGAGACGGAATGGTCAGGAAAAAAGTATGTAGGTGTGTAACGAATGAATACCTGACCCTCTTGGAACAAAGGGTATTTATAGCCCCCAGCGCTGGGCCAAGGTCCCCTCATTGGGCCGATTAGAACTGGCCCAATAAAGGAACTGCCAGGTTCTACGTGTGTAGTGGGGACCCGCACATGGTCCCCTTCTTGGGTGGTGCTCTGCGAAGAATGAGGAAGGACGAAGACGCGGTCTTTACGGGGCTTTAGGGATCCCATGATGTTCGGAGGGGACAAAATCCGCCCTATGGGGAGGATGCTCGAGCAAGACTCGAGCTGGAGTGTCCTGGTCGGGGACGCTGCTCGTTGCGGGTAACAACGGGCATTGCCGCTATGGTCTATGGTCGGGCACGCTCGGGACGATGTGATTATGAGCACTCCTCGAGGAGCTTCCTGGATCTGGGCCTTTATTTGTACTTTGGGCCAAGGCGGGCCCAGTCTAAAATAGTACCGAAGAGGACAAGAAAGAAGTCAAGGTAGGAGCCAATCTGGAACCCAGTGTCAAGAAGCGCTTAACTCAGTTACTACATGACTATGTTGAGGTCTTTGCTTGGTCTTATGAAGACATGCCAGGACTTGACACTGATATCGTGGTCCATTGTCTACCGACAAAATAAGACTGCCCTCTGGTAAAACAGAAAGTCCATCGCATACGGCCAGACATGTCAGAGAAGATCAAGACTGAAGTCATAAAACAATTCAACGCCGAATTCTTAGCCGTCACCTCCTATCCATAATGGGTCTCCAATGTTTTTCCAGTGCCTAAAAAGGACGGTAAAGTACGTATGTGTGTAGATTACAGAGATTTGAATAGGGCAATCCCTAAGGATCATTTCCCGCTTCCCCATATCGATATTCTGGTTGACAATACCGCACAACATAACGTGTTCTCATTTATGGATGGTTTCTCAGGCTATAATCAAATCAAAATGGCACATGAGGACATGGAGAAAATGACCTTCATTACACAGTGGGGCATGTTCTGTTACAAGGTTATGCCATTCGGGTTGAAAAACGCTGGGGCAACTTATCAGCGCACCATGTAGCTCTGTTTCACGATATGATCTAGCACGAAATAAAGGTCTACGTGGATGACATGATAGCCAGATCTCAAACTGAAGAGGAACATCTTGACCATTTGCAGAAACTGTTTGAAAGGCTAAAGAAATACAAGCTAAGGTTGAATCCGAATAAATGCACATTTAGGATGAGGTCTGATAAACTCCTAGGCTTCATCGTCAGCGGTAAAGGTATCGAAGTGGACCCTGCAAAGGTAAAAGAAATACAAGAAATGCCTGCTCCTCGCACCAAGAAGAAAGTCAGAGGATTCTTAGGATGGATAAACTACATCGCCAGATTCATTTCTCACCTAACCGCTACTTGTGAACTAATCTTCAAATTACTGAAGAAAGATCAAGTAGTCAGATGGAATGACGACTGCCAGGCTGCCTTCGACAAGATCAAAGAGTACCTTCGAGAGCCTCCTTTTTTTATGCCGCCAGTCGAGGAAAGACCTTTGATCATGTATCTAACTGTCTTGGAAAATTCAATGGGGTGTGTGCTGGGGCAGCATGACGAGTCTGACCGAAAAGAGCATGCAATATACTACCTGAGCAAAAAGTTTATCGACTGTGAAACCAGATGTTCACTGCTCGAAAAAACTTGATGCGCTCTGGCATGGGCTGCTCGCCGGCTAAGACAGTATATGTTGACCCATACTACCTTATTGATATCCAAGATGGATCAAATTAAATACATGTTGGAGAAGCCCACCCTCTCTACGAGAATAGCAAGATGACAGATGATCCTGACTAAATACGACATTTAGTACACTACCCAAAAAGCAATAAAGGGTAGTGTGCTAGCCGATCACCTTACTCATTAGGTTGTGGATGACTATCAGTCCATGAAATTCGAGTTCCCATATGAAGATATCATGATGGTAAACAATTGTGAAGAATTCAGACCATATGACGGACTTGAACAAGGATCTTGATGGACATTGGTTTTTGACGGAGCTTCCAACGCACTCGGCAATGGCATAGGTGCTGTGGTCATATCCCCTGAAGGATGTCATACTCCCTTCACTACAAGACTTTGTTTTAACTGTACCAATAATATGGTGGAATACGAAGCGTGTATTATGGGTCTCAAAGCTACCATAGATCTAGGAATCAAGTCCTTAAGTGTATTTGGAGATTCAGCCTTAGTCATTAGTCAGATCAAAGGAGAATGGGACATAAAGCACCCTAATCTCATCCACCACAAAGAACATGTGTTGACATTAATCCCACATTTTGAGGAAATTACCTTTGAGCATTTTCCACGAGAGGAAAATCAAATAGCGGACGCGCTAGCCACTATGTCATCCATGTTTAGACTTAAGTAGGATAACGAGGCTCCCCAGATCACCATTGAGCGAATGGATGAACCAGCTTATTGTCACGAGATCGATACTGAAGAAGTAATGGACAAGCCTTGGTTCCATGAAGTTAAGAGGTATCTCGAGGCCCAAGAGTATCCGGAGGGAGCTTCATTCAATGATAAGAAGTTCCTGAGAAGATTCTCCGCTAAGTTCTTCCTCAGTAATGGAATTCTCTACAAGCGCAACCACGACTCTACTTTGTTTCGTTGCGTAGACAAGGTTGAGGCGAACAAGATCATGGCTGATCTACATGAAGGCAATTTTGGCACCCATTCTAGTGGGCACATGATGGCTAAAAAGATCCTACAAGCGGGGTACTACTGGTCTACCATGGAAACAGATTGCCATAATCATTCACGAACCTGTCACAAGTGTCAGATCTATGCTGACAAATTACATGTGCCTCCGGTTTCTCTAAACATCCTGACTGCTCCCTGGCCATTCGCGATGTGGGGCATCAATATGATTGGATAAGTCAAACCTACAACTTCTAATGGACACCGCTTTATCTTGGTTGCCATTAACTACTTTACAAAGTGGGTTGAGGCAGCTTCTTTCGCTTCTGTTACCAAGAATGTTGTGGCCAGATTCATCAAACAAAATCTCATTTGTCGGTACGGTATCCCGGAGAGAATCACCACAGACAATGGTACCAATCTCAATAATACTATGATCATCGTACTATGCGCGCAATTCAAGATCCAGCACCATAATTCTTCCCCTTACCGGCCGAAGATGAATGGCGCTGTAGAAGCCACTAATAAAAACATCAAGAAGATCATACAAAAAATGACAGTAACTGTTGTACCCCAAAATTTTCCCTCTCATTTATCAAGATTTTCTCACAAGATCTCTTTGACCCAAGACTGGATTAGGGTTTGACTAGCTCAAGGCATCTCATCATGCACTGATAACTCAAAATTAGGGTTTGGGATTGCACAAGGATTTTTGGACTATCAATGCTTCATATGACTTTCAAGTATCATCACGGACCCCTAAGATTACTCATGTCAAGTTTCAAGCCTTGAATCACATTTTTGATCAGTCAATTGGACAACTGACCTAAAAATCAGTTGTATTGGGGAAAAAGTCAACCATGGCCAATTTACAATCAAACTTCATAATTTTTTATCCACATCAACATTTTGGACTCATATGTATCATTTGATCAAGTTTGGACCATAATTCCTCAAGAAATTTGATCAAATCATCAAAAGGGCAAAATGGTCAAAATTAGGGTTTTGACTGAGAAAGGGAAATTTCTGATTTTTTGACCTAGCAAGTGACCAATTGGTTTGAAGCATGATTTCAAGGGTTCAATTGTATCATCTTGACCTAATGAGATGGTTCAAAACATTGCAATTTCATTGGATTGACAGATGAAATTTGCAGTCAACTGATCAAAAGTCAACTATATACTGAAAAGTCAAACTTTAACTTTTTGGTCAAAATCAAGTGCCAAAGATCACAATTCATCAAAACATGTCAAAATGTGAAACTTGTTCATCAAGAAATCAAAGATTGAAGATTTTGTTTTAAAATTTGAAATTTCTTAACTTACAAAATTTTCTAAGTATAGAAAATTTCTTATTTTTTCTCAACTTTAAATCAAATTCTCACCATGACACAAGATGATTCAAAGAAAGTTCCCAACATGAAAGTTGTAGAACTCTATGAAATATACAACTTTTCTTCACAAATTTTCCCCTAAATATGCTTGGATCTCAAGATATAATTTTGTGAATACATGCCCATGAACTAAAATAACTTAGTGAAATTTTCCCATAATTTAGGCAGGTTTTTGACCTAACTTCATGGCAACTTTTCACCTAGTTCCAAGAGGAATCTTGAAAAGCATTTCAAATATGAGTTATAGTTTATATTGCAAGATTTCCAAAATATCCAAGAACTCCTTGAGATCATTCTTGAGTAGGGAGAATCGAAGAGATGAAGTTGGCAATTTCTCACTTTGATTTCAAGTCATTTCATGAAGAACAAAATTCAAATCCAAACCTAGGCTGCATAATACCTTCTTTACAGGTCTCAAACTTGTTTCTTACTCCATAATTTAATTCTTACACAGTTGATAAATCCTTAATCCAAGCATAAGAGTCTTTTTCCAAGCTTTAATCTCATAAATAACACAAAGTTGTCATTTCCATTTTAGAAAAGTACCACTTTCGCATTTGTCAACTTCTTGAGCTTTGTACCTGTTCCTTCTGTACACACAAGTCCTATAAACCAAAAGCAAAGTGTCTAGAACTTGTACCAACTCAAACCAGGCCTGTACAAGCATGTAGAGAGTTGTCTCCTCACTTTTCTTAAAAAGCAAGTAAGAGTGCAAAAAGCATATAACTCAAAAATCTGTTGTGGAGTGGATTTAAAACCTTCTCTATACTTATACACAAACATATTGCAACCTAAGACATGATTGCTCAAGGCCAGAAACTCTCTAAAACTTCCTATAACCAAAAACATGCCATAACTTGCAGTTTGATACCAAGCATAGCAATCCAAAAATTTACTCGTGCGTTTCAAGTTCTAATCACCTAAACCCTTAACCTACATCATATCTAAGTGTTCCAGACCATCACCCCTTCACTGTAACTCATCCTTCTCCATCTGCCATTTTTGTTTTTCGAGCTTGCAGGTTGACTTGGATAGGGAGATTCAGGCACTTTCAAGACAAGGTAAAGATTGGAACATACTCAGGGAGGTCCAGGCAAGCTAAATGGATCTTCAGGCCTTCTCAAAACACACTCAAACTCTATTCACGATCTCAGCTGAAAGAGGTAAGAACTCCAACTTCTATCTCTTCATACAGGCATCTATTGGTCATGATTTGTGAAGATAAAATGTAGATATCCTTGTGCTAAAACCAACCATGTTCATAGATTTCATTTATATTCATTGTGTATAGAGAATTTTAGAGTTCAAATTTCTGTAAAAATTAGGTTTAAAATTAGGGACATTGAAATTTGCTTTGATCATTGACTGTTAGTTTACATGAGTTACATGGTTGAAATTGTGGGAAAAGTACTACCATTTTCATGTTTGAAGTTTCCATTTTCATGGAGAAATGAGAAAGATACAGGGGGTCCGGATGGCTTGAGGAAGAAGATGAAGTACAGGAAAAGAGGCATTATGTGTTATGTTTTTCTTGTTTCATTTGAACTAACGAATGTACAGCCACCCCAGTGGCAAGGCAACGCGCTGAAAGTGCTAAGGTCATGGGTTCGAGCCTTGGTGCCTGCCTTTTGCATATTTTCTCACATTTTTTCCATTTTTCTCATTTTTGCAGCGTTGGGCTTTTTATTTTTTCTAAACACATTACCTCCTGATTTACTCAGGACACCCCCTGGCCCATCCATTTTTATTATTTATTTTCATTTTCATTTTCATTTTTATTGAATATATTTTCTTAAATATTATAAAATCATAAAAAAATATAAAAAATATTAAATATTTCATTTTTGTTTATTTTATTTTATTTTCACATAAAAAATATTTTTGTTAAATCATATATTAACTATTTTTCTTAAATAAATTTGTAAAATAAAATAGACTTAGGTTAATTTTTATTTCTTTTTCTTCACACTTGTAAATATTTTTTCTAATGTACAAAAGGACTAAATATTTCATAAAATATTATCTTACTATTTTTAAGGCAAAAATACACAATAATAATACTTAAAGAGTTTTATTTTCTCTTAATAAACTAGAATTAGGGTTAATCAATGTATAAAAATAATTTCCTTTTCTTAAATTATTAAGTTTAGTTCAAAAATTCTTTTTCATATAAAAAAAACAACAAAACAAAAATCTTTCTTGCATATACATACCATTGCACATTTAATTTATATTGTATTTTATTTATTCAAATATTCATACAAATTCAATTTGGTTGTAATAGATTAAATTAGGTTTACATTATTGCAAATCCCCATTCATAATTTGTATACCCCCCTCCCATAAAATATTGTAATAGCATAGTAATCTTTAAATTACGCAATTTACCACTTTTATATAACATGCTAGTAATTAGGGCTTGTATGGCAAGATAAAAACAATCAAATAGAAAATCCTAATCCAAGACAAAATCAAGCATGAAAATAACGCACTTTCACATAAGCATCCTTAGGGTTTTTCCACTTGGTTGCCTTATACAAAAATGGTCATATTACGCGTGTGAAGTATCTTAGCAAAACAAACAAGTATAAGATCATAGTCCCTCTATGACACTACCCAAAGTTGCCTTACAAAATGATCTTGGTCCCTCAAAATGCTAATATACTTTACAACATTGCTAATCATGGTTATACGATGACCCACGCCCGTCCCGTTTGCATCCAAAGATAGGGTTACTTACTAAATCAATGGTAAGACCACAATATTAAAGGAAAATAAAATGAACAAGAAAGACATTTGAGTAAGTAGATTACTTCTAATTACTTGCTCAATTTCAAACAAACATCCTTGCTATTTTCAAAACAAACACTTACACGTTCAAACATCTTACAAACTTGAAAATATTTTCAAAAGATCAAACATCTTTGTATACATTCTTAAAAACAAGAATCATTACAAATATTGCCTAAACAATAGCCTCTTTACAAAATACTTTCAAAAAACCACACCAAGCATAATTCCAAGCAAAAAGCAAGTGATCTAGCAAGTAACTAAGAGCCCATGGAAAACCATGGATGAAAAGGGTGCTAATACCTTCCCTTTTCATAATCTACCCCCCGAACTCAAGAAACAATCTCAAAGGTCTTTCCTGTGCTTTTTCACCTTTCCTTTTGGATAAAAGAAAAGTCGGTGGCCACTCTTGCTAACTGCGACATTTGCGATAAAACGCAAAACCTCAAGTCAGTTCTCCCACCGTATCATAGAACTGGCGACTCTGCTGGGAATAATTTTAAAAGTGGGGTTACCTTAGGGCTAGACCACCTTTATCTGCTTACAATGTTTGACTTGTATGCTTTACATTACGGTTCTTTGTTTGGGTTTAAAATCCTCTACCCGGATTTGGGATACATTATAGGTAAATAACAATACGTTGTGGAAACTGTGCGGGGTATACCGACATGGTCTAAGCAATAGTTATGTTAGTGTGACATATTTGTGGATACCAGTAGCCTTTGAGTTAATCAAAGAGAATACGGGGCCGCTGAGTGATGTCATGAAACACTAATGAACTTCTAGAACCCTTTACTTGACTAACTTGGCCTTTAGGATATAGTGAGATGACCGGCTTTGGTGCAGTCCGAAGTTGGTAGATACTCGATACTACACTCATTGAGGTTTGGTTTCTTGGGATATTTCGGTCGCCATTAAAGAGGCTTGAGCTGAAATAATGACCAAGGAAACAATCCAGTGATATTGAGCTCCTTAGAACCCGGTTACTATTACTAGGACAGGTTTAAGCCAACTAAACTTCAAGAGGGTACTTACCTATAAAACCCCATGCAAGCCTAAAATAAAAACTTGATTGCTTTGCTTGTATATGCATACTTGTACATAACATCATGGACATCATATGCATCCACTAACCATTTCAAGGATTTTTTGAGATTCATCTTTGTTCTTGTTTTGTAGGATATGGATTCACTTTGTAGGAAGACTATTAAAGTCAACCTTGTAATAATTCCTCTACAACTTAAGGAGCTAGCTTCAAGAATTCCTGAGAACTCTCCATTCACCGAGAGACATGGTCGTCTACTCAACTTGGTCACCTCCAACACAAATGAGGATATGATGAAGGTGCTCTTTCAGTTCTTTGATCCTTTGCACCATTGCTTCATATTTCCTGACTATCAGCTTGTGCCTACTTTGGAAGAATTCTCCCAACTCTTGAGGATTCCCATTCTCAATCAACTACCTTTCAACGGTACGGAAAGAGACCCAAAGCCAGAAGAGATTACTCAAGCTCTGCACTTGCACTCATCTAATGTCACAACTCATTGGGAAACTAGAAGTGGTGTCAAAGGCTTCTTAGTAAAGTTCCTGTTTGAGAAAGCCCAAAGTTGTTGGAATTTCTTAGACTTGCAAGCGTTTGAGGAAATTGTGGCTCTTCTTATCTATGGGATGGTCTTGTTCCCCAATCCTGACCAACTCATATATGTGAGTGCCGTCAAAATCTTCATGTCACGTAACCCGATGCCTACATTGCTTGGAGATATCCTACACTCTTTTCACACTCGCACAATGAGGAAAAGAGGTGTCCTTATATGTTGCACTCCTCTCCTAGAAAGATGGTTTATTTCTCATCTTCCCCAATCAGTCTTAAAGAATGAGCAAGGTTTAAGGTGGTCACAAAGGTTAATGACGCTCAAACATTCAGACATTCATTAGTGCTCCCGATCCAAAGAGAATGTTATCATTGTTAACCGTTATGGAGAATTTCCTAATGTCCCTATACTTGGAATTAGGGGAGGCATCACCTACAACCCATGCTTAGCTTTAAGACAGTTTGGTTATGCCCTAAGGGGTGGCCCGCACGAGATGCTGATTCAAGGTTTGGTATTAGACTACAACAACGATGATCAAGGTCTTCGCCAGAGATTCATCCGAGCTTGGAGAATTCTTAATAAGGTGGATAACAAGACTTTGAGGCACAAGAATTACATCCCTCTTGAGCCTTACCTCAAATGGGTACGAACCCGTGCTCAAAGTCTTATGATGCCTTATCTTTCCATCCTTCCGGTGATCATTGAGCCTGTTAAGGAGGGAGATGTTCCATACACTATCCTACATCCTGACATGCCCACATCTCTTGAAGACCTACAAAGGGATTGGATATAGCTCAAAGGAGAGCGAGATACTTTTGAAGCCCAATTCTACGCAAGTGAGAAGAAGGTTTTGGAACTCACTAGGCTACTTCATGAGGAGCGGACTCTGAATGCCTACATTGCACCAAAGAGGATGCAGACTAATTTTTTATCTTAGAGTTTTATATTATTTTGCCCAAAGGGCATTGATGTACTCAAACTTTATCTTATTAATATAACGTGTGTTCTTTTTTGTCTGAAACGAACTTGAATCTTTGAAATCCTTGAAAACATTGCATATGCACATATCATTCATCATAACATAAACATGTCTTTTGCAACAAGTTTCCTCATCTCTCTGCTGTTTATTTCAGTAAGATGGATCTCGAACAAACAATCAAAGATCTCCAAACTCAGAACATGCAGTTTCAACAGTTGCTCATGACCCTGACCAAGGGACAAGAAGAATTGAAGACTCTGCTAGCTGAAGAAAAGAAAAAGAAAACAAAGAAAGTAAATGGAGTCTTGAATATAGGGAGAAGATTTCATGAACAGACAAGAAGGACTTTGAATTTTGTAACAACATCCGGTGAAGGAGAGGGGAAAGGCAAGGAAACAGCGGTCCCGTCAGAATCTGAAGAGGAGGAAGAAGAGGAAGACTACTCTGAGTAACAATATCCTCCCGCTGATGACAAGTACAGACACCTCGAAGAGCGTTTGAGCGCGATGGAAATACAAAAGGTGTCAGGCCTAGATTTTGAAGATTTGGGACTAGTGTCGAGGATTGTGATTCCTCCGAAGTTCAAAGTGCCTTTGTTTGCAAAGTACGATGAAGTGTCATGCCCTAAGATGCATCTCTGATCGTATGTGAGAAAGATCCAACCATACTCCGCTGATAAAGACTTGTGGGTGCACTTTTTCCAGGATAGTCTATCTGTAACACAACTCGACTGGTTTTACCAACTAGAAAGAGTCAACGTCCATAATTGGGAAGATCTTGCCGCAGCTTTCTATAAGTAATATCAATACAATGCCGATTTGGCGCCTACCCGTACTCAACTTCAGAGCATGGCTATGGCTTCCAATGATGGTTTCAAGGATTACGCACAAAAATGGAGAGATATGGCTGGGAGAGTTCAACCCCCTCTATTCGAAAGGGAATTGGTGGACATGTTCTTAGGCACTTTGTCTGGCCCTTTCTTCAACCATTTGATTGGAAGCTCATCTGCAGGATTTACTGAGCTAATACTGACCGGAGAGAGGGTGGAAGCTGGCATAAGAAGTGGAAAGATTCAGAAGGATTCATCTTCTTCTATAGCTGTGAGGAAGCCTTTTATTGGTAAGAAAGAGGTATCTGCTGTTTATCCACAAAGAAACCAAGAGAGAGCCGAGCGCCGACCAATGGTAGGGGCTGTTATTATTCCAAAGTCTACGTCTGATCAACAAAGAAGTAATCAACCAAGGATGGAAAGGCCAGTCCGACAATTCACCAGAATCAACATGACTCCGTCTCAAGTATTACCGCATCTTTTGAGATCCAATTTGGTAACCATGAAAGAAGCTCTGAAAAACCCCAACACGACATCCCCTCATTATCACCCCAATGCCCGTTGCGCATATCACTCCGAAAGTCCTGGGCACGATACTAATAACTGTTGGGCCTTGAAAAACAAAATACAAGATCTCATTGAAGCAAAAGAAATTGAGTTTGATGCGCCCGAGAAGCCAAATGCTATCTCTGCTCCCATAGCCAGACATGGTCAGAACACCAATTCTATTGAAGAAAATTTGTTTGTTACCACAATTGATGAACTCATGACTCCACTTCCAATCATTAAGATAAACTTGTTAAAAGCCGGTGTGTTCCCGGGTTGTAATAAAGACTGCCATCTCTGCTTATCCTCACCAACTGATTTCCCCTTGTTGAAAACAAGCATTCAACGCTTGATAGACAACAAAGAGATTCTGTTCGAAAGTAATCCTATTTCACCTGTTCTTGTTGAAGATGTTTCAATCATTACCATCTCCACCAATTCTTCTAGGGTCCCTAAAAGACCCGTTAGAATTACATCAGTCCCGAAAGCAACTCCTCTAATAATCACAATGCCTGGGCCAGTCCCATATGAATCAGACAAAACTGTGTCATGGAATTACGGTGAGGACATTTATTACCATTACATCAAACAAGATGGGCTGGCCGCCGAAGAGATAAACTCCGAAGAAGAAGATTTCGACATTAGCAATATTATCGGAACCAGTAAAATTACCCGAAGCGGTAGGATCTTTTCTCCATAAATTCCCCCCCCCCAAAGGCATTTTTTGGACCCGTGGTTGCTCCAAAGGTTACTTCCGTACCCCTAATCATCTCTGCAAGTGCTCCTATTGACGAAGCCGTTACAACCCCTATTGTCACTCCTACCAACACTCTTACTGCTGAAACCCGAGGAAAAAGTATTCAAGAAGAGCCTGTCTGGATGAAGGCTCAGTCGCTGACTATTCCCGAGGCTTCCAAGAAAGAAATGGAGGAGATCTTAAAAATTATAAAGAGGAGCGACTACGACGTAGTCGAACAGTTGGGGAAAACTCCCTCCAAAATCTCCATGCTAGCATTACTATTGTGTTCCGAGGCACATGCGAAAGCCTTGGTGAAGTTCCTAAAAACAGCACATGTGCCTCAAGAGATGCCTACTGATCAATTTCAAGACTGCATGGCCAGCTTGACAGCGGACAACGGCCTAGGCTTCTCGGATGCTGATCTGACACCAAGGGGAAGAAAGCATAACGAGGCATTACATGTCTCTGTGGAATGTTGATCAGTCACATTTCTGTCTGGTTGTCTATCTATTACCCGACACGAAACCACATCTTTGGTAACACTTTAGCTAGTTTTTTTTACTGTTTTCGTCTCGTATTTTAATTTTCTCAATTTTTTATTATTTATATTTAGTCAGTTTAAATTTTGTTAAATAAGGTACTTTTGAAATCTTGGTCTGGTGGCTCTTTTCGTATTTTCAGGTCCGGGCGAAATTGCACAAGAATAGTGGTGGAACTGACAAGTTCAGAAGCGTTCCCTTCGAAAATACAGTAGCTGACACGGGCGCCCGTGTCACCTGACACGGCCCGTGTCAGAGAGAATGTTGCACGGACGAGGTGAAGGAACAATGCAGAAGCTGACACGGGCACCCGTGTCACATGACACGGCTCGTGTCAGAATACCTGGCAAATGCTTTGGAAGAGTGAGACTTCAGTGCCCAACACGGCCGCCCGAGTCACCTGACACGGTCCGTGTTGGCAGATGCGGGACAAAAAAGTGATTTTTGAAATCACTCTATTTAAATTCTTGGAGGTTATTTCGTACTTTGCACAGACTTCTTGGGTGATCTGACATTATTTAGACCTAGTTTTGAGGAGTAGAAAGTACTTTTTTGAGCTGAAAAAAAAGGACAACGGAGAAGAAGAGAACGAGAACGATCAAAGGTTTGGATGACGAAGATCAACAAAAGCGGAAGTAATTGAAGATCAGAGCAATTCCATCCTTTGTAATGTTTAACATTAAATTAGTATTTTCTTTGAATATTATTTAAAGCTAAACCCCCTAATGCTAGGAGGGTGTCCCTGAATTGCTTCTGTGATGAACCGAATGGCTATATTTTTATAATATATATGTTTTTATGTATTCACTGTATTATGCAATTTCCTAATGCTTATTCTTTTGGAAAATTGGGTATTGATCTATGGGTAAAGTAGGTTTGACTGATAACTTTATCGCTACTTGTATAATACCGTCGCTAATTTCTCTTAGGAATAAGGATCTAATAGCTTTGACCGTAAATTCTTGATCTTTTACGTGTGATTGACATATGTTTGAATATCTAAGGAATTAGACTTTAAAATTTTATGTCATGGGTTTCTGGCTAAGGAATTAGGGGAATCTACTCTTGAGAATCGGTATTGGATTACGTAAGCATAGATAGTATAAATATAAGTTCAATTCATTACAGAGCAATTCATACATCTTGTCCCTAGCATGTTTCATCATTTTTGTGTTATTACTCTTTACTTTTTGTTTTAAGATTCACAAAGCATATTTTATTACCTTTACTCAAACTAAACCAATGCCCTTTTTGTCTAATTGAATCCTTTTCAAACTGTTAATTTTAACGCAGTCTTCGAGATCGATACACGGGATAACTTCCTTTCATTACTACATTGGTAAAAATAGTACACTTGCTATTTTATCGATCAAGTTTTTGGCGCCGTTTCCGGGGACTGCCAAAATTTCTGTGTTTAAATTACTCAATTAGAATTTTGTTGCTCTGCAACCAAAATTTTATTTACTATTTTGTTAGTATTCGCTCACAACTAATAATCGTCTAATCTTTTTATGCGAGGTAAGGCCTCAGTTGAATTTCTTTTTGACGCAGAACCAGAAAGATCACTGAGGGAGAGAATCCAAAAAGCTAGGCAAAAAAGTCAGAAGGTATAAGACGAAGTACAATCAAGTCTTTCAGAGAAATTAGAGTCTGAAGCGATGGCTGCTGACCTACCGCTTGTGGAAAGACTTCTGGGCGACTATGGAGGAGCAAATGCCCCTTTGCGCCAGATGACGATCGTTAATCAACCAGTAAACGTCTATCACTCTCAGTTGCACCCTTCCACTATCAGGCAACTTGAAAGGAGACCGTTTTCTGGAAAGATTAATGAATATGCAAACAAACATCTGCAGAGGTTTCTCACCATGAACACATCGCTGAAAATTGAGGGGCGTTCTGAAGAAGCAAAAAAATTAGTAATGTTCCCTTTTAATTTTTCAGAGGATTCTGAAGAATGGTTTTACTCTTTACCGACTGGAAGCATTACAACTTGGAAACAGATGGAGACTACCTTTCTCAACGAGTATTTTCCTGCTTCTGTGTACATCCGTAAGAGGTATGACATAGTGAACTTTAAACAGAAGGAAGGAGAATCACTGGGAGATGTGTATAAGAGGTTTAAACGACTGTTGGTTGCATGTCCTACTCATAACATGGATGCAACTGAACAAATGCAAAATTTTGTAAATGGCCTAAGGATGAAGACTAAGCAACTCATCGACACAGCTGCCGGTGGCTCAAATAACTTTACGACAGCCACTGGTATTAAAAATATAATTGAAGCTATCACAACAAATGATCATTTAGAGTTGTATGACCAGAGTGTGTCCCAACCTGAAGGAATAATTGATTTGAAATTGGCTAATCAAGTTGTCAAGATGGAAGACCAAATTACAGCTGAAGTAGAAAGAAGACTGAAGAAGATGGCTATTGATACACAAACTGTAGCTCAGGTTCAATTGGTTCAACCCACGCATGCTAGCAATTGTGAAATTTGTGGAGGACCTCATCTTACTGTACATTGCGTTGCCACTGCACAACAAATTGAGGAGATAAAATTTCTCAGGCAGAACAACCCTTATTCAAATACTTATAATCCGGGTTGGAAAAAGCATCCTAATTTCTCGTGGAAGGATCAACAAGGAAATGCCCAAAACCGACCATAACAGCAGTAACCATACAACCAACCTCAGCAACAATTTCAACAACAAGGGACACAGAAAGCTGATTGGGAGATTGCCATTGAAAAGATGGCCGCTCAAAGTTCTCAATTTCAAGAAGAGACCCGAAGTAATCTAAAGAACACGGGGGCTTCCATTAAGAATCTAGAAATACAAATGAGTCAGATCGCACAACAACTTGCAGGTTCGCAATCACAAGGCGCTTTGACAAGTGCCACGGTCACTAATCCAAGAGACAACCATCACGTGAATGCTGTGATCACTAGGAGCAGTAAGTCAAAAGATGTGCAGGAGAAAAATTCTGAAGAAGACGACCTATTGTTTGAAGTTGATTTAGAGATTAAAGAAAATGAGGTTGAAAGTGAAGAAGTAACTTTACATGAAAGTGCAGTCCAAGAAGAACCAAAAGGAAAAGTCGCTGAGACGACACCTGCAATCAAACTCCCTTTCCCCACAAGAAACAAGAAGAAGGGGCATCATGAGAAAAACTTTAAATTTTTTTTAGAGATGTTCAAAAAGCTTGAACTTAACATTCCTGTCTTGGAGGCACTCGAGCAGATGCCTACTTATGCCAAGTTCATGAAAGATATCATATCGAAGAAAAGAACCATCGATACCGACTCTATTATTCTAACTGAAACCTGTAGTGCTATTTTGCAGGGTATGAAGATTCCAGTAAATAAGAAGGACCGAGGTTCTGTTACTATCCCTTGCACTATGTGGGATAGATCTTTTAAAAAGGATCTTATTGATTTGGGATCAAGTGTCAGTCTCATGCCACTTTCCATATACAAGAATTTAGGGATTGGTAATGTGCAAAATACAAGGATGACACTTCAGTTTGCCGATCATTCGGTGAAAAGACCTTATGGAATAGTGGAAGATGTCCTGGTGAAAATTGGCAAGTTCGTATTCCCGGTTGATTTTGTTGTTCTTGAGATGCCGGAAGATGAGGAGATTCCTCTCATTCTTGGTAGGCCATTTTTAGAGACCGGGAGATGTTTGATAGACATAGAAGAGGGTACCATAACTCTGAAAGTCTATGATGAAGAGTTGAAAATTGATGTTCTAAACACTATGAAGTATAAGGATGATATCGCCACGAGTCAACATATCGAAGTAATTGATCAAGTGGTTGCTAATGAGAATTCTTTGAAGACACAACAACTACTGTTGGAAAAAGTGCCGAGCTTATCAATTTTTGAAGAATCTGAAGAGGTGGATGAAAAAGATATGGAAGCATTAGCCATGATGGATGCAATTCCATCATTCAAGGGGACTCGACCAAACCGTTGGGAGGATTTAAGGCAGCCTTCAACGGAAGAGAAGAAAGATGAATCGAAGGAAGGAGAAGAATTGAAACAATTACTTGAGAACCTCAAGTATGTTTTCCTCGACACCGATAATAGGTGCCCGACAATAACCAGTTCCAATCTTGAAGCTCTCCAAGAGGATAAGCTCGTCAAAGTTCTAAAAAAACACAAAAGTGCTATTGGGTGGTCGGTTGATGATTTGAAGGGGATTAGTCCTACAGTTTGCATGCACAAAATTCTTATGGAAGATGATCATAAACCGGTTATTCAACCCCAAAGAAGACTAAATCCCGCAATGAAAGAGGTAGTCATAAGAGAAGTGGTGAAACTATTAGATGCTAGGATGATTTATCCTATATCCGACAGTTCTTGGGTGAGTCCTATACATGTCGTGCCAAAGAAAGGAGGGACAACTGTGATCAAGAATGAGAAGAATGAGTTGATCCCTACAAGGACAGTTACCGGATGGCGAGTCTGTATCGATTATAGAAGATTGAACCTCGCTACGAGAAAGGATCACTTTCCATTACCATTTATTGACCAGATGTTGGAGAGGTTGGCCGGTCATGAGTACTATTGTTTCCTTGATGGTTATTCGGGGTATAATCAGATAGCTGTTGTACCAGAAGATCAAGAGAAGACAACATTTACATGCCCTTTTGGTATTTTTTCCTACAGAAGGATGTCATTTGGATTATGCAATGCACCTGCTACCTTTCAAAGATGCATGCAATCTATTTTTGCGGATATGCTTGAAAAATATATGGAAGTCTTCATGGATGACTTCTCAGTTTTTGGTTTACCAAAAATGCCCCCAAAGCGTAATGCAAGAGGTAAGAAGCCAGTCGGTGAACCATCGAGGTCAAGACCAAGGAGCAGCCGCGACCAATTGGCGGAACCTAACGCTAATGACATTTTCTTTGACAATCCTGCTCGTGAAGTGCGTTACTCGCATCATATTCGGCGTAAGTTGACGCCCACAAGGTACATGTGCTCCCAAACTTTGTCTCAACTAGGTTTAACTGATGAAATATATAGAATGTTGCATGTTTTGGGAATACTGGAATTTATGCAGCATGAAACGCCCACTTTCGAGCGCATAACACTCGAATTTCTGAGCTCTGTCGAGTGAAAGCTGAAACCAACATGGGATGGAAGCACTCAAATGCACACAGGTACTCTAACGTTCAGGCTGTTCAATATGGAACGTCAGCTGACCCTTGAGGAATTGGGTGGGATTCTCCACCTTCCTGTTTATGGACCGAGAGCAATTCCCGAAACTTTCAATCCAGCGGGATTTTGGGAAGATATCACTGGTTGTGGTGGTTATGAGGCAAAGAGCGCCAAGGCGTCTCGGATTTAAAATCCCTACTTCAGGTATGCTCAGAAGTGTCTGGCTTACACTTTGTTAGGTAGAGGGGATAGTACAGGAGTCGTATCGCAGGCACAGCTCTTTCTGCTTCATGCTATGACCAATGCAACCCCGGTCAATGTTGCTGCCTTCGCAGCAAACCACCTGAGAAAAGTGGGACGGGCAACTTCGAGTGATATTTCTGTTGGCAGTATGATTACCCAAATAGTCATTTATTTTGGTTACAACCCTGTGGAAATGAATCATGCACCTGTGACAGGTATGAGTAAAATAGATATGAATGCCTTAATTAATCAAGGGATGATTCAAGTACTGGGTAATCGTTTTGGTTATATTGTTTCCAAGTGGATTATTATGATGCTGCCTAACCCTGAAAAAATCTCAATTTTGAATCGTCAGAATTGGGAATATGGTATTTTTAATGATGCTTTTCAGGTTGAGAATGAAATGAACAATCCTGCTGAGGAACACCTCGTGGATGATGATGCTGAAGAGCCGGTAGAAAATCCATCTGAAAGGCCGACTCAGATGGATGGTCGGTCCTCATCGTTCACTCAAGAGGAGTGGGTGTGGCTGCAAGCAGAATGTGCTGATCTATGAGCTGAGCAAACACGTCAAGGAGTCGAGTTGTTCCATCAAGGACACGAACAAGCTCAACAAGGAGAGATGTTAGCTGACATACATTGAATGATGCAACACTTGATGTTGCATTTTCCTCACCCTCCTCCACCGCAGTGAGCTCTGTAACACCCTTGCATCCTTGGTTCTGAAACATTGAGGTCAATGTTTGGTCCAAGTGTGAGGGGGTTTATTTTATTATTTAGTATTTTGTGTGTTTTTATTTATTGCTTGTTATTTCAGTTTAAATATTTGGTTTCTGTATGTTTTGTGTGTTTCAGATGTGTGGTGACTATGCCGAAATAGTAGACAATCTGAGAGAAGTGGATGAGACAAATCAATCTCGACACTAAACTCTAGGAAACCTCCGAAAGTTGGTACGACTGAAAAGAAGATTAGACGCAATCCCTAACACTGGAACTAGACCGGAATATGACATACCCGAATCTACATGACACCATATGACACAGATGGCAGCTCTGAAACTGTCAGTACATCCAACATGGTGAGAATAAGAAATAACCAAACACAAGTGCATCAAGAGAGTGTTGGGTATGTACTTAGTCTCTTTTTGTTTGCATAATTGATCTGTGAATATATACTGCACACACACATGCACTGAGGCAATTTTTTTTATTTCAGCCCTGAGCCTGTTGAGCCTGCCCTTTTACATTATCCCTTGTTACCCCAGTTTGAGCCTTATCCCCATTTTTTTAAATAAAAAAAAATAAAAACCCGCATTTTATGAAACCTTTAGCCTAAACTCTTCCCTACCTTGCTCAAATAGGTGTTAGAAATTTTGTGGTTTGTGTAAATACTCTAAGTTTGGGGTTGTGACACTTGCAAAGGAGAGTGAATGAGTGCATTCGAAAAAAAAGAGGAAAAAAATATATAGAACTACAAAAAAAATATTGCGATAATGCACTCGTCACCGAAGCAGTCGGAAAAAAAAGAGAGAAGCGTATCATAGTTCCTCCAGTACCCTTTTGAGGAGAAGAAACTGAAAAATCTCGAATATTATGTGTCCTACCCTGTGAGTTGAAAAATAGCAAGTACACAATATGAGATAGATAACACCGAATCTGAGGTATTTAACCCTTTGTTTCCTTTTCTTTATATATCCCACCTTGTCCCTTAGCCCCGTTACAACCTATAAAGTCCTCGTATAGTGCATGTTTTGTGTGTTTGTGTTATGTTTACAGATATTGTGCAAGCTCAGTAGATGACGGTGCATACCTTGACAATGAGAGTGTAAACACTTAAACCCGAGAGATCTGGAGAGAGTGTGAGAGACTGACAGAGGAAGAGGTGCTAAATTCTGAAAGTGTAGTTGATTGCAGTAAGTCGGGTAAGCATGGAAGGCCTAGAAGAAAGTAAAGAAATTGCGAATAATCTCAGTGGTACGTGGTTGTTGAAATTCGGAGGGAACCTATAATGTGGACTTAAGCTTTGCTTGAGGACAAGAAATGAGATAAGTTTGGGGTTGTGATCGGTCACATTTCTGTCTGGTTGTCTATCTATTATCCGGCACGAAACCACATCTTTGGTAATACTTTAGCTAGTTTTTTTTACTGTTTTCGTCGCGTATTTTAATTTTATCAATTTTTGTTTATTTACATTTAGTCAGTTTAAATTTTGTTAAATAAGGTACTTTTGAAATCTTGGTCTGGTGGTTCTTTTCGTATTTTCAGGTCCGAGCGAAATTGCACAAGAATAGTGGTGGAACTGACAAGTTCAGAAGCGTTCCCTTCGAAAATACAGTAGCTGACATGGGCGCCCGTGTCACCTGACACGGCCCGTGTCAGAGAGAATACTGCACGGACAAGGATAAGGAACAATGCAGAAGCTGACACGGGCGCCCATGTCACATGACACGGCCCGTGTCAGAATACCTGGAAAATGCTTTGGAAGAGTGAGACTTCAGTGCCCAACACGGCCGCCCGTGTTGGCAGATGCGGGACAGAAAAGTGATTTTTTGAAATCACTCTATTTAAATTCTTGGAGGTTATTTCGGACTTTGCGCATACTTCTTGGGTGATTTGACACTTTTAGACCTAGTTTTGAGGAGTAGAAAGTACTTTTTTGAGCTGAAAAAAAAAAAAGGACAGTAGAGAAGAAGAGAACGGGAACGATCAAAGGTTTGGATGACGAAGATCAACGAAAGCGGAAGCAATTGAAGATCATAGCAATTCCATCCTTTGTAATGTTTAACGTTAAATTAGTATTTTCTTTGAATATTATGAAAAGCTAAACCCCCCAATGCTAGGGGGTGTCCCTGAATTGCTTCTGTGATGAACTGAATGGATATATTTTTATAATATCTATGTTTTTATGTATTCACTGTATTATGCAATTTCCTAATGCTTATCCTTTTGGAAAATTGGGTATTGATCTATGGGTAAAGTAGGTTTGACTGATCACTTTATCGCTACTTGTATAATACTGTCGCTAATTTCTCTTAGGAATAAGGATCTAATAGCTTTGACCGTAAATTCTTGATCTTTTACGTGTGATTGACATATGTTTGAATATCTAAGGAATTAGACTTTAAAATTTTATGTCATGGGTTTCCGGCTAAGGAATTAGGGGAATCTACTCTTGAGAATTGGTATTGGATTACGTAAGCATAGATAGTATAAATAGAAGTTCAATTCATTACGAAGCAATTCATACATCTTGTCCCTAGCATGTTTCATCATTTTTGTGTTATTACTCTATACTTTTTGTTTTAAGATTCACAGAGCAGATTTTATTACCTTTACTCAAACTACACCAATGCCCTTTTTGTCTAATTGAATCCTTTTCAACACTGTTAATTTTAACGCAGTCCTCGAGATCAATACACAGGATAACTTCCTTTCATTACTACATTGGTAAAAATAGTACACTTGCTATTTTATCGATCAAATGTAGAGGCACAACTCTGGCACATGTCTTGGTGGACATTGGCTCATCTTTGAATGTTTTACCGAAAAAATCTCTTGACAGACTTGACTGCGAAGGACTAACGTTAAAGCCAAGTAACATAGTAGTAAGGGCATTTGATGGCTCGAAGAGGATGGTGCATGGGGAGGTGGATATCCCCATAAAGGTTGGGACTCAAACTTTCAATTCAACCTTTTATGTAATGGACATCCGCTCTTCTTACTCCTGTCTGCTAGGACGGCCATGGATCCATAATGCTGGCGCTGTCACCTCTACATTGCACCATATGTTAAAATATCCACTTCAAGGGAAAATTATCACTGTCCACGGAGAGGAAGAATACATGATTATCCATCTCAATTCCTTCAGGTATGTGGAATTGGACGGCGAGTTCATTTAAAATCATTTTTCAACACTTCGAAGAGGTCCCCCAAGAGGTTGCAGTGACCAAGACTGTGTCCCAGATTCCCAAGATTACAAGACCTCCACTCCGGATGTCATCTCTGAAGGACGCCAAAGCAGTAGTAGAGGAAGGTGGATGCACCATCTGGGGGCAACTTCTGGATATCCCGTATAAGTTTGACAAGTTTGGCTTAGGTTTCACTTCAAGTGCTTAAAAGGCTGTACGCCGTGCCCGTGCTGGAGGGCCACCCTTGAAGATTAGCAACCGAGAGGTCAACGCAGTAGAAGATGGTGAAGAGGATTGCAACTTGGAGGATTGGATCTTTCCTACTATCAATGGAGGACTCCACAATTGGGAGGCTAGAGACTTTGTCCCAATAACTTTCATCCCTCAGTAATTTATCTTTACTTTTTGTTGTTGGGTCTGTAATATTCATAAACAATTCGCACTCTTAAAACCTTGTGTCTTTCCCGAGGCACAATGGTCCATTTCTAAGGGTTGTTATTTTATCTTCATATGACATTCAATGAATCATGGACGTTTTTTGCATACAAACTTTTGTGCTCATTGTTTTTCTTTTACATTTATTTTCTTTTAAAGATGGCTATACCCTTACACACACACACACACTCACAAATGCAGGTATCCATCCATTCTGGATCCCATGGGTAATAATACTGCTATGGCCTTTTATGACTCTGAGGATCTAATCTACCAAGCCGAAGACGAAGGTGAGGAAGATTGTGAGGTACCAGGGGAACTTTCCAGATTGCTACAACAAGAGGAAAGAACCATTCAGCCTCACGAGGAACCTGTGGATACAATCAACTTGGGTACCGAGGAGGATAAAAAAGAGGTCAAGGTGGGTGCCAATCTGGAACCAAGTGTCAAAGAGCTCCTGATTCAGCTGTTACATGACTATGTTGAGATCTTTGCCTGGTCATATGAAGACATGTCGGGACTTGATACAGACATCATGGTATATCATCTGCCTACAAGAGAAGACTTCTCGCCAGTAAAACAAAAGGTTCACCGCATGAGACCAGATATGTCATAAAAGATTAAAGCGGAGGTCATGAAGCAATTCAATGTTGGATTCTTGGCTGTCACTTCCTACCCTCAATGGGTTGCCAACATTGTTCCCGTACCTAAAAAAGATGGCAAAGTAGGAATGTGTGTGGATTACAGAGATTTGAATAGGGAGAGCCCTAAAGATGATTTTCCACTCCCCCACATTGATATCCTGGTTGATAATACGGCCCAACACAAAGTGTTTTCCTTCATGGACGCATTCTCAGGTTATAACCAAATCAAAATGGCACCTGAAGACATGGAGAAAACAACATTTGTGACACAGTGGGGCATGTTCTGCTACAAGGTGATGCCATTCGGATTGAAGAATGCTGGTGCAACCTATCAACACGCCATGGTGGCCTTATTTCAAGACATGATACATCATGAAATAGAGGTCTACATAGACGATATGATAGCCAGATCACAAACGGGAGAAGAGCACCTTGATCACTTACAAAATATGTTTGAGAGACTGAAGAAGTACAAGCTGAGGTTGAACCCAAATAAGTGCACATTCGGAGTACGATCCAGTAAACTCCTAGGCTTCGTCGTCAGTAACAAAGGTATTAAGGTCGATCCTGCCAAAGTTAAAGCAATACAAGAGATGCCTGTTCCTCGTACTGAGAAGGAAGTCAGAGGGTTCTTGGGACGCTTGAACTATATTTCCAGATTCATTTCTCACTTAACAGCTACTTGTGAGCCAATCTTCAAACTATTGAAGAAAGATCAAGTAGTCAGGTGGAATGATGAGTGTCAAATGGCTTTTGACAAAATCAAAGAATACTTACAAGAGCCTCCTGTATTGATGCCACCAGTCGAGGGAAGACCGTTGATCATGTATCTGACTGTTTTAGAAAACTCAATGGGGTGTGTACTGGGGCAGCATGACGAGTCTGACCGAAAAGAGCACGCTATTTATTACCTGAGCAAAAAGTTTACCGACTGTGAAACCAAATATTCACTGCTCGAGAAAACTTGTTGCGCTCTGGCATGGGCTGCTCGCCGGCTAAGACAGTATATGCTGACTTATACTACCTTATTAATATCTAAGATGGATCCGATAAAATACATCTTCGAGAAGCCTGCTCTTTCTGGGAGAATAGCTAGATGGCAGATGATCCTAACAGAGTACGACATATAGTATACTACCCAAAAAGCTATAAAGGGCAGTATATTGGCTGATCATCTTGCTCACCAAGCTGTAGAGGACTATCAGTCCATGAAGTTTGAATTCCCGGATGAAGACATCATGACATTAGACAACTGTGAAGAAATCAGACCATATGACGGACCTGAACAAGGATCTCGATGGACCCTGTTCTTTGATGGAGACTCCAATGCACTCGGTAATGGTATCAGCATCATACTCATATCTCTGGAGGGGTGTCATACTCTCTTTACTTCCAGACTTTGCTTCAACTGTACAAACAACATGGCGGAATACGAAGCATGCATCTTCGGTCTCATAGCTGCCATAGACTTGGGGATCAAATCCTTAGACGTGTTTGGAGATTCAGCTTTGGTCATCAGTCAGATCAAAGGGGAATTGGACACTAAGCACCCAAACCTTATCCCTTACAAAGAATATGTTTTAACATTGCTACCAAATTTTAAGAAGATTACCTTCGAGCACTTCCCGCGAGAAGAAAATCACCTAGCGGACGCTCTAGCCACAATGTCATCTATGTTTAAACTTAATTAGGATAACGAGGCTCCCCAGATCACCATCGAACGAATGGATGAACCAGCACACTGTCACGAGATTAATACTGAAGAGGTAGTGGACCAACCTTGGTTTCATGAAGTCAAGAGGTATCTCGAAGCTCAAGAATATCTAGAAGGAGCTTCAATCAATGATAAGAAGTTCTTAAGGAGATTCTCTGCTAAATTTTTCCTCAGTAACGGTATCCTGTACAAACGCAATCATGACTCCATTTTACTTCGGTGCATGGATAAGGTTGAAGCTGAAAAGATCATGGCTGAATTACATGAAGGTACTTTTGGCACCCACTCCAGTGGGCATACGATGGCGAAGAAAATCCTACGGGCAGGCTATTTTTGGTCTACCATGGAAGCATATTGCTATCAGCACTCTCGGACCTGTCATAAGTGTCAAATTTATGCTGACAAGGTGCACGTACCTCCAGTTCCTCTGAATATATTGATGGCTCCTTGGCCCTTTGCCATGTGAGGAATTGATATGATTGGAGAAATCAAGCCTACGGCCTCCAATGGGCACCGCTTCATTCTAGTGGCCATTGACTATTTCACCAAGTGGGTTGAAGCAGCTCCTTCGCTTCCGTTACTAAGAATGTTGTTGCCCGCTTCATAAAGCAAAACCTTATTTGCCGGTACGATATCCCGGAAAGGATCATCACTGATAATGGTACAAATATCAATAACACTATGATCACCGCCTTGTGCGAGCAATTCAAAATCCAGCATTACAATTCTTCTCCCTATCAGCCCAAGATGAATGGTGTTGTCGAAGCTGCAAATAAAAACATTAAGAAGATCATACAGAAAATTACAGTCACATACAAAGACTGGCATGAGATGCTACCATTTTCTCTCCACAATTATCGTACCACGACTCGCACATCAACCGGGGAAACACCCTATTCCTTGGTATACGGCATGGAGGCTGTCTTACCTATCGAGGTTCAGATCCCCTCTTTGAGGATTATGAAGGATGCATGCTTGAACGAAGACGATTGGATCCAGACTCGACTTGATCAACTGAACTTAATTGATGAAAAGAGACTTACTGCAGTTTGCCATGGTCAGATGTATAAAAACGGATGATCAAGGCTTTTAACAAGAAAGTCAGGCGCCAAGTATATCAAGTGGGGGATTTAGTGATCAAACATATCATCTTGCCACAAAGTGATCCCAGGGGAAAATGGACTCCTGCCTATGAAGGACCATTTGTAATCAAAAACATATTCTCCGGTGGAGCAATGATCTTGACCACCATGGATGGAGACGACCTGCCATACCCTGTGTTGTACCCCAAAATTTTCCCTCCCATATTCTTCAAAATTTGCCAAGTCAAAGGTTCAAAATTCCCCAAGGGTTGCACAGTTCAAGGGCCTCCTAAACAGTCAAAATTAGGGTTTTGGTTCTGACAAAGAAAATGAAGTTTCCAAGGGCCCAATCAAGTCCCACATGCCTATAAATATGGTCAAGTATCCTCATACCAAGTTTCAAGACTTACAGCACAAGATTGCACAGTCAAAAACCCTAATTGCACTGCAGTCAACTGTAGGGGCAAAATGGTCATTTGACAGTCAAAAGTTCAAATTTTTGGTCAACATCTCATTTTGAAGCCACAAACATCATTTGATCAATGCTTGATCATGATTCTCAAAGCTTGGTTCAAAAATCATCAAGATGCAAAAGTTTCCATATTTGGACAGTTGAAAAAGTCAACTGTAAATTGACCAGGGCATAACTTTCACATGGATTATCAGAAAAATTCCATCCAAAGCTCATTTTGAAGATAAAGACATTTCCTACAACTCCTCTTCACACTTAAAATCCAAGAAATTCTCTCACAAAAAGTTATCAATTTCAACATTATAGGTCATTTTCAAAAGTCAACAAAAAGGGACTTTAAGTCAAAGGCCATAACTTGAGATTGGTAAATCAAAATGACATGGGACCAAAGGCATTGGTTAGAGGACTCAAAGACCTTTCCAAAATGTCCAAGAACATGAGCAAAGCTTAAAAATTGAGCAAGTTATGCCTTGTGGAAGTTGGGAAATTTTTGGATATTTTGAAAAGTCAACATTGCTTCAAATGACCTAAAATTGCTAATGGGCCTCTTTTTCTTCCACAATTCATCATCCAAGACATGTGCACGACCATTTGGCCCAAAGGGAAGTTTTTTATCATTTTTATTTATTTATTTGGATTTTTTATTATTAATAATTCATTTAATTAAATAAAATACATGAAAAATACCAAACCTAATGTTTTGAATCTTTTTGTGCATAGAATAGGATCAATATTTCGTGTACAATTAAATATGGAAGGTATGGTGATTGGATATGATTGAGACCAAATAGGCATGAAAAAATATTTGAAAAGATCTTTGAAAATCAAATCTTGCAAATCATGAATGCAAAGGTTTTTGTGTGATTTCTTTAACCTAAAACCTTCACACATACATATATAGTGCAACCCTAATGCCAAAAGCTTCCCAGCTGCGCAGAAGAGCCATATGCAAACTTGAATTTTTTCAAGAAAACTCCAATACTGAAAACTGAGTTTTAGGACGATTCAAGGCCAAATATCTGTTCCATTAGCTTGCTGAGGCTTCAAGGAAGGAATTGGAATCAAAACCATAAGCTTTAACACCAAGAAAAGTGAGAACGATCGCACCCTGTACATAAAATTTTTCATATACTTGCATCATGATTCATGCGTTTTCAATGCTTTTTAATGTTTGATTTATGTTTCTTGAATGATTCTGAAGCTAACCCATTTGTTTGATTGCATTTTTATCACCCATACGCGATTTCACCATTGTTGGATATTAGGGTTCTTCAGCTTTCGAATTAGGGGTTTTTGAATATGGTAAAATTGGGACATGCCAATACCATGAATAAATTCAGTGTGCCTGGACGAAAATAAATTAACCCTCGCGCCTAATTTATGTGCTACCATGGCTTAATCGCTATTATCAAAAGTTGCACATTTTGGGGGGGTTCAAAACCCCCGCTAACCATCTTTGTTTTTTCAGGAAAATATAAACCACGAAGAAGATGATGAAGTGGAAGGCAGCGATTGGTCCATTTAAATTTTCGCGCTAACTTTCCCACTAACCATTGTTTTTATGTTATATTATTTATTAGGTATTACATAGTCAGAAGCGTGTGAATGGCCTAGTGGTGGAGAACGTTACTGGTAACCCCTGGGACCTGGGTTCGAGCCCCAGGTCCCCATCCCTTTGCAATATTATTTTTCTAGTTGTCATTCTATGCAGCATCTCTCTTGAAGACCACCATACATCCATAATCACAAGCGTGCCACGCGTATAGAAAGATCACTCCAAAGGCGCTGATTGGAAGAACACCATGGACTCTAGTCAAACGTGCCACGTGCTTCCTGAAAAGGTCAACCAGGCCAAAAGGCTATTGGGCCTGAATTGATTATTTACACCTCCAATTGGGGACAGAATCCCCCCAAGGTTTGCAAGTTTCTTTTATATTTTTTCATTGTTTTATTTTGATTCAATTATTTATTTTTTAATTAGTTTCTTTAATTTAATTATTTCCATAAAAATACATAAAAACAACAAAAAAAATCAGAAAGGACAAAATTAAAATATATTTATTTAATTAATATTTTTGTAAATAAAATTCATTAATTAACTTAGTTTTAAATCTAGGATTAATCTTAACATTTTTCAATAAAAACCTAAAATTTGGTAGAATTAGGGTTTCAAATCTTTTTCATCCTTTTTTCCTTTTTACCACATTAATTATTAATTCTTCCTATTATTTTTTATAAATCAAGATTGCATGTAAATAATTAGGTTAATTTAGGTTTAACTTTAATACTTTCTTAATAAACTAAAAACAATTAGAATTAGGGTTAGCATTTTAATTTCAATTAATCTCATTAAATTCTCATAAATACAAAATACCAAAAATAATTTCCTTTCATTTTAATTTTTATTAATTTAATCTAATAATTTAATTTCATTAAAAAGGGTCCAACGCCCTTGTTTCTAATTTTAATTCAATTCGCGCATTTATTTCTTTTTCTTTTAATTATTTATGTACCTCTCCCAAGGCCATGTAATATTTATCTTTCGCATTTTAATTCTTTATTTATTTTCTGTCAAATCGGGTCCTGGAAATTTTGGCGATGTGGACCCGCGCCTTTTGTAATAGTTTAGAACTTTACCTTTTTCGCACTTTTTAACTGCTAAATAAATGCATGCAAGAATGAATGATTAAATAAAAACAAACGCATAGATCACTTTGACATGACAAGACAAAAATAAATGAACACGACACACAAATCACACACCACCCCTAGGGTACGCCTCACTGTTGCCTTGCCTCGAAAGGTGATCGTCGAGTAGAGGACGTCTTAGTAAGTCCTCATGATCCGGGAACCTGGCATGAGGGTAGCTTCTAAGGTGTCTTCCCATTACTCTGGTGATCACGCTGTTGCCTTGTCCCTCAAAACGTAGCCGTCGACTATAGGACGTCTTAGTGAGTCCTTATATCCCATTGATCTGGTTGCCTCAAAATAAGTTGCCTCGGAATAGTTGCCTCGGAATAAAAGATCAATGGCATAAGGGTAGCTTCTAAGGTGTCTTACCTTTGCTCGGTGACCACAATGTCCCTAAACCTTCGAATTGACCCGAACACCTCCAACGGTGGTGCTACCTACCTCTCAATGGTGGGATGACACTACTTTAAGGACATTTACACAGACAAATTCCTTAGGGTAGGTAGAGAACTCATAGATACTCGCTCTAATTTCAAAACAAATAAAAAAATACTTTTCACACCAACACCTTTTCAAAAAGCTTTCGAAAGCAATTTTTCAAACACTCTTGAGGACTGATACAAGAGTCGAACTGAAATTTTCAAAGAAACTTTTTTAAAACCCACATTGAAAAGTAAACAAACCAATTTTGAAAACACAATGAGCAAGTATCTAAGAGCCCATGGATAACCATGGATAGAAAGGGTGCTAACACGTTCCCTTTCTATAATCTACCTCCCGAACCGAGAGCAATCTCTTTAAGGAATTTTTCTGTGCTTTTGTCCTTTCCATTTGGAGAAAATAAAAGACGGTGGCGACTCTTGCTTCCGCGACATTTCGCGAACCAGCGTTAAACAGTCAGTTCCAGATCCACCGATCACAGAACTGGCGACTCTGCTGGGGATATCTTTATAAAGTGAGGTGTACCTTAGGGTTAGTTCATAATTGTGTTTTCAATTGCCTTCTTTGTTTGCTTTAAATTGTGGGACTGTCTTGGGAGTTCTATAGATCCTAACCCGGATCTGGGGGATACCTTCTTAGAAAGTAGCAACATGGCTGTGAGGGAACTGTGCGGGGTATACCGACATGGTTGAAACAGTCTGCTACATTGATGTGGCACTTTGGTGTGTACCGGTAACCCTTGAGTTCAGTCAAGGAGAGTACGGGGCCTCCGTGTGGTGTCATGAAGCATCAACAGACCTTAGTAACCTTAATTGAACTATCTTGGCCCCTTTAGGGTAGTGATATAACTGACTTTGGTGCAGTCCGAGGTTGGTTGATACTCGATACTACACTCAATTAAGGGTTGCTTTCCTGGAATATTTCGGTCGCCAGTTCAGTGGCTAAATCGAAACGATGAACAATGAAAGCAATCCCGTGATATTGGGACCCTTAGAACCCGGTTACTTCTAATAGGACAGGTTGAGCCCACCAACTTCAAGAGGGTAATACCCAGACCCCATGCTGGCCTAAACTCTAAGGGCTTCTCTTGTGTGACTTGTGTGCCTTCGTACTTGACTAATTGCATGCGTGTTATCTGACACATAAGCTACTTGCAGGTTTTGTTTATAGTCCTTAACTGGGACTCATAACAGGGTTTACTAGGTCTCTTGCAGGTTTTGTTTATAGTCCTTAATTGGGACTCATAACAAAGTATACTGAATTTCTTGCAGGTTTTGTTTATGTCCTTAATTGGGACTCATAACAGGGTTTACTCACATTACCCCATGCATACCATAACATCATACCATTGCATACATCCTAACTCATTTCAAGGATCTCAAGGGCTTGGATGCAGGTCACGGTGAATCAACTATCCCAGCAAGGGGCAAAGAGGATTTATTTTCCTCTAGCCAAGGTTGTCAGGGGCTATGACCCACTGGATATGGTGAGCTTTGACACTTGAAGAAGGTTCCCCGAGCCAAAGTCAGGGGCTATGACCCACTCGATATGGTGAGCCTTTGACCCTTGGAAGAAAGACTCTCAACAAATATGAAGTCTCTTTCAATCAAGCTACCGGATCCAAATGCTAACAAATTTTCTTGTTTACCCCGCGAGGTCCTTGAAAACATTACATGCATGTCATACCCATCATTGCATAGCAAGTATCCTTGTTGCAGGTCACTTACCTTTCTCGCTGTTTATTTCAGCAATGGCTTCCCAACAAGATAACCAGGACCTTCTTGCTCAAGAGACTCGGTTCGGGGAAATCCTCCTGAATCTATCCAAGGGGCAGGAGGAGCTAAGGACACTTCTCATGGAGACTTTGGTCAGGAACAGTGCTGAGGATGAACGGATGAAACATCGGCAAGCTGAGGTGGATGCATTGAAAGTCCAGATGCTGGGGCAGGCGACTGCCATTCAAAGGTTAGCTCAAAGACAAGACGAGCTCGGGGTTCTCATCAACCAACTGCTTCAGGGTAACCAACTGGGGCAAACGTCTAAGGGTAAAAAGCCATTCATCATTCAATCATCCTTGAGACAAGGAGATAAGGGGAGAGCTCCTCAAATGGCTTCAGCGCCGCAAATTCAGCATCAACCTCACCAGCTTCAGCCAGACAAGCCCAGGAGGCAATTCACCCAGCTCAACATGTCGTTGTTCCAAGCTTTACAACGCCTGTTAAGATTGAACCTGATCACATTAAGGGCTCATCCCCGGAACCAGAACACAACATCTCCTGTCTATGATCCCAATAAAAGGTGTGCCTACCACTATGCCTGTCCAGGACATGATACAAACGAGTGTTGGGCTTTGAAAAACAAGATCCAGGACCTGATTGATGAAGGAGCACTGGAATTCACACAAGATGGTCAGGCTGAATTTTTCTACCATCCCTCCAAGGCTCCCCATTTGAAGTGACAAGCCCTGAGACTAGAAATTTTTGTTCATTCGAATGTTCAAGTTGCAATTTTCTTTTGTTCAAACATTTACTCATGATTAAACATTGTTATTTCATTAATGCATCGCATATGTCTGTTCTGAAACAATATATTCGTATTCACTAAATGCAAATTATTTTCATATTTTTTCTGATGATCAAATTATTTTCATTCAGATTCAACTTGCTTGATACAGTTCAGATACGCTCCAGACACGAATGCCATTCTGATACTCATTTAGATTCAACTTTCAGATACAGTTCAAATATGCTTCAGACACAGATGCCATTCTGATACTCATTCAGATTCAACTTGCTTGATACAATTTAGATACGCTCCAGACACATACGCCATTCTAATACTCATTCAGATACAACCTTTCAGATACGATTCAAATACGCTCCAGACACGGACACCATTCTGATACTCATTCTTTAAGATTACAAATTACAGTTCAACAAACATTCTTGGATGACATATACAAGCCCATCTCCAACCAGGTTCTATCACCTCTCCAAATAGAATCTTTAAGCCCATTTCCTCAACCACACATTATCGAGTGCAAATTTCTGGGCACTCTAGTGTCCAATCATCTTTCACCTTTGAGTCACGAATGGAAAAACTCGCCAATCTAACTCTTCAGGTATAAGAAGATTGAACAGGGGAAGCTGTTGTACCCCAAAATTTTCCCTCTCATTTATCAATATTTTCTCACAAGATCTCTTTGACCCAAGACTGGATTAGGGTTTGACCAGCCCAAGGCATCTCATCATGCACTGATAACTCAAAATTAGGGTTTGGGATTTCCAAAGGATTTTTGGACTATCAATGCTTCATATGACTTTTGTGATCGGTGGATCTGGAACTGACTGTTTAACGCTGATTCGCGAAATGTCCCGGAAGCAAGAGTCGCCACCGTCTTTTATTTTCTCCAAATGGAAAGGACAAAAGCACAGAAAAATTCCTTAAAGAGATTGCTCTCGGTTCGGGAGGTAGGTTATAGAAAGGGAAGGTGTTAGCACCCTTTCTATCCATGGTTATCCATGGGCTCTTAGATACTTGCTCAATGTGTTTTCAAAAATGGTTTATTTGCTTTTCAACTGTGGGTTTAAAAAAAGTTTCTTTGAAAATTCCAGTTCGACTCTTGTATCGGTCCTCAAGAGTGTTTGAAAATTTGCTTTCGAAAGCTTTTTGAAAATGTGTTGGTGTGAAAAGTATTTTTGAATTTGTTTTGAAATTTAGAGCAAGTATCTAGAGTCGTCTACCTACCCTAAGGAATTCGTCTGTGTAGATGTCCTTTAAAATAGTGCCATCCCACCATTGAGAGGTAGGTAGCACCACCGTTGGAGGTGTTCGGGTCAATTCGAGGTTCGGGACATGGTGATCACCAGAGCAATGGGAAGACACCTTAGAAGCTACCCTCATGCCAGGTTCCCGGATCATGAGGACTTACTAAGACATCCTCTACTCGACGATCACCTTTCGAGGCAAGGCAACAGTGAGGCGTACCCTAGGGGTGGTGTGTGCGATTTGTGTGTCGTTTTCAAGTATTTTTGTCTTTTGACATGTTATTGGTGATCTAGCGTTTGTTTTTTATTTATGTCCATACATTCTTTCATGCCTTGATTAACAATTAAAAGTTGCGAGAAATAAGAATTCTAAGCTATTACAAAAGGCGCGGGTCCACATCGCCAAAATTAAACCAGGACCCGATTTGACAAAAAGATAAAGAAAGTAAAGAAAATAAAGAATTAAAAGTGCGACAGATTAATTACATGGCTTCGGGAGAGATACATAAATATTAAAAGAAATAAGATAAATGCGCGAATTAAATGAGAATTAAACGAGGGCGTTGGACCCTTTTTGCAAAATTAAATTAAACGCTGAATTAATTAAAATTAAAAGGAAAAGAAATTGTCTTTTTGGTATTTTTGGCATTTTGTGATTTTAATGAAAAAGAATTAAATAAAATAAATGCTAACCCTAATTCTACAATTTTTTGTTTTATTATGAAAAATGTTAAATTTTAACCTAAAATTAAACCTAATTATTATACATGCAATTTACTTATAAAAATAAATATTTAATTATTTTAATTATTATGAAAGAAAAAATAAAAAGGGATAAAAATTATCATAAACCCTAATTCTACATTTTTTAGATTTTCATTAAAAGAGTTAAAATTAAAACCTAATTTAAAACTAGTTAATTTATGAATTTATTTACAAAATATTAATTAAATAAATATATTTAATTTTTTTGTCTTTTCTGATTTTTTATGGTGTTTTGTGTTTTTATGAAAATATTAAATTAATTAAGAACAATAATTAAAAGAAAATAAACATAATAAAAAAATAAGGAAATAAAAAAAGGATTGCAAACCTAGGGGGTCTGCCCCAGATTTTGGAGGTTTCTCCTTAGCAATTTGGGCCCATCAACCTTGGCCTCTTTGACTTTTTTCACTCACGTACTCAAGCATTGACTATGGTTCACAATATTCCTCAGAGCGTGGCCTTCTGACCATCTCCATTGGGCACGTGGATGGATAGATTTTGTGGGTGTATGGTGCTCCACTATGTTTAATCTGCATATGAATATTAAAGGAAAAAATATATGGAAATAGTGAGGACCTGGGGCTCGAACCCAGGTCATGAATGTTATCAACAACCGTGCTTACCACTGAACCAATCCACACGCGTTTAACATATAATAACTAACAAATATTATAAAAGAAAAATGGTCAGTGGCTTAAAAACGCGCGAAGAATTTGAATGTTCCAATCAGCTTATGCCACTTCATCGTCCTCTTCGTTGTGTTTTCTTTTTCTGAAATACAAAAACAATAAGCAACGGTTTTCAAATGTTGCTATAGATGCTATATTAGAAAATAGCGAATAGGCCATAAGGCCTCATAAATTCAGCGCGAGGGTGGGTTTCTCTTCGTCTGAGTATGCTTGATTCAATGGTTATATTCACGTGTCCTAATTTTTCCATATCACGAAACGCCCAATTTCAAGCTTCACAAACCCTAAGAGACAACAATGGTGAAATCGTATATAGCATACAAAAACTCAATCAAGGTAGATGGTTAGCTTCAGAACATGTCAATTAGTATGAATGCATCAAAAAAACGCAATGAAAATGCCTAAATATGGAAACACGATTATGCATATTATTTGAAACAGTTTGAACCCCTTGTACCAATTCTGGGCGTGTAAAGGTTGGAAAGTTATCCAGTTAGCTTCAGTGAGACACGAGGAAGCTTTTGCAATTGGTCTTGTGCTCTGAATCGACCTCTAACCCTGTTTTCAGTTTTGAGATTTTTTGATGATTTTCAAGTTTGCCAATGGTATTTTCTGCGCAGCTTCGTGGTTCTTTGTATTAGGGTTGTGTTCTATACTTATGCAAGAGTGAATTAGGTCAAAGAAAACACTCCAAATCCTTGGCATTCATGGTTTGGAAGATTTGATTTTTTAAGATCTTTTTTCAATATTTTCCATGCTATTTTGTATCAATCATGACCAATTCTCTTCAATTCTTTCCATATTTGATTATGCACGAATTTTTGAAGATATTATATGCACAAAAAGATTTGAAATAGTAGGTTAAGTATTTTTCATGTATTTAATTGATTTAAATGAATTATTATTAATAAAAATTCAAATAAATAAATAAAAAATGAAGAAAAACTTCCCTTTGGGCCAAGTGGTCGTGCACATGCCTTGGATAATGGATTGTGGAAGAAAAATAGGCCCATTAGCAATTTTAGGTCATTTGAATCAATGTTGACTTTTCAAAATATCCAAAAATTTCCCAACTTCCACAAGGCATAACTTGCTCAATTTTTAAGCTTTGCTCATGTTCTTGGACATTTTGGAAAGGTCTTTGAGTCCTCTAACAAATTCCTTTGGTACCATGTCATTTTTATTTACCAATATCAAGTTATGGCCTTTGACTTAAAGTCCCTTTTTATTGACTTTTGAAAATGACCTATAATGTTGAAATTGATAACTTTTTGTGAGAGCATTTCTTGGACTTGAAGTATGAAGAGGAGTTGTAGGAAATGTCTTTATCTTAAAAATGAGCTTTGGATGGAATTTTTCTGATAATCCATGTGAAAGTTATGCCCTGGTCAATTTACAATTGACTTTTTCAGCTGTCCAAATAAAGAAACTTTTGCATCTTGATGATTATTGAGCCAAGCTTTGAGAATCATGATCAAGCATTGATCAAATGATGTTTGTGGCTTCAAAATGAGATGTTGACCAAAAATTTGGACTTTTGACTGTCAAATGACCATTTTGCCCCTACAGTTGACTGTAGTGCAATTAGGGTTTTGACTGTGCAATTTTGTGCTGAAAGTCTTGAAACTTTGTATGAGGATGCTTGACCATATTTGTAAGCATGTGGGACTTGATTGGACCCTTGGAAACTTCATCTTCTTGATCAGAACCAAAACCCTAATTTTGACTGCTTAGGAGGCCTTTGAACTGTGCAACCCTTGGGGAATTTTGAAGCTTGACTTGGCAATTTCTTGAAGAATATGGGAGGGCAAATTTTGGGGTACAACAACTTTCAAGTATCATCATGGACCCCTAAGATTACTCATGTCAAGTTTTAAGCCTTGAATCACATTTTTGATCAGTCAATTGGACAACTGACCTAAAAATCAGCTGTATTGGGGAAAAAGTCAACCATGGCCAATTTACAGTCAAACTTCATAATTTTTGATCCACATCAATATTTTGGACTCATATGTATCATTTGATCAAGTTTGGACCATAATTCCTCAAGAAATTTGATCAAATCATCAAAAGGGCAAAATGGTCAAAATTAGGGTTTTGACTGAGAAAGGGCAATTTCTGATTTTTTGACCTAGCAAGTGACCAATTGGTTTGAAGCATGATTTCAAGGGTTCAATTGTATCATCTTTACCTAATGACATGGTTCAAAATATTGCAATTTCATTGGATTGACAGATGAAATTTACAGTCAACTAATCAAAAGTCAACTGTATACTGAAAAGTCAAACTTTGACTTTTTGGTCAAAATCAAGTGCTAAAGATCACAATTCATCAAAACATGTCAAAATTTGAAACTTGTTCATCAAGAAATCAAAGATTGAAGATTTTGTTTTAAAATTTGAAATTTCTTAACTTAGAAAATTTTCTAAGTATGGAAATTTTTTTATTTTTTCTCAACTTTAAGTCAAATTCTCACCATGATACAAGATGATTCAAAGAAAGTTCCCAACATGAAAGTTGTAGACCTCCATGAAATATACAACTTTGCTTCACTTATTTTCCCTAAATATGATTGTATCTCAAGATATAATTTTGTGAATACATGCCCATGAACTAAAATAACTTAGTGAAATTTTGCCCTAATTTAGGCAGGTTTTTGACCTAACTTCATGGCAATTTTTCACCTAGTTTAAAGAGGAATATAGAAAAGAATTTCAAATATGAGTTATAGTGCACATTGCAAGCTTTCCAAAATTTCCAAGAACTCCTTGAGATCATTCTTGAGTAGGGAGAATCGAAGGATGAAGTTGGCAATTTCTCATTTTGATTTCAAGCCATTTCATGAAGAACAAAATTCAAATCCAGACATAGGCTGCATAATCCCTGCTTTACAGGTCTCAAACTTGTTTGTTACTCCATAATTTAATGCTTACACAGTTGATAAATCCTTAATCCAAGCATAATAGTCTTTGTCCAAGCTTTAATCCCATAAATGGCACAAAGTTGCCATTTCCATTTTAGAAAAGTACCACTTTTGCATTTGTCAACTTCTTGAGCTTTGTACCTTTTCCTTCTGCACACACAAGTCCTATAAACCAAAAGCAAAGTGTATAGGACTTGTACCAACTCAAACCAGGCCTGTACAAGCATGTAGAGAGTTGTCTCCTCACTTTTCTTAAAAAGCAAGTAAGAGTGCAAAAAGCCTATAACTCAGAAATCGGTTGTGGAGTGGATTTGAAACCTTCTCTATACTTATACACAAACATATTGCAACCTAAGACACGATTTCTCAAGGCCAGAAACTCTCTAAAACTCCCTATCACCAAAAACCTGCCATAACTTGCAGTTTGATACCAAGCATAGCAATCCAAAAATCTACTCGTGCGTTTCAAGTTCTAATCACCTAAACCCTTAACCTACATCATATCTAAGTGTTCCAGACCATCACCCTTCACTGTAAATCCTCCTTCTCCATCTGCCATTTTTGTTTTTCGAGCTTGCAGGTTGACTTGGATAGGGAGATTTAGGCACTTTCAAGACAAGGTAAAGATTGGAACATACTCAGGGAGGTCCAGGCAAGCTAAAGGGATCTTCAGGCCTTCTCAAAACAAACTCAAACTCCATTCACGATCTCAGCTGAAAGAGGTAAGAACTCCAACTTCTATCTCTTCATACATGCATCTATTGGTCACGATTTGTGAAGATAAAATGTAGATATCCTTGTGCTAAAACCAACCATGTTCATAGATTTCATTTATATTCATTGTGTATAGAGAATTTTAGAGTTCAAATTTCTGTAAAAATTAGGTTTAAAATTAGGGCCATTGAAATTAGCTTTGACCATTGACTGTTAGTTTACATGAGCTACATGGTTGAAATCGTGGGAAAAAGTACTACCATTTTCATGTTTGAAGTTTCCATTTTCATGGAGAAATGAGAAAGATACAGGGGGTCCGACTGGGTTGAGGAAGAAGATGAAGTACAGGGCAAAGAGGCGTTATGTGTTATGTTTTTCTTGTTTCATTTGACCTAACGGATGTACAGCCACCCCAGTGGCAAGGCAGCACGCTGAAAGTGCTAAGGTCATGGGTTCGAGCCTTGGTGCCTGCCTTTTGCATATTTTCTCACATTTTTGCCATTTTTCTCATTTTTGCAGCGCTGGGCTTTTGTTCATCTCGGCTTTTTATTTTTTCTCAACACATTACCTCCTGATTTACTCAGGACACCCCCTGGCCCATTCATTTTTATTATTTATTTTTATTTTCATTTTCATTTTTATTGAATATATTTTCTTAAATATTATAAAATCATAAAAAAATATAAAAATGTTAAATATTTCATTTTTGTTTATTTTATTTTATTTTCACATAAAAAATATTTTTATTAAATCATATATTAACTATTTTTCTTAAATAAATTTGTAAAATAAAATAGACTTAGGTTAATTTTTATTTCTTTTTCTTCACACTTGTAAATATTTTTTCTAATGTACAAAAGGACTAAATATTTCATAAAATATTATCTTACTATTTTTAAGGCAAAAATACACAATAATAATACTTAAAGAGTTTTATTTTCTCTTAATAAACTAGAATTAGGGTTAATCAATGTACAAAAATAATTTCCTTTTCTTAAATTATTAAGTTTAGTTAAAAAATTCTTTTTCATATAAAAAAACAGCAAAACAAAAATCTTTCTTGCATATACATACCATTGCACATTTAATTTATATTGTATTTTATTTATTCAAATATTCGTACAAATTTGATTTGGTTGTAATAGATTAAATTAGGTTTACATTATTGCAAATCCCCTCACATAAAATATTGTAATAGCGTAGTGATCTTTAAATTACGCAATTTACCACTTTTATATAACATGCTAGTAATTAGGGTTTGTATGGCAAGATAAAAACAATCAAATAGAAAACCCTAATCCAAGACAAAATCAAGCATGAAAATAACACACTTGCACATAAGCATCCTTAGGGTTTCTCCACTTGGTTGCCTTATACAAAAATGACCATATTACGCATGTGAAGTATCTTAGCAAAAAAAAAACAAGTATAAGATCATAGTCCCTCTATCACGCTACCCAAAGTTGCCTTACAAAATGATCTTGGTCCCTCAAAATGATAAGATACTTTGCAACATTGCTAATCATGGTTATACGATGACCCACACCCGTCCCGTTTACATCCAAAGATAGGGTTGCTTACCAAATCAATGGTAAGACCAAAATGTCAAAGGAAAAGAAAATGAACAAGAAAGACATTTGAGTAAGTTGATTACTTCTAATTACTTGCTCAATTTCAAACAAACATCCTTGCTATTTTCAAAACAAACATTTACACTTTCAAACATCTTACAAACTTGAAAACATTTTCAAAAGATCAAACATCTTTGTAGACATTCTTACAAACAAGAATCATTACAAAGATTGCCTAAACAATGACCTCTTTACAAAATACTTTCGAAAAACCACACTATTGTACCCCAAAATTTGCCCTCCCATATTTCTCAAAAAAAACATTTCAAGAAAAATTCACAAGTCCAACCTGGCGCGTCATATTCAGGTATTCTTTCGCCAAGATATCTCTGATAACGTATTCTCAAATTCAGGTTCGGCTCAAGAGTCAATTCTTTAAAGAAGGTATCCGAATGTGTGAGTTTTCTTGAAGAAATATAGTGAAAAAAGTGTGCTGAAAGTGCAGTTTTTACGCGCTAAAAATTCATAACTTGAAGATCGTGACTCGTTTTGAACCCGTTCCGGTGGCCAAAATTCCGTCTTGATATTATCTACGTTTTCATCTCTCACGGCTGGAAGCCAATTTCGATCAGAAGGTCTTCAAAAATGTGGATTTATCAAGTATTTTCGTGCAGAAAATTTGTGACAGAAGTTTATTTGCGTCATGTTCAAAAAATTATAACTTGGTCGATTTTCATCGTATCGAGCTGGTTCTGGCGCCAAAATTTCACAAATTGAGTTGGCTACATTTTCACAGAAGGTATTGAGTTCAAATGGTATTCAAAAGGCCTTCGTTTTTTGCTCAGAGTGCGTGATACGCTGAAAATCCTGAATGCTGAATATTATTTCATCTGGGCCGAAATTTCGAAAATTCATAACTCGGTCAATTTTTATCGGATTTGGCTCATACTTTTACACAAGGTCTCTGACTCATAGATCTACAACTTTGCTTCAAAAGTCGAGACCAAATTATGCATCGATCAATACCAGTTTTTTATTGAAGAACGTGTCAGAGTCGACACTGGAGCCCAAAATAAGTTTGTCTGAGCTGAAACTTCAAAAATTCATAACTAATTCACCGTTTATCCGATTGAGTCGATTTTCGGACATGAGTTAGTTATCGATGTAGGCTACATTTTGTTTTCACATTTCAACTTCAAAAAATGCACTTAAGTCCCTGCGATTTAGCCTGGAAAATGACGAATTCAAGTGAATATTGGAGGCCCAATTGCACATTCAAAGCCCATTTGCTTTACCCTAATTTCCATTATATAATCACCTTCTTTTCACACAAACCAGGGGAAAAAAAAGAGAGAGGAAAAGAGAAGAGAAAAAGAGAGAAAAAACTTGGCCACAACACTGTTAGAATATCAAATTCTTTCAAGAACCCTAAAACCTTGAAATCCTTATTACAAATCCCTCTCTCACTACAAACAAGCCATCTCAGTTACAAACCAACATCTTATTACTTCTTCAGTAAGGGTAAGGTTGGCTTGATCTCCATGATCCAAAGGGCATAAAAGCATTCATGTCACTACTTTTCCAGTAAGGGTAAGGTTGATTTGATCTCCATGATCAAAAGGGTATAATCATTCATACATGCCATATTGTGCCTAAACATTAAATTTCTTCATATATTGGTTTTATTTGCATTTTATGATTTTATTTGATGTGTTTGTGAGATTCAACACTGCAGATTTAGACAGGATCCCAGGCAGGTTCATTAAGGAACGTTGAAGCCAAAAGTCAAATGGCCAAAAGCCAAATGGCCAAAAGCCAAAAGCCAAAAGCCAAATGGCCAGACTAGAAAAACTTATGCATGACACCAATACATGGCGAGGCAGACATTAAGTCAGACATTAAAGGAACGTTGAAGTCAGAACACAAATGGCCAAAAGCCAAAAGCCAAAAGCCAAATGGCCAAAGTAGAACAACTTATGCATGAAACTCAATCCAATGGCCAAAGAATGCAGACCACGGTACTCAGGAGTCAATACTTCAAAAAACCTCCCCTTGGGCCAGACACCCCCTATGGTTTGCTCAATTTTTAATTTTTATTTGTTTTTCCTTTTTATTCTTTTAATTGTTTTTTAATTGTTTTCTTTTAATTCCATAAAATAATTTTCATAATAAATATAAAATACAGAAAAATCAAAAAATGTTTATTTTATTAATATTAATTTTACTATTATTATTTTTGTAAATAAACTTTAAACAATTAATTAGATTAATTTAGGTTTCAAAACTTTAATATTTTTCTTAATAAATTAAATATGTAGAAATTAGGGTTTTTAACTTTTTCATCATTTTTTTCAATAAATAATTTTCTCATCATTATTATTATTATTAACTACTAATTTATTTTGTAAATAAACATGTACATAAATTCTTTAGTAAATTAAGTTAAACTTTAACATTTTTCTCAAATAATTAAAAATAACTTAGAATTAGGGTTTCTTTTAATTTTAATTTTAATTTTCTTATTTCATAAATACAAAAAAAACCTAAAAAACACTTCTTTTATTTCAATAAATAATTAATTAATTTTTAATTTCATTTAATTTCTTTAAAGGGTCCAACGCCCTCGAACGTTCTATTTTTATTTCTTTCGCACATTTATTTTCTTTCAAATATTATGTAATTGCTCAAGCCATGTAACTCGGACATTTTATATTTCCTGCATTTTATTTCTTTATTTTATGTCAAATCGGGTCCTGGTTTAATTTGGCGATGTGGACCCGCGCCTTTGTAATAGTTTAGGAATTTTATCTTTCCGCACTTTTTAACTGTTAAATAAATGCATGCAAGAATGAATGACAAAAATAAAAACAAAACGTTAGATCACCAATAACCTGACAAGACAAAAATAAATGAACATGACACACAAATCACACACCACCCCTAGGGTACGCCTCACTGTTGCCTTGCCTCGAAAGGTGATCGTCGAGTAGAGGATGTCTTAGTAAGTCCTCATGATCCGGGAACCTGGCATGAGGGTAGCTTCTAAGGTGTCTTCCCATTGCTCTGGTGATCACCATGTCCCGAACCTCGAATTGACCCGAACACCTCCAACGGTGGTGCTACCTACCTCTCAATGGTGGGATGGCACTACTTTAAAGGACATTTACACAGACGAATTCCTTAGGGTAGGTAGGTTCTCGTAGATACTTGCTCTAAATTTCAAAACAAATTCAAAAATACTTTTCACACCAACACATTTTCAAAAAGCTTTCGAAAGCATCTTTTCAAACACTCTTGAGGACCGATACAAGAGTCGAACTGGAATTTTCAAAGAAACCTTTTAAAAACCCACAGTTGAAAAGCAAACAAACAATTTTGAAAACACAAATGAGCAAGTATCTAAGAGCCCATGGATAACCATGGATAGAAAGGGTGCTAACACCTTCCCTTTCTATAACCTACCTCCCGAACCGAGAGCAATCTCTTTAAGGAATTTTTCTGTGCTTTTGTCCTTTCTATTTGGAGAAAATAAAAGACGGTGGCGACTCTTGCTTCCGCGACATTTCGCGAACCAGCGTTAAACAGTCAGTTCCAGATCCACCGATCACAGAACTGGCGACTCTGCTGGGGACTTAACTTAAAGTGAGGTGTACCTTAGGGTTAGTTCATAACTATGTTTTCAATTGCTTTCCTTGTTTGCTTTAAATTGTGGGACTGTCTTGGGAGTTCTATAGATCCTAACCCGGATCTAGGGATACCTTCTTAGAAAGTAGCAACAAGGTTGTGAGGGAACTGTGCGGGGTATACCGACATGGTTGAAACAGTCTGCTACGTTGATGTGACACTTTGGTGTGTACCGGTAACCCTTGAGTTCAGTCAAGGAGAGTACGGGGCCTCCGCATGGTGTCGTGAAGCATCAACAGACCTTAGGAACCTTAATTGAACCATCTTGGCATCTTTAGGGTAGTGAGATAACTGACTTTGGTGCAGTCCGAGGTTGGTTGATACTCGATACTACACTCAATTGAGGGTTGCTGTCCTGGAATATTTCGGTCGCCAGTTCAGTGGCTAAATCGAAACGATGAACAATGAAAGCAATCCAGTGATATTGGGACCCTTAGAACCCGGTTACTTCTGATAGGACAGGTTTGAGCCCACCAACTTCAAGAGGGTAGTACCCCTAACCTCATGCTGGCCTAAACTCTAAGGGTTTCTCTTGTGTGACTTGTGTGCCTTCGTACTTGACTACTTGCATGCTTGTTATCTGACACATGAACTACTTGTAGGTTTTGTTTATAGTCCTTAATTGGGACTCATAACAGGGTTTACTAAGTCTCTTGCAGGTTTTGTTTATAGTCCTTAATTGGGACTCCTAACAGAGTGTACTGAGTTTCTTGCAGGTTTTGGTTTGCAGTCCTTAATTGGGACTCGTAACAGGGTTTACCTACATTACCCCATGCATAGCATAACATCATACCATTGTATACATCCTAACCCATTTCAAGGATCTTAAAGGCTTGTGATGCAGGTCATGATAAATCAAACATCTAGCAAGGGGAAAAGAGGATTTATTTTCCTCTAGCCAAAGTTATCAGGGGCTATGACCCACTTGATATGGTGAGCTCTGACTCTTGAAGAAGGTTCCCCTAACCAAGGTTGTTTGGAAATCAAAACCAGACATGATGACTAAAGTCAGGGGCTATGACCCACTGGATATGGTGAGCCTTTGACCCTTGGAAGAAAGACTCTCAACAAATATGAAGTTCTTTCAATCAAGCTACCGGATCCAAATGCTAACAAATTTCTTGTTTACCCTGCGAGGTCCTTGAAAACATTGCATGCATATCATACAGGTACCCTTGTTGCAGGTCACTTACCTTTCTCGCTGTTTATTTCAGCAATGGCTTCCCAACAAGATAACCAGGACCTTCTTGCTCAAGAGACTCGGTTCGGGGAAATCCTCCTGAATCTATCCAAGGGGCAGGAGGAGTTAAGGACACTTCTCATAGAAACTTTGGTCAGGAACAGCGTTGAGGACGAACGGCTGAAACACTTGTAAGCTGAAATGGATGCAATGAAAGCCCAAGTGCTGGGGCAGGGGACTACCATTCAAGGTTTAGCTCAAAGACAAGGTGAGCTCGGGGTTATCATCAACCAACTGCTTCGGGGTAACCAATTGGGGCAAATGTCTAAGGGTAAAGAGCCAGTCATCGTTCAACCACCTTTGAAACAAGGAGGTAAGGGGAGAGCTCCTCAAAGGGCTCCAGTGTCACAAATTCAGCATCAACCTCACCGGCTTCAGCCAGACAAGTCCGGGAGGCAATTCACCCCGCTTAACATGTCGTTGTTTCAAGCTTTACAACGCCTGCTGAGATTGAATTTGATCACATTAAGGGCTCATCCCCAGAATCCCAACACAACACATCCTACTTATGATCCCAATAAAAGGTGTGCCTACCACTCTGCCAGTCCTGGACATGATACAAATGAGTGTTGGGCTCTGAAGAACAAGATCCAGGACCTGATTGATGAAGGAGCATTAAAGTTCACACAAGATGGTCAGGCGGAATTTTTCTACCATCCCTCCAAGGCCCACCATTTGAAGTGACAAGCCCTGAGATGAAAAGACCTTTGTTCATTAGGATTCTCAAGTCGTAATTTTCTTTCGTTCAAACATTCTATTCATGTTAAACACTGTTATTTCATTAATGCATCGCTTATGTCTATTTTGAATCAATATATTCGTATTCACTATACGCAAATTATTTTCATATTTTTTCTGATGTCAACTCTCGATTAATAATTCTAAGCCTCTTGAGGGAGGATGACGAAAACGATACCATAATCTACAGTATGCTTTTGAACAGACCCCGCTGATGAAGTACAGGCATTGTTTCAATTCCTAAACACTGGAGTAATAAGGAAGATAATCCCTCGTCAACCCCTCTGAGCCAAAGAAGTAGGAGTTTTTCTTTTCGAAAATTAAAACCCTTTATCATAACCTGGGGCAGGGTAGTTCTCTCAGTTGATCCAAGTGCATGACAAATGGCACCAAAGAGGTCCTTACAAAACAAAGAAAGACAGTGATGGTTCCGAATAATCAATAAAGAAAGGCAGTCATTATCTCAAAAAATAAAAAACCCATTAAGTCAAAACCCATGAAGGAGACTTACAAAACTGGGGCATCCCGCTGACTGTAATCACAAAAGAAACAGTTCAGGCAAAAAGAAAGGGATAACAAAAATCAGACAAAAAAGAGGTCTTACAAACCCTCAACAAAAAAAGGAATGACTGCCTATTCAAAATAAGTTATCAACATCCGAATCATCACCGGAAAATCAGAGCAAAGACTCAAACAAGGTCTAACGTATGATCAACTGAGTTTAGGTTTGGAGAACATCACGAAGAGCGGGTGGGTACAAATAAAATTTGAGCCTTTATCCTTTGTTTCTTAAACCGTGAACCAAGCCACGTTATAACCCTTAAAAGTCCTAGCTGAAGCATGGGTTAGTTCGAAAGCATACTGTTACGGAAGGTATCCTGACTCCTTAAGGCTTACGATAAAATAACGAGTTGACATCACGTTTTACAAACATTCATTTGTTTTATGAAAAAGAATGCATTTTCAAAATCTTCAAGACAGATATAAGCTTTGCATTTTTTGATATAACATTGTTTGCATATGACTATTTGTTTGAACAACATAGGAGTTCGCACGAAGAATATCTAATGAACAAAAGTGCTTCCAATCAAGGGGCATGGTATGACTATTGTCCATCATCTGGGGCAGTTAAGTCAAGATTCGGAGAATCTCTCAAAGGCCAAATAGCCTGGGGCAAATCTCCTCCTGAGTCACTTGGGGCACTCCAACAACGAATCTTGCCTGATCAAACACTTTCTGGTGGCATGACACTTCTAACAGGGGCAACTCCCTACATTCTGAGAGCATGGGCATAGTCGAAAAAATGCTACGCAAAATCAAAGACCCGCTAGGTTGACACACCTAGGCAAAAATAAGGGCTTCCCGGCGAACCAAAAGGGTTCGGGCAAAAATAAGGGACGAAATGAAAAAATTGTACACCCGACAAGTCGAAAACCTGAAAAGGCGGCTTGGGCAAAAATGGGTATCCCGGTGGACTGAAAAACCCGAAAGGGCGGTCCAGGCAAAAGTTAGAGATCAAAAGCGTACGACTATGTCCTGTCATCTTGCCACCTGCCTATCAGAAGAAGGTTTGTCCATCAACGACTACTAACACCTCAATAGGTCTTCCTCTCCCACATCAGAAACAGGGGCAATAAAGAGTTGTCTAAGCAATCTGATTGTTCTGTCCTCCAAGGTATCAAGGTAGGACCCGTTGAAGAACATAACCGATACAGCTCAAAACTTCCCCAAGAGAGTCCAATCCAGTTTCCCCAAGAAAGTTGGAATTCATCTCTCCAAGCAGTAAGCTTATCCCCAATAGATTCTAGAAGCTTATCCTCGCAGAACACGAATGCGTCTCCCGGCTTTATTCAAAGAGATTTCCCTACCAGGATATAACTGGGTTATCCTCAGCCAAAAATCCACGGAAAGAGCGTCGTCAACGAAGCCTTCGTATCCCCAGCAAGTAACTATCAACATTCAACAAAGCATCTCCCCACAGAGTATTGCTTCCCAGCATGGTCTCTAGAGTATCTTTTTCTCCCCGCAGAATCCTCCATTTGCCAAGTTTATTCCGCAATGGAGTCATCTTCTCCTACCGGTATTCTTGCAGTTATCATCCCCAGCGGAAGCAAAATCTATTCCTCAACATCAGCCCAGGATACGACTTCCCGGCACCCGTCAAGGATTCACTTTCCTAGACAAAAACATACATAAAACATCACATACATCATTATAACATGCATAGACACATCATATCATACAAGTCTCATTTATATTGAGAACATTATTGCTTGATCCATATCATGCATAGCATATGACTGACCTTTACCTTTCAGGAAAAATTCAGTTAAATTCTTAGCTATATTCCAAGGCCTTCTCTGGTTCAGTCAGATCGACCCCAAGATCTCCCTGATGCTTATCCAGTTGAAGATATTCCAAGACCTAGACCGGTTCAGTTAGATCGACCCTAAGATTTTCCTGATGCTTATCCAGTCAAAGGCCTTCTCTGGTTCAGTCAGATCGACCCTAAGATCTCCCTGATGCTTATCCAGTTGAAGATATTTCAAGACCTTGTCCGGTTCAGTTAAATCGACCCTAAGATTTTCCTGATGCTTATCCAGTCAAAGGCCTTCTCTGGTTCGGTCAGATCGACCCTAAGATCTCCCTGATGCTTACCCAGTTGAAGATATTTCAAGACCTTGTTCGGTTCAGTTAAATCGACCCTAAGATTTTCCTGATTCTTATCCAGTCAAAGGCCTTCTCTGGTTCAGTCAGATCGACCCCAAGATCTCCCTGATGCTTATCCAGTTGAAGATATTTCAAGACCTTGTCCGGTTCAGTTAAATCGACCCTAAGATTTTCCTGATGCTTATCCAGTCAAAGGCCTTCTCTGGTTCAGTCAGATCGACCCCAAGATCTCCCTGATGCTTATCCAGTTGAAGATATTTCAATACCTTGTCCGGTTCAGTTAAATCGACCCTAAGATTTTCCTGATGCTTATCCAGTCAAAGGCCTTCTCTGGTTCAGTCAGATCGACCCTAAGATCTCCCTGATGCTTATCCAGTTGAAGATATTCCAAGACCTTGCCCGGTTCAGTTAAATCGACCCTAAGATCTCCCTGATTCTTATCCCAGTAGAAGACACCCAAGATTCTCTCAGCGTTCCCGTTGGGGTAGTAATCGTCCAAGGTTCTCTTACCATTCATGCTAAGGCAGTAACCATCCCTGGTTCATTCATCGCCGTTTGAAGCTCCAGACTCAGCTCCTGTAACCAGTCAGGACACATCTATACCAAGCATCTGAAAATCAGCTCCTGCAACGTGTCAGGTACTCATTTGTTCTTTTGCAGGTATGCAGGTTCTCGCTAAGGAATCTCCTACGCGATCAACATCCAGATGGCATCTATAAGCCCATCATCCTATCCAGCAATCTCCAAATGGCATCTATAAGCCCATTCCCCCATCACACTGCTAACATGTGAGCGCAAATTTCTGGACACTCTAGTGTTCAATCATCTTCCACCCTCGGATTACGAAAGGCACGTCAGCCAATCTGCATCCTCAGGTTTAAGAAGACTGAACAGGGGCAACTGTTGTACCCCAAAATTTGCCCTCCCATATTTCTCAAAAAAAACATTTCAAGAAAAATTCACAAGTCCAACCTGGCGCGTCATATTCAGGTATTCTTTCGCCAAGATATCTCTGATAACGTATTCTCAAATTCAGGTTCGGCTCAAGAGTCAATTCTTTAAAGAAGGTATCCGAATGTGTGAGTTTTCTTGAAGAAATATAGTGAAAAAAGTGTGCTGAAAGTGCAGTTTTTACGCGCTAAAAATTCATAACTTGAAGATCGTGACTCGTTTTGAACCCGTTCCGGTGGCCAAAATTCCGTCTTGATATTATCTACGTTTTCATCTCTCACGGCTGGAAGCCAATTTCGATCAGAAGGTCTTCAAAAATGTGGATTTATCAAGTATTTTCGTGCAGAAAATTTGTGACAGAAGTTTATTTGCGTCATGTTCAAAAAATCATAACTTGGTCGATTTTCATCGTATCGAGCTGGTTCTGGCGCCAAAATTTCACAAATTGAGTTGGCTACATTTTCACAGAAGGTATTGAGTTCAAATGGTATTCAAAAGGCCTTCGTTTTTTGCTCAGAGTGCGTGACACGCTGAAAATCCTGAATGCTGAATATTATTTCATCTGGGCCGAAATTTCGAAAATTCATAACTCGGTCAATTTTTATCGGATTTGGCTCATACTTTTACACAAGGTCTCTGACTCATAGATCTACAACTTTGCTTCAAAAGTTGAGACCAAATTATGCATCAATCAATACCAGTTTTTTATTGAAGAACGTGTCAGAGTCGACACTGGAGCCCAAAATAAGTTTGTCTGAGCTGAAACTTCAAAAATTCATAACTAATTCACCGTTTATCCGATTGAGTCGATTTTCGGACAGGAGTTAGTTATCGATGTAGGCTACATTTTGTTTTCACATTTCAACTTCAAAAAATGCACTTAAGTCCCTGCGATTTAGCCTGGAAAGTGACGAATTCAAGTGAATATTGGAGGCCCAATTGCACATTCAAAGCCCATTTGCTTTACCCTAATTTCCATTATATAATCACCTTCTTTTCACACAAACCAGGGGAAAAAAAAGAGAGAGGAAAAGAGAAGAGAAAAAGAGAGAAAAAACTTGGCCACAACACTGTTAGAATATCAAATTCTTTCAAGAACCCTAAAACCTTGAAATCCTTATTACAAATCCCTCTCTCACTACAAACAAGCCATCTCAGTTACAAACCAACATCTTATTACTTCTTCAGTAAGGGTAAGGCTGGCTTGATCTCCATGATCCAAAGGGCATAAAAGCATTCATGTCACTACTTTTCCAGTAAGGGTAAGGTTGATTTGATCTCCATGATCAAAAGGGTATAATCATTCATACATGCCATATTGTGCCTAAACATTAAATTTCTTCATATATTGGTTTTATTTGCATTTTATGATTTTATTTGATGTGTTTGTGAGATTCAACACTGCAGATTTAGACAGGATCCCAGACAGGTTCATTAAGGAACGTTGAGGCCAAAAGCCAAATGGCCAAAAGCCAAATGGCCAAAAGCCAAAAGCCAAAAGCCAAATGGCCAGACTAGAAAAACTTATGCATGACACCAATACATGGCGAGGCAGACATTAAGCCAGACATTAAAGGAACGTTGAAGTCAGAACACAAATGGCCAAAAGCCAAAAGCCAAAAGCCAAATGGCCAAAGTAGAACAACTTATGCATGAAACTCAATCCAATGGCCAAAGAATGCAGACCACGGTACTCAGGAGTCAATACTTCAAAAAACCTCCTCTTGGGCCAGACACCCCCTATGGTTTGCTCATTTTTTAATTTTTATTTGTTTTTCCTTTTTATTCTTTTAATTGTTTTTTAATTGTTTTCTTTTAATTCCATAAAATAATTTTCATAATAAATATAAAATACAGAAAAATCAAAAAATGTTTATTTTATTAATATTAATTTTACTATTATTATTTTTGTAAATAAACTTTAAACAATTAATTAGATTAATTTAGGTTTCAAAACTTTAATATTTTTCTTAATAAATTAAATATGTAGAAATTAGGGTTTTTAACTTTTTCATCATTTTTTTTAATAAATAATTTTCTCATCATTATTATTATTATTAACTACTAATTTATTTTGTAAATAAACATGTACATAAATTCTTTAGTAAATTAAGTTAAACTTTAACATTTTTCTCAAATAATTAAAAATAACTTAGAATTAGGGTTTCTTTTAATTTTAATTTTAATTTTCTTATTTCATAAATACAAAAAAAACCTAAAAAACACTTCTTTTATTTCAATAAATAATTAATTAATTTTTAATTTCATTTAATTTCTTTAAAGGGTCCAACGCCCTCGAACGTTATATTTTTATTTCTTTCGCACATTTATTTTCTTTCAAATATTATGTAATTGCTCAAGCCATGTAACTCGGACATTTTATATTTCCCGCATTTTATTTCTTTATTTTATGTCAAATCGGGTCCTGGTTTAATTTGGCGATGTGGACCCGCGCCTTTGTAATAGTTTAGGAATTTTATCTTTCCGCACTTTTTAACTGTTAAATAAATGCATGCAAGAATGAATGACAAAAATAAAAACAAAACGTTAGATCACCAATAACCTGACAAGACAAAAATAAATGAACATGACACACAAATCACACACCACCCCTAGGGTACGCCTCACTGTTGCCTTGCCTCGAAAGGTGATCGTCGAGTAGAGGATGTCTTAGTAAGTCCTCATGATCCGGGAACCTGGCATGAGGGTAGCTTCTAAGGTGTCTTCCCATTGCTCTGGTGATCACCATGTCCCGAACCTCGAATTGACCCGAACACCTCCAACGGTGGTGCTACCTACCTCTCAATGGTGGGATGGCACTACTTTAAAGGACATTTACACAGACGAATTCCTTAGGGTAGGTAGGTTCTCGTAGATACTTGCTCTAAATTTCAAAACAAATTCAAAAATACTTTTCACACCAACACATTTTCAAAAAGCTTTCGAAAGCATCTTTTCAAACACTCTTGAGGACCGATACAAGAGTCGAACTGGAATTTTCAAAGAAACCTTTTAAAAACCCACAGTTGAAAAGCAAACAAACAATTTTGAAAACACAAATGAGCAAGTATCTAAGAGCCCATGGATAACCATGGATAGAAAGGGTGCTAACACCTTCCCTTTCTATAACCTACCTCCCGAACCGAGAGCAATCTCTTTAAGGAATTTTTCTGTGCTTTTGTCCTTTCCATTTGGAGAAAATAAAAGACGGTGGCGACTCTTGCTTCCGCGACATTTCGCGAACCAGCGTTAAACAGTCAGTTCCAGATCCACCGATCACACACACCAAGCATAATTCCAAGCAAAAAGCAAGTGATCTAACAAGTAACTAAGATCCCATGGAAAACCATGGATGAAAAGGGTACTAATACCTTCCCTTTTCATAATCTACCCCCAAAACTCAAGAAACAATCTCAAATGTCTTTCATGTGCTTTTTCACCTTTCCTTTTAGATAAAAGAAAAGTCGGTGGCGACTCTTGCTAACTGCGACATTTGCGATAAAACGCAAAACCTCAAGTCAGTTCTCCCACCGTATCACAGTAACCTACAAGGACTAGCATGAGATGTTACCATTTTCTCTCCATGGTTACCGTACCACAACGCGCACATCAACAGGGGCGACTCCCTTCTTCTTGGTATACAGCATGGAAGCTGTTCTACCAATTGAAGTCCAAATACCTTCTATGAGAATCATAAAGGATGCAGGGCTGAATGAAGATGAATAGATTCAAGCTCGACTTGACCAGTTGAATTTGATTGATGAGAAGAGGCTTACGGTTGTCTGCCATGGTCAAATGTACCAAAAACGTATGATCAAAGCTTTTAACAAGAAGGTCAGATGTCAGGTATATCGGGTTGGTGATTTGGTAATCAAGCGTATCATATTGCCACAAGGTAATCCCAGGGGCAAATGGACTCCTACATATGAAGGACTATTTATGATCAAAAGCATATTCTCTGGTGGAGCAATAATCTTAACCACTATGGATGGCGACGACCTTCTGCACCCCGTGAACACGGACATAGTCAAAAGATACTACGAATGAATAAAGACCCGCTAGGTCGACTGGCCTAGGCAAATTAGGGATAAAATACAAAAAAATTTGTACACCCGACAAGCTGAAAACACGAAAGGGCGGCTTGGGCAAAAAAGGGTATCTCGATGGACTGAAAACCCGAAAGGGTGGTCCAGGCAAAAGTTAGGGAATTAAAGCGTATGACTATGTTCTGTTGGATCACCTTACATATGATAACGAGAAATCGTATCATATAATTACTATGCTTTTTACCGATTTTTATAATACATTGAGTCGTCTAACTCCCGATTATTCCGAGTTTTTGTGTCTTTTCACAGGTACAACATTTGTCAACTCAAATCAATGAAAAAAGGACCACATGAAGGAAGCTAACCAAGAAACATAAGAGAAAGAACCAAATCTGCAAAGTCTGCAGATTTTGTAACGGTGACGATCGTCACACCCTGTGACGACCGTAACGCCTCCTCAACCAGAAAGAACGCTCGTCACACATCATTGACGAGCGTAATGCACTATTTAAGCGTATTACGACCGTCACCCCCTTGTGACGACCGTCACACGCTTAAAGGGCAACATTATGAATTAGTGGTGACGTGGGCAACATTGAGGGCAAAACTCTTCTCCTATATTTCTTCCACTCAGTAACCATGCATCCGGGTCTTACTCCACTCAAGCATTTTCCAAGATTTTATCAACTGCAATATTTTCTTCTATATATATGTGGTAGTTCAATGGATGATGGTCGAAGAATTTTTCCCAGAACCAAATTTCTATTTTCCTGCAATTATTCTATTTTCTTGATTTTGAACCTTTTCTACACGTACTGTAATTTTTTATTTCCAGCATTAGTTTTAGAGTGTTAATTCTTCATCTAAGAATTAACACAATTATTGATTTCGATTGAGCTGTAAGGAATTTGTAAGCATCCAAGATTACCATAGCAACATTATTTCCAGGTTTTTTTATGCAATTGATATTTATTTATTCTTGTGTTATGTCATTTATTTTTATGGCTTATATTTTAAATTGCATAGTTATTAAATATATTATGTCCGGCTAAATTAATTGTACTGGTATGTGACTCCTAAGTACCGAAAGAATTCAGTGATACCTTGGCTAAAAACATTTATAAACAATTTCTGGTTTCCAATTTCCATGTTTAATTTAACTACCCCTGTCACGAGAGTGAGAGGATAATTAACACGATTTTTCCACGAGAGTGGGAAATTAATTAAGGCAAGAACCTGCATGCGAGAGCTGGGGTTCAACCCAGATAGTGGTAACGAAACATTAATTTTTAAATACATGAGAGTGTTTTAATAAATTAATTAAACTCAAATTGTTTTCAAAAAGTGTTATTAAATTTAAAGTGCATCCACTAGGTTTAGTAGCATGACTTATTTCACGAACACGAGAGTGTATGTCTCAGGTTTTTAAATAATTCGTTTTTACCGAAATACTTTATATGCCAAGCGATTCACCAAATTCCCGAAGTCCGACTATCACATACCGGTATAGCTATTACTATTATTTTTAATTAAACTATTTCCCCCATAAAACCAAATATTCATCGCTTAGTTAAACAACTGTAGCATTAGATCGTACGCGATTGATCCTCAGTCTCTGTGGGTTCGATAATCATTTAAAACTAGAACGACTAAACTGTATACTTGCAGTTAGTATCCGAATAGACTTATAAAGTCCCGATCAACATACAACCTTTAGCATCGACTGACAAATTCAAACAGGTCTAATAAATCCAATTAACTTTGGACAAGGCAGCAAGTGGATGAGACGCTCAGAGACATAAAGGCTATAGCAGAATGGGAACCCCATGGGATTATTTCACATAGCTATCTTTTCTTTGTATCAGTTTTCGTATTCTACGACGACATTCTCTTACTAGAATGTTCGTCTCGTTGTACAAAAATACTTATTCAAGTTAATACAAAGATATCCCTTTGAAAGTGCAAAACTATCTGTTTTTCTTTTATTTCCGTGTTTTGTTTGCGAAAACGTCCAATGATTATTTTTGAACATATGATTTGAACGTGACTACTGTTTACAAATGAGCAAAAAAAGAGGAACAAAAAATAGAAATACAATCACTAATGGCTTTAAGAAATAGGATAATATCTTTAGACTATTCCATTAAATTCCCCGCAGGTACTTTTCCAGCAAGAGAGGAAGCTGAGACATCCCACTACAGGATCGCTAATATATCTCCAGTATGCAGCCTAATGGTATCAAGCGCTTTTACATCCCCGACGGAACAAAACTTCCAGTTACCGCTTCAAAGATTCCCCAGTGAAAGTCGCCCAGTTTCTCACGATTCCCCAACAGGATTTCACGAGGTCCACAAGTAATGCACGATGTTTCCTTTCCACAACAGAGTTTATGTTTCTAACAAATGGAAACTCATCAACACATCAACTTCAAAATATGAAGACTTACACTCCTCATACCCAGCGGTACTCAGGGATTTATTTTCCCCGACTCCAATAACACTGCGGCATAACAATTAATGTGTCCATACATTACATCCATACATCATAACATTGACAACACATATGCATACAACGCGATCTCATTTATTTTGAGAAACAATATTATACCATGCATTTCATACATCATGGCATTGCATGCAACTAACCTTTCACCTTTTCAGGAAAAATCAATCAACATAAAATTATCGTCAAATTTTCAACAAGTCAAATACAGATCAATTCCCAAGAAAGAACTGGTCAACCATCTACATAACAGATATTTCCTTCAAATCCCTACCGGTTCAGTTTAAATCTCTCAACGGTTTATTCTGATTCTTTCCCGCAAACGTCTTCTCTGGTTCAGATAAATCTCTCAATGATTTGTTCTGATTCTTATCTAGATCCCTGTCGGTTCAGTTTAAATCTCTCAACGGTTTATTCTGATTCTTTCCCGCAAACATTTTCACTGGTTCAGATAAATATCTCAATGATTTGTTCTGATTCTTCTCCAGATCCCTGCCAGTTCAGTTTAAATCTCTCAATGGTTTATTCTGATTCTTTCGCGCAAACATTTTCTTTGGTTCAAATAAATCTCTCATTGATTTGTTCTGATTCTTCTCCAGATCCCTGTCGGTTCAGTTTAAATCTATCAACAGTTTATTCTGGTTCTTTCCCGCAAACGTTTTCTCTGGTTCAGATAAATCTCTCAATGATTTGTTCTGATTCTTCTCCAGATCCCTGCTGGTTCAGATAAATCTCCCAACGATTTATTCTGATTCTTTCTTAGTAGGCACTTTCTCTGGTTCAGATAAATCACTCAAAGATCTACTCTGATTCTCTCCAGTTAAAGAATATTCAAGACCTCTTTTGGTCCAGTTTAAAGCTCTCAATGGTTTATCCTTATACTTTCCAAATGAACATTTCTGGTTTAGATAAATCGCTCCAAGATTTATTCTGATTCTTCCCAGTCAAACAACATACAAGACTTCTGCTAGTTTCAGATGAATCGCTCCAAAGATTTATTCTGATTCATTTCCAGTTGAAATCAAGTTCAGACTTAGTCCATTTTCTGTCAACAATCACCTTTGGATGGCATCTACAAGCCCATCTCCGGAAAATCTCCTCCATTTCTCCAAATGACATCTATAAGCCCATTCCCAATTCATCTTCGAGTGCAAATTTCTGGGCACTCTAGTGTTCAATCATCTTCCACCTTCAGGTCACGAATGGCGGATCTGCCAATCTAACTCTTCAGGTTTAAGAAGATTGAACAGGGGCAGCTGTTGTACCCCAAAATTTACCCTCTCATTTATCAAGTATTTTCTCATAAGATCTCCTTTGGTTCAAGACGACACAAGGATTGATCAGCTCAAGACACCTCCTTAAGCACTGACGACTGAAATTAGGATTTGTGTTTGCACAAGGATAATTGAACTTTAAATGCCTCATATGACTTTAATGGATTGTTATAGACCCTCAAGATTGCTCATGTCAAGTTTCAAGTCTTGGATCACATTTTCGCTCAGTCAATTGATCAATTGACCTAAAAATCAATTGTATTAGGGAAAAAGTCAACTGTGGTCAATTTACAGTCAAACTTCATAATTTTTGATCCATATCGACATTGTGAACTCATATATGACATTTGATCAAGTTTGGACCATAATTCCTCAAGAAATTTGATCAGATAATCAAAAGGGCAAAATTGTCAAATTAGGGTTTTTATTGAGAAAAGGCAATTTCTGATTTTTTACCTAGCAAATAGTTAATTGGTTGGAAACATGATCTCAAGGATTCAATTGCATCATTTTGACCTAATGACATGACTCAAAACATTTCTCAAGGTTATTTGATTGATAGTTGATTTTCAGTCAATTGATCAAAAGTCAACTGCACACTTTAAAGTCAAACTTTGACTTTTTGGTCAAAATCAAGTGTCAAAGATCACAATTCATCAAAACATGTCAAAAATATGAAACTTTTTCATCAAGAAATCAAAAAGTCAAGATTTCATTTTGAAAAGTCAAAGTTTCCAGACTTAGAAAATTTTCTAAGTGTTGAAAACTTCATATTTTTTCACAACTTTGAGCCAATTTTTCACCATGATGCAAGATGATTCAAAGGAAACTTTCAAAATGAAAGTTTTAAATCTCAATGAGATATAAAACATTTCTTTACACAACTCCTCCTAGAAATGCTTGGATTTCAAGTTATTAATCCATGAAATCAGGGTCATGAAACTAAACACTTAGTGAAAATTTTGCCCTAGTTAGGCATATTTTTGGTACCAACTTCATAGCAACTTTTGACACAGCTCCATTTGGAATTTGAAAAAGTGATTGAAAGAGGGGTTGTAGAGCATGTTACAAGCTTTCCAAAATGTCCAAGAACTCATTGAGGTCATGTTTGAGTAGGGAGAATCGAAGAGATGAAGTTAGGATTTTCAAACTTGAATTACAAGCCATTTCATGATGAACAAGAATTCAAATCCAAGCCTAGGCTGCATAATCTTTGCTTTTCATGCCTCAAACTTGTTTGTCACTCCATAATTAAATGTTTACACAACTGTTAGAGCTTTAATCCAAGCACTTGAGCCTTTATCCAAGTTACATTTCCATTTATGGCACAAAGTAACCATTCCATTCTTGTAAAGAAGCTTTAATCACAAAGTCAATGCATAGAGCTTTGCACTTGTTCCTTCTGATTACAACCAATGTCAAAGGCAAAAGCAACATGTCTAGAGCCTCCCATAAACTCAGGCCATGCTTATACTATGCCTTGAAACCATGTTTTCACTTTTCTTCAAAATCAAGTAACATAGCCATAACTCTACATCTTGTGCTTCTGACCTCCTCAAGTACTAGAAACTTTTCCTTACTTATGTACAAGTTGTTTGCAAGCTAACACACAAATAGAGAAGCTCCAAAAACTTCCCCAAACTCAGAACTGTATCACAAACCACCATTGTTGCATATTCTGACCAAGAACTTCAAACTTCCATTTCACTCGTGCGTTTCTTGGCCATTTGCTTCCAAAAGCTTCCAAACATCATACATAAGCCATTCCTATCCTTGTTACACGAATGTAACACCATCTTCACCCATTTCCAAGTTCAAAAAAAGAGCATCACAGTTGGACTTCTCCAGACCATTCCAGCCACCTTCAGCTCAAGCCAACCATTGAATTAGCTTTCTAGAGGTCCAAGGAAGCTAACTTGATCATTACCATCATTTGAAATAAGCTCAAACTCATTTCATGATTTCCAGTTTTGAGGTATTTTTCTTGAACTTCTATCTCATTATTTAGGCATTGTTAGGCTTGCATTTGTGAATATAGAATGTAGAGATCATTGCCCTGAAACTATACATGTCCATAGATTTCATTTATGTTGCTTAAGCATAGAGAATTTTGAGTTTGATTTGCTGGAACGTTTAGGTCAGAATTTGGTACTTTCATAAATTCATCCTTATCTTTGAATGTTAGCTTAAATTAGTTACATGGTTGGATTCGTGTTGGAAAAATGCACAAGTTTCATGTTTACATTTTTGAAAATGGTTGAGGAATAAGCAAGTTTGAAATCCTTTGGCTGGAGGTTGAAGATGAAGTACAATCAGGGCAAAATATGTGTTATGTATTTATTCTTGTGCCAATGTTAACGGATGTATCACCACCCCAGTGGTTAAAGCGCGCGTCTGTCACCTTAGGGACCTGGGTTCGAGCCATAGTGGTATCCTTTTACTTGTTTTTCATATTTTTTCACTTTTTTGATTGTTGTTTGCAGCGTTGGGCCCCTAACTTGGGTCTGGCTATTTGTTTGTTGATTCTAACCCCCTGACTATGTTTACACTCCTGGCCCATTTTTTTTTATTTTTTTTATTTTATCTATTTCTATTTTTATTCCATATTTTCTTCATATATTTTATTACTATTTTTATTATTATCATTATTATTGTTATTTTACTAAAAAAAATATAAAAATATTTTTATTTTATTATTTATATTTATTTAGTTTATTTTTCTTCATAAAACAAAAGAATAAAAAATATTTTCTTTTAGTAAATTAATTTCTTTTTTAATACTTAAATAATTAGTTTTAATTATTATATAATTATTTTCTTGTAAATTAAATAATTTAGAACTTAGGTTTCCTTTTAATTAAATTAATTGATTTTTATATATATAATTTATTATTTAAAACCTTTTCATGAAAAACCCTAAAAATCCCTTTTTTAGTTAATTTCTTTTCTTATTTAGTTTAAGTTAATTTTATTTAATTTTCCTTAATCATTTTTTTATTAGGTCAAGACTAAACCCTTTCATAAAAAACAAACAAAATCATTTCTTTTTTCCATTTATATTCTTGCATTTTTATTTTCAAATTTGTACAATATTCAATATGATTGTAATAATTATTTAGATTTAATTTGTTTGCAATTTCCCCATTTGTAAATTTGTACACCCCTCCTCTATTGATGTAATAGCTTAGTATTTTTATTTTCCGCAATTTAATGCTTATATATAAAGTCTAGTAAATTAGGGTTTGTATGGAAAGATAAAACCAATGCTTAGAAAATCCTAATGCAAGACAAATCAAGCATGAAAAAGATACACTTGCACACTTACACCCTTAGGGTAAATCCATTTTGTTGCCTTATGAAAAATGGCCATGTTATGCATGTGGAGTATCTTAGCAAAAGCAATAAAAAATACAAGATCATAGTTCCTCGATGACGCTATCGAAATTGCCTTTCAAAAATGATCTTAGTCCCTTAAAGAGAATGCTAAGATATCTTACAACGTTGCTAATCATGGCTATACAATGACCCTTGCCTGTCCCTTTTACATCCAAAGATAAGGTTTCTTACCAAATCAATGGTAGGATAACAATGTCAAAGGAAAGAGGAAATAAACTAGAAATACTTTTGAGTAGGTAGAATGTTCCTAGTTGCTTGCTCATTTTCAAACCAAAACTTCCTTGATATTTTCAAAAATAAACACCAACACTTTCAAAAACATCTTTCAAACTTGAAATATTTTCAAAAGATCAACACTTTTTATACATTCTTACAAACGAGAATCATTACAAAGTTTGCCTAAACGATGGCGCCTTTTCAAAATACTTTAAAAAAACCACACAAAGCATATTTTCAAACAAAAGCAAGTGATCTAGCAAGCAACTAAGAGCCCGTAGATAACTACGGATGAAAAGGGTGCTAATACCTTCCCTTTTCATAATCTACCCCCCCCCCCCCCCCCCCCCGAACTCAAGAAAACATCTCAATGATAATGTAGATTAGTTGACCCGTTTGATTTTGGTAACTGAGTTTCCATTAGTTGTATGTAGATGTGATCTGTATAACTACTGAATTTGTTGAAGCTGGTCCTCTTTTCCTGAAAAGATATCAGGGTTAGTTATATGTGATGCATGAAATGCAGGGTGAGATGATGTTCTCAAAATAAATGAGATTATGTTGTATATGTCATGTATGCGTATGTCATGATGTATGTTTATGAAATGCTATCGGGGTATGCTCGCGTCTGGGAAAATAAATCCCTGATTATTGCTGGAGAGTTGTAAATATTCTGTCGGGAAGAGATGCTTGAGAATAAACTCTACGGGGACCAAACTTAGGGGGGAATAGATACTCTGTTGGTAGACCTTCTGATCTGGAGGAAAAACTTAGCTGGGGATGAAATTCCGTTGCTGGAGCTGATGAGCTCTGTTGGAGATTGAGCTTCTGTATCTGTAGAAATGAACTCCCCTTGGGGGATGAAGTTTACTGACTAGCCCGCGATTATGAACCTCTGCTGGGGGTGATTACATCCTACTTCGGGGAAACTGACATCAACGCCTTTGGATACTTTTACTCTGTGGGGAGTGTATGTACCAATAATCATGTTCCAAAGCTGACTCTATCCTGATACCTGTTGGGCAGAGGAACCGTCGAGTTTGGTACTTCTTGTTTTTTCCCTGTTTCTGGAATTACGAGTAATTGTCTTTTGTTTCTTATGTAAATCTTTATGAGTAGCAATTATTTTCAAATGCATATATCAAAAAAATAAATCATTGGACGTTCTTGCAAAACAAAACAGAAAAAGAAAAAACAAATTGAAGTTTGTGAAAATGACTTGTATTGATTTTGAAATTGGCCTGTAATAGGCGTTTTGTACAAGGAGGCTGACGTACTAGTAAGAGAACGCCGCTGAAAGATAGAAATTATACAATTTGTGTAAAAGAAAGAAAAACAGCTATGTGAAACGACTCCATTGGGTTCCAACTCTGTTATTGCCTTTATATCTTCAAGCGTCTCATCACTTTGCTACTTGGCCGAAGGTTGATCAGATTGATTGGTGCCGTCCAAGCTTGATAGTCGATACCGAAGTCTCGTTGCAAGATGATCCAATGAGACATAGTGATACGCTTCAATCCCTAACTTTTTTCTGGATTGCCCTTTCGGGTTTTCAATCCACCGGGATACCCTTTTTTGCCCAAGCCTCCCTTTCGGGTTTTCGACTTGCCGGGTGTACAGATTTTTCCATTTTCATCCCTTACTTTTGCTCGAACCCTTTTGGTTCACCAGGAAGCCCTTATTTTTGCCTAGGCCAGTCGACCTAGCGGGTCTTTGATTATGCGTAGTATCTTTTCACTATGTTTGCATTGACAGGGTGAGGAAGTTCGTCACCATCCATGTTGGTTAGAATCATAGCTCCTCCCGAGAAAATGTTCTTAACCACAAATGGCCCTTCGTACGTGGGAGTCCATTTGCCCCTGGGATCACCTTGCGGCAATATGATGCATTTGATCACCAGATCCTCGAATTGATATTCTTGACGTCTGACTTTCTTGTTAAAAGCCTTGATCATTCGCTTTTGATACGTATGACCATGGCAGATAGCAGTAAGTCTTTTTTCATCGATTAGATTTAGCTGATCAAGTCGGGTTTGGATCCAATTGTATTCGTTCAAACCCATATACTTCATAATCCTGAGAGAGGGTATCTGGACTTCTATGGGTAGGACTGCCTCCATGCCATATACCAGAGAGTAAGGGGTTACCCTTGTCGACGTCCGTGCTGAGGTGCGGTACCCATAAAGAGCGAATGATAACATCTCATGCCAGCCTTTGTATGTCACTGTCATCTTCTGTACAATCTTTTTGATATTCTTGTTAGCTGCTTCAACAACGCCATTCATCTTCGGCCGATAGGGGGAAGAATTATGGTGCTGTATCTTGAACTGTTTACAGAGCTCGGTGATCATTGTGTTGTTGATATTTGTACCATTGTCAGTAATAATCCTCTCTGGTACACCATATCGACATATCAGATTGTGTCGGATAAACTGCGCCACAACATTCTTGGTCACAGTAGCAAAAGAGGCTGCCTCAACCCATTTTGTAAAGTAATCAATGGCTACTAAGATGAAACGATGCCCGTTAGACGCAGTAGGTCTGATCTCGCCGATCATGTCGATGCCCCACATTGCAAAGGGCCAAGGAGCTGTCAGAACGTTCAAAGGAACTGGAGGCACATGCACCTTATCAACATAGACTTGGCACTCATGATATGTTTGAGAGTGATGATAACAATCGGCTTCCATAGTGGACCAGTAATATCCTGCCCGTAGGATCTTCTTAGCCATGGTATGTCCACTAGAATGGGTTCCAAAGGTGCCTTCATGTAGATCTGTCATGATCCTCTCTGCTTCGCTCTTGTCTACACACCGTAGTAGTGTGGAGTCATGGTTGCGTTTATAGAGGATCCCATTAATAAGGAAGAACTTTGCAGCGAACCTTCTCAGAAACTTCTTATCATTGACAGATCCCCCTTCGGGATACTCCTGAACCTCGAGATACCTTTTGATTTCATGAAACCAGGGTTTGTCTTCCACTTCTTCAGTGTCGATCTTACAGCAGTGTGTTGGTTCATCCAACCTCTCAATGGTAATTTGGGGAGCTTCATTGTCCCACCTAACTTTGAACATAGAAGACATGGTAGCTAGCACGTCCGCTAACTGGTTCTCTTCTCGTGGGAAATGTTCAAAGGTTATCTCCTCAAAGTGTGGGAGCAATGTCCGTACATACTCTCTGTAAGGAATGAGATTCGGGTGCTTCGTATCCCACTCGCCTTTGATCTAACTTATCACCAGAGCGGAATCCCCGAATACACTTAAGAACTTAATCCTCAAGTCAATAGCAGCTCGAAGACCCATAATACATGCTTCATACTCCGCCATGTTATTGGTGCAGTTGAAACATAATCGGGCAGTGAATGGAGTATGACAGCCCTCGGGAGATATGATTACAGCGCCAATGCCGTTACCCAGTGCGTTTGAAGCTCCATCAAAATACATATACCATCGGGATCCTTCCTCAGGTCCTTCATCCGGTCCAGGTTCTTCGTAGTCAGTCACCAACATGATATTCTCGTCCGGGAACTCAAAATTCATGGACTGGTAGTCATCCATGGCCCGATGAGCCAAATGCTCAGCCAATACACTCCCCTTTATAGCTTTTTGGGTTGTATATTGTATGTCATATTCGATTAAGATCATTTGCCACCTTGCTATCCTTCCGGAGAGAGCGGGCTTCTCAAAAATATACTTGATCGGATCCATCTTTGATATCAACAAAGTAGTGTAAGTCAGCATATACTGTCTCAGTCGGCGAGCAGCTCATGCCAAAGCGCATCAAGTTATCTCGAGAAATGAGTATCGTGTCTCACAATTGGTAAACTTTTTGCTAAGGTAATAAATGGCGTGCTCTTTTTGACCAGACTCGTCATGCTTCCCCAGCACACACCCCATTGAATTGTCTAGCACTGTCAAGTATAATATCAAAGGTCTTCCTTCAACGGGAGGCATCAGAATTGGTGGTTCTTGAAGGTATTCTTTGATTCTTTCGAAAGTGGTCTGGCATTCGTCATTCCACTTTACCACTTGATCTTTCTTCAAAATCTTGGAGATTTGCTCACAAGTAGCAGTCAGATGTGAAATGAACCTCGCGATATAATTCAGGCGTCCCAAGAAACCTCTAACTTCCTTCTCTGCATGGGGAGCCGACATTTCTTGTATGACCTTTACCTTTGCAGGTTCTACCTGAATACCCTTATCACTAACAACAAATCCCAGAAGCTTGCCGGATCTTACCCCAAAGGTACACTTGCTAGGATTCAACCTCAATTTGTATGTCTTCAATATGTCGAACAACTTTTGGAGATGATCAAGGTGCTCTTCCTCAGTCTGAGACCCGACTATCATATCATCAACATACACTTCGATCTCATGGTGAATCATATCATGAAACAAAGTGACCGTGGCGCGCTGATAAGTTGCCCCAGCATTCTTCAACCCAAAAGGTATCACCTTGTAGCAGAAGGTGCCCCACTGTGTGACGAAGGTTATCTTCTCCATGTCTTCAGGAGCCATCTTGATCTGGTTGTAGCCAGAGAAACCATCCACGAAGGAGAAGATTTTGTGTTGCGTGGTGTTGTCGACCAGAACATCAATGTGAGGAAGTGGGAAGTCATCCTTGGGGCTTGCCCTGTTCAGATCTCTATAATCAAGACACATCAGTACCTTACCGTCCTTCTTAGGTACCAGAACAACGTTAGCAACCCACTGTGGATACGAAGTAACAGCTAAGAATCCTGCATCGAACTGTTTCATGACCTCGGCCTTGATCTTCTCTGACATTTTGGGATGCATACGACGAACCTTCTGTTTAACCGGAGGACAGTCTTCTTTAGTCGGTAGGGGGTGTACCATAATATCAGTGTCTAAACCAGGCATGTCTTCATAGGACGAGGCGAAGATTTCAACATAGTCGTGCAACATTTGTATCAGCCTCTGTTTGATGCTAAGCTCTAGATTTGCACCTATTTTGACCTCTTTCCTGTCTTCCTCAGTACCCAAGTTCACTGTCTCAACCGACTCTTCATGAGGCTGTATGGCCCTCTCTTCTTGCTGTAGTAGTCTAGCATGTTCTCCCGGCACCTCACAATCATCCTCACCTTCGTCCTCGGCTTGGTTGATCGGATTTTTGAAGTCATAACTGGAAATAGCATAGCTGTTATCAATGGGATCCATAGTGGATATGGATCTGCATTATGATACGTGAGTGTGTGTAAGAGAATAGCTATTTTGATAAAGTGAAAAACAGAAAGAAAAAACAAGGAGCGCAAAATTTGTATGCAAGAAACGTCCAATGCTTTATTAATGATTATGAAATGACAAATAATATCCCTCACAAGCAAAGCCAAAGTGCCTCGGGCAAGGCACCGGGCCATAAAGTTTCAAATTGTTTATTACAAATCTTAAAACAAATAAGTCAATTACTGCGGAATAAAAGAAATGGGTATGAAGTCCTTCGTCGTCCAGTTACTCGGTCCACCATTGGTAGTTGGGTAGATCCAACTGTCAATGTCTGATTCCTCTTCATTGTCTTCATTGGCGTTAATTCCCCGATTGCTAATGCGTAGGGGAGGTCCTCCAGCCCGAGCGCGTCTAACAGCCCTTTGAGCCCTTGTAGTAAAGCCAAAACCAAATTTGCCAGTTTTATGAGTGAAATCAGGGAGCTGACCCCAATTGGCACACCCACCTTCTTCAACCACAGCCTTGGCGTCCTTGAGAGAAGCCATCTTCAAAGGAGGTTTGTTGCTAGTAGTTTCAGTTGATTCCAAGATCTGAGGGACCTCTTCAAAATTCTGACAAGGAGTTTCGATGAATTCCCTGCCATCTCTATGTAGCGGAAGGAGTTAAGGTGACTCACCATATATTCTTCTTCACCCTGCACTGACAATCTTTCCTTTCACCGGATACTTCAACATTTGGTGGAGTGTGGAGATGACCGCCCCAGCCTCATGGATCCAAGGACGACCCAAAAAACAAGAATATGATGGCCTGATATTGTACCCCAAAATTTACCCTCCCATATTTCTCAAAACATTTCAAGAAAGATCCTCAAGTTGATCAAGGAAATCCAAGGGTTGACCAGACAAGCTCTCTCCTAAGGAAGTCTACCTCAAAATTAGGGTTTCATGTTGCATCAAGATACTTGAGTCCAAGGGATCCAAAATTCTCACCAATGTCCTAAAATGTTCTCAAGATCATCCGTGCCTTGCAGAGGAAGTTTGCTCAGTCAATTGTTCAAAGGCCTGAAAATCGACTATGCTAGGGCAAAAGCCAAGTGTGGCCTATATACAGTCAAACTTCAAGATTTTTGGTCAACATCCTAATTTTGAAGTATATTTCATCATTTTATCAAGGGTTGATCATGATTCATCAAGGATTGCTCACAATTCATCAAGACTCAAAAGTTGCTAAATTAGGGTTTTGCAGGAAAAGTCAACTCAACTTTGACCAAGCATAACTTTCTCATACTTTATGAGAAATGACCCATCCAAAGCTCATTTTGAAGAGGATGAAATTTACTACAATACATCTTCAGCTCCCAAGTTCAAAATATGCACTCACAAAAAGTTATGAATTTGGACATTATAGGTCATTTTGAAAAGTCAACAAAAACACCTTTTTTGTCAAAGCTTCATACATGAGCATGGAATATCAAATTGAGATGAGACAAAAAGGGTTGCTTGTAGGACATCTCAATATTTCTAAAAAGTCCAAACACCTTCAAAGAGTCAAAATTGAGGAAGTTATGCATTGGTGAAGTTGACCTTTTTTTGCAAAATTGCCAAAAGTCAAATATGCCTAAAACTTCAAATTTTGCCAAATGAGCCCAATCTTTTTCACTTGTTTTGAGTTGGCAACATGGTCCACGAGCCCTAGCCTTTTCCACTTGTCATTATCTTATTTATATTATTTATTTTGATTTTCATTTGAATTAAATCATTTTAAATCAAAACAAATCATATAAAATCCAAAATATTGAAATTCAAAGATTTTTTACATGATTCAGGTCTTAATATCCAGCTAGCATCAAATCAAATTCGTGTAAAAGTATGGTGTGCACAAAAAGATTGAATTAGGCCATTTTTGGAAAGATATTCAAGGTGTATCAAACCAAAATCAAATCCATTGATGGAGGAAGATTGTGGTCATTCTTTTAACCCTAATTCATTCCTCAATACATATAGAAGGAATGCAGACCAAAAGAGGCTGGAGAAAGAGGCGTATGATCAAGAACAAAACTTGAAAAAACATCAAAAAAGTGTCAACACGATTTCATTGTTCCAGGCCAATTCAAGACTCTTTGACCATTCCAATTGCTTCCTGGGATTGTAGACAAGCAAAACCAATCAAGACCAAGCATTTCCAGGCCCTATAACGCGCTGTAAGTCAGTCACGGTATTGCTATCTTCTTGAATTCGAATTGCATCATTTTTGTACTTGTAGCATGAAATAGTTATAGATTCCCACTCCTTGGAACATTTGCAAGCTTTCTATGTTGTTTAATTGCATTTATATGGACTATATTGGATTTCACCATTATTAGGGTTTGTAGTTTCAAATTGGGATCTTGATGTACAGGTGAAATTGGGCCATGAAAGGGCCACCACTATACTCAGCAGGTTCACACGAAGCCATCCATGGCTTTGGTTTTTATTTATCATGCTTGAAATTGATTTTGAGAATGTGCAAGCCTATAGCTACGGACATACGTCTGTAGGTAAAAGTGTTCAACTTTTACCCACAGATGCAAGGAGGGAGACGAATACGAGGCAAGCCATCACTCGTCCATTTGAATTTTCGCGCAAATATTTTATTGTTTCGCTTGTTTTATATATAATAATTGATATTTATATTATATACAACAAAAACAAATGGTGCAGTTCGTTACAGGGCATGTGCAAAACGCTTCAGGACCTGGGTTCGAATCCCAAGTCCCCCACTTTTCTCATATTATTTTCTTTTAGGCAATCTCATGCGTACGCAACACTAGGGACCACCATATATCCTCATCATCCAACCATTGATCTTCCTAGAAGCTAGATCTGAAGGCTAGTATATGAGTGACCATCATGAGGCCTAGTCAACACAACACACTGAATCCAGCAAGTCAACGTGGACTTCCATCTTTGGGCCCAGAATTATGATTCTTGCACCCCCCATAATTGCTTAGGCCCAAACTTCTTTCTCTATTCTTTCTTTTTACATTCATTTTATTTTATTTTAATTTATTTATTTTATTTACTAATACCATTAATTATTTTCTTTTTATAAAAAAAAAATCATAAAAATATTTTTCACCCAATTAGGCTTAGGTTTATTTTTTATCAATAAATTTATTAATTTAATTAGATTTTAATTTTAGGTAAAACATTAATTATCTTGTAAATAAATTTAAAATCAATTAGAACAATTAGGTTTTATCTCTAACTTTATTTTATTTTATTTTCTTAAAAATAACCAAAAACACAAAAAATAGGCCATGTAATTATTTTCATTAATTAATTTAATTAACTAATTAATTTTTGTATTTAATTTTAAAAACCTAAATTCCTTTCTTTAAAAAATATTAAAAACAACAAAAACATTTTTTCTTTTGATTAGGTTAGAAGGGTCAAAACCCTAATTTCTTCCCGATCTTAATTTCATCGCGCATGCTTTATTATTTTATTACTTACCATATTATTGTAACTGCTCACAAGTTGTAATAGTTAATTAGGGCTTTTATTTTTCATTTATCGCTTTATTCTCAAAGGGTTTGTTTTTGGCTATGTAAATACCCGAAGCCTTGTAATAGCGTAGTTTAATTTCTGCACTTTAAATTCCGCAAAATATTAATTGTTAGATGTATGATATTAGGATGGATGACAAGAATGTATGTAATTTTAAAACAGTTAGATAACCCCTAAAATGTGCAAAGATAAATAATCTGAAATTGAATCACTCGCACATGTGCATTCCTAGGGTACACTCCCACTTGGTTGCCTTCGGTAAACGGTCATTGAGTATAAGATGCTTTAGTGGTCGTTCTTTTGTCCAAAGATCAAAGTTGCCTCGGATATTGTTGCCTCAGATAATTGATCTAAGACATTAGGGTTATTACTAAGACGTCCTAACATTGCTTTAGTGACCGTACGTCCCTTTTCGAATTGACCCTCAAACTCCAACGACGGTGCTACCTACTCACTAATAGTGGGATAGCGATGTCTAAAGGAAACAAACATAGAACAATTATTTTTTCGAGTAGGTAGATTAGTTCTTAAGTACATGCTCAATCAAAACAAACTTTTTCACACTTACACTCCTTTTCAAACAAAGTTTTCAAAAACACTTCATTACATTCTTGAATACAAACGCAAGAGTTAAATCAAAGTCAAAACAAAAGCTTTTCAAATCACACAAGCACACAAAAGAAGCAATTTTGAAAATGATGAGCAAGTACCTAAGAGCCCGTAGATAACTACGGATAGAAAGGGTGTTAATACCTTCCCTTTCTATAATCTATCCCCGTACTCAGAAATATCTCGAAAAAGGAATTTTTCCAGTGCTTTTTTCCTTTCCTTGTTGGATAAAATAAAAGACGGTGGTGACTCTTGCTTACCGCGACATTTTGCAAACACAAAGACAAAACGCAAACCAGCATTCCTAAAAAACAGTCCCGGTTCTGGCCACCGTATCACACCTGATATCTATCATATAGAAGGTGGACCTAAAAGTATAAGAACCTACTTTGACAAGGATGTCCACATCCCCGTGCACCATTCTCTTCGATCCGTTAAAAGCCCTTACCACAATATTACTAGGCTTTAGAGTTAAACCCTCGCAATCCAACCGGTCCAACACCTTCTTTGGCAAAACATTCAGTGAAGACCCAATATCTACCAGCACATGAGCCATAGTGGTGCATCTACACTCAATCGAGACATGCAGAGCATCATTATGCTTCCTTCCTTTCGGTGTCAAATCCGCATCTGAAAAACCCAACCCATTATCAGCAGTCAGGTTGGCCACACAATCTTTGAACTGATCCGCTGAAGTTTCCTGCGGCACATGCGCAATTTTGAGAAATGCAATCAAAGCCTTTGCATGGGCTTCAGAACACAATAGCAAAGACAACATGGATATCTTCGATGGGGTCTGCCTCAGCTGCTCGACCATGTTGTAGTCGCTCTTCTTAATGATTTTCAATATTTCCACTATTTCTTGCTTAGAGGCTTCCACAACAATTTTTCTAGGCGCCTCCGTCCATGCAGGCTCACCTAAAACTTCTTTGCCGCGGGTATTAGATGATTCGCCGACAGGGGTAATAACTGGAGTAGCAGATGTACTAGCAGGAACAACAGATGGAATGACAATAGGCTTGTTGACAGTCTTAGGGTAAATCTCGGGAGAGAAAACCCTTCCACTTCAGGTAACTTTGCTGGTTCCGACAATGTTACCAATATCAGGATCAACTTCTTCATCTTTCAAATCTTGTTTGATGCCATGATAGTACACATCGGCACCATAATGCCACGAGACAGCTTTGTCCGAGACATACGGGACATGACCAGGAACAGTGATTATCAGTGGAGTAATTCTTGGAGCAGATGTAATCCTAACAGGTCTTCTCGAGGAGACCTTGGAAGGATTGGCGGAAATGGTTATAATAGCGACATCTTCAGATGGAATAACCTAGGAGGGTGTTCTTGGACTTTTTAGAAATATTAGGATGTCCCCTAACCAACTCTTTTAGTTTCATTTCAATTGGGTCTTCCATGTTCATGTAAGAAGCTTTGACCCAAAAGGTATTTTTGTTGACTTTTCAAAAGGACCTATAATGTAGAAATTCATATCTTTTGATGAGTGGATATTTTGAACTTGAGGGATGAAGAAGATTTGTATTAAATTGCATCCTCTTTAAAATGAGACTTGGACGGAAAATTTCTAATAAAGTATGGAGAAGTTATGCTTGGTCAAAGTTGGGTTGACTTTTCCTACAAAACCCTAATTTAGCAACTTTTGGGTTTTGATGAATTTGGAGCAATCCTTGAGGAATTATGATCAACCCTTGATCAAATGATGGAAGTCACTTCAAAATGTTGATGTTGACCAAAAATCTTGAGGTTTGACTGTATGTGGGCCACAATTGACTTTTGACCTAATATAGTCGATTCTCAAGCATTTGAGCAATTGACTAAGCAAAATTCTTATGCAAGGCCTGAAACTTGGCATGGATGATATTGGGGAAATATTAATACCTTGGGAAGCATTTGAGTCCTCTGTGGTTCACACATCTGGATGAAAAGGGAAACCCTAATTTGAGGTATACTGCCTTAGGAGAGAGTTTATCTGGTCAACTCTTGGACTTCCTTGAGCAACTTGGGGACCTCAATTGACATTTGTTGAGTAAAATGGGAGGGTAAATTTTTGGGTACAATAGAAGCGATGTCCATTGGAAGCGGCTGGCTTGATTTCTCCAATCATGTTAATGCCCCACATTGCAAATGGCCACGGAGCGGTCATGACATTCAGAGGGATAGAAGGTACATGGACCTTGTCAGCATAGATTTGGCATTTATGGCAAGTTCTAGAGTGTTGATGGCAATCATTCTCCATTGTTGACCAATAGTAGCCAGCTCTTAGGATTTTCTTGGCCATCATATATCCACTTGAGTGAGTGCCAAAGAGACCATCGTGCATGTCTTCCATAATTTCCTCTGCCTCCTTCATGTCCACACATCAGAGTAGAGTAGAATCATGATTGCGCTTGTATAATATTCCGTTACTTAGGAAGAATTTGGCTTAAAATATTCGTAATAACTTTCTGTCATTGATGGATGCTTCCTCGGGATACTCTTGTGCTTCAAGATATCTTATCACCTCATGGTACCATGGCTTTTCTGTATCATTGTCAAGCTCACAGCAGTGTGCAGGTTCGTCGAATCTTTCAATCATAATCATAGGGGCTTTGTTGTCCCATCTGACCTTGAACATTGAAGACATGGTTGCTAAGGCGTCGGTTAGCTGATTTTCTTCCCTAGAGAAGTGCTCAAAAGTGATCTCTTCGAAATAAGGAATTAGTGATAACACAAGTTCCTTGTAAGGGATGAGATTAGGATGCTTAGTGTCCCAATCTCCTTTTACTTGGCTAATCACTAAAGCGGAATCCCCAAACACACTCAAATGTTTGATCCTCAAGACAATGACATCTTTCAGACCCAATATGCATGCTTCGTACTCAGCCATATTGTTCATGCAATCGAAGCATAGTCTGGCGGTGAAAGGAGTGTGGAAAACTTCAGGGGATATGATCACAACACCAATTCTGTTACCCAAGGCGTTGGAAGCCCTATCAAAGACCATAGTCCATCGGGATCCTTGTTCAGGTCCGTCATACGGTCCAAGTTTTGCACAGTCGGTCACCAGCATGATGTTCTCATCTGGGAAATCAAAGTTCATGGACTGATAATCATCAACAACTTGATGGGCCAAATGATCCGCTAGTACGATTCCTTTGATGGCCTTTTATGTTGTGTATTGAATGTCGTACTTAGTCAAGATCATTTTCCATCTGGCTATCCGTGCGGAGACGGCAGGTTTCTCGAATATGTACTTGATTGGGCCCATTTTAGAAATCAACAAGGTGGTATAAGTTAACATATACTGTCTTAGCCGGCGAGCAGCCCATGCTAGAGCGCAACAAGTTTTCTCGAGCAGTGAATATCTGGTTTCGCAGTCGGTAAACTTTTTGCTCAGGTAATAAATAGCATGCTCTTTTTAGCTAGACTCGTCATGTTGGCCTAAAACACACCCCATAGAGTTCTCTAGTACTGTTAAGTACATGATCAAGGGTATTCCTTCAACTGGAGGCATGGGAATAAGAGATTCTTGTAGATATTCTTTGATTTTGTCGAAGGTAGCTTGGCATTCATCATTCCATCTGACTACCTAATCTTTCTTCAAGAGTTTGAAGATGGGCTCACAAGTAGCAGTCAAGTGAGATATGAAGCGGGCGATGTAATTGAGACGACCTAAGAATCCTCTAACTTACTTTCTAGAATGAGGGACTGGAATTTCTTGGATGGCCTTCACCTTGGAAGGATCAACTTTAATGTCTTTATTGCTGACAACAAAACCTAGAAGCTTTGCAGGTCGTACTCCAAATGTGAACTTGTTAGGGTTTAACCTCAACTTGTACTTTTTCAACCTCTCGAATAGCTTGTACAGGTGATTGAGATGTCCCTCTTCAGTTTATGATCTGGCAATCATATCATCCACATATACCTCTATTTCATGATGGATCATATCATGAAACAAAGCTACCATAGCCCTTTGATATGTTTCCCCTGCATTCTTCAATCCGAACGACATGACCTGGTAAGAAAAGGTGACCTATTGTGTAACGGAAGTAGTATTCTCCATGTCTTCGGGAGCCATCCTTATTTGATTATAGCCTGAGAAGCCATCCATGAAAGATAAGACTTTATGCTGAGCAGTATTATCGACCAAGACGTCAATGTGTGGTAGAAGGAAGTTATCCTTGGGGCTTGCCCTATTCAGATCCCTATAGTCTACACACATGCGAACTTTTCCGTCTTTCTTTGGCACTGGAACCACATTGACAACCCATTGGGGATAGGATGTCACAACTAGGAACCCTGCATCAAACTGTTTCATTACTTCAGCTTTGATCTTCTCAGACATATCAGGCCTCATACGACGAACCTTTTGTTTGACGGGAGGACAGTCTTCTTTTGTCGGCAGACGATGAACTATGATGTCGGTATCTAACCCTGGCATATCTTCATACGACTAAGCAAATACTTCCACATAATCATGCAACATCTGAACCAACCTGCTCTTGACACTGCCTTCTAAGTTATCACCAATCTTGACTTCCTTCTTGTTTGTCTCAGTACCCAGATTAATGACTTCAACTGACTCTTTGTGCGGTTGAATAGCTTTTTCCTCTTGTAATAGAAGTTTGGCTAGTTCTCCCGGTATTTCACACTCTTCCTCGTCTTCATCTCCAGCTTGGTTAATTGTACATTCGAAGTCATAGTCAGTAATAGTAGAGTCATTGGCAATAGGATCCAGAGTGGATGAGGAGCTGCAGAAGTGTTCGTGTGTGCATGTAAGATACATGGCTAATTTGAAAAATGTATTTGAAGGAAAAGAAAGACAATGAGCATAAAGATTTGAATGCAAAATAGTCCAATTATTTTTATTGAATGATCATATGATTAGATGAACATAAAAAACCCTTGACAAATGGACCAAAGTGCCCCGGGCCAGGCACATGGCTTAAAAGTCATTGTTAAATGTTACAGACAAAATGTTCTTCAATTAAAAGAAAAGCAATAACAAGTATATTTCTCCTCAAGGAAGGAGATCGGCACAAAGTCCTTTGCATGCCAATTCTTCAGCTCCATTGTAGTTGGATACACCCAATATTCAAATGCAGTTTCTTCATCAGAGTCACCTATATCGTTAACTTCATGGCTTCCAATGTGGAGAGGTGGCTTACCTGTACGAGCATGCCTCACTTCCTTCTGAGCTTTGACGATGAAGCCCAAACCAAACTTGTCCTCTTTGAATGGGATATCAAGGAGTTTCCCCCAAGTATCACTGTTCCCTTCTTCAATTGCAGCACGAGTATCTTTGACTGAAACCATCTTCGATACAACTTTAACAGCTTTGGATTCATCAGAGGAACATTTGGCGGCAGCAACCATTGGTGGCACAACTTCAAAGGCTTGACTCGGGGTCTCAATGAATTCTCCATCCATCTCTACATAGTTGAACGAGTTGAGGTGACTTACCATAAACTCTTCTTCTCCACAGACGGTGACAATTCTTCCCTTGACTGGGTATTTGAGTTTATGATGGAGAGTTGAGGTTACTGCCCCAGCTTTATGGATCTAAGGGTGACCCAATAGACAAGAATAGGCAGGACGGATATCCATAATGTAGAAGGTGGAGTTGAAGATTTGGGAGCCCACTTTGATTGGAAGATCTACCTCCCCATGAACTATTCTTTTTGATCCGTCGAACGCCCATACAATAATATCACTTGGCTTCAAGACTAGACCTTCACAGTCTAGACGGTCTAACACCCCCTTGGGTAGCACGTTTAGAGAAGAACCAGTGTCGACTAGAACGTGTGCTACAGTGGTCCCCTTGCACTCGACAGAAACATGTAGAGCTTTATTGTGGTTCTTCCCAAGCGGTGTTATGTCAGCATCTGAAAATCCCAAGCCATTATAAACCGTCAAGCTAGCCACGTGTGATACGGTGGCAGAACCGACTGTTAATACTGGTTTGCATTTTGCGTTTTGTGTTTGCAAAATGTCACGGTAAGCAAGAGTCGCCACCGACTTTTATTTAATCCAACCGGAAAGGAAAAAAGTACAGAAAAAATCCTTTTTCAAGATTTTGAGTACGGGGGTAGATTATAGAAAGGGAAGGTGTTAGCACCCTTTCTATCCATGGCTTTGCATGGGCTCTTAGGTACTTGCTCATTTTTAAATTGCTTGTGTGTGCTTTGTTTTGAAAAGTTTTACTTCGTGATAACCCTTGTATCAGTCCTCGAGGGTGTGATGAAGTTGTTTTGAAAATTTGTTTGAAAAGTATAAGTGTGAAAAGTTTTGATTTGAGCCAGTACCTACTAGTATCTACCTACTCGAAAAAAGATCATTTCTATTCTCGTTTCCTTGAGATTGCGCTATCCTACAATTGAGAAATAGGTAGCACCGTCGTTTGAATTTGTAAGGGTCAATTCGAAAGGGACGTACGATCACTAAAGCAATATTACGATACCTTAGTAATAACTCTAGATTCTTAAGATCTTTCGAGGCAACATTTCCGAGGTGTTGTGCCCCAAAATTTGCCCTCTCATTTATCAAGATTTTCCTTACAAGACTTCTTGGACTCAAGGCAAGATTAGGGTTTGGTCAGCTTAAGACATCTCATCTTGCACTGATCACCCAAAATTAGGGTTTGAGTTTGCACAAGGATTTTTGGACCACCAATGATTCATGTGACTTTCATACACCATCTTGGACCCCTAAGATTTCCCATGTTAAGTTTCAAGCTTTGAATCATATTTATGCTCAGTCAATTGGACAGTTGGCCTAAAAATCAGCTGTATTGGGGAAAAAGTCAACCATGGCCAATTTACAGTCAAACTTCATAATTTTTGATCCACAACAAAATTTTAGGCTCATATGTATCATTTGATCAAGTTGAATCACAACTCCTCAAAAATTTGATCAAATTATCAAAAGGGCAAAATGGTCAAAATTAGGGTTTTGACTGAGAAAGGGCAATTTCTGATTTTTAACCTAGCCAATGACCAATTGGGTTCAAGCATGATTTCAAGGACTCAATAGCATCATCTTGACCTAATTACATGGTTCAAAAGATCTCAAGTTCATTGGATTAACAGATGAATTTTGCAGTCAACTGATCAAAAGTCAACAGTACACTGAAAAGTCAAACTTTGACTTTTTGGTCAAAATCAAGTGCCAAGGGTCATATTTCATCAAGATATGTCAAAATATGAAACTTGTTGACCAAGAAAACCAATTTTGGAAATTAGGGTTTTGAATTTGAAAAATTTCATAACTTAGAATTTTTCTAAGTATGGAAATTTTCTTATTTTTTCCCAACGTTTCACAACTTTTTCACCATGATGCAATTTGATTCAAAGAAAACTTCCAACATGAAAGTTGTAGTACACCATGAAATCTACAACTATTCTTCACAAAGTTTTCCCAAAAGATGCTTGGATCTCAAGTTATGAATTTGTGAATAGAGGTCCATGAACTAAATGACTTAGTGAAAATTTGCCCTAATTTAGGCAGATTTTTAACCCAACTTCATGGCAATTTTTCACTTAGTTCCAAGAGGTATCTCAAAATGAATTTCAAATATGGATTATATAGCACATGACAAGCTTTCCAAAATGTCCAAGAAATCTCCAAGATCATTTATGGTTATGGAGAATCGAAGAAGAGAAATTGGCATTTTATCACTTTTGTTCATGCCATTTTCACTAAGTATCAAGTTGCAAATCTGATCTTGGATGCTTGTACCTTGCATTACAGGTCCTAAACTCATTCTAAACTCCATAATTAAATGTAAACTCAGAGGATAAGGGCTTTATCTTTTCTTTTGGAGCATTGTACAAGGGATTTTTCCATTTTAGGCATAAAGCTCACATTGCCATTTTCATAAAGGTGAGATTTTGCAACTTTATCAACCCTGAGCCTTGGACCTGTTCCTTTGGTACAAACAATTTCCACAGGTATTAAGAAAAGAATACCAACTCTTATCAGCCCTTGAGGTAGCCAGTACAAGCATGTTGCATTTGTCTTATCACTTTTCTTCAAATGCAAGAAAAGTTGCAAAAGAAGTCAGAACTTTTACAACAAGGGAATAGTGGACTTTGTATCATTCTATACAAGTATACAAACTTGTTACAACTCAGAACATGAAGGCATTTCATCCAAAACACTCTCAAGCTCAAAAAACACAAAATTTTGCCCAAACATTGCAGTTCTGCAAATTCATTGCCAACTTCATTTTTGCTTGTGCGTTTTGTGGATTGACATTTGAAACACTTTCCATATATCCTACCAAAGCTATCCAATCCCTTGTCCTGGTTCTGTGAGCTCTGTTTCAGCCATTGCCATTTTCAAATTTGGAGCTTGCAACTTAACTTGTGCAGAGACTTTTGGCCATTCACAAAGCAAGCTAGGCATTGGAATAGCTTAAAGGAACTTCAAGGAAGCTCACACGATCCTCAGGCCTCACTCAAAGTCCCCACATTGTCATATCCAAATCCAACTGAAGGAGGTATTTTTCTCAAACTCTATCTCTGTATTTAGGCATCCTCAAGCCACGATTTGTGAAGAAAAAATGTAGCCCTTATCTTGGTGAAGCTGTACATATGCATATTTGTCATTTATATTAACTGTGCCATGAGAATTAGAAGCTTGAAGTTCCTGGATTTTTTAGGTCACGATTTAGGGCTGATAAAATTCTCCCTGATCTTTTAGAGTTATGTTACAAATCTTATATGGTTGGAATCGTGAGATTGAATGCTACAAGTTTCATGTTATAAGTTTTTGTTTTTGTGCAAGCATTTGAGAGTTACATGATTGAACCATAAGCGCGCGAAGGAGAAGGAACCAAGGACAGGGACGAAGCTGTTGTTCAGGGTTTTTTGTTGTTTCTGGCCTTTTTGGTTTTGCTATTCACACTCCCTAACTTACTTTTGCACCCCCCTGACCATTTTCTTATATTTTTACATTTTCTTGCATATTTTTATATTTATTGCTTGCATATATTTTTTCTAGTGATAAAAAATGCCCAAAAATAATTTATTTATTTTCACACTTTTATTTTATTTTTTTATATTTATTTTCTCAAGTAAAAATAGTTTATTAGGTTTATAGATTTTATTTCTTAAGTAAATTTGTAAATACAATTTAAAAAAAAATACTATACATTTTTATTTTACTATTTTACACATTAAATATTCATTTTCTAATACATATTTAATTTTTGATATTGACATATAATATTATTTATTTATTTTTTCTTGTACAAAAATGGACAAAATAAATAATATCAAACATATTTTTCTTTTAATAAAAAATTAGGGTTTCACCTTTTTAAAAAATAATAATATTTTTTCTCTTATTTTTAGGGCTTAAATAATTTATTTTCTCATACCAAAAAAATCAAATACAAAACATTTTACATAAATAAATTTTTATTGCATTTTAAATATTTGTACATTTATTTAATTCGCATAATATTCAATTGGGTTGTAATAGTATTTTTAGGGTTTATTTTGTGCAATATCCCCATTCAAAAACTTGTATCCCCCTCCCATAATAATTATTCTAATAGCTTAGTTTACATTTACACAATTTATTGCATTTATACCATGTTTAGTAAACTAGGTTTTGCATGACAAGACCAAAAACAAAACAAATAGAAAAGACCTAATACAAGACAAATCAAATACATGAAAAATGACACACATTGCACACAAGCACCCTTAGGGTTTCACCCACTTGGTTGCCTAAAATAAAATGGCCATGTTACGCATGCGAAGTATCTTGGCAAAACAAAACAAAATAAGATCATAGTTCCTCGATGAGGCTATCAAAAGGTTTCCTAAACAAATGATCTTGGTCCCACAAAAATGCTAAGATACTTGGCAACATTGCTATCATGGTCATACGATGACCCACGCCCGTCCCGTTTAACATCCAAAGATAGAGTTGTTTACCAAATCAATGATAAATCAACAATATCAAAGGAATAAAAATGCACAAGAAAGACATTTGAGTAGGTAGATAGCTTCTAAGTTACTTGCTCCATTTCAAAACAATCCTTGCTATTTTCAAAAACAAACACACACATTTTAAAACATTGAAATATTTTTCAAAAGACAAACATCTTTGCATACAATCTTACGAACGAGAATCATTACAAAGATTGCCAAAACGATGGCCTCTTTTCAAAATACTTTCAAAACCACACCAAACACAAAGCACCATTTCAAACAATTTCAAAAGCAAAGCAAGTGATCTAAGCAAGTAACTAAGAGCCCATGGAAAACCATGGATGAAAAGGGCGCTAGCACCTTCCCTTTTCATAATTTACCCCCCGAACTCAAGAAAACATCTCAAAGGTCTTTCCTGTGCTTTTTTACCTTTCCTTTTGGATAAAATAAAAGTCGGTGGCGACTCTTGCTAAACCGCGACATTTACGAAAAAACGCAAAACCTCAAGTCAGTTCTCCCACCGTATCACAGAACTGGCGACTCTGCTGGGGAAAATAATAAAAGTGGGTTACCTTATGGTTTAGATCACCTTTATTTTCTTACAATTGTTTGACTTGTTTGCTTTACACTTTGGTTCTATTGTTTGGGTTTGAATCCTCCACCCGGATTTGGGAAACATTATAGGTAAATAACAATAGGTTGTGGAAACTGTGCGGGGTATACTGACACGTCTAAGCAATAGCTATGTTAGTGTGACATATTTATGGGTACCGGTAGCCGTTGAGTCAATCAAAGAGAATACGGGGCCGCTGAGTGATGTCATGAAGCAGTAACAAACTTCTAGAACCTTTACTTGACCAACTTGGCCTTTTAGGATGTAGTGAGATAACCGACTTTGGTGCAGTCCGAAGTTGGTAGATACTCGATACTACACTCATTGAGGGTTGGTTCCTTGGAATATTTCGGTCGCCGGTAAGAGGCTTGAATTGAAACAATGAACAAGGAAACAATCCAGTGAAATTGAGCTCCTTAGAACCCGATTACTATTTCTAGGACAGGTTGAGCCAACTAAACTTCAAGAGGGTACTTACCTATGAAACCCCATGCAAGCCTAAAACTAGGAACTTGTGTGATTTTCTTGTACATATATACTTGTGCATAACATCATGGACATCATGAGCATCATATGCATCCACTAACCATTTCAAGGATTTTGGAAATTCATCTATGTTCTTGTTTTGTAGGATATGGATTCACTTCGCAGGAAAACTATCCAAGTTAACCTTGTAAGAATTCCTCCACAACTCAAGGAGCTAGCTTCAAGGATTCCTGAGAACTCTCCATTCACCGAGAGACATGGTCGCCTACTCAACTTGGTCACTTCCAACACAGAGGAAGACATGATGAAAGTTCTCTTCCAGTTCTTTGACCCTTTGCATCACTGCTTCACATTTTCTGACTACCAGCTTGTGCCTACTTTGGAAGAATTCTCTCAATTCTTGAGGATTCCTATTCTCAATCAACTACCTTTCAACGGTACGGAAAGAGATCCAAAGCCAGAAGAGATTGCTCAAGCCCTACACTTTCACTCATCTGATGTCACAACCCATTGGGAAACTAGAAGTGGTGTCAAAGGCTTGTTGGCAAAGTTCTCGTTTGAGAAGCCCCAAAGCTGCTGGAACTCCTTGGATTTACAAGCTTTTGAGGAGATTGTAGCTCTTCTCATCTATGGGATGGTCTTGTTCCCCAATCCTGACCAACTCATAGATGTGAGTGCTGTCAAAATCTTCATGTCACGCAACCCGGTGCCTACATTGCTTGGAGATATCTTACACTCTTTTCACACTCGTAGAATGAGGAAAAGAGGTGTTCTCATGTGTTGCGCTCCTCTGCTGGCAAGATGGTTTATTTCTCATCTTCCCCAAACAGTCTTGAAGAATGAGCAAGGTTTGAGGTGGTCACAACGGTTGATGACACTTACACATTCAGATATTCATTGGTGTTCTCGATCCAAAAAAATGTTATCATCATCAACCGTTGTGGGGAATTCCCTAATGTCCCTCTACTCAGCATTAGGGGAGGCATCACCTACAACCCTTGCTTGGCTCTAAGACAGTTTGGTTATGCCCGAAGGGATGGGCCACATGATATGCTGATTCAAGGCTTGGTTTTCGACTTCGACAACAATAATCAAGGACTTCGACAAAGGTTCATCCGAGCTTGGAGGATGCCAAACAAGGTAGACAGTAAGACCTTGGGACACAAGAATTCCATCCCTCTTGAGCCTTACCTCAAGTGGGTACGAACCCGCACCCAAAGTCTTACGATGCCTTACCCCTCCATTCTCCCTGTGATTATAGAGCCTATTAAGGAAGGAGAGGTTTCATACACCCTCCTACATCCTTACATGCCAACATCACTCGAAAACTTACAAAGGAATTGGATACAGCTCAAGGGAGAACGCGATACTTTCGAAGCCCTATTCTACACAAGCGAGAAGAAGGTTCTGGAACTCACTTGGTTACTTCATGAAGAGCAGACTCTCAACACCTACATTGCACCAAAGAGGATGTGCAACGTATTTTTATCTTAGAATTTTGTATTATTTTGCCCTAGGGGCATTGATGTACTCACAAATCCTATTAATATAACGTGTGTTCCTTTTTGTTTGAAACAAATTTGAATTTTCAAATCCTTGAAAGCATTGCATGAATACATATCATGCATCATGAGCATAAAAAGGTCTTTACAAGAAGTTTCCTCATCCCTCTGTTGTTTATTTCAGCAACATGGATCTCGAACAAACGATTAAAGACTTGCAAGCTCAGAATTCACAATTTCAACAGTTACTCCTGACCTTGGCCAAGGGGAAGGAGGAGCTCAAGACTCTGCTAGAAAAAGAAAAAGAGAAAAAGAAGAAGAAGCCAGCTGGTGTGGTTATTATGGGCAGAAGGTTCCAAGGACAAGCCAGAAGGACCTTGGAATTTCCATCAATCTCTGAGGAAGGGGAAAGAAAAGGAAAGGAGACAGCAGTACCATCTGATTCTGAAGCAGAAGAAGAGGAAGAAGAGGACTACTCCGAACAATAATACCCTCCGGCTGATGACAAATACAAAAACCTGGAAGAACGTCTAACTACTACGGAAATACAAAGAGTATCGGGGCTGGAATTTGAGGAGTTAGGGTTGGTATCTGGAATAGTAATCCCGCTGAAGTTTAAAGTACCTTTATTTTCCAAGTATGATGGGGTGTCTTGTCCCAAGATGCACCTCCGCTCATATGTCAGAAAGATGCAGCCACATTCTGCGGACAAAGACTTGTGGGTTCACTTTTTCCAGGACAGTTTATCAGGGACGCAACTGGATTGGTTCTACCAGTTGGAAAGGGCTGATGTGCATAATTGGGAAGACTTGGCAACCGCCTTCTATAAACAGTATCAATACAACGCCGATTTGGCACCAACCCGTACTCAACTCCAGAGTATGGCTATGGTGTCCAATGAGGGCTTCAAAGACTACGCCCAAAAGTGGAGGGATTTAGCCGGAAGGGTGCAACCACCTTTATCTGAAAGGGAGCTAGTGGACATGTTCTTGGGAACTCTGTCAGGTCCTTTCTTTAATCACCTGATTGGAAGTTCTTCTGCAGGGTTCATTGAATTGATTTTAACTGGCGAGAGGGTGGAAGCCGATATAAGAAGCGGGAAAATTCAGAAAGACGCATCTGTCTCTACAGTTGCAAAAAATCCCTTTACCGGAAAGAAGGACGTGTCTACTGTTTATTCACAGAGAAATCAGGGAAGAACCGAACGACGACCAACAGTGGGGGCCATTATGATTCAAAATCCTGCATCAGACCAGCCGAGAAACAATCAGCCGAGAAATAACCAGCAAAGGGTGGAAAGGCCTGTACGGCAATTTACCAAGATAACATGACTCCATCTCAAGTCCTACCACATCTCCTGAAGTTGAATCTGGCCATGCTAAAAGAGGCCCCTAAAAATCCCAATACTGCATCTCCCCACTACCATCCGAATGCCAGGTGCGCATACCATTCTGAAAGTCCAGGGCACGACACCAACAACTGTTGGGCTCTGAAGAACAAGATTCAAGATTTGATCGATGCGAAGGAAGTTGAATTTGAAGCTCCTGAGAAACCGAATGTTATCTCCGCTCCAATGCCTAGGCATGGACACAATGCCAATGCTGTTGATGAAGACTTATTTGTTGCCACTGTGGATGAACTGATAACTTTGCTCCCGACCATCAAGTTGAATTTGTTGAAAGCTGGTATTTTCCCAGGTTGAGACAAAGATTTCCGTATTTGCCTATCCTCATCAGTTGACTTCCCTCTGTTGAAAAAAGATATCCAACAACTGATTGATAATCAAGAAATTTTGTTTGAAAAAGCTCCTGTTTCACCCATTCCAGTTCCAGAAGTTTCTATAATAACCATCTACGCCAATCCTTCCAGGGTCCCTAAAAGACCCGTTAGGATTACATCTGCTCCTATGACTACTCCGTTGAAGATAACAATGCCCGAGCCTGCCCCATACAAATCAGATAAAACGGTACCATGGAATTATGGTGGAGAAATCTACTACCATGGTGTCAAACAGATTGAATAGACTGCCGAAGAAGAGAGCTCCGAAGAGGACAATTCCGACATCAGTAACATTGCCGGAACAAGCAAAATTACCCGCAGTAGGAGAATTTTCTCTCCAGAGATTGCCCCTCCAAATGAAGTCTCTGGACCCGTGGCCGTTCCGAAGATTACCTCTGTCCCAGTGATTGTACCTGCAAGTGTACCCACCGACAAAGACAATACAATTCCTATCCCTACTTCCACTGCTGAGAATAAAGGAAAGAATGTCCAAGAGGAGCCTGTCTTGACGAAGGCTCAATCACTAGCTATTCCTGAGACATCCAAGAAGGAGATGGAAGAAATCCTGAGGATCATTAAGAAGAGTGATTATGATGTGGTTGAACAACTGGGGCAGACCCCCTCCAAAATCTCTATGTTAGCATTGCTGCTTTGCTCTGAGGCACATGCTAAAACTTTGGTAAAGTTTATGAAGACAGCTCACGTGCCGCAAGAGACGCCGGCTGACCAATTCCAAGAGTGTGTGGCCAGTCTGACAGCTGATAATGGCATGGGTTTCTCTGATACAGACTTGACCCCCCAAGGGAGAAAACACAACGATGCACTACATGCCTCAGTGGAGTGTAGGGGAACCACCCTAGCCCATGTTTTAGTTGATACTGGATCATCCTTAAATGTCTTGCCAAAGAAAGCCCTGGATAGACTGGGTTGTGAGGGGCTGACTTTAAAACCCAGTAATATAATTGTGAGAGCATTTGACGGCTCTAAAAGGATGGCCCATGGGGAGGTGGGCATCCCGATCAAGGTGGATACCCATACGTTCAATTCAACCTTCTACGTGATGGACATCCGTCCTTCTTACTCTTGCCTGTTGGGACGCCCCTGGATTCATAATGCCGGTGCGGTCACCTCCTTTTTGCATGAGATGCTGAAGTACAATGTCCAAGGGAAGATCATAACTGTCCATGGTGAAGAGGAATACATGATTAGTCATCTAAATTCTTTCCGATACGTAGAGTTGGATGGTTAATTCATTGAAACCCCTTTCCAACATTTTGAAGAGGCCTCTCAGGAAATAGCGGCGACCAAAGCAGTATCCGCAAATCCTGTGATCACAAGACCTCCACCACGGATGTCTTCTCTAAAGGATGTAAAGGCAGTGGTGGAAGAAGGAAGGTCCACCTTCTGGGGACAGCTTCCAGACTTTCCTTACAAATCAGACAAGTTTGGCCTGGGATTTACTTCGACTGCTCAGAAGTCCATGCGCCACGCCCGTGCCAGAGGGCCACCTGTGAAGATCATCCACCAAGGGGTTAATGCACTAGAGAATAATGAAGAAGATGGCAGCTTCGAAGACTGGATATTTCCTACTTTCGGCGGAGGACTGTGCAACTGGGAAGCAAAAGACTTTGTTCCGATTACTTTCATAACTCAGTAATTTATCTTTTCCATTTCTGTTGGATCTGTAATAATTCACAAACAGTTCGTACTTTTTCAACCCTGTGTCTTACCCGAGGCACATAGGTCCATTTGTAAGGGTTCTTATTTCATTTTCATATGTCATTTAATGAATCATGGACGCTTTTTCATATATAAACCTTTTGTGCTCATTGTCTTTCTTTTACATTTTGTTGTTTTAAGATGGCTATGCCCTTACACACACCCACACTCACAAATGCAGGTACCCTTCCACTCCGGATCCCATGGATAACGATACTGCTATAGCCTTCAGTGACTCTGAAGATCTGATCTACCAAGCCGAATACGAAGGTGAGGAAGATTGTGAGGTGCCAGGGGAATTGGCCAGATTACTACAACAGGAGGAAGGAGCTATTAAACCTCATGAGGAGTTGTTGGACACAATCAACTTGGGTACTGAGGAAGATAAAAAGGAAATTAGAGTGGGTGCCAATCTAGAGCCGAGTGTCAAGGAGCTCCTAATTCAGCTGTTGCATGATTATGTTGAGATCTTTTCCTGGTCATACGAAGACATGCCGGGACTCGATACAGACATTGTGGTACACCGTCTACCCACAAGAGAAGACTATCCACCAGTGAAGCAAAAGGTCCGCCGCATGAGACCTGACATGTCAGAGAAGATCAAAGCCGAAGTTATGAAACAGTTCAATGCTGGATTTCTTGCTATTACTTCCTATCCACAATGGGTTGCTAACATTGTTCCCGTACCTAAAAAGGACGGCAAAGTGAGAATGTGCGTGGATTATAGAGACTTAAATCGGGCCAGCCCTAAAGATGATTTTCCACTTCCGCACATCGACATCCTGGTTGACAACATAGCTCAACACAAAGTATTTTCTTTCATGGACGGATTCTCAGGCTATAACCAGATCAAAATGGCACCTGAGGACATGGAGAAAACTACATTTGTCACACAGTGGGGTACGTTCTGCTATAAAGTGATGCCATTCGGACTGAAGAATTCCAGGGCAACCTATCAATGCGCCATGGTAGCTTTTTTTCATGATATGATACATCATGATATAGAGGTCTACGTAGATGACATGATAGCCCGATCACAAACTGAAGAAGAACACCTCGATCACTTGCAAAAGCTGTTTGTCAGGTTGAAGGAGTACAAGCTAAGATTGAATCCAAACAAGTGCACATTCGGAGTCTGATCCGGTAAACTCTTGGGTTTTATTGTCAGCAACAAAGGCATCGAGGTTGATTCTGCCAAAGTCAAAGTGATACAAGAAATGCCTGCTCCTCGCACTGAGAAGGAAGTCAGAGGTTTCTTGGGACGCATAAACTACGTTTCTAGGTTCATTTCTCAAATAACATCTACTTGTGAACCAATCTTCAAGCTGTTGAAGAAAGATCAGGTAGTTAGATGGAATGATGATTGTTTGATTGATTTCGATAAAATCAAGGAGTATTTATAAGAACCTCCTGTCTTGATGCCACCAGTCGAGGGAAGACCGCTAATCATGTATCTGACTGTCTTAGAGAACTCAATGGGGTGCGTATTGGGGCAGCATGACGAGTCTGGCCGAAAAGAGCATGCCATTTATTACTTGAGCAAAAAGTTTACCGACTGTGAAACCAGATATTCACTGCTCGAGAAAACTTGCTGCGCTCTGGTATAGGATGCTCGCCGGCTAAGACAATATATGTTGACTCATACCACTTTGCTGATATCTAAGATGGATCCGATAAAATACATCTTCAAAAAGCCTGCTTTGTCTGGAAGGATAGCTAGATGGTAGATGATCCTAACAGAGTATAACATACAGTACACAACCCAAAAAGCTATAAAGGGCAGTGTGCTAGCTGATCATCTTGCTCATCAAGCTGTAGAAGATTATCAATCCATGAAGTTTGACTTCCCTGACGAAGACATCATGACATTGGACAATGTTGAAGATTTCAGACCATATGACGGACCTAAACAAGGATCCCGATGGACCCTGTACTTTGATGGTGCATCTAATGCACTTGGTAACGGTATCGACGCAGTACTCATATCTCTAGAAGGTTTCCATACTCCTTTTACGGCCAGACTTTGCTTCAACTGTACGAACAACATGGCAGAGTACGAAGCATGCATCTTTGGTCTCAAGGCTTCCATAGACTTGGGAATCAAATCTTTAGTTGTGTTTGGGGATTCAGCTTTGGTCATCAGTCAGATCAAAGGAGAGTGGGACACTAAGCATCTAAACCTTATCCCTTACAAAGAATATGTCTTAACGTTGTTACCACATTTCGAGCAGATTACCTTCGAGCACTTCCTGCGAGAAGAAAATAAGCTAGCAGATGCTCTAGCTACAATGTCATCCATGTTTAAACTTAATTGGGATAACGAGGCTCCCCAGATCACCTTTGAACGAATGGACGAACCAACACACTGTCACGAGATTAATACTGAAGAAGTAGCGGACCAGCCTTGGTTCCATGAAGTCAAAAGGTATCTCGAGGCGCAAGAATATCCAGAAGGAGATTCAGTCAATGACAAAAAGTTCTTAAGGAGATTCTCAACTAAGTTCTTCCTAAGTAATGGCATCCTGTACAAATGCAATCATGATTCTATTTTGCTCCGTTGTGTGGACAAGATTGAAGCTGAAAGGATTATGGATAAATTGCATGAAGGCACCTTTGGCACTCACTCTAGCGGGAATACGATGGCGAAGAAAATCCTACGGGCATGCTATTATTGGTCTACCATGGAAGCAGACTGCTACCAACACTCATGGACTTGTCATAAATGTCAAATCTATGCAAACAAGGTACACATGCCTCCGGTTCCTCTAAATGTCTTAACAGCTCCTTGGCCCTTCGCTATGTGGGGAATCGACATGATTGGGGAGATAAAGCCTACAACCTCCAATGGACACCGCTTCATTCTAGTGGCCATTGATTATTTCACAAAGTGGGTCGAAGCAGCTTCCTTCACATCTGTTACTAAGAATGTTGTTGCCCGCTTCATCAAACATAATCTTATTTGCCGGTACGGTATCCCTGAAAGGATCATCACTGACAATGGTACAAACCTTAATAATACTATGATCACCTCCCTGTGCGAGCAGTTCAAGATTCAACATCACAATTCATCCCCTTATCGGCCAAAGATGAATGGTGCTGTCGAAGCTACGAATAAAAACATCAAAAAGATCATACAGAAAATGACATTCACCTACAAGGACTGGCATGAGATGCTACCGTTTGCTCTCCACGGGTACCGTACCACGGCTCATACATCAACTGGGGCAACACCCTATTCTTTAGTTTATGGCATGGAGGTTGTTCTACCTATTGAGGTTCAGATCCCCTCTTTGAGAATCATGAAGGGTGCAGGTTTGAGTGAAGACGATTGGATTCAAACCCGACTTGATCAATTGAACCTAATTGAGGAAAAGAGACTTACTGCTTTTTGCCACGGTCAGACATATCAAAAGCGGATGATTAAGGCTTTCAACAAGAAAGTCAGACGCCAAGTGTATCAAGTTGGAGATCTAGTGATCAAGCGCATCATCTTGCCACAAAGTGATCCCAGGGGCAAATGGACTCCTACCTATGAAGGACCATTTGTAATCAAGAACATCTTTTCTGGTGGGGCAATGATTTTAACCACCATGGACGGTGACGACCTGCCACACCCTACGAACGCAGACATAGTCAAAAGATACTACGCATAAGAGACCCGCTAGGTTGACACACCTAGGCAAAATAAGGGCATCCCGACGAACCAAAAGGTTCGGGCAAAAATTAGGGATAAAATAAAAAAATCTGTACACCCGGCAAGTTGAAAACCCGAAAGGGCGACTTGGGCAAAAAAGGGTATCCCGGTGAATCGAAAACCCGAAAGAGCGGTTCAGGCAAAAGTTAGGGAATTAAAGCGTATGACTATGTCTCGTCGGATCACTTTAAGGACAATATCTTCACTAACAAACCTGGAGCTTCTGATCAATCCAATCATCTTCGAACGAAGCAGCAAATGGATCAGATATTCGGAGACACGAAGGCTATAGCGGAATGGGAACCCCATGGGATTTTTACACATAGCTATCTTTCTTTGTATAAATTTTTTCTTACTTTTATGACACCATCCTCTTACTAGGATGCCTGTCTCCTTTGTACAAAACACTTATTCAAAGTAAATACAAAGATATCTCTTTCAAAGTATAGAAAAACTATTTGCCTTTTTTACTTGTGTTTTTATTTGCAAAAAACGTCCAATGATTCATTGATGAACATATGCATTTGAACATAATTACTGTTTACAAATAAACAAAGTGGAAAAGAACAATTACTGACAGGTTGAAAGAATAGGAAAACGTCTTTAGGCTATTCCAGGGGCAATCCCTACAGTACATCATTAAGATCCCCAGCGGAGCTAAAACTTCAAACTACCAATCCCCAGCGGAAACCATCCAGTTTCTCTAAATCCCCCAGCAAGTTGTATTGAAGCCTGAAAATCAACCAGATAGCAGTTAACTTTTGTCTCTCCCCAACCTAGGATAATTCCCCAGTAGAGTGGCAGACAATCCAAACTCCTGGACCTACTCCCCAGCAGTAAGCCTTCTTCCCCACAAAGTTTTTATTGCTTCCTAACAGAATGAAGATTCTCATTCTTAATTCCCCGCAGAAGTCGTCAGAGTTTTCTCTATTCCCCAGCAGAACAAGGATTCCAATTGTATAATCCCCGGTAGAAGTCATCGAAATTCTCTGGATTCCCCAAGCGGATTACTCAAGCATTATATGGCATTGCTCGCAGCAGATTTTTGTCAATACTCCAACTTCAAGACATGAAGGATCCCTATATCCCCAGGAAAGTCATCAAGGATTTTTAATCCCCAACAGTCGCCATGGATTTCTCATCCTCAGTAATCAAGGATTTATTTTCCCCGGCAGCAGTCAAGGATTTATTTTCCTCAGCAAAATAGCTAATTAGTTTACATGCGCATACATTACATCCATATATCATAAACATTGTTAAAAGCACATTTATTGCATCATACATTTCATGCAACATAACTTTGTGTCTCAGCTAACATTTTACCCTTTTCAGGATAAGATTAACAGCTATCATTAACAATGATCAAAGATTTCAGATACAGTCCAGATACACTCCAAACACGAAAGTCATTCTGTTACTCATTCAGATCTCAACTCAAGATACAGTACAGATACGCTCTAGAAACGATTGCCATTCTGTCACTTATTCAGATCCTAGTCCATATACGCTCCAGACACGGTTGCCATTCTGTCACTTATTCAGATTCCAGTTCAGATACACTCCGGGCATGGAAGTCATTCTATCACTCATTCAGATTTCAAGTCAAGATACAGTACATATACACTCCAGACACGGAAGTCATTCTGTTATTTATTCAGATTCAAATACAGATACAACTTGGATACGCTCCAGACACGGCTTCTATTCCTTTGCTCATTCAGATTCACTCTCCAGATACAGTTCAGATACGTTCCAGATACGGACACCATTATGATACTCATTCTTTTGAATTACAATTTAAAATTCAACAAACATTCTTGGATGGCATCTACAAGCCTATCTCCAACAAGATTCTATCACCTCTCCAAATGGCATCTTTAAGCTCATTCCCTCAACTACACTTTGACGAGTGCAAATTTATGGGCACTCTAGTGTCCAATCATCTTTTACCTTCGAGTCACGAACAACAAAAATCGCCAATCTAACTCTCCAGGTTCAAGAATATTGAACAGGGGCAGCTGTTGTACCCCAAAATTTTCCCTCTCATTTATCAAGATTTTCCTCACAAGACTTCTTGGACTCAAGGCAAGATTAGGGTTTGGTCAGCTCAAGACATCTCATCTTGCACTGATCACCCAAAATTAGGGTTTGAGTTTGCACAAGGAGTTTTGGACCACCAATGCTTCATGTGACTTTCATACACCATCTTGGACCCCTAAGATTGCCCATGTTAAGTTTCAAGCTTTGAATCACATTTCTGCTCAGTCAATTGGACAATTGACCTAAAAATCAACTGTATTGGGGAAAAAGTCAACCATGGCAAATTTACAGTCAAACTTCATAATTTTTGATCCACAACAACATTTTAGGCTCATATGTGTCATTTGATCAAGTTTGAATCACAACTCCTCAAGAAATTTGATCAAATCATCAAAAGGGCAAAATGGTCAAAATTAGGGTTTTGACTGAGAAAGGGCAATTTCTGATTTTTAACCTAGCCAATGACTAATTGGGTTCAAGAATTATTTCAAGGACTCAATAGCATCATCTTGACCTAATTACATGGTTCAAAAGATCTCAAGTTCATTGGATTGACAGATGAATTTTACAGTCAACTGATCAAAAGTCAACAGTACACTGAAAAGTCAAACTTTGACTTTTTGGTCAAAATCAAGTGCCAAGGGTCATATTTCATCAAGATATGTCAAAATATGAAACTTGTTGACCAAGAAAACCAATTTTGGAAATTAGGGTTTTGAATTTGAAAATTTTCATAACTTAGAATTTTTCTAAGTATGGAAATTTTCTTTTTTTTTCCCAACTTTTCACAACTTTTTCACCATGATGAAATTTGATTCAAAGAAAACTTCCAACATGAAAGTTGTAGTCCACCATGAAATCTACAACTTTTCTTTACAAAGTTTTCCCAAAAGATGCTTGGGTCTCAAGTTATGAATTTGTGAATAGAGGTCCATGAACTAAATGACTTAGTGAAAATTTGCCCTAATTTAGGCAGATTTTTTACCCAACTTCATGGCAATTTTTCACCTAGTTCCAAGAGGTATCTCAAAATGCATTTCAAAGATGGATTATAGAGCACATGACAAGATTTCCAAAATGTCCAAGAACTCTCTAAGATCATTTGTGGTTAGGGAGAATCGAAGAAGAGAAATTGGCATTTTATCACTTTTGTTCATGCCATTTTCACAAAGTATCAAGTTGCAAATCTGATCTTGGATGCTTGTACCTTGCATTACATGTCCTAAAATCATTCTACACTCCATAATTAAATGCAAACTCAGAGGATAAGGGCTTTATCTTTGCTTTTGGAGCATTGTACAAGGGATTTTTCCATTTTAGGCATAAAGCTCACATTGCCATTTTCATAAAGGTGAGATTTTCCAACTTTATCAATCTTGAGCCTTGGACCTGTTCCTTTGGTACAAACAATTTCCACAGGTATTAAGCAAAGTATACCAACTCTTATCAGCCCTTGAGGTAGCCAGTACAAGCATGTTGCATTTGTCTTGTCACTTTTCTTCAAATGCAAGAAAAGTTGCAAAAGAAGTCAGAACTTGTACAGCAAGGGAAGAGTGGACTTTATATCATTCTATACAAGTATACAAACTTGTTACAACTCAGAACGCGAAGGCATTGCATCCAAAACACTCTCAAGCTCAAAAAACACAAAATTCTGCCCAAACATTGCAGTTCTGCAAAATCATTGCCAACTTCATTTTTGCTCGTGCATTTTGTGGATTGACATTTGAAACACCTTCCATATATCCTACCAAAGCTATCCAATCCCTTGTCCTGGTTCTGTGAGCTCTGTTTCAGCCATTGCCATTTTCAAATTTGGAGCTTGCAACTTGACTTGTGCAGAGACTTCTGGCCATTCACAAAGCAAGCTAGGCATTGGAATAGCTTGAAGGAACTTCAAGGAAGCTCACACGATCCTCAGGCCTCACTCAAATTCCCCACATTGTCATATCCAAATCCAGCTGAAGGAGGTATTTTTCTCAAACTCTATCTCTGTATTTAGGCATCCTCAAGCCACGATTTGTGAAGAAAAAATGTAGCCCTTATCTTGGTGAAGTTGTACATATGCATATTTTCCATTTATATTAACTATGCCATGAGAATTTGAAGCTTGAAGTTCTTGGATTTTTTACGTCACGATTTAGGGCTGATAAAATTCTCCCTGATCTTTTAGAGTTAGGTTACAAATCTTATATGATTGGAATCGTGAGATTGAATGCTACAAGTTTCATGTTATAAGTTTTTGTTTTTGTGCAAGCATTTGAGAGTTACAGGATTGAACCATAAGCGCGCGAAGGAGAAGGAACCAAGGACAGGGACGAAGCTGTTGTTCTAGGATTTTTGTTGTTTCTGGCCTTTTTGGTTTTGCTATTCACACCCCCTAACTTACTTTTGCACCCCCTGACTATTTTCTTATATTTTTATATTTTCTTGCATATTTTTATATTTATTGCTTGCATATATTTTTTCTAATGATAAAAAATGCCCAAAAATAATTTATTTATTTTCACACTTTTATTTTATTTTTTTAAAATTTATTTTCTCACATAAAAATAGTTTATTAGGTTTAAAGATTTTATTTCTTAAGTAAATTTGTAAATACAATTTAAAAAAAAATACTATACATTTTTATTTTACTATTTTACACATAAAATATTCATTTTCTCATACATATTTAATTTTTGATATTGACATATAATATTTTTTTTCTTGTACAAAAATGGACAAAATAAATAATAGGAAACATGTTTTTCTTTTAATAAAAAATTAGGGTTTCACCTTTTTAAAAAATAATAATATTTTTTCTCTTATTTTTAGGGCTTAAATAATTTATTTTCTCATACCAAAAAAATCAAATACAAAACATTTTACATAAATACATTTTTATTGCATTTTAAATATTTGTACATTTATTTAATTCGCATAATATTCAATTGGATTGTAATAGTATTTTTAGGGTTTATTTTGTGCAATATCCCCATTCAAAAACTTGTATCCCCCCTCCCATAATAATTGTTGTAATAGCTTAGTTTACATTTACGCAATTTATCGCATTTATACCATGTTTAGTAAACTAGGGTTTGCATGACAAGACCAAAACAAAACAAATAGAAAAGACCTAATATAAGACAAATAATGTGCATGAAAAATGACACACATTGCACACAAGCACCCTTAGGGTTTCACCCACTTGGTTACCTAAAAGAAAATGGCCATGTTACGTATGCGAAGTATCTTGGCAAAACAAAACAAAACAAGATCATAGTCCCTCGATGACGCTATCAAAAGGTTGCCTAAACAAATGATCTTGGTCCCACAAAAATGCTAAGATACTTGGCAACATTGCTATCATGGTCATACGATGACCCACGCTCGTCCCGTTTAACATCCAAAGATAGGGTTGTTTACCAAATCAATGGTAAATCAACAATATCAAAGGAATAAAAATGCGCAAGAAAGACATTTGAGTAGGTAGATAGCTTCTAAGTTACTTGCTCCATTTCAAAACAATCCTTGCTATTTTCAAAAATAAACACACACATTTCAAAACATCTTTCAAAACATTGAAACATTTTTCAAAAGACAAACATCTTTGTATACATTCTTACGAACGAGAATCATTACAAAGATTGCCAAAACGATGGCCTCTTTTCAAAATACTTTCAAAACCACACGAAACACAAAGCACCATTTCAAACAATTTCAAAAGCAAAGCAAGTGATCTAAACAACTAACTAAGAGCCCATGGAAAACCATGTATGAAAAGGGTGTTAGCACCTTCCCTTTTCATAATCTACCCCCCGAACTCAAGAAAACATCTCAAAGGTCTTTCCTGTGCTTTTTTACCTTTCCTTTTGGATAAAATAAAAGTCGATGGCGACTCTTGCTAAACCGCGACATTTGCGTAAAAATGCAAAACCTCAAGTCAGTTCTCCCACCGTATCACACGAGGCAACATTTCCGAGGCAACATTCGAATGAGACATTTTGATCTTTTTAGACTGGAGGGCAACCACTAAGACACCTGTGCTTAATGATCGTTTACCGAAGGCAACGAAGTGAGAGTATACCCTAAGAGTGAATATGTGCGAGTGATCTGTTTCAGTTATTTAATCTTTGTGCATTAGGGTTTTCTAACCGTTTTAATTTGTCATGCATTCTTGCTATACAATCCTATTAGCATACACCTAAACAGTTAAATATTTGCAGGAATTAAAATGCGAGAAAATAAACCTACGCTATTACAAGGCTTTGGGGAGGGGGGATTAATTACATAGCCAAAAATCAAGGATTTAAACAGTAAATAAAAACCCTAAATTAACTATTACAAACCATGAACAGTTACAAAATATTGGCAAAATAAATAACAAGCGCGCGGCGAATTAAATGCGGGGCGATTAGGGTTTTGACCCTTTGACTAATCCTATTTGCGATTGATTAAAAAATATTTTTTGTCATGTTTTATTGTTTGAGAAAATAATAAAATAATTAAATTAAAAGAAAATCCTAAGTTCTAATTAATATTAATTTTTGCAAATAAATAAATTAATTCTAAACAACCTATTTTTGTATTTTTTTTTGTTTAAAAAGAAAAGGAGAAAAAATTAAATCAAGAATTAACCTAATTTTCTATTTGATTTTAATTGTGAAAAAAAAAACAAATTAAAGTTACCCTAAATTAAATTAAATTAATTAAATTAAATTAGATTAAAAAAAACTAATTCAAATTTTTGTGAATTCTTGATTTTATGATTTTATAAAAAAGTTTGATTTTTAAAATAAAATAAATAAAGAATTAAAAATAAAGCAAAACAAAATAATAAGAAAAAAATGAGGAATGAGCCTGATAGTGTTAGCAATTCTAGGGGGTTTGAAGTTGAATTTCTGGGCCCAAAAACTCCAAGCCTGGTTGACCACGCCTGATCTGATGCAACGTTGACCTGGATGTATATCATGGCCCTTCATTGGAGAGGCGTTGGATCTGGCTAGCTGGGCATCAAATGACTGGATCTTGAGGTTGTATGGTGGACATCATGATGAGAGATGCGCTGGATCTATTGAATGCAAATAAAATAAATGAACGCTGGGACCTGGGGATCGAACCCAGGTCCTTATGCTTAAATTCAATGCCACGCTGCCAACTGAGCCATGATGGTTAGTTGTGATTATAATAATAATACAATATAATATAAGAAAAGCAAAAGAACTGATTCCAAAATGCGCGAAATTCAAACGGACGAGTGGCAGGCTGTCACGCAAGCGTCTTCTTCCTGGCAACCGCCGTTTTAGAAGAAGAGGCTTTTACCTACAGACGTTCACTGTAGGTATAACCCTGCACATTTCAAAAATCCTGTACAAGCAATATAAATGAAAGGTAAGGGTACCAATCAACTCGTCTCATCCTCACGAGCATCATGGTACCAGAATCAAGGCCTAATTTTACTTGTACTGAAAACCCCTAAAACAAACACAAAAAACCTAGCCATGGCAAAATCACGTACAGACATAAAAAATGCAATTAAATGGCATGGTTAGCTTGCAAACATGATGACAAACATGAATATAACAATCAAAAGTGCTAACGATGCATAAATTGCAATAATCAAATTTGAAAAAGCTTGCAAACCGCGTGAGTTGTAAAGTGCGTTTCTGAGTGTTTCAGGCCCTGGGAGTGATTGAAATAGCTTCCTGGGATGTCCTGGAATAGATTGCTGGCCTTAAATTGCTCTGAATTGTCCCCTAACCTGAAAACTGAATCACACTTTTTTGCCAATTTTTGAGTTTTGTTCCAAGCTTTTCACGACCTCTAACCCATGTTTTTTGATCTGCAATTATTCATTATATAACCTAGAATGAATTAGGTTAACAAACTTGGAATGAATCTTTGCATTTACCCAAGATTTGATTTGATTTTCAAGTTGTATGATATGTTCCTATTTTGAGCCAAATCATGCCTTTCTTGTATCAATTGCCATTGATTCGAATTGATCTTGCAAACTCAGCATATCTTGATTGCCAAACTGTCAAAAAAACAAATCATATCATATCTTTATTAATTTTCATCATTTATTTGATTTAATTCACTTTTTAATTAATGAAAAATCAAAATAAATTGAAAAATGAAGCACAATATGAGTGAGTGAACATTTGAGTCGTGGACCACATTATAATTGATGTGCAAGCATAAAAAGTTTGGCCCATTTAGCAAAAAATGCAAATTTGAGCACATTTGACTTTTGGCAATTTTGCAAAAATGGTCAACTTGGCAAATGCATAACTTTCTCAATTTTGACCCTAGAGATGTGTTCTTGGACTTTTTAGAAAGCTTAGGATGTCCTCTAAGCAACCCTTTTTATCTCATCTAAATTGAGTCTTCCATGTTCATGTATGAAGCTTTGACCCAAAAGGTGTTTTTGTTGACTTTTCAAAAGGACCTATAATGTCAAAATTAATATCTTTTTGTGAGTGCATATTCTGAACTTGGGAGATGAAGATGAATTTTAGGAAATTGCATCCTATTAAAAATGAGCTTTGGATGGGTCATTTATGATAAAGTATGAGAAAGTTATGCTTGGTCAAAGTTGAGTTGACTTTTCCTGTAAAACCCTAATTTAGCAAATTTTGGGTTTTGATGAATTGTGAGCAATCCTTGAGGAATCATGATCAACCCTTGATCAGATGATGAATAATACTTCAAATTGAGGATGTTGACCAAAATTCTTGAAGTTTGACTGTATGTGGGCCACAGTTGACTTTTGACCTAGTATAGTTGATTTGCAGGCATTTGAGCAGTTGACTGAGCAAACTTCTTCTGCAGGGCTTGAAACTTGACATGGATGATCTCGGGAACATATTAGAGAAATGGTGAGAATTTGATTCCTTTGTAGTTCACATATCTTGATGAAAATAGAAACCCTAATTTGAGGTAGACTGCCTTAGGAGAGAGTTTGTCTGGTCAACTCTTGGACTTCCTTGAGCAATTTGGGGACCTCACTTGCCATGTGTTGAGAAATATGGGAGGGAAAATTTTGGGGTACAACACCACGCAATTCTCAAATTGGTCCATTCTGGCCTCATGGGAGACATGAGCCTTTTTCAAGAATTTGAATAATGTCCGAGCATGGGCATCTGAACAGAGTCGCAAAGACAACATAGAAATCTTAGAAGGGGTTTTCCCCAACTGTTCCACAATCTTGAAGTAACTTCTTTTTATTATCTTCAAGATCTCATCCATCTCACGAGCGGAGGGTTCTCTATCAGCAACATCCTTTACAGGTGTTTCTGTTACGACTGGCTCAACAACCTTCTCCTTCCCTCTTGTATCAGTACTTGGCTTGGCAGAAATAATGCGGATGGACGCCTTTGTAACAACTGGTGGTGAGATATTGGGTGAAAATATTCTCCCAGTTCGAGTTACCTTACTTGAGCCAGTTACGTTATCAACATCATCAACTTTTTCTTCTTTGATCCAAATGTCTTGTTTAATCCCATGGTAAAATACCTCATCACCATAGTTCCAAGGCACTGCCTTGTTTGAAGAGTAGGGGATTGGTGCGGGATTGGTAATTATTAAGGTAGCAACAGTGAGTTCATTTTAAATCCTAATAGGACCTTTGGAGATGATCCTAAGAAGCTTGTTTGAGATGGTAATAATGGAGAGGTCTTCACATTTGTTAGTCAAACTTTTGGCAAGCAGAGTCTTCTCAAATAGAATTTTGTGGCTATCCATCAAGCGTTGTATGCCTCCCTTTAGCCCTTCGCATCCATTGAGTTGTTTGGCATAGAAAACACAATCTTTTACACGGCCAGGGAAAATCCCAGCTTTCAACAGGTTCTTTTTTATGATATTCAGCGGAGTAGTCAAGTCTTCAACAGAGGTAACAAAAATTGTATCTTCAACATCATTAACACCCTTGCCATGATTTGGGATAGGCATGGTGATTACATTCAGATTTGAAGGAGGATCTAACTCAATAGTCTTGTTATCAATCAAATCCTGGATTTTATTCTTCAAGGCCCAGCATTGGTCAATCTCATGCCTGGGACTACTTGAGTGGTAAACAAATTTGCGTTTGGATTATACTTTGGTGAAGAGGTATCTGGGTTGGAAGGAGGATCGTGTAACGTTACTAAATTAGCCTTTAGAAAATGTTGAAGGGCTTGAGATAGTGACATGCCTAATCTCTTTAATTGTCTTCTTGGAGTTTCAAACCGTTGGTGATTTACAGATGGTCTTGGAGTAGGAGTTGGATTGGAGATTCAGACAACATTGACAGATGGATGATCATTCTTCTTGGTACGGGCCCTTGCCCCGCACACAACATTGGTTTACTTCTTTGTGGCAAAAGGTTTCTTGACAGGATTGGAAGTGGAGGCAGATGCCACAGAGATCTTCCCACTTTTGATGCCGCTTTCAACTCTTTCACCAGTTAAGATTAACTCAGTGAATCCGGAAGAGGAACAACCAACCAACAAGTTAAAGAAAAGACCGAACAAAGTGCCCATAAACATGTCAATGTGCTCTATATCAGTCAAAGGTGGTCGAAACCTACTGGCGAGGTCTATCCACTTTGTGCATATTCTTTAAATCCTTAATTCTTCCCCATGGTCATATCTTATAACTGGACTCTTGTTGGTGCCAAGTCGGCGTTATACTGGTACTGATGGTAGAATGCGGTAGCTAAATCCTCCCAAGTATTGATGCGGGAACCATCTAACTGGTAGAACCACTCTAGTTGCATTCTGGTCAAGCTCTCTTGGAAAAAGTGAACCCAGAGTTTCTTATCAGTAGTGTGCGGCTATATCTTGCGCACATAATATTTCAGGTGAAGTTTTGGACAAGAAACTCCATCTTACTTTGCAAAGACTGGTATTTTGAATTTTTGGGGAATAACAACCCCAGAGATCAAACCCAAATCATCAAAATCTAAACCGGGGACAACTTGGATGTCAACAGCCTTCAATCTGTCTTCTAACTGCTTGTATTTGATATCGACGGGTGGATACTGCTCGTCAAAATAATCATCATCAGACGCTTGATCATTAACACAGTCAACCTAGGTACTCTTAACCTCACCAATCTGATTCTCGTCTTCTTCCGATGAGTCTGCCACTACCGGGATCTGAAGAACCGACTCTTTGGACCTTCTACCCATTTTGACCAGGGGTCTCTTCTTGGGCTTTTTATTAACTTCCAGCAATGCCATCATATCTTGCTGCCCCTTGGCTAGGGCCAGGAGCGTCTCTTGGAATTGAGAGTTTTGTGCCTGAAGGTCCTTTACAGTTTTCTCTAGATCCATCTTGCTGAAATAAACAGCAAAAAGATAAGGAAACCTGTTATGAGAAAACCTGTCATGTTATGATGCATGGAAGATGTATATGCAAATGATTTCAAGGATTTATGGAATTTAAATTTGCATAGACAAAATAATGGACACACGTCAATTTTCATTAATTAGCTTGAAAAGATTACAACATGCCTCTTGGGCTTACAAAATAACTTTCTAAGATAAAAAGACTGAACGCATCCTCTTTGGCGTGAGATAGGCGTTCACACTTTACTCTTCTTGTAGCTGTTTTGTAAGCTCCAAGACCCTCTTCTCGCTAGCATAGGATTGAGCTTCGAAAGTATCTCGTTCTTCCTTTAGCTGAATCCAACCTTTTTACAAGTCTTCGAGAGAAGTTGGCATGTCGGGGTGGAGGACAGTGTAGGGAACATCTCCTTTAACCACAAATTCCATGATAATTGGTAAGATGGAGGGATAAGGCATCACAAGTTTCAGAGCACGAGCTCGTACCCACTTAAGGTAACGCTCGAGGGGAATGGAATTCTTGTGTCCCAACATCTTACTATCCACCTTTCTCACCATCCTCTAAGCTCGGATAAACCTCTGACGGTAGCTTTGATCGTCGCTTTCATAATCGAATAACACTCCTTGAATGAGCATCTCATGTGGGTCATCCCTTCGGGAATAACCAAATTGTCGTAAGGCTAAGCAAGGGTTGTAAGTGATACCTCGTCTAATGCCAAGTAAAGGGACATTAGGGAATTCACCACAAGGGTCGGTGATAGTAACGTTCTCCAAGGACCGGGAACACCAATGAACATCTGAATGTCTGAGCGTCATCAACCTATGGGACCATCTTGAACCTTGCTCGTTCTTCAACACAGATCGGGGAAGATGTGAAATAAACCATCTTTCCAAGAGAGGAGTGCAACACATAAGGATACCTCTTTTCCTCATAGTGCGAGAATGAAAAGAATGAAGGATATCTCCCAATAAGGTAGGCATTGGATTGCGAGACATGAAGATTTTGACAGCATTAACATCTATGAGTTGGTCAGGGTTTGGAAACAAAACCATCCCATAGATGAGAAGGGACAAGATTTCTTCAAAAGCTTGTAAGTCCAAATAATTCCAACAATCTTGAGCTTTTTCAAACAAGAACTTGGCTAAGAAACCTTTGACACCACTCCTTGTTTCCCAATTAGTTGTGATATCAGATTGTTGCAAGTGTAATGCTTGGGCAATCTCTCCAGGTTTTGGATCTCTTTCCGTACCGTTGAAGGGTAGTTGATTGAGAATGGGAATCCTCAAGAGTTATGTGAATTCTTCTAGAGTAGGCACAAGTTGATAATCGGGAAAAGTGAAGTAGTAGTGTAGAGGATCAAAGAATTGGAATAGCACCTTCATCATATCTTCATCAGAGTTGGAGGTAACCAAGTTTAGGAGACAACCGTGTATTTCAATGAATGGAGAATTCTCAGGAACCCTTGATGCTAATTCTTTGAGTTGAGGAGGGATCCTTACGAGATTTACTTGAATAGTATTCCTGCGGATAGAAGTCATGTCCTATAAAATAGAACAAAGATAAATCCCAATAATCCTTGAAATGGTTAGTGAAAATGAGTATGATGTTATGATGTCATGTACAAGTAAGTATATACAAACAAGGCAAACAAGTCCTTAGGTTTAGGCTTGCGTCTCATAGGTAAGTACCCTCTTGAAGTTTAGTTGGCTCAAACCTGTCCTATAAATAGTAACTGGGTTCTAAGGGATCTCAATATCACTGATTTGTCTTCTCGGGCATTATTTTAGTGCAAGCCTCTTTCACGGCGATCGAAATATCCCGAAAATCAAACCTTAATGAGTGTAGTATCGAGTATCTACCAACTTCATGACATCACTCAGTGGTCCCGTATTCTCCTTGACTACTCAAGGGCTATCGGTACCCATAAATATGTCACACTAACGTAGCTATTGCTTAGACCATGTCGGTATATCCTGCACAGTTTCCATAATGTATTGCTACTTACCTATAAGGTATCCCAAATCTGGGTAGATGATTAGAACAAGCCCAAACAAAGAACCAAAATGTAAAGCAAACAAGTCAAATAATGAAATCAAATAAAGGTGATCTAGCCCTAAGGTAACCCCACTTTTAAGTCAATCCCCAGCAGAGTCGCCAGTTCCGTGATACGGTGGGAGAACTGACTTGGATGTTTTGCATTTTATCGCAAATTTTGCGGTTAGCAAGAGTCGCCACCAACTTTTCTTTTATCCAAAAGGAAAGGCTAAAAAGAACAGGAAAGACCTTTGAAATTATTTCTTGAGTTCGGGGGGTAGATTATGAAAAGGGAAGGTGTTAGCATCCTTTTCATCCATAATTATCTATGGGCTCTTAGTTTCTTGTTAGATCACCTGCTTTTGTTTGAAAATATGCTTTGTGTGATTTTGAAATTATTTTGAAAAGGCGCCATCGTTTAGGCAAACTTTGTAATAGTTCTCGCTCGTAAGAACATATACAAAGTGTTGAGCTTTTGAAAATATTTCATGTTTGGAAAATGTTTTGAAAATATTTTTGAAAGTGTTGGTGTTTGTTTTGAAAATAAGCAAGAGTGTTTGATTTGAAATTGGGCAAGCAACTAGGAATAATCTACCTACTCAAAAGTCTTAGTTCATTTCTTCCTTTCCTTTGATATTGCTATCTTACCATTGATTTGGTAAGAAGCCTTATCTTTGGATGTAAAAGGGATGGACATGGGTCATCGTATAGTCATGATAGCAATGTTGTAAGATATATTAGTATTTATTTTTGAGGGATTAAGATTATTTTGAAAGCCAATATTTGATAGCGTCATCGAGGGACTATGATCTTGTATTTTTTATTTCTTTTTGCTAAGATATCTCACATGCATAACATGGCCATTTTTATAAGGCAACAAAGTGAAATTATTCTAAGGGTGCAAGTGTGCAAATGTGTTGATTTACATGCATTGTTTATCTTGAATAAAGGTTTGTTAACTTGTTGATTTTAGTCTTCCATACAAACCCTAATTACTAGCATTTATATAAAGCGATAAATTACGGAAAGTAAAAATACTAAGCTATTACATCATTAGGGGAGGGGGTGTACAAATTTACAAATGGGGATTTTGAAAGAAAATTAAACTGAATTATCTATTACAATCATATTGAATTAATGCACAATAATTGAATAAATAATGTACAAATGCAAGTGGAAAAAGAAATGATTTTGTTTGATTTTCATGAAAGGGTTTTAACCTAATTAAGAGAGATGATTAATTAAAAAATTAAACAAAACTTAAATCTAAATTAATTAAGAAAGAAATTAAGTTAAAAATGTTTTTTTTAGGTTTTTTTATGAAAAGATTTTAAATTAATAATAATAATAATGTGAAAATTAATAATTAAAAGAAACCTAAATTCTAAGTTGATTTTAATTTAAAAGAAAATAATATAATAAATAAACCTAAGTCTAAATATTAATTATTAAAAAAAAATTAAATTTATTAAGAAAATATTTTTAGTCTTTTTGTTTTATAAAGAAAAATAAAATGTATAAGCATTTTTTAAATATGTAAATAAATAAGTAAAATATTTTTGGATTTTTTTCATTAATAATAATAATGATAATAATAGTAATAATAAAAATAATAAAAGTAATATGAAAATGAAAATAAAATAAAGAAAAAGAAAAAGAAATAATAAAATAAAGGGCCAGGGGTATGAAAGTAATCAAGGGGTTAAAGGCCAGCAAAAACCATAAAGCCCACTAGAGAGGCTCAGGCGTCTGTTTCAAACAAAAAAATGGAACAAATGTGAAAAGGAGCCAAAAGGGTACCACTAGGGCTCGAACCCAGGTCCCAAAGCTGACAGGCGCGCGCTTTAACCACTGGGGTGGTGATATATCCGTTAGCTTAAACAAAACAATAAATATGTAACATAAGTTTTGCCCTGAATGTAACTTCATCTCCAACCTCCAGCCAGAGAACCTGTAACTCATTCATTTCTCATCCATTCACAAAACTTCCAACATCAAACTTGTTAGAAATTTCCTCAAGATTTTGAATATGTAAATAACTTAAGCTAATTCTCAAAGATGAGCGTGAATTTCTAACAGTACCAAATTCTGACCTAAATAATTTCAGAGGTTCAAACTCAAAATTCTCCCTACTCAAGAAACATAAATGAAATCTATGGACATGTATAGTTTCAGGGCAATGATGTCTATATTTTATCTTCATAAATGCAAGCCTAACAAGGCCTAAATGAGAAGATAGAAGTTCAAGAAAAATACCTCAAAACTGGAAATCGTGAAATGAGTTTGAGCTTGATTCAAGGTGCTGTAATGATCAGGTTAGCTTCCTTGAGTCTCTTGGAAGCTAATGCAATGCTTATCTTGAGTTACGAGTGGTTGGAATGGTCTGGAGAATTACAACTGCAATGCTATGTTTTTGGCTATGGAAGTTGATGAAGATGATGTAATAGTCGTGTAACAGGGTGTGGGATGGTTTGTATTTAATGTAAGGAAGCTTTAGAAACTAAAAGGCCAAAGAACGCACGAGGGAAATTGAAGTTTGAAGTTCAAAGTCAGAAACTGTGCAACAATGGAGTTTTTGGGAAATTTATGATTTAAGGGAATTTGGGAGTGTTCTAAGGTGTTCAAGCTCGTATTCTAGCTCACAAATAGTGCCTCTATTTATAAGCAACAAGTTTGGAAGCTTGTCCTTGATCAAAATTCAAAAATCACATGTTATGGCTCTTTTTCTTGTTTTTGAAGCAAGCTTGATACACATTGTCCCAATGTATAGTACAAGGCCGTCTAGAGTGGTTACAAACTTTAAACATGTTTATCTGACTTTGTATGTTGAGTGTGTGCTGAACAAACAAGTTAGAGGCTCAAGAAGAGTGGACTTTGTGCATAAAGCCACTTTTCCAAAATGACAATGTTGTCTTTCTTCCTAAAATGGTATTAAGCATGGGAAATGCATTGAATGCTTGGATTAAAGCTTCTAGAAGTTGTGAAAAACATCAATTATGGAGTTAAAAACAAGTTTGAGGTCTGCAAAGCAAAGATTATGCTGCCTAGCATGGATTTGGTTCATGTGTTCATCAAGAAATGACTTGTAATTCAAGAATGAAACTCTAACTTCTTGCCTTCAATTCTCCTTGCTCAAATATGATCTCAATGAGTTCTTGGACATTTTGAAAAGCTTGTAAAATCCTATACAATCTATATGTTGTACATTTTTGAAAATTCATCTTGGAACTATGTGAAAAATTGCCATGAAGTTAGGTCAAAATCCTGCCTAAACTAGGGCAAAATTTCACTAAGTTTCCAAGTTCCATGAACATGTATTTACAAAATCATAACTTGAAATCAATGAATTTCTAGGAGAAGTTGTATTCTACAATGTTTTAGATATCTTTTAGATATATAACTTTCATGTTGGAAGTTTCCTTTGAATCATCTTGCATCATGGTGGAAATTTGGCTCAAAGTTATGAAAAAATATGAAATTTCAACACTTAGAAAAATTTCTAAGTTTAGAAATTTTGACTTTTCAAAATGAATTCTTGACTTTTTGATTTCTTGATGAAAAAGTTTCATATTTTGACATGTTTTGATGAATTGTGATCTTTGACACTTGATTTTGACCAAAAAGTCAAAGTTTGACTTTTCAGTGTACAATTGACTTTTGATCAGTTGATTGAAAATCAACTGTCAATCAATTGATCTTGAGGAATATTTTGAGCCATGTCATTAGGTCAAAATGAATCATTTGAATCCTTGAGATCATGTCTCAAACAAATCAATCATTTAATAAGTCAAAAAAAATCAGAAATTGCCCTTTCTCAGTCAGAACCCTAATTTTGACCATTTTGCCCTTTTGATGATCTGATCAAATTTCTTGAGGAATTATGATCCAAACTTGATCAAATGACATATATGAGTTCACAATGTTGATATGGATAAAAAATTATGAAGTTTGACTGTAAATTGACCACAATTGACTTTTTTCCCAATATAGTTGATATTAGGTTAACTGATCAATTGACTGAGCAAAAATGTGATCCACAACTTGAAACTTGACATGAGAAATCTTGAGGGTCCAAAATGATCCATGAAATTCATATGAGGAATTAAAAGTCCATTTATCCCTGTGCAATCTCAAACCCTAATTTTCAGTCATCAGTGCTTGAGGAGGTGTCTTGAGCTGATCAACCCTTGTGCAGTCTTGAACTAAAGGAGATCTTGTAAGATATTACTTGAGAAATCAGAGGGCAAATTTGGGGTACAACAATCGTCATTGTCTTCATTTGTACACTATTGGACGATTCCGCTTCTATGCATCATAAAAATAACATAAACACAAAACAGAATTAACACAATATATATATATATATATATATATATATATATATATATATATATATGATACATTTCAAATAAAACAATATTCTCACATACCACATATAACACTTTCTTGTCTTCCACGTCTTTCCTGCGATTTTTCAACTCCTTTTCTGACGCATCTTCAAATTCTTTCTTTTGACTTTCTAGCCTCTTTTCAAACTCTTCGATACCTTTCTTTTGCATCTGTCAGGTGATTTTTCTAGATGTACCATAGTATAATCTTATGTCGATGTCTTCTCCAACACCACAGACACATCCACCACACGCATTTGTTATTATTTCTTCTATTAATATATCTTGTCGTGGTTCTGGAACAAAAAAGCCTTCACGGGCCATCTCAACCAACAAATCATACACAACATGATAATATATATATATATATATATATATATATATATATATATATATATATATATATATATATATATATATATATATATATATATATATATATATATATATATATATATATATATATATATATATATATATATATATATATATATATATATATATATTGTTACAAAAGCAATTTAAAAATCACATAACACACGTTCAACAAATCTTACTTACAATTTTCTTAGTGACTTCTCGTGAGGCATCTGAACTGTACTTTCTATCTGATATTTGTCAAGCCCTCTTCCACTTCTCATGTCGTGATAGTGGAGATGTGTTGCGATCACGACTCTTAGAGTTTTCATATCCCATTTGTTGTGTTTTTTCATTAATCATTATTTTTTTCAAGTTTTCCATAACTCCCACGAGAAATCTATGGAGATATTTGTTTTTTATTTGTGCCTTATTTAACTTTCCTGCTTCACTTTTAACCTATTATAAACCTAGTGAAGATATTAATTTGCATGATTATATCTATATATAACGGATCTTATTGGTATGAGATCTAATATCACTACGCCAAAAACTGCTTTTTGCAGCGCCTCTACTAAAGCGCTTATTGAAAAAGCGCTGCCATAGCCTTCACAAAAAACAAAATTAAAAAAAAGGGAAACCTACGAAGGCGCTTTTTTAAAAGCGCTGGCATAGGTGGGGGATACGAAAGCGCTTTTTACATTAAAAGCGCTGTGGTAGGTCAAATAAAAATATTAATAAAAACAAAATAATAGGGTTATGAAGGCGCTTTTTAAAAAGCGCTGTGGAAGATTGGCCTTTGAAAGCGCTTTCAAAAGCGCTGGCATAGCTGGACCTATGAAAGCGCTTTTACCCTAAAAAGCGTTGGTAAAAGCCCCCCTATGAAAGCGCTTTCAAAAGCGCTGTTATAGCTTATATTATTTTTAATTTAATAAATTAAAACATCAAAATAACATTATTCATTCTTTTCTCTTCTTCAAACGCACAGTACAATAGCTCTTCTTCTCTTCCACAAACACGATTTCGTAGAAAACCCTAACCCCAACCTTCTTCCTCCGTCTTCGTCCGTCCTCCGGCCGTCGTCGCAAGTCTTCGTCTTCCTCCATGAAACTGTCTCTGTCTTCGTCCGTCCTCACTGTCGTCGCAAGTCTTCGTCTTCCTCCGTGAAACTGTCTTCGTCTTCGTCTACTTCCTCAAAGAATACAGAGTAAGTTCATTTACTCAGATTTTTTGTTAATGCAACTATTAGAACTAGGTACTGGAAGTAGCTATTGTTTTTTTTTTGTTCTATTAAAATGTATATTGTCTGGTGTTGGAAGGGAGAACACTGTTGAACATTGTGTTCATTCTCATCATTGATAAACTTCATCTAGGTTCAGTTTTATCATATTTCAAATTATGGTTCATTGGTTATTTGTTTTTGTTTTTGTTTTCTTCAAGAACACAAGTTCAATAGCATAAGCACAATGCCTTTAATTGATCGTAGCTGATGGAATTTAGAACAATGCTTGTTTTTTCTGTTAGTCTAGAGAACCTAACAAATATCAATTTACATAGGATTTAATTTATCAATGCCTTTGACAACAAAGCAAACAGGATAATCAAGAGATGCAAGTATACTGTATACAATTTCATAAACAAAGAGTCTGAAGTTTGCAATCACTAACCTTGCTTTCTCTAATTTTTCAACCACATCACGCATAGCATGGATGATAATTTTCTTCACCTGATACCAAAGAAGCAGCCATCAGGAAAAAAAAACAGTACACAAAATCCCAATAAGAAACTGTTAACAATATGATATGAAATAGGAGAATAGAATTGAAATAGGTTGATGATCAAGATTTTAAACATTCAACAAGGATTGAAACAATCAATTTAGAAGTTAGAACCTTACTAGTATTACTGATTTGTAAGCATACTCACTTGCCCTCGAATGTGTGAGAATATATATACGAAAAGAATCTTACATTACTCTACTATTAATGTTAGAATATCTTAGTTTATCTCATAGGATCAGTTTCTTACATTGGGGTATTTGTTTTCTACAGTTTGGCTACAACCTTCAGTTTTAATTCATAGGATCAAGTTCATTGTATTTGTTTTCAACAGTTTTACTATTTGTTTTTTACAATTTGGCTACAACAAAATTCTATTTAAGATCAGGATCATTGGGGTGAGTAAGATTGCAAAATAATAAGATTTTAAGATATAGATTGAGATCTTGACAACCTTGATTAAAACACTTTTCTGTATAGAACGGTCCCTCAAGACAGTTAACTAAATCGATTCAATATAACTAGCTTATCTCCCTCAATGCTCAGTCTAGCTCAATAAATATTAACCTTTTTATATTGATATCTTTATTTTCTTTTGTGGTAGATTTCTTACTGGAAACCTTCTCACTGGACCAATACCGCCTACTTGGAGGAAGAATACCTACGTGTGAGTTATCTTAGAATTTTTTGTTATAAGTGAATGTTGGTCTAAGGTTATTTCACGCACTTTTGTATCATCGACATGACTATAGTGTAGACTAATGTAGTTTTACGTACGACGCTCATTCTCTGCGTTTCTTAGAGTTCGAAACATCTGAGAGGTAACTTTCTCCGATTGAAGAAATTCGAACTGTCCTTGATCGTAGTGTACGCGGGACGCTCTCAACATTTTCAAAGGTTTCTATCATATTCTTGAACTGACTTGAATAACTGATTGTTTTTACTTTTATTTTCCGGCTCAGTGTGAATTTCTAATGATTATAGTTGAGTGGAATTCATGAGTTGCGGTTGTGTTTTTGTTTATATTTAGACTGTTATGGCAGTATAGGGCTGTATATGGCAGTATGGCAGTATTGATAGCATTGAAACGAGCACGTTTCAGGGATTCATCAAACATCAATGAAAATCTCAAACACAATGAACCATGCAACACATTAGTTAGCGTGTAGATGTTAGAATTTAGGACTATAGGACTATACCAAAAATATCTGACGGGATTTTTCCGTTGCTAAATCTTCCGGTTGCTTCTCCTCCGATGAAATCTTTACCGTAAGGTTTGAAATCCGACTTCACTATTGTTTGAATATAATTGTTATTACCTGTATCCAAGACTGAATCACTAGTATCCGACTTCACTAGTTAGTAATTAGTTATGAGTTGTTTAGCACATGCTTAAGGTGAGGCAAGAATAACTATGAATTTGATTACCTGATATGTTGAATTTCTTTACAGGTAATTAATTATTATTTTGCTATAGTTGCGTGACTAATTAGTTGCTATAGTCAAACCATGGATAAAAAATGGATGACTGCCAATCGATTGTCGAAAGAGTATGAGGATGGGGTATCAGAATTCGTTAAGTTTGCCGTTGCGCACGCCAGAGAACCCAATGGAATGATATGTCCTTGCTTGAGATGCTGTTATGGGAGACGGGTTGACGCGGTTCAGTTGGAATCGCATTTACTGATGCATGGAATTGATAGAAGTTATGCATGTTGGAATTTGCATGGTGAGAAAAGTAGCGGGAATGTTGAATCGAGTTATAATACGACGTATGCTTCAAATGAGGATTTCGCAGACGCATACGATTATGATCGAGTCGAAGAGATTGCAGAAGCGCTTGAAGAAGATCTTGAGGATTGTCCCAAAATGTTCGAGAGGTTGGTAAGCGATGCAGAGAAACCGTTGTATGATGGTTGTACAAAATTCACAAGATTGTCTGCGGTGTTAAAGTTGTACAACTTAAAGGCGGACAACGGATGGTCGGATAAAAGTTTCACACAGTTATTATCCCTCGTGAAAGAAATGCTACCAGAGGATAATGTTCTTCCCAATCGAACGTATGAGGCCAAAAAGATGTTGTCCTCTATTGGCATGAGCTATGAAAAGATACATGCATGTCCAAAAGATTGCGTTTTATTTCGAAACGAGTACGCAGTGTTAAATGAGTGTCCTAAATGCGGTGCCCCTCGATATAAGGAAAAGTTGTCTCCGGAAAAGGTGTTATGGTATTTTCCTATAATTCCGAGATTTAGGCGCATGTATCGTAGTGAGACCGATTCAAGACACTTGACTTGGCATGCAGATGAAAGAATTATTGATGGGAAGTTGCGACATCCGGCAGACTCACCACAGTGGACGAAAGTTGATATTGATTATCCTGAATTTGGAAAAGAAGCAAGAAATCTTCGCTTGTCGTTGTCTACTGATGGAATGAACCCGCATGGTATTCAAAGTATCTCGCATAGCACCTGGCCTGTGATTCTTATGATATATAACCTACCTCCGTGGCTATGTATGAAGCGTAAGTACATGATGCTATCTATGTTAATTTCTGGGCCCAAACAACCAGGGAATGACATAGACGTGTACTTGGCACCCTTAGTCGAAGATTTGAAGTTTTTGTGGGAGACCGGTGTGGAGGTTTACGATGGGTATAGGAAAGAAAGTTTCAACTTGAGGGCGATGTTGTTTGGAACAATTAATGATTTTCCGGCGTACGGAAATCTATCAGGGTACAGCATTAAGGGTCAAAAAGCGTGTCCTGTTTGTGAAGATGAAACCGATACGATGCGATTGAACTTTTGTCAGAAGAATGTTTTTCTCGGTCATCGTAGATTCTTAAATTCTAATCATCACTATCGTGGGTGCAGAAAGGCATTCAATGGAGAGGCAGAACACGGTAGAGCTCCACATATGTTGACAGGTGATCAGATTTTTGAAAAGGTGAAAGATGTGAGTACTGAGTTTGGCAAGCCTTTTGCACATAGACTTGTCACGAGTGGGTGGAAGAAGAGGTCGATTTTTTTTGAACTTCCATATTGGAAGTCGTTGTACGTAAGACATTTCCTCGATGTTATGCATATTGAAAAAAATGTATTTGATAGTGTTATTGGTACGTTACTCAATATACAAGGAAAGTCTAAGGATGACATTAACATAAGGAAGGACATGTTAAACATGGGAATTAGAACTGAATTGGCACCCGTGACGAAAGGAAGACGCACATATCTACCACCTGCTGTTTACACTCTATCTAGAAAGGAGAAGAAAATATTGTGTAAGTTCCTCAGTGAAGTTAAAGTTCCAGAAGGCTACTCATCAGATATTAGAAGACTTGTGTCAATGAAAGACCTAAAGTTAAAGAGTTTAAAGACTCATGATTGCCATGTTATAATGGAACATTTTCTACCAATAGGTATACGTTCTATTCTGCCAGAAAAAGTAAGGAGCGCAATAACTAAGTTGTGTTTTTTCTTCAAGTCAATTTGCAGCAAGGTGATCGATCCTGCGATCTTACCAACATTGCAAAAAGAGGTGGTTGTTACTTTATGTGAGCTTGAAATGTATTTTCCTCCCTCGTTTTTTGACATAATGGTTCATCTAGTCGTTCATCTTGTCAAAGAGACACAGTTGTGCGGACCAGCTTATATGAGATGGATGTACCCTGTTGAACGTTATATGAAAATTTTAAAAGGGTACGTGAAAAACCGAAGTCGACCGGAGGGTTGTATTGCGGAATGATACATTGTTGAAGAAGCGGTTGAGTTTTGCACTGAATATCTGTCAAATGTTCAATCAATTGGACTCCCCAAATCTCATATTGTCGAGAAAAAAGAAGGAAAAAGACTAATTGGAAATAAAGTTGTGACAGTGTCAATGGTCGAACGGGATCAGGTGCATTTGTATGTTCTGCACAATGAGATTGAGGTTGAGCCGTATGCTGAAATGCACAAGGGTGTTCTTCGAGGTTTAAATCTGAATAGAAATGAGAATTGGATAGTACGAGAGCACAATCGAAGTTTCATACCGTGGTTTAAGGAACAAATTTATTCAAAGTATCGTTCGGATCCTGCTTCAGTAACAGAAAGGTTGAGATGTTTAGCATATGGTCCAAGTATGATTGTGTTTTCTTATAGCGCATACGCAATTAATGGATACACATTTTATACCAAAGAACAGGATGATAAAAGTACTATGCAGAATAGTGGTGTTACCTTGGTAGCTGAAGCGATGCACATATCAAGTGCGAATGACTTAAACCCGAAATTTGCAAATCTATCATATTTTGGGGTTATCGAGCGCATTTTGTTGTTTGATTACGGGAAGTTTCAGATTCCTGTATTTGATTGCAAGTGGGTTGAAAATAATAATGGCGTACGAATGGATAAGTCAGGATTTTTGCAAGTGGATCTCAATAGGGTGGGGTACAAAGATGAACCTTTTATTCTAGCCTCTCAGGCTAAACAAGTGTTCTATGTCAATGATCCGACAAGTACAAAATGGTCTATAGTGCTTTTGTCTAACAAAGTAATTGATGAAAACATTGGAGATCAAGGTGATATTGGCGTTGGCATTGAATCTTGTACAAGAAACGATCAAAATGAGAATGAACCTTGTACTAGAGATGATCATAATGAGGGTATTTGGATCAATCCAACCATCCGAGTTGTTAACAGAAGCGTAAAATATATTGCTACCAAGAAAAGAAAGAGACGTTAGTGAAAAAGGTATTATTATAATTATAGCCTAATATTGTAAGTAATATGTGAATAATGTTTTGAATTTTTGGCATATCTTTTGAACCGTTTTGAATTTTTGCGAATGTGACTAGTGTTTATTTAGTAGAACAATGTTTCCGGAGCTGATGGTGAGGTTTATTTCTTGCAAGTTTGGTTTTTTAGCATTTTATTCAATTTTGAGTTCCTTTAGTGCTATTCATATCTTTTCGACTATCCATTTTCATGTAGTGTACTAATGTGCTTGTTTGACTTTTGTTACAGGTCTAATGGCTAGCAATGAAGAAAACCCGCAAGGAAACCAACAAGAAAACCCACCAGGAAACCAACAAGATCATGAAAACTCACAAGAATCAAATCATGCAGCGGATGATACTTCAGCAAATGATGTTGCACGAGGCATCACCATAATGCGCGAAATCATTCGTGCTAGAGATAAGGGAGTGATATATAATGTAGATTGGAATCATTCAAATCAAGTAGTTGGGGTTAATGCTTCAAAATTCACAAGCTACGTTGGTACACTTGTTCGTATGCATGTGCCAATCTCCATATCTAGATGGAATGAGAAACAATGTGAAGCATTGAAGCAAGGAAAAGAAATGTTTTGGGAAGATGTTAAGGTATGTATGTTATATGGTTTATATGGTTATATGTTTATAAGTTTATAAGTTTATATGGTGTATATGGTTTTTAAACTACTTATATGTTTATATGGTTTATATGGTTTTTAAATTACTTATATGTTTATATGGCTTATACGCAGCGGTCTTTTAACGTTCCAGATGAGCGTAAAGGCTTCGTACTTGGGTTGGCCGGGAAAAGATTTAGAGGGTGGAAAAATCTGTTGACGAACACCTATCTTAAGGATGACAAAGGAAAGTGGCTGGAAGAGTTCCCGGCCGGAAGGCCAGAAAAGTATAATCTTTTCATTAAACAAGAAGATTGGACTGAGTTTATTAGACAAAGAGATGACGAATTCCGGCAAAAGAGTGCCAAAAATAGTGAGAGAGCATCAAAGCCCGCGTATCCATACAAAAAAGGGCGTTTGGGATATGCACGCTTAGAGGAAAAAATTGTAAGTAATAAATAGAAATGATATGTTCTTATTAATTGTCTAAATGTGTTGTATTTGACGATCTAACCGTTTGTTTCTATGCATAGTTAGAGGAGACGAAAAGTGATGAAACCTCACTTCCAGCACATTTGCTGTGGAAGGAAGCTCGTGTGGGCAAGAATCAAGCTGTTGATCCAAGTGTTCTAAGAATTTATGATGAATGCGTAAGTATAACATTGTGTCTTTAATTAAATCAAATTTTTATGACTATTTAATTGATTTTTTTATCTCCATTATTTTCAGGAGACATTGTCACAAACGGAGTCCACCGGTGACGACCAGGATACGAGGAGCGTACTTAGTAAAGCACTGAATGTTCCTGAGTATTCCGGTCGGGTGAGGGGTAAAGGTCATGGTGTGACTCCAACCTCTTTCTACCAGCATCCTCGGAAAAGAAATCCTACCAATGCAGAAGTGATGAATGTACTTATGGAATTACAAGCAAAAGTCAATGCATTGGAAAGAGATAAAGAGGTATTAATGAGGGAAAAGGGCAATGCGGCAATGGCGAAAGAAACTAGTGACAACGCTAGTATCAACCGTCAGAATAAATTTCCTGAGGTAATTATAAATATATTGATAAATCTCTATTGTTCAAGTTTCTCATTTTTATTCCACCTCTTTCTATTATTGAATTAAAAGTAATATGTATGCATATTGGTTTAGGGCATTTCATCTTGCCAACTATACGTAATGGCATCAGATTATCACCTTGTTGGCAAGGGAAAAGTGTACAACACTTTGGGAGATTTAATTCATAATACACCGATCCCGGCTGGACACCTGAGAGTATCAGTAGATTATCCTATTGATCCCGATGCGTTGGTACCGGTACCTGACGTGGCCTTGGATATAAGATCAGTGAGAGACGCAGTAGGGTCGTTTGTTGCATGGCCCTTGGACCTCATTTTCATTGATGATGAGGTATATTTAAAACCGTTAATATGAATCATTTAGATTTCAAATGTCAATTCTGAACCGTTAAGTTAATTATTTTTTAATATTAGCCTCCTACAAAACCCGCTAATAAGGGTAAGGAGATTTTGCAGCAAGGCGGCGAGTCTATGGCATCAATTCCAGAGGTACACTTAAATTGTTTATTATATGATATGAATTTAAAACTGAACGATTTTATAATTTACCTAAGTTATATGATTGTTAGGTATCTACGAAAGTGTCACAACAAGTGACCCAGCCTGTTCGTAGCAGACCACCCCCGAAAAAGTCAATGCATAAGGGGGGAAGAGGCGGGGGAAGAGGCGTTTTTGTACCTCGATATCGGAATACACTTGGAGTACTTTTGGAAACCTCAGATTTGAAGTCAGGTGGTATTCGTCAAATCCTTATGGATGCAGATATCTTTGGTCTTGACTGCCAAGAAACGATAGGAATGGACGAAATGACTGAGATTATGACGCATGGTGAATTAGGCATCGGCAATGTTCACGCATACATCCGGTATTCCGATAAATATATCATTTAATTAGTTGAACAATTTATTTACACATTTCAATGAAAATAGTCTAATGTTTATATGTTTTTATTTAAGGTTGTTGTACGATAAAAAAATGCGCGAGACTGTATTGGCAAGACGCTTCCATTTCTTGTCTGCCCATATTGTCAGCGGAGCGACAATTGTCAGGGAACCGGGTTCAGTTAGGGAGTACTTAGTGAATCGATACACGGCCTACGTCGGCAACCCAGATAGCTTGTTTATTTTGCCGTATAACACTGTTCCAGTGGGGTGAGTTTTTCATTTATTCTAATATATCTTTGTTTATTTTGCGTAGAAACTTTTCTTCTAAACTGTTGCTTAAATTTTTAGAAAACACTAGTTGTTGTTGGCTATCGATCCGATTAAAGAAGTTGTGTACTTTCTGAATTCGGTAGACGGGGAATGGACTAACTATCCCGCTATGAAGGAAACTGTTGATCAGTAAGTGAGATCGTTCTAACTATTCGTGTATATTTATATATTTAATTATTTCTGTGAGATTGATCTAAATATATGTTTTTATTTTCTTAGATCAATACAAATATTTCGTAGTCAAAGGGACGCACAGGTACCCCGGAGTAAATCATCAAATATTACTTGGATCAAAGTGCAGGTACAAAATTAGTTGCTTATAATAATAGTTATGTTACTTGATAAAATTACACGACAACTATAAAATATATTCTGTTTTTCTATGCAGTGTCCGTTACAGAATAACGATGTAGATTGCGGATACTTTTGCTTGAGGTTTATGAAAGAAATCCTTCATAAAAATCAAGTAGAGATCCCAAGCACGGTATGGATTTATAACTTAGAATAATTTTGTATGATTTCTACATTTAATAACATCATGCATATATTGAAGTAATAATTTCTTATGTAGTACTTTGATGACCTCTATACTATGTCGTACACGAAAGTTCAAGTGGAAGAAGTCAAAGAGGAAATATGTCAATTTTATGTTGAAAACAGATTATTCTGATGGGTATGAATAAAATATTATTGTACGTGTTAGTTTGATTGTGTTGGAGCCTTTAATATTGTTTGTTTAATTTACCGTGTTGTTCATATTCATACTTTGCAGGATGACGACCGTGTCGGTGGAGCATTATTTTCGATGTAATTATATATGATTTAGTTACATATGTATATATATATGGTTACAAATTAACACGATACTTTGTATGTGATTTAGTTATGGTTACAAATGTATATATGGTTACAAATTTAGTTATATATGATTTAGTTACATATATATAGATAAGGATTGAATATTAGATGGTATACCGGTTTCTGTTAATATAATACCGATTTCTTAAAATATATGTATAGATAAGGATTGAATTACAGGTTAAATTATTGGACCAAAAAAAAATTACAGGCCGCACAGGGAACCTCAAATTATAGGTTTCACTTTAAAAAATTTGTATGAGCTACGAAAGCGCTTTTGGCTAAAAAGCGCTTTCGTAGGCAGGATAAAAAAAAAATATTAAATAGAAACCCCCTATCAAAGCGCTTTTTATGGAAAAAGCGCTGTGAAAGACCCCCCTATCAAAGCGCTTTTTCCATAAAAAGCGCTGTAAAAGCCATGATAAATAAAAAAACAAAAATTAAATAGAACCCCTATCAAAGCGCTTTTTATGGAAAAAGCGCTGGGAAAGACCCCCCTATCAAAGCGCTTTTTCCATAAAAAGCGCTGTAAAAGGCCTGATAAATAAAAAAAAAAAATTTTAAATAGCACACCTATCAAAGCGCTTTTCAAAAAGCGCTGGGAAAGACCCCCCTATCAAAGCGCTTTTTAAGGAAAAAGCGCTGGGATAGGTCCACCTACGACAGCGCTTTTGGCCAGAAAAAAGCGCTTTCGTAGCCTACGGCAGCGCTGGCTACGGCAGCGCTTTTAAGCGCTTTTAAAGGGCAAAAAAAAGCGCTGTGAAAGCCCATTTTCGTAGTAGTGTATATGTTGTAGCTAGGAGTTTGTGTGGTAGTTGCAGCGTGACTCTGTTTTATGTTTTTTGCAGTCGCTTTTTACTGGTTTTTTAGGTTGTCTTGCATTTATCGTCTATTGGACACTCCTTGTGTTTTGTACTCTTAGTTTTTAGAAAATTTTCCCTTATATTATATTGGTCATTAAAAAAGGACGTCAAAATAATGTTTCTATCTATATATTTAATCAAATATTTAACAATACAACATTTTTATGTTTTATTATTCAAACTTTATATTTGAGAGTATTTAAGATGAAAGGAACAATTAAAAAGTGTTTATAATAAACAAATAACCGTATATAAATAAGATTCAAAAAGTGACATCACATAGACTAGAGGAACTTGTATTTCTACAAAAATCATAAAATAGTATGAAATTTATAAATATTAATACAATTAATAATAGCCTTTATGCACCTTAGTTACATTTTTCTACATTCTTTTTAGCATCCAACTTTTTCTCATCACATCACCAATTTATCACATAATTATCTTTTAGACTCGAAGCGTATACTTCTTATAGTGTGTATACATAACTTTTTTCATTTGTTTATATATATATATATATATATATATATATATATATATATATATATATATATATATATATATATATATATATATATATATATATATATATATATATATATATATCTAACCTGATCAGACTTGGACCGTCACGGCTGGCTCCGAGCTGAAAGTTTGAACGAGGTGGGGGATACCTGCAAGACACTCTGATGCTGAAGTAAGTAAGAGCACGAGCAGACAATAGTAAGTATGGGTGAAATGATGAATACCTGACCCTTTGGAAACAGAGGGTATTTATAGCCCCCAGCGCTGGGCCAAGGTTCCTTCATTGGGCCGGGCAGGTTTGGCCCAATGGAGGAACGGCCAGGTTCTACGTGCGTAGTGGGGACCCGCACGTGGTCCCCTCCCTGGATGTTCTGCGTGAAGTACGGACGGACAGAGACGCGTTCTTTTCGGAGTCCCGTTGAGTGCAGTGGACTGGGTCTGCCCTAGGAGGGGTGCTCGAGGTGATGTCGAGCTAGAGAGTATGAGGTCGAGCAAGTAGCTCCAGGGAGCACGTCAGGCACGACTGTGATCCTTTGTTCGGCGTGGTCCCCAGCGAGTCCGTTTGGATTGGGCTTTCTCAATGCTATTGGGCCAGTCGGGCCCAGTCCAGAACAGGAGCCCCCCAAGTCGTGGTTCCTCGGGTTAGGAGCCATGGCTTGATCTTAGGTTGCTTCCGTTTCGGGGCCTCGTGCCCGGGTCAGAGACGCCGCTCCTCGTGGGGTGCTCCTCGCAGAGAGTGCTCGGGGATTCCTCAACGGCGCGTCTGTCGAGCGCGCGAGGTATCTTTTGGGAACTGTGCCGCCACCCTATGAGGATAGGGTCATCATTGCCTAGGGAGCCGTGCGTCGAGGAGAGAAACTCTGTGGTTGCCCGAGGTGACGTTTGGTATTCCACGTCATCACTATAAATAGGATCCTTGGGCCCAATAACGTGTTACTACTCTTCGCGCTTCTGCTGCTGCTGTTCTTCCAGATTCTCATAGCATAGCTGCGATCTCCGTCACAGATTCCTTTCCTCTGTTGTCGAATCCACTCCTTGATTCCAAGTAAGTGACTTATCTTCTTTGTTTTCCTGTTGTTATGCATGATTTTCATCGTTGTAGACGTTTTAGGGGCTGTGCGCGTGGGACTAGCCCGATAAATTCATGTTTAGCCCGACAAATTCATGCCTAGGACCGGCAAACACATGCTCGTGGCCGGTAGATACATGGTTTAGGTTATAATCTGCAGTACTTCCCGGGGTCTTCATGATCCAGGGCGCCTGATTCATGATCGTGCCCGGTATGCTCATGGCTCTGGCTGTAGGCTTTATGATGTTGCTCGCCATGTTCATACCTTGGGTCGGCGTATTCGTGAGTGACCGCGTTGTCGGTTTGTTTAGGCGGCTTGGAGAAGGACCCGTTGAGTTATCTGGACGTCGGCGACTGCCATTTGGTTTCAAACCAACTTTGTGGTCGCGCGTGGAGCGACGTGGTTTATCGCGCAGTACATCTAGTCCGTTACGTCGAGCGTATGGTTTCGTGCCCAATTGACTGGTTTCCCGTGCTCTGCAGGTAACCATGGCGGACGAGCCGTGCTCTTCTGGACGCCTCGAAAGGGAAGAACAAAGTGCCGATGAGACTGCGAGTTTGATCGACACCGTAGAAGACCCTCTGTTGGACTGGGTGGGCGCCGAGCCTAGAGGAATCGCCTCGGTCTATAGTCGGCACAACCGAAAGCCATACGTTGTCCTTGAGGCGAGCCACGGTCAGCCTGATTTTCAAAAGAATTTCGTCGTTACGCGACCGACCTCCATTGCCCGGATTTGCTCGGTGTACCCCGAGTACAGTTTCCCCATGTACGAAATTGCATTCAAAGACCTTGGGCTACAGCTGCCCTTCAGTGACTTTCAGGCCGGGGTCTTCGCCCATTTAGGGCTGGCCCCGTCGCAGCTACACCCGAACTCGCTCGCCTTTATCCGGGCGTTTGAGCTGACCTGTCGTTTTCTGAGGATCGGGGCGACTATACCTCTCTTCTTCAAAATTTTCCATCTGCAGCGCCAGTCCCGAGGAGGAAAGCACAGCTGGGTCTCCTTAAAGCAGTCGAAGAGACTATTCAAGATGTACATGGACTCCGTGCGGGGTTTTAAAGACAAGTGGTATGTCGTGAGGCCGGTTACCACAATCGCTTTAGAGTCCCTGTACGAGGAGGAAGCGCCGATAAGCGACGATGACAGGGAGGCGATTTTAGACAACGACGGGTATCCAGTGTTGGGACGCACAGCTAAGTTCCCCGTGCATTGGATGTTTAGGCATTATGAGCACGGTACTGGATATTATCATACTTCTGCGGGCGACATGTGTTCCGAGGATGAGAAGGTGTACGACACTCTTTGTCGGTTCGTTGACAGCTTCCACCCCGCCAGATGGTCCACGAGGGAGGGGGAAGATGTCTTGGACGAGGAGGGTTATCCGACATTCGAGGCCCGACCGATCGACACTAAGGCACTCGTGGAGTGCCAGTCATTCGGACAGGCTGCTCGTCTGCTAGGTCATTTATTGCTTGAATTTTGCTTGCTATTTGTCTGCTTATTTGCTCGACACTAACCCGGTTTTTTATTTTGTGTAGGTTCGATGGCTGGTCGACGGGAGAGACTCTTGAAGCTGTCTTGTGACCAGAGGCGAGGCAAGAGGGTGGTGAAGACTCCCCAAGCAACGAGGATGGGCCCGCCGCATAGTCCGGGCGCTCCTCAGGTGGTGAGGGTGGATTCGTCGCCTAGCTCGGGGGCTGCTTCGGATGAGATCCCAGAGGTCCAAGAGGTCGAGCCGCAGGTCGACCTGATACCATGAAAAAGGAACCGGGTGGAAAGTGGGCCGGCGGTCGGTGAGGATTCCAGCGCCGTAAGGTCCTTCGGGTTGCCCCCTTGCTTCAAAGAGGAGGGTTTCTTCGAGGGATTCCCTCTGTCCGTGGTTGCCGATGAGGCTGAGACTATCAGGAGGATGAGTAAGGAGGACCGGAGGAGGCACCTAGCCGCCAATATGGCCGGGCTGGTGAAAATGGCCGAAATGGCCGTTGTGCTGTCCGAGGAAGGGGAGGATCCTGTCCGCATTGAAGAATTGGAACAGGAGAAAGCGGCTCTCACCTCGAGTTCGCGGAAGTTAAGGACTGCCCTGGAACGCTCCGAGGAGATGTTCCGCGAGCAGGCATCGCTGCTGGCTGCCGAGAGAGAGATGCTGACCCTGGAGAAGGAAAAATCGGGGAAGCTAGCCGAGGAGAGAGAGCTTCTCCGTGCGGACCGGGAGCGTCTGGAGACCGACATCGGGCGCCTGACCCAACAGATCGAGGACCTGAAAGTCGCCATGCTTCCCGCCGAGGACGAGCCGGAGGATATAGCTGCTCTGAAGAGTCGATCAGAGCTGGTCGCCCATATCCGGCTCCTCGAAGCAGATTGCGTCGGTGCTATGGAGGAGGGGTTCGACTCCGCGGTCAGCCAGCTTTCCTTGCTGAATCCCGGTTTGATCACTGAAGGGACGGGCTACATGTCTCAGATCGTGGATGGCGCGATCGTCCCCCCGCCCGACTCTCCTGTTGTCGACAATGATGGTCCCGGGGAAACTGGATTGTAGGATGATGGGCCTGCGTGCCTTATTGATATTTGTTTGGGGCCTGCGTGCCTGTTCGTATTTTTTTTGGGCCTGCGTGCCCGTTGGTTGTACTTCATGAACATCGCCGGCCTTCTTGGTCGGTTTATACTTAATTGCTTTGTTGCCTTCGGGCATTTTTTGAATGAATGTTGTTTCAAATTTGATTGTTTGCCCGTGTTTGATTTTTATATTTTTGCATAAAAATTAGCCTAAGTTATGGGCCCGAGGAGTGCCCGTAAGTGGCTGTGACTTAGCTGGCAATTTGCCCGCCTTTTGTTTGTATATGTGCCCGGCCTTTTCTCGATGGCCAGAGTCACCTAAGTGTTGCACTCGAGGGGAGAGACTCCCTTTTGACCCTTTTAGATGGCCCGTCATTCTTGACGACTTGTCAGGCAGATGGAGCGGAGTCGCTTAGTCGGGTGCGAAGCCCGGTAGGGACTATTTGCCCTTGGTGTGAACTGCCCATCGCGAGCTGGGTGTTCTGCCTTACAGGTACTACGACGGTGGAGCTCGGTGTAGTTGTCCACGTCGGGCACTATCGATTGGTCTCGTTTGCTAAGCGATGTTGTGCGATTTAGCCGTAGGTCGGGCTTGTACCTCAGCCTCTATACGGAGTCGGACGTTTTTTCCTCGTTGACCAAGCGCGAGTGCCGATGGTCGAGGGTCCTAGGTGTTGGTAGTTTTTAACTATAGTACTGCTTTAGCTTAGCAGCGTTCCAGGGTCGTGGTAATGGCTCTCCGTCTAATTGCTCGAGATAGTACGCCCCGGTACCAGTGGTGCCGTGGACGCGATAAGGTCCTTCCCAGTTCGCGGCCAGCTTCCCTTCGCGGGAATCCTTCTGGTTCCTACGTAATACCAGGCTGCCGATTTCGAACTCGCGCTTGATAACCTTGTCGTTGTGGCGTAGAGCCACTCGTTGTTTTAGGGTGGCTTCGCGCAGGGCTGCACCAGATCGGATTTCCTCGACTAGGTCGAGTTCGTCCCTTAGTGCCTCGTCATTCATTTCTTCGTCGAGGGGGCTTTCGGTTCATCTGGATGGTTCCATGATTTCGACCGGGATGACGGCCTCAGTCCCGTATGTTAGTCGGAATGGGGTCTCGCCGGTTGTTGAGTGGGGTGTTGTGCGGTAAGCCCACAAGACGCTGTGGAGCTCCTCGACCCATCCCCTCTTGGCTTCGCCGAGTCGACGTTTAAGTCCCCGGAGGATAACCCTGTTCGCGGCCTCGGCCTGCCCGTTGGTTTGAGGGTGCTCGACAGAAGTGAAGTGTTGTTTTGTCCTGAGTTTGGTGACGAAGTCTTGGAATCCGTGGTCGGTGAATTGGGTGTCATTGTCGGTCACCAGCGCCCTCGAAATTCCGAATCTGGCGAGGATGTTTCTTTTGTAGAAACAGAGGATGTTATGTGAGGTGATCTTCGCGAGAGCCTCGGCCTCGATCCATTTCGTGAAGTAATCCACGGTGACGATGAGGAATTTGTTCTGATAGGTTCCTTGCACGAAGGGCCCGAGGATGTCCATACCCCACCAGGCGAATGGCCACGGGGACGACAGTATGCTCAGCTCGTGCGGAGGAGTGAGGTGCATGTCACCGTGTTTCTGGCACTTGTCACATTTCTTGACGTGTTCCTTGGCATCCTGCTGCATCGTCGGCCAGTAGTATCCCGCTCGAAGGGCTTTCCTCGCTAAGGATTTACCGCCCATGTGATGGGCGTTGATCCCTTCGTGTATCTCCCGCAGTACTTCTGGGACTGCGGACTCGTCGATGCATTTTAGGAGGGGGATGGAGAATCCTCTGCGGTACAGTTTCTGCTCGAGAACCACGTAGGAACATGCTCGTCGCTTTGTGACGGTAGCTTCGGCCTGGTTCGATGGGAGTTCGCCTTTTGTCAGGAAATTGTAAACCGGGGTCATCCAGAACGTCGCATCCCTGATGTCATGGATCTCGACTGTAGTCGAGGATCTTTCGATACTTGGATGCGCTAGAGATTCCTGGATGACGGATTTGTTCCCGCCCTTCTTTCGTGTGCTCGCGAGTTTGGACAATATGTCCGCCCTCGTGTTTTGCTCGCGGGGAACATGTGAAATTTCTGCTCGTACGAACTTTGTCATGTATTTTTTGACTAAGTTCAAATACTCGATGAGGTTGTCGTTTTTGGCCTGGTAGCTCCTCTGTACTTGAGAGGCGACGAGCTGGGAGTCGGTGTAGATCTGTACCTCGCGGGCTCCCAGGTCCTCGGCCAGTCTCAGTCCTGCGAGCAGGGCTTCGTATTCTGCCTGGTTGTTTGACGTCGGGAAGGAGAGAGCTAGGGAGTGCTCGATTACTACGCCTTCTTCGTTCTCCAGAAGGATTCCTGCGCCGCTTCCGGACGAGCTGGATGCTCCGTCGACGAAGATGGTCCACTTGTGTCCTTTCCCCGGGGAAGGGTCGTGAGTGGTCATTTCCGCGACAAAGTCGGCCAAGGCCTGTGCTTTCAGGGCTTTCCTACTTTCGTACTGAATGTCAAATTCGGAGAGTTCCAAGGACCATTTTAGCATTCTGCCCGCCATATCAGGCCGACCCAGGAGTTGCCTCACCGGTTGGTCGGTTCGCACGATGATCGTGTGGGCCAGAAAGTAGTGTCTGAGCCTCCTCGCCGCGTTGACGAGGGCTAGAGCCACCTTTTCTATCTGCTGGTATCTGCTTTCGGGCCCCTGTAAGGCCTTGCTCGTGAAGTAGACGGGTTTCTGCCCGTCGGGGGTCTCACGGACGAGAGTCGCGCTGATGGCCTCGTTCGAGACGGCCAGGTATAAAAACAGTGGCTCTCTGTCGGCTGGTCGAGATAGCACGGGCGGCTGAGATAGACTTTGCTTAAGATGGCGTAACGCCTGCTCGCACTCCTCGTTCCATTCGAAGGCTGCTTCCTTTCGAAGGAGCTTGAAGAAGGGGAGGGCGTGCTGAGCGGACCTTGCGACAAAGCGGGCCAATGACGTGAGCATCCCGTTCATAATTTGTATGGACCTCTTTGACGTCGGTGTCGGGAGGTCAGAGAACGCCCGGCATTTGTCGGGGTTGGCTTCAATTCCCCGTTCTGTTAGATAGAATCCGAGGAATTTCCCTGCCTTGACTCCGAAGGTACACTTCTCGGGGTTGAATCTCATTTTGCATTATCTTGCCTGGGCGAAGACTGTCTTGAGGTGCGCTGCATGGTCGGTGTCTGCTCGGGATTTGACGATCATGTCGTCCATATATACCTCGAGCATGTCGCCAATCTGTTTGTGGAAAACTTTGTTCATTATGCGTTGGTAAGTTGCCCCGGCATTTTTCAGTCCGAAGGGCATTACGTTGTAGTAATAGTTGCCCGAGCTGGTCATGAATGCCGTGCAGTGTTTGTCGCCCAGGGCCATCGGGATTTGGTTATAGCCCGAGTAGGCGTCCATGAACGACAAAGTTTTGTAGCCGGCCGAGTTGTCGACCAGCATATCTATGTTAGGCAAGGGAAAAGCATCTTTCGGGCAAGCCCGGTTGAGATCGGTATAATCAACGCACATCCTCCATTTTCCATTATTCTTTTTCACGAGTACAACATTTGACAGTCAGGTGGAATACCGGGCTTCAGAAATAAAATTTGCCTCTAGGAGGTCTTTTACAGCTTTTTCAGCAGCCTCCATTTTTTCTGGAGACTGCCTACGCCTACGTTGTACTACGGCCCTAGCGGCTGGATCAATGGCGAGCTGGTGACAGGCGACCTCGGGGTCGAGTCCGGGCATCTCCGCGGCGCTCCAGGCGAACAGATCAGCATTCTCGTGCAAGCATGCCTTGATTTGTTTTCTGGCCAAGTCGGGGAGATCTTTGCCAATCTTCACTCCCTTGGTCGGATCTGTGCCGAGGGGGACGAGCTCAAAATCCTCGTCCGGTATTGGTCGGAGTGGGATTTGCTCGCTGCTGGATGGCTCGTCCTGGTCGAAGCGGGTATCCAGAGCTATGGAATCGATCTTTGGTGGAGCTTTCTGGATTTCTTCCTCGGGGGATGCTTTCCTGTCGGGCTCCTGTTTTGTCCTTTTGGCGGGTCTGGTCCCTATGTCGACGGTATCGCGTCCCTTGGAAGCGGCGTTGAAGCACCTGCAGGCAGCGGCTAGGTCTCCTTGGATGGTGGCTACCCGTGCCCTCCTGGTGTAGAACTTCATCTTCAGGTGGACGGTCGAGGGCACCGCTGTTAGTTCTGCCAGTGTCGGTCTCCCCAAGATGCAGTTGTATAGAGACGGGCAGTCAATGACGAGGAAACGGACTTTGACTTGTCTTGTGGTTGTTCCTTCGCCGAATGTAACCAGGAGTTCGACATATCCCCAAGGTTTAGAAGTCAAGCCGTTGAAGCCTTGTAGATCCGACCCCACATCCGGAGAGAGATGTGAGTCGTCCAGCTGTATGGTTCGGAACAGTTGGCTATACATCACGTCGACGGAACTCCCTTCGTCGACCAGGATGCGATGCACATCAAAATTGGCCATTCTTGCCCTTATCAGTAAGGGGATGACCGTGTTCGGGGCTCCGCCGAGGAGCTCTTCTAGGTAGAAGGTGATGGGCTCTGACCTGCCCTTCACCCTTTCGAACGTTACTGTTTGCGGGGGAGCCGCGTCGACCAACTCGTCCAACTTCCTCTTAGCTGAATTGATGGTGAGGTCGTTGAACCCGCCCCCATTGATGACCATGGCGGAGGGAAAATATTTCCACCTGCTGTGCGTTGTCAGCGGTTCCTGCAGGTGCTCGGGAATGTCGAAGTCCTCGGGCCTGGTCACCGAGAAGGCGGTCTGGATAGGCACCGACTCGTCTGATGGTCGGGCGTCTTCTTCTGGCTCCTTGGCTTCATGGGCGTCACGACAAGGAGCGTCGTTTCACCGGTACTGCGCGAGCCTCCCTCCCTTGATGAGGGTTTCAATGGCGTCCTTGAGGTGGACGCAGTCCTCCGTCAGATGACCATGACTCATATGGTACTGACAGTATTTATTTTTGTCCGCCCCGGGCTTGGCGGGAGCAGGTCGGGGACGCTTGACGCCGCCGTCCTTGAAGTCTATACTGGCACACTCCGCCAGAATATGCTCGCGGGAAGCCGTGAGCGGAGTGTATTCGGTGAAACGCCCCGAAGGTCCTCTTTGTTCCCGGACTTCCCGGGGTCTGTCTTCTTTCCTTTTCTCCCCGGTTCGTCGAGGAGGAGCCTCTTAGCGCGAGCTGCTGTTGTTGGGACCCCGAGTCCTGGAGTCTCGGGCCCTGTTGGCCGCTTCCCTCTCCTCGTAATCCATGTATGCCCGAGCTTTTTCGAGGAGGGCGTCAAAAGTCCTGGGCGGCTCGATTCCCACGGCTTTCCTGAACTCTGTGCCGGGGAGGAGCCCCCTCTCCAGCAGACATCTCTTCATGTGGTCCGCGCAGGGGACCTGTATCGCTTCTCGGTTGAAGCGGTTGATGAACTCCCTCAAGGTCTCATCCTGTCTTTGGATGATGGCCTCGAGAGCCGCCTCGGTCTTTGGATGGTGTCGAGAAGCGGTGAAGGAACTGATGAACTGGTTCTTCAGGTTCCGCCACGAGGTGATTGAGCCCGGGGCGAGTCCTTTGTACCAGTCCATGTCCGCCTTCCTGAGAGTCGTGGGGAAAAGACGACACTTGATGGGCCCCCCGACATTATGATAATGGAGCATAGCCTCGAACCCGTCAATGTGGTCGACCGGGTCCGCGACTCCATCGTACTCTTTCAGATGTGGGGGCTTCTCCATGCCCGGGGGGATGGATGCATCAATGATGGCCTGCGACAGGGGACCGCGGGGGTCGTCCTCGTCGCTCCTCTCCGGAGACAGAGATGGGGACCTGTAGTATTGTCTGGCACGACAGTCGTGGTCGTGCTGAGTTTCTCTCGAGCGGGATGCTCGGCTGTTGAATTTCACGTGCCTATCTCCGGAGTGCCTTCTTTCTAGTACCGCCGGGTCGCGACTGGGATCTCCGGCCTGAATGATGGGCTGCCTCTCCAGGTAAGGCCGTCTCTGTTTTGGTCGGGGAGATGGGCTTCGAGAGGTCTCCCTGTAGTGTCTCCGCGGGGGAGAAGGGTGTCGAGCTTCAGTCACTCGAGGAGGGGGAGTATGTGGTCTCCGATGCCTCCTCGGGGGTCTTTGCTCGTCTTCAAGCGCCTTTAATCTCTCTCCTTGGGCGAAGATGAGATAGTTCGTTTGATTAATTGCTGTGAACAGCGCTTGTGTTGTGGCATCCGCCCCGAGGGGACAGGGACTTCTTGGAACCGGGCGGCTCTGTAGTGGGCGAGAGCCGTCGGGTCGTCCTCGAGTGGCGGTGGGAGCGGGGAGGATGATGCGGTAGCCCCGTCCCTGTAGGAGGAAGTTCCGGGGGCGGTTGTTGCAGGAATGAAGTTGTGGCCGAGATTGCCGGCGTTGTCGAGATGTCCGTTTTTGTCCGCCGTGCCGTTATTGGTGTCGGCGGTACGGACGTTCTGCTCATCGCGAGCTGGATCAGCCATGACAGGTAGTTGAATTTGAGCTTTGGTCTTTTGAGTTGTTTGTAAGACGGGGAAGCTAGTTTTCCACAGACGGCGCCACTGATCTAACCTGATCAGACTTGGACCGTCACGGCTGGCTCCGAGCTGAAAGTTTGAACGAGGTGGAGGGGGTACCTGCAAGACACTCTGATGCTGAAGTAAGTAAGAGCACGAGCAGGCAATAGTAAGTATGGGTGGAATGATGAATACCTGACCCTCTGGAAACAGAGGATATTTATAGCCCCCAGCGCTGGGCCAAGGTTCCTTCATTGGGCCGGGCAGGTTTGGCCCAATGGAGGAACTGCCAGGTTCTACGTGCGTAGTGGGGACCCGCACGTGGTCCCCTCCCTGGATGTTCTGCGTGAAGTACGGACAGACAGAGACGCGGTCTTTTCGGAGTCCCGTTGAGTGCAGTGGACTGGGTCTGCCCTAGGAGGGGTGCTCGAGGTGATGTCGAGCTGGAGAGTATGAGGTCGAGCAAGTAGCTCCAGGGAGCACGTCGGGCACGACTGTGATCCTTTGCTCGGCGTGGTCCCCAGCGAGTCTGTTTGGATTGGACTTTCTCAATGCTATTGGGCCAGTCGGGCCCAGTCCAGAACAACATATATATATATATATATATATATATATATATATATATATATATATATATATATATATATATATATATATATATATATATATATATATATATATATATATATATATATATATATATATATATATATATATATATATATATATATATATATATATATATATATATATATATATATATATATATATATATATATATATAAATGAAATTCGATAAGCCGGAGCCATGATTTCCCCCTCTTCTTTTAGGCACAAATGAAAATCTAATAATCTCAAACAATTATATTTCATGTATGTCAATATTACCTCATATTTATGATAGATCATAACAAAGAAAAGTTGTAAACAAAACTTAATCAAAATAATTGTATTAAAATTATAGTCAAATAGATTTTGTCCTAAAAATATCAATATTTTTTATTTAAAACACTATAAAAATTATAATGAATTTTTAGTACATACTTCTTTTTATAAATATATGTGTTTATACTAATACTCTTTTTTTTTTATAAAAGAGTGAATTCATCCTTATGTATTGATTAACAGTATTCCATTTTTTTAAAATAAGAACAAGAATTTTATATTTAGTTATATTTTTATCTTCCAACAAAAAAGATAAAAATATAACTAAATAATAATTTTATTGCAAAGGAATTTTTTTTAACTAGTAACAAGAATTGAATTCAAAACTAAAGCTCTACAAATTGAAGAATTGGAAGATGACAATGAATCTTCATGTGATGAAGAACTCTCTCATCTCAGAAATGTTAAGCTTCTATGGAGCAGAAGGAAGAATAAATTCCGTAATAAGGAATTCAAGTCCTCCATAGTCTCTAGAGACATGAAATAAGTTGACAAAAATGTTGTTTTGTATGAGTGAAAAGAACTTCAATACTTTAGAAACGAATGTCCTAAGATGGAGAAATAAAGATCATAGAAACATTGGATCTAATGGGAGAAAGACATATCCTATATTCATATGGGATAACTTTAACCAATTATCTAGTGATAAAGATGAGGAACATGCAATGTTGCTCTAATAGCTACAACAACCTATGTTGTGCAACTAGATGAAAAAAATAATTTACGATGACAAAGACAATGTTGTTGTTGTTGTTTATTATGAGGTGTTTTATAACTTATATCGGAATGATCTTGTCATTACCTTAAGTGAGTTACTTGGTATGAATGAATAAATTACAAAGGTTTTAAAAGGATCTATGATAGATCATTAGAACATCACAAAACTATGGAACAAAAAATTGTTGTTTAAAAATTAATAAAATTCTTTAATATTTCAAACATCTCAATCTTCTAGAATACGTGAGTTTGAAAAATATGAGGGTCATTTTCAAGAATTCCTATCTAATAGTATAATATAACCGAAAAGAAATTAGATATTTTTATCTATAACGCGATATAACAATTTGGTCATTAAATATATAGAAGGAGCCAATATATTATTATGGATCCCGGACATCGGTAAGACAACTTAACATCTTCCTTTCGTGTTTGGACCATGTACAATAATTTTTCAGGCAATTAATCATCATTGTCTTCATTTGTACATATTGGATGGTTCCAATGATTCTATGCATTATAAAAATAACATAAACACAAAATAGAATCAACACAAAAAAAAAAAATATATATATATATATATATATATATATATATATACTACTACTACTATTAAAAAATATTTTTCGTTGGCTATTACATCGGTCTAATTAATCCACCGATGTAAAAAGTTTTATAAAAAAAATACGTTGGCAGTATTGTAAATAAAAAACTAAGTGGCAGATTGGTAAATAAAAAAGCAGAAAACTCTTACATCGGGCCTTGCGTTCCACCGATGTAAAAAACTAGGTGGCAGATTGGTAAATAAAAAACCAGAAAATCCTTACATCAGGCCTTGCGTTCCACCGATGTAAAAAATTAGAAAACCCTTACATCGGGCCTTGAGTTCCACCGATGTAAAAAACAACCATTACATCGGTTATTGACTAGAACCGATGTAAAAACATGCTTCTGAAATAACCATTACATCGGTTATTGCGTTCCACCGATGTAAAAACTATAATATATATTTAAGAAATAAACCCTACTGGTGTACATTTCGTTATTTTCTCTTCTCTCGGCCTACGAACGACATCTGCACTCCGCTCCGCTACACAGTCCGCCCACCGCTCCGCCAACACCGTTCATTTGTCTCTACTATAAACGCCCTCCGCTCTCCATCTGTCTCTGCCTCCGAACGTCCGTCACAGGCCGCCCTTTTCCGCCGTTCACCAAGACGACCTCGAATCTTGGGCCGTCACAGCCTACCGTCGTCTTCAAAACCCCCTCCTCCGTCCAACTACGATCCCAGTAAGAAATTTTCTATTTTGTTCAACTTCATTGTATATCTATGGATTTCTAAGAGATATATATACAAAAAAGTTTTTAAGATATTCTTGTTGCTTTGCTTGCTACTGAGATACATTATAAAAAATTAGAAGTACATATAAAAACAATTAGAAGATTATACTAGATACTAACTCAGTGGCTTGGTGAATCCATTCATTTGTTCATATATATTTTTTAATTACTAAACCGTTTATTATTCTTATAGAGGTTAATTAAGTCTAATTAGTTATAAATATTATATATTTTATATAGAGTTAAGAATATAGTACATGTTGTGTATATGTCATTCTTTTTCATTAGAGAAATTGTCTCCTTAGAAACCTCCGAAAGAAACGTTAATGGTCCTCTCAGAAACACACAGTTTATCTTTAACCTATCAAACTTAATAGAGTTATCACCTTGCCATTGAAATTTGATTCTATTTTTCTTTCTCCGCGAAGCAGCGCAACTTGCAATCTCGGAATCTCCGTGAAGTAGCGCAACTGCGGGCACACCCTTCGTCAGACCTTCCTCCGTGTGAACATAGTTATGGATCGTAGTTGGATGAGAGATAATCGATTAAGTGACGAGTACGAACATGGAGTGATGGAATTTCTACAGTTTGCTGAAAGTAATGCTGAAAAAAGTCTTCCAGCGCTTTTTCTCTGTCCATGTGTTCGTTGTGCAAATAAAGAACCAAAACGTAGTAAGAAAGAAATCATGGATCATCTAATTTGTGTATGGATTTGTCAAAGTTATACAGAATGGATATGGCACGGTGAAGTAGTAGCAAAGTCAAATGTGTCTCAAAGAGATGATGTTAGTGTAGAAATGGATGATCGTCTAGAAGACATGATGCGTGATATTGGACAAGATTTGTTTAAGAGGGCACATGCGTATGATACTCTATGCAGTGACAAGGATAAACCATTATACCCGAGATGCAAAAAATTTACACGTCTGTCAGCCGTGTTAAAATTATTTAATATGAAGGCAAAGAATGGGTGAACTGACAAAAGTTTTACCGAGTTGCTTGAATTGTTGACCGAAATGCTTCCAGAAGGTAATCTAATGCCATATCGTTATTATGAGGCGAAGAAAATATTGTGTCCGATGGGTTTGGAATATGAAAAGATACATGCATGCCCTAATGATTGCATATTATACAGAAAAGAGTATGTAAACTATAATCATTGTCCGAAGTGCAAGGCGTCACGCTACAAAAATAAAGATGGTGAATCAATTGATGATGAGGTGGTCAAAAAGGGTCCTCCTGCGAAAGTGGTATGGTACCTACCAATAATTTCAAGGTTCAAGAGATTATTCGCCAATGCAGATGACGCAAAGAATCTTAGATGGCATTCAGAAGAAAGAAAATATGATGGACAAATTCGTCATGTAGCTGATTCTTTGTAATGGAAGAAAATATATTCTTTGTTTCCAAATTTTGGCAAAGAGTCGAGAAACCTTAGACTTGCTACTGATGGAATGAAATTGTTTGGTAATCTGAGTACTAACCATAGTTCTTGTCCTGTTCTCCTGATGATTTACAACCTATCTCCTAGGTTGTGCATGAAACGTAAATATATTATGTTATCAATCATGATATCGGGCCCAAAAAAACCAGGAAATGACATAGACGTTTATCTAAGTCCACTGATTGATGATTTAAGAGTGTTATGGGAGGAAGTGGTGGATGTTTTTGATGCGTATTCTGGCGAACAGTTCAATATGTGTGCCATGTTATTTTGCACCATCAACGATTTTCCGGCATATGGTAATTTGTCTGGGTATAAATTTAAAGGGCATAAGGCGTGTCCTATATGTGAAAAAAGACACATGTTACCATCAGCTTGAAAAAGGAAAAAAGACTGTTTATCTCGGGCATCAAAAATTTCTAAAATGTTATCATCTGTATCATAGATTATGGAAAGCTTTCAATGGGGAACAAGAGCATGGTGTTGCTCCAAAGCCCTTGTCTGGAGAGGAAGTTTATCAGCGACAACAGGGACTTGATGTTGTCTTTGGAAAGTACCAAAAACTATCTACTGTGAAAAATGTATGGAAAAAGAGATCGATTTTCTTCGATCTTCCATATTGGTCTGGTCTTGATGTAAGACATTGTATTAATGTGATGCACATGGAGAAAAATGTATGCGATGGTGTAATTGGAACACTTCTCAACATTCAAGGCAAGACAAAAGATGGTGTTGTACCCCAAAATTTGCCCTCCCATATTTCTCAAAACATTTCAAGAAAAATTCACAAGTCCAACCCGGCGCGTCATATTCAGGTGTTCTTTCGCCAAGATATCTCTGATAACGTATTCTCAAATTCAGGTTCGGCTCAAGAGTCAATTCTTTAAAGAAGGTATCCAAATGTGTGAGTTTTCTCGAAGAAATATGGTGAAAAAGTGTGCTGAAAGTGCAGTTCTTACGCGCTAAAAAAATCATAACTTGAAGATCGTAACTCGTTTTGAACCCGTTCCGGTGGCCAAAATTCCGTCTTGACATTATCTATGTTTTCATATCTTACGGCTGGAAGCCAATTTCGATCAGAAGGTCTTCAAAAATGTGGATTTATCAAGTATTTTCATACAGAAAATTTGTGACAGAAGTTTATTTGCATCATGTTCAGAAAATCATAACTTGGTCGATTTTCATCGTATCGAGCTGGTTCCAGCGCCAAAATTTCACAAATTGAGTTGGCTACATTTTCACAGAAGGTATTGAGTTCAAACGGTATTCAAAAGGCCTTCGTTTTTTGCTCAGAGTGCGTGACACGCTGAAAATCTTGAATGCTGAATATTATTTCATCTGGGCCGAAACTTCGAAAATTCATAACTCGATCAATTTTTATCGGATTGGGCTCATATTTTTACACAAGGTCACTGACTCAGATATCTACAACTTTTCTTCAAAAGCCGAGACCGAATTATGCTCCGATCAATACCAGTTTTTTATTGAAGAACGTGTCAGAGTCGACACTGGAGCCCAAAATAAGTTTGTCTGAGCTGAAACTTCAAAAATTCATAACTAATTCACCGTTTATCCGATTGAGCCGATTTTTGGACAGGAGTTAGTTCTCGATATAGGCTACATTTTGTTTTCACATTTCAACTTCAAAAATTGCACTTAACTCCCTGCGATTTAGCCTGGAAAGTGACGAACTCAAGTGAACATTGGAGGCCCAATTGCACATTCAAAGCTCATTTTCTTTACCCTAATTTCCATTATATAATCGCATTCTTTTCACACAAACAAGGAGAGGAGAGGATAAAAAAATCTTTCCATAACGCTATCAGAATATCAAATTCTTTCAAGAACCCTAAAACCTTAAAATCCTTATTACAAATCTCTCTCTCACTACAAACAAGCCATCTCAGTTACAAACCAACATCTCACTACTTCTTCAATAAGGGTAAGGCTGACTTGATCTCCATGATCAAAAGGGTATAAAAGCATTCGTGTCACTACTTTTCCAGTAAGGGTAAGGTTGGTTTGATCTCCATGATCAAAAGGGTATAATCATTCATACATGCCATATTGGCCTAAACATTAAATTTTTTCATATATTAACTTTATTTGTATTTTATGATATATAGTAATTTATTTAATGTGTTCATGAGATTCAGTACTGCAGATTTAGACAGGATCCCATGCAGGTTCATTAAAGAACGTTGAGGCCAAAACACAAATGGCCAAAACAGAACAGTTTACACATGACACCAATATATGGCGAGACAGACATCCTGAGAAGGTTAAGGAACGTTGAGGCCAGAACACAAATGGCCAAAAGCCAGAACACAAATGGCCAAAAGCCAAAACACAAATGGCCAAAACAAAACAGTTTACACATGACGCCAACAGCTGTTTCGCCCCTCCAATCAGGCCCGTATACTCCTAAACTCTCTCTCTATTTGTATTATGTTCCTTTAATTAATTAATCGTTATTATTTTTATTAATCACTAACCAATTAACATTTTTTCCTAATAAAATCAAAAACACAAAAAATATTTTATTTATTAAAATTAACTTCATCACTTTTATTTTTGTAAATAAATTAATTTAATCAATTTAGCTTTAATTAGATTTAACTTTTAATATTTTTTGCAATATTTAAAATCAATTTAGAATATTAGGTTTTTATTAGCATTAATTCAATTTATTTTATTTCTTTAAAAACTCAAGAATCCAAAAATATTTTCATTATTTAATTTAATTTAATTGTCCACTTAATTTAATTCCATTTAATTCAAAAGTAACCAAAAAAAACACTTTCTTTCAAAAAAGGGTCAAAACCCCAAAAAACTCGCATCTGATTTAATTTCCCGCACGCGATCCATTTTTCCATATTATTGTACTTGCTTCCGGAATGTAATAACTTTAATTAGGACTTTATTTATTTATTGCTTTATTTTACTTTCCGCAATTTAAATTAAAGGGTTTGTTTTTGGCGATGTAAATACCCGACGCCTTGTAATAGTTTAGATTTAATTTCCCGCAATTTAATTTCCGCACAATATTAACTGTTAGATGTTTGATAATAGGGAATGCATGACAAGATCCAATGTATGAACTTAAAATCAACATAGATAACCCATGACATGTACAAAGATAAAATTAACTGAAAAACAATACACATGCACATGCCACTCTTAGGGTACGCCTCACTGGTTGCCTTCGGTACGTGGTCGTCAAGTATAGAGTATTTTAGAGGTCGCTCTCCTGTCTAAGATCCAGTTTCCTCGAAACGGTTGCCTCGGATAAAAAAAAGGATCTAGGACATTAGGGTTACTTCTAAGGTGTCCTACTATTGCTTCGGTGACCACATATGTCCCTTATAATCGAATTGACCCGAACACCTCCAATGACGGTGCTACCTACTTCTCAATAGTGGGATAGCACTGTTTAAAGGACTCTTACACAGCCTAATTCCTTAGGGTAGGTAGATCTCATGGCTACTTGCTCTCTCAAAAACAAACAAAACAACTTTTCACACTGACACTTTCAAAAAGTTTTCAAACAATTTTTTCGTACACTCTTGAGGACAGATACAAGAGTTACTTAGAAATTTTTCAAACGAAACTTTTTTCAAAACCCACACACACTTGAAAAGCAAACAATTTTTGAAAACATAAGAGCAAGTACCTAAGAGCCCGTGGATAACCATGGATAGAAAGGGTGCTAACACCTTCCCTTTCTATAAATCTACCTCCCGAACCGAGAAACATCTCGAATAAGGAATTTTGCTGTGCTTTTGTCCTTTCCATGTTGGAGAACATAAAAGACGGTGGCGACTCTTGCTTACCGCGACATTTCGCGAACCAGCTTTAAACAGTCAGTTCTATTTCCACCGATCACAGATGGTATTAATGCTCGTCTAGATTTGGGTTTGATGGGTATACGAGAAGAATTAACTCCACAATATATAGGTAACAAAACATATTTGCCTCTTGCCTGCTACACTTTGTCTAAAAAAGAGAATACAAGTTTTTGTGAGTGTTTACAAAGTATCAAAGTGCCGCATGGTTACTCATCAAATGTCAAGAGGCTTGTATCAGTTAAAGATCTTAAATTAGTTAGCTTAAAATGTCACGACTGTCATGTCTTAATGCAATAACTACTACCATTGGCTATTCGTGGGATATTGCCTAACAACGTTAGGAAGACTATAACTAGGTTGTGCTTATTTTTCAATGCAATTTATTGTAAAGCCATTGATCCACTAAAGTTAGATGATTTGGAAAATGAGGTTGCAGTTATCTTGTGCCAATTAGAGATGTATTTTCCTCCTTCATTTTTTGACATTATGGTTTACTTGATTGTTCATCTAGTAAGGGGGATTAGATTATGTGGTCCAATTTTTTTACGGTCGATGTATCCAACAGAGCGATACATGAAGATCCTAAAAGGGTATACAAAAAACCCACACCATCGGGAAACATCGATTATTGAGAGGTACATTGCAGAAGAAGCAATTGAGTTTTGTTCTAACTATTTTTCAGGAGTGAATGCTGTAGGGGTTCCCAAGTCTCGTCATGATGAAAGATATGAGGGTGTGGGTACACAAGGTTTAAAGGTCAAGAGCTTAAGTATTGATGTGGTTGTTCAAGCGCATTTGTATATATTGAATAACATAGATGAATTTCAACCTTACTTATCTGCTCACAAAAGCATCATAAAGAAAAAGTACCCCAAGATGAATGAAAGAGGATTGTTAAAAGAGCATAATAAGAGTTTCTATGAGTGGTTTACAGACAGAATTGCTAATGAAGATAGTGATTCTAATACAATTAAGTGGTTGTCTTATGGGCCTAAATGTAACATAATAACTTGGAGTGGATATGATATTAATAAAACTTCTTTTTATACAAAGTCAAAGGATCACTGTAGTACCACGCAAAATAGTGGGGTAATGATTGTGGTCGAGTCCATGCGCTTCTCTAGTGCTAAAGATAAAAAACTGATTATGGCATATACACCGTACTTTGGGGTAATTGAAGAGATTTGGGAAGTTAATTATGTTGTGTTTAAAGTTCCTGTATTTAAATGCAAATGGATTGATATCAACAGTGGTGTAAGAATCGATGAATTTGGAGTTACACTGGTTGATCTTAACAAGTTAGCTTATGCGAACGAACCTTTCATCATGGCATCTCAAGCAAAACAAGTGTTTTATGTCACTGATCCTTCTAATAAAAAGTGGTCATTGGTTTTACAAGGAAAGGTCCATGATAGTGATGAAAATCATGATGAGAATCTTGATATTTCCGAAACTCATCATTTCTCAAAAAATGTGACTACATTCATTGAAGAAAATGAAGGGGATGGTGTGCATGCTATTCGCATAGACCATGAAGAAGGGATATGGGAGGACTAGTAAGATTTTTTTTATAAGTTAATTCCACGTTACTTTATTTTCTAATTTTTTTTATTTTGTGCTTAATTTTATTTCTAATTGTTTTTACTTTGTGCTTAATTTTATTTCTAATTATTTTTATTTTGTGTAAACAGATACATGGGTGATTCAAACGACAATCTTTCTTCATCTAGTAACCCCAATAAAAGAAGAGTTAGAGGTCCCACTTTCATGACACAAATTGACAAAGTTCATCAAACAGGTGAAAAGATAAAGGTCGAGTTAATCCAAGAACCTATGAATGTATTGGTGTTGGTAAAAATGCTACACATTTTAAGAGTTATATAGCATGTCTTGCTCGACAGTACTGTAGTATTGTGAAAAATGATTGGAAAGAAGTAGATGAAGGCGTAAAAGATGCTATTTAGGCTGATATTCAGGTATTTTAAATACAACACTTTATTATATTTTATAATCATATACTAATTAACAACATATGACATATACTATATTTGTAGGCTCATTTCACTATTCCAGAATGTAATAATCCAAAGAAGGATAGGTTGAAGAAAGAATGGATTAAATATGCGGGAGAGTGATGGAGAGGTTTTAAGACACAACTCACAGACAGATATATTAATCATCCCATAGAAAATGATCCTCCTCCATATGTCAAGTATAACTTCATTACAGAAGACGCATGAAAAGAGTTTCTCAAGATTCGAGATACCCCTGAATTTAAGGTTAGTAGGAGTTATATGTTTTTGTGTGTATAAATTTTTTATTATATTTAGTGATTAATAACTTTTTGAGTTTATAATAGGAAAAAATTCAAAAGAGTAAGGATAATGCGGCTAAGAATGTATACCCACACTTATTGTCTCGTGGAGGTATCGCTTGCTTGAGGAGAAAATTATGAAAAAAAAGTCATCATCAAGAGATAATTCAACATTAGATGATAATGGTAGTCCATCTCCACCATCACGCCATGAGTTATGGAAGAGAACACGACAAAAGAAAAGAGGAGAATACACATCAAAATCTACACAAGAGGTTGCTGAAAAAATTGTAAGTAAACAATGAAAAATACTTCAAGTATCATTATATTTGTGATTGATTAATTATGGTTTTTGTATTTTGTAGGATTCTCTAGTTCAAGAAGCTGAAAAAGGTGCAATTGTTCCGGTTGGACGTAATGATATCTTAACATTAGCCATTGGAACATCTGAGCATGGAGGTCGTGTTCGTGGTGTTGGAAAACGCCATAAACAAATCACTTACTTTGGAAGGTCACGTTAACATATTGACGTAAATGAACAACTTACAACATTGGAAACAAAACTTAGAGCTGAACTTGAAGAAAAGTTGGTTGAAGAGTGTAGATGTTTCAACCATCATTAATGGAGACACTTAAGTCTATGGATTTATCACAAAGCATAAATAATATTAAATGCATTGAAAAAAATGAAAATTGTCGATGGAAGCGGAAAAGGAAGTGTTCAGCTGCAAAAGGAAGCACAAAAGACGTGGAAGTTGATGATGTTCAGAGATTGTTACTCATGGTTTTGAAAATGGATGACAACCATTTGGAAATATAATTAAGTCATTGTGCGAGTTGTCTCTAATTTTTATATTTCAGCTAAGTGTATCAGAGAGTTATTGGTGGATTTAGGTCATTGGCTTGACGTGTCTATTCTACAAATTTGGTGCACGTAAGTACATTTTATTATTTTATTAAAGTCAGTCTCTATTAATATGTTATATCTCTCATCACTTTGATTCTAATGTTTATTTTAAAATTATTCAAATATATTCATCGTGTATGTCTTGAGAATTCTATTGTAGAATTATATGGATTTATGGACCCTGCTAGGTGTATTTATAATGATAATGGAGCTAAATCTCAAGAGGATGTTAAAAATTACGTACTAGAAAAGTTACGTGATGAAAACAAAGTGTGCCACTTACTACCATTAATTCATGGGCAAGAATTTTTATGAAATTGTGTTTTATATTATTTAATTTTGATAACATATATATTTTATTTGACTTTTCT